>JBBMOI010000005.1:2652500-3252500 GCA_038088405.1 Porites divaricata
AATGAGGATCTTTTCACGAGTAAAGATATCATTTCTCGGGCGAAAGCTCACCTGGCATTTCATTAGTAGTGATGTTTGAACGGATAATCCGTCTCTAGTGCGAAAACAGCCAATGAAATTCAAGTAGCAAATCTTGCTAGTTAGTTAATTATTTAGACCATTCTAAGTGATCAAAATTTAGCAAAAAAACTTGAAAGAGCAGGTTGTTCAGCTTCAGTTTAAAACTTGAAAAAGAATTGAATTAACTACTTTCAAGACTGACTAGTTTTGCTTAAGATAGTTTACAAATGATTCCTGACTTTATTTCCAACTGTTTTGCGTCAATTCGTCATGATTTGTTGTAAGAGTGGTTGTTCCCGGTCTTCTTTCTAGTCATCTTTTGGATTCAAAATTAGATTTAATATTTAAGTGCTTGACCATATAAGTTGATGTTGTGAGTGTTTAGGGAAGTTAAACAGCAAACGCACATCGAGAGCCAAACTTTTTTTCAGATCAGATAGAGATTACAAGGCATCCAAAGTCTCAAACAGCAAAGGAAGGATCAAGAGTGCAGTTCACATGCAAAGTTGACAAAAAGAAGACAAACGTGATTTATCAGTGGTTCAAGGACGGCGTTGAAGTACATGGTAAAAATGACTCCACTCTTGTTCTGGATAATGTGGATTTGCGGGATTTCGGCCTTTATATGTGTCACCTGTACTATGAAGATTCGCCTGAGGAAGGTGTAGATTCAGTCTGCGCAACACTGAATATCATCCCCAAAAATGGAAAGAGTGAGTGTTTTGACGTCTATGGGGCTAATTACATGGAGGAAGGAAGATTCTAGCCCCAGGAAGATCTTAGAAGGCGGATCATCGTAGCGCCATATGTTTTCTGTATTCGGTTTACATGCAAAGGCTTGTACTTGTCCCTAGCGCTACTTGTACTTGTCCCTAGAGCTAGGATCTAGCGCTAGGATCTTCCTCGCTGTTCTCCCTTCTAGGATCTTCGGTCCTTCCGCTATTTAAAAAGCCTTTATGTGTCGATACCATTGCTAAATTCCCGGGGAAAACCAGCGAGGTGCTCATCCTCGTTCCCAGGTTTCTCTCTCTTCCTCCAGAACCCATCAATAGAGCGTTTACACTGTCACATGGCCAGCACCTATGTAAATTTATTAAAACAAAAAAAGGCTTTTACATCAGAAAATAGTTCAACTCTCACTGGTTTCTTTTGGAACACCAACATGGCCAACGTTTCATTGTCTATGAACACCAATATGGCCGCCGTGACGTCATGTGAAAACGCTCTATTGTAAATTGGTACCCCTTAATCGCAATTCATAATTGTTGTTTTGTATATTATTTTCTTTCTTCTTTAATATATATTATGTACAGCTAGAGAAACTAGAGGGATTTTACTCAACCGTGAAATAGATAGTAGACTACTATAAAGTATTACTCTCTAACTTCATTGTTTTCTCTTGTTTGCTTTGACAGTTTTGGTAACGGATTCGTTTTGTCGTTTACACGCAGATTCGTGAATCCCAAAAAAAACGTGAAGTGATTGAAATCCGCAGTGTTTTGAAGTGTAAACAATTTTTCCAACTTATCTGGAAACTTTTCCACCTTTGATCGTACGAGATGCACTAAAACCACGAAAGTGTCACGTTGATAAATAGAGGGCTCTTTAGTAACAACGAAAGCTGAACGAGAGCAGAGAAAACGTTTTTTCCAACTCGCTTTAAAAAATGGCAAATGTATAGTGAATTTCCCTGGAGTTGAATTCTTGGGGACCGCCCCCAAGTTAAAAAGAGAAAAAAAAGTTGCTCGTTGTGTGTTTTCGTGCTTTAAACAAATTTCACGTTCTTTTTGTGAGGGACAGCTAAAACTGTACGGATAAGCGTGGGCGTGCAAAGTTGTTGTTTTGCGTGTTTGTTATTTTTGACGTTCTCGTTGTCGTCGCTGTCGTCGACTTTTGAGTTTACGCAACAGGAGGGCAGAAAGAAGAGGATGGCAAAACGCTTGTGCGTGACAAACGTGACAGGCCTATTACTTATGTGTTTTGTGGTAATCTTCACTTAAGTTAATGTTTTCTGGCCTTTTACAAAAGGACCTGTTTAAAAGAGTGTGAAGTTCGGCGAAACAGTTTTTCAAACAAAATTATTGTCACGCTTGTCACACAAGATCCTCTCCCGTCCTGTTGCGTAAGCTCACTACTAAAGCCTCCCGGATTTATCGATGTGTGTGAGCAACTGGGAATCCAAGCACTTTTTTAGTACAAAGGCCTGCGAATCCGAAGACCCTAATTGCAATAAATTCCGAAACATTTATGATTCCCGAAACCCTCTAGTGTAATTGAGGACCGCAAGTTAGCCTCCAGCCGCAGATGGACAAATTTTGCATGTAACTTTGTTGCAATCGCCAGTGTATCTAGGAACTCCGAATTTAAAACCCGCATGAAAATGTTGAGTCATTTTAAAGTATTAAATCCTACAAAAGTTTGTCATGATAAAATTAACTCAACGTGAACTCTAGCTTCAAAAGAATAATAAGTCTAGGAGACATTTCTGTAGCTGTATTCAAGGTTTAACTTCCCATTAATAACTCTTTTTTAGACCTCAAACGCTTGCATCAACTGGATATGAATACACAACGTGAAATTGCATGGCTGCTTGAAAAGAGGAATGTGGGACTTGGCGGGGCTAAGCAAGTCGCTGACATATACGGTATGACATCCTACCAGATAGGGGCTCTAGAGAATTCCAAGGAGCCTGGAAACGATGTCTTGGAATTTCTTATGGCGTCCAAGCCCGACCTAACAGTATATAGTTTCTGTCAGACACTCAAAGGAAAAGAATTTAAGAGGTTCGATATTGTGCGAAGGCTAGAAGATCACTTTGTTTCGAGAAGAAGCTAATGAAGCTTTTTCGTTTCTCTGACTGGCAACCATTTTCATGAAAGTTGCTTTACCAAAGATTCACCCTTTGATGGGGTTATTTCTTAGTCATGTTAGTTGTTCACTCCTTTTTAGTGTATTGTTATGTATCCTTGTGTTAGCAGCTGGGCTGGATTTTTGTAGGTGGAAAGAATTTGGCCGGGTACTTTTCTGACTTTTATGATACCAACAATCTTAACAAAAATGTTAATTAGATTCTCAGTGAGATGAGGACAACTTAGTCTACTACGAGTACTAGATTCTGAGTAGTGCTCGCGCGTGAACCAGCGTCATTTTGGCGGGAAAACGTTATAGCAGTCGTAGTGGCGGACACAAGTTATCAAATCAGTTAAAGTTTTATTATTTTGCGATTGGGAGATTGGGAGAGGGTTTAACCTCCTTCAATAGAAATGACAATGTTAACTTTTTTGTAGGGGGGTGGGGACAGCTGTGGGGAGTACAAAGAAGCTTCCTGGAGTGTCTATTTTCTGAGGATAAGCGAATAAAATCTTCAAGTCAAATCTCGTACCCGTAGTCGCCCTCGTTCTCAATAATGGTTAATTTAAAGTACTTGGTGGCTCTTTACCTATTAATGGGTACAACAGCAACAATATAAGCTTTATTTGCATGACTATAATTATGTAGTTACAGTATTGCAAAAGCTTTAATATAAAGTTACAATTTATAACAATGATAATGCAATGCAATGATTACCGCAGTCAATCAAGTGTCATCAGCATGATTTGATAACAAATTAGTACGTAAATCATTACATAATGAGACAAATTTCTTCAAATGTGAATTTACGGAAAAATTATGTGAATACATCAGATTAATTGTTAACTCTGTGTAAGATAGCTGATTAAAATCGACAAAATTTTGATTGTAGAATTTCTCCCTTAGGATTGAATATTTTGGACAATGGAAGAGAAAATGAAATTCGTCTTCAATTATACCAGAGTTACAAATAGGGCAGAACATATCGTTGAATCTATCGTTGCGGGTAACAAAATGAATTGCTTTGATACATCATTAAATTAAAAACGCTGCTAAAGTAATATATATTTATATATAAGCAGCGTGTGCAGAACATGTGTGCTAGATTAATATGCAATGAAAGTAAATATTGTCACATTACTCCTTTATTAGTAGATTTACATTGGCTGCCTGTAAAGTTCAGAATTGAATTTAAAATCCTGTTGATTGTTTTTAAGATTTTTAAGGGCTTAGCACCTTCGTACTTAAGTTTTTTTAATTACTCCTAAGCTTGTATCTAAATATAATTTAAGAAGTTCTAGCGACAGTACCCTACTTAGTTATCCGAACGTTAAGCTTAAGGCAACTCTCGGTGAACGGGCCTTTCTGTTTGCCGCACCTAAGTTATGGAATGCCGTGCCAAGAATTATTAGGGAATCTACTTCAATTGACACTTTTAAGAGAAAATTGAAGACTCACCTTTTTAAAAAAGCATTTTGTGCCACTTAGATTATAAGATTGTATTCTTAGTTTACTAGATTATAAATAATTTTTAGCTTATAATTTTTAGTTTTTGCTAGCAGATTTTATCTTTTTAACTTTTGGTCATTAGTTTCTCTATTCCATATCTATATTATTATCTTATTTATTATTAGTAGTACTATTATAATTATAATTATAATTATTATTATTATTATTATTATTATATATTTTATTTTATTTTATTTTATTTTATTATTATTTTTTTTTTTTTTTATTATTATTATTATTTTTTTCCTATGGCGCATTTGAATATATTTATATAGAAATTTGCGCCTTACAAGTTTTGAAATTATTATTATTATTATTATTAAGTTATAATTATAATACACTGGTTCAAGACTTCAGAGGTAGTGTATCGTTTTATAACTACAGCTCTGTTTTGCATGGCCAAAACATGACAGGCAATCTGCAGGAGGACCTCTCTCCCCTCCACTACGTATTTGGGCATGAAGTGACTCGTGGTATAGTCACTCGTTTCGCACTCGAGCATGTCTAGCGAGGAAGCTCACTTGCTTCTGAGGGCCTTCTGAGAATTAAACAATTCTTTTTCGCTTTGTAATGTAAATAATAGCTGACATTCTCAAAAAGGCGCCGCGGATTTTACAATTTTAACGGAAATTTTAATTCCTGACGTTTGAGAGACACAGCTTGAACGAATTAGTCAGAAGTTAGTATTCTTACGGCACGGTTTAGGGGTGCGCGGGGGTACGTGGGATAGTTTCGGATTATTTATGTTTTGGCGCAAGGTTTGTGCCATTCTATGTCAGCTCAGTCGTCGTGTTTGTTTTCGTTTTGTTTTGAAAAGTTTCTTTTTTGATGGCTAATATTCTTTCTGTTCGGATCTTTATATTTTGGGAATAAACCTATTTCGGTATATAGTTTATGTATTTAGGCATTTGTTCCAAAGCACACTTTTGAAATTAGTCTCTTTTTGGAGTAGTCTACGTAACAAGGTATTCAGCGTTCTGTGTTTTCGCTTGAACCTTTTCCCCAGGGCTTCACTGCATTAGTAGAGGAATACGTTTCCACACATTTTTTTGGATAAAACTCTAGTAAAAGGGCTAGCCCCGAAGGACTTTATCCTTCTGGCGTTTCACCACACTGAGTTCTGAGAATTTTTGGTTCCGACAGCTCAAAGATTAGGTGCCGATAGTAAGAGTCATGATTATACAGGGGCACCCAACGTCAATTTTCTCAAAATATCTGTTCGGAAGACGATCTGAGATCTAGAATTTTCGGAACATTTGTTATAAAATATCTTGCTTGCTTGCCTGTCCTAGGATTTTCGAACATCTAAAAAATGGTATAATTACTCATTTTTAACGGATTTCTAACCTAAAAAGGTCACCTAGAATTTTCGGGAGCCTTTTTTCTGGCTGAAATTTTCGAAAAGGTAAGTTTTGATCCCTACAATTTTCGGATCACTAGACTTTTAGCTAGGAAATCCGAACAGATGAAACATTTTTAGGGGGTAAAAATATGCCTATATATCTACCGTTTACATACCAAATTACGTTTAACAATGCTATGTTTAAGTGGTTTTGAACTATATTCTCGTTGGGTGCCCCTGATTATAGTATCGTGTCGTTTGATCATTGTCGAATTGCACGGACAATTTGCAAGACAATTCGAGCCTGCGTCCGGCCGAAGATGCGACAGATGCCTCATTTTCAGCTTGCACGTGTTGCGTGCCTGGAAATACTTTCAAGACAACGTGACTTCCTGTTTTAGAAGCTGGTGAAGCAGGAAGAGAGAAGGAAAAGCGGCCAGTATGCAAGTGTGAGTAGAGTACTATGTTGATGCCAAATTATTGTGATTACATACACATATCACGTATAAGTTACGTTGATCGTTAGCCTTTTAATCAATGTATATGGCTTTGTTCAAGAGTGTATCTAATATGTGTTGATTTCATGTTTTCTTCCAGTGCTGTAGTACATATTCCACCTTCTGATTCTTTCACCTGAAGGTCAGTCCTCGAGAGCACGGAAGAAGACACTGAATAACAACTACTTTCAACAGGATAATACAATCCATTTCTTCAGGCTAAAGAAATACAGAAAGCAAGTAGTCCTTGACAGAACGACAGCAATGCGTTAAAACAGTAAGTTAATATATTCATATTTATAGTAAAATTCGGTCCTACATTTCTTAAAGCAATCACCTTCCAGAATTCATTAAAGACACTAAAGATACTTTTAGAGCCTTATCCAATGGTTTGTTTTTCCATATAAATAAACATATTTTATGTATGGATTTAGCATATTTCAACGGAATGATTTAATACGGTCCCTGGAATGTTTGAAAATTCGACTGAACTATATGCCATCAGTCACGGATGACGTAAAGATCCGTTTATTATTAAAACATCCCGAAACTCTTTCTTTATATTAAGGCAATATTGTCGGCCGTTTACACTAAGAGATAGTCCTCTATATCTTCATCTTGGCAATACTATAATGATCAGAGTATTTGATTTAGAATCTCTCGTTAGAATGCATCCGATACATTTCAGTTGTGAATGTACAAATAAAAGGAACCCAATACTCGTAAATTGGTCATGTAACGCAAGAGTGGCGGTGAGGATCACAGACAATGCTTCTTTGTTCGTGCCTTCGCCATTATCTCACAATTACTTAGTTTCGCGATCTTAAGTTCTACTTGAAGGACGTCGCCTATCATATATCTTATGGGGTCTTTCATTCTTTCACGACTTTATCATATTTCCCGGAAAAAAAATGTTTTCTTTTTTAACATTGTTTCGTCACTGTTTTTATATGTCGAGTCATAGATGGTGCCAAGACTCGACAGATCACCCATGACACAAGGTAATAGACTGCAAGCAAGCTCTCCCAGGGGTACGGAGGTGGGGGAGGAAAGAACGGAACGAGTGCATAGCGCCCCGGAGACCTTGTATCCGAGGTCTCCCGATCAAAATCTTGCAGTTTCGCCACTATGCTTTTTCCGTCAAATGTCCTTATTACAAAAACCACTCATGGAACAGAAACAATTGTCCTCTACGTAGCAGAGATGTCCGCACTATGGAGCTGGAGATCGTAGGAATTTGATAATTAAGACAACTGTCCTTAACAAAGAAATGTTCGTATTATGAGGCAGCTATTGCTGTGATTTTTGGTTATCTTTAGAATGAACTGAACATGATAGAGAGGTGTAGATAGTATGACCTCCATCGTACTAGAGAGAGTTTGTCTATGTTTGTCTGTACTCGAAAGAAGGGTGAAGGGCAACTGTATACTATACACGGTACTGTCCTGACTGACAACTACTTTTCCTTTCATTCAGAAATGACCACTGATTGCCTGCTGGACATTTAAGCCGTTCTGACAATTTCGCAATTGCTGCTGGTCTATTCTAAGCCCCTCCTTTCTATACTAAGCCATGACTGGAATTCTTGACGTGAAAGAATTCCATTTACCAAATGGACATTGCAGCTCTACACAGACTCCTAAAGGTAAAACGCAGTATGAGTGTCCTGGAAACTAAATGGTAGCATCTATTTCAGACGAATGATAGAGCGGCATTGAAATCCGCGTCCTTCAAAGTTGTAGCGGCTCTATTTTCTACAAGGCTTAACCCTCAGGAGTTTACTTAGAACAACGATGCGTAATTTCCAAATCTCCCTTTCAACCCTGTCCCTTTTGGCCTTAAAATAAATAGAGTTGGTAGAGCTTTTGCTGCTATCTATTTTCATTCTAACTTAGTAATAGGGTGCCCATTCACCGATTTTTGGGGATCTTGGATTTTCCTTATTTGAAGCTCTGGATTCGGGATTGTGAAGGAAATCGGGGCGAGATTCGGGATTGAAAGTATGCGCTGGAAGTGGGATGCCAAAAATAACCCTCGGGATTACGGGGTGCATGAAATTTTGAGTCGGGATTACGGGATTGAAGAACCGTATTGGGAACCCTCAAGTAAATATCTCGTTTTCACGTGTGGGGAGAGAAATAACCCAAATTACGAGCAGTACGAAGTGCATAAGGACTGAGAAAATCGATTGTTATAGTAAGGGTGCGAATCATGTTATGATCCATTTGACAAAGCAGTGAACGAGGTAGAATAATACGGATGAAGTTGGAAACAGCTCGAATTTACTTTTTAGGCAACCGCGTTTTCGCTGCCTTCGTCGTCTTGTTTGCTGAAGCCTCCAACTAAACCTGGCGCGGAGAATATTATTCTTTATGCCGGAGTGTTCGTTATGTGGGGTAATTTAAACCAAAGCAACTACGCCTAAAAAAGCGCGGCTTCTTTTCTACGTTGATGGTGGAGGTGTACCTCGTACTCAGACAGATGCACTCGTTTTAATTGCTTGCTTTTAAAATCCAATTTTTTGCAGCTGATGACGACGAATCAGACTTGAAGGAAGAACTCTATGCCTGTAAAGAAGCCACAAGGAAAGTATTGGAAAAAATGAGAGATTTTCAAGGTTAGTTCAGTTCACTTAGGTGCGCCATTTACTGCGGGCCCGCGAACAGTGCCTGGGTTCTTTAACGTCCTACAGAATTTATATTTGCAAGGGTTGTGAGACGGGGATTACGGTTTATCGTTCTTATCCGAGAAGACTGCAAAGTCTAACCGTTTGAAGAATGTCTTTACTAAGACAACACTTTCTTCTCTGTTATTTAAAGACACTGAGTGTTTGTGTGGCCGGGGTTTGAACCAGCGCTTCCTGCTCGGCAGACGGCGCTTAACCAGGCTGTCATATCTTTCACAAAAAAAGTCACTCCGATCCCTTGTATTCTACTTTCTGGACTGCTCAACGACTAAGGGACGGACCATTAGAAAGTTATGGGGGATGTAAAGTGCAAAAAAATATTCAAGCAAAGGAAAATTAACTAAAGAAATAAGGGAAATGTCAACAAAAAAATGCGGATGCAACTTTAAAATTCCCCACCCCTGCTATACATTTAAGACCGTTAACTTTCAATTAAAATTCATCCGTCGGCTCCTGCACTCAATTGTTTTTAAATTTCTTGTCATCTTGTAGCGGAGGTAGAGAAAAATATGGAGGAGCTAAGGAGAGAATTCCAGAATCTAACGCAGTCTACCATGAAAGAAATTAAAGAGCTGAAGGAGCTTAGAGGTACTTGTAAGACGCACGCCATCCTTAGTCAGTATTTTAAAAATTGCTGTCTTCTTCGAACTGCTCAACACGACGCAAGATAAACCTCTTAGGCCCAGTTCAAACGTCGAATTTTACATGTGCCGAATTTAATTCGAGAATTAACTGCCCGTGAGATGCCACGTCTGAATCAATTAAATTTGACAGTTTCAAATCAAACACGACTTTGTTGAATCTGCGACAGAATCAGTCGAAGTTTCGACTTAGGTTCGACATTTAATTCAGACGTCGCATTTCACTTAGTGCAATAATCATAGTCACTGTTATTCTGTTTTAGAGACTGGGAATATTTAATTTACAACAAACGGAGTGAAATTCGGCACCATTATTTTTATTTATTATATTATTCTGATTATTTTAATAAACTGCCAAATTCAGTTACAGTCAAAGATCCCCTTGCGACCACTCTCTTAAGTGAACATATCTATTTACGGCCGTTGGAACTGTGACTTAAACTTTGTAATGAAAAGCTCTCGTAAGCGACCACGACCACTTTTGACACTTTTGGGATTACCCAACTGGACTTTTCCTTTGTTTTTACGCTCTCGTAAGCGACCACTCAATAACCACTCAGAGTCTTATTCACATAAATCAACACTTTAATGAAATTGCACACGGCGCTGATGGTCTAGAAAAATTGGACGTAAAGATAAGCCGTGTCTTTCTCAGATGACACTCATTAAACATTAATTTCTTTTGTTTTTTCTTCATGAATTGTCAATGAATTTCTGACTGAAGCTCTCGCAAGCAACCACCCTGTATTGTTTTACCATGTGGTCGCTTACGAGAGCTTATTCTCGTGAGCGACCAGCTCTAGTTACGACCACTTTTTCAAATTTCCGAGGTGATCTCTTACGGGAGCTTGGACTGTATTTTAGTCGACTAAAATAGGAGTTAAATTCGGGCACATGTGAAATTCGACGTTTCGAACCGGGCCTTAGGTTCAAGAAAGTCCTTGAAACATTCCCCATAATTATATTAAATATGAAGCTGTCATAAAGTATACTTTTTCATGCGATTAAAAAGGGGATTTCGGTAAGAACAATTATGAATACAGTGGAACCCCGTTAAAACGGCCACCATTGCGCCAAAACAATTTGGCCGTATTAACAAGGGTTTTTTGACAGGAAAATGTATGGCGGTTTTTGCCAGGCAGCCAAAAAAAGTGGGTGTAATAACGAGGTGGCCGTAAAGCGAGGATCCACTGTATATGTTCCAAAACACTCTCTGTTTCTTTTAAAATCGAAGCTTCATTGGAAGAAAATAAAATGGAATTGAAGCGAGCGTTGTCAGAGAATGATAAAGGGGACCCATTTTTGGAAGAGCTTAGAGGTACGTTTGTAACTGCTGGGCTCATACAGGGCTTTTAAAGGTTAATATCAATACACAATATATATATTGTAATAGATAAAGCTCCATTTAGAGCAACATCCTTTGAATTGATTAACTATCGTAACTGTATCAGGTTCTTTCTATGGACATTTTCAAGCCGGACAAATTTTACACACTTCACTCCAAAATACCCTAAGTTCTGAGACTATATTTCTGGCTCCGCTTTCGTGTCCGAAATGACATCCAATGTTCGTGATACGTATCTCTGCACAATCTCTATTAACTGACAGAGAACTGAAGTATCCTACATACCCAGCTATACCCTCCGAAACATACTAGCTCACTCCGTCAATAATACTATAAACTATGAATGTTTTTCCCCATTTAGACTGTAAAAGCAAAAGTCTCAAAAACGAAACACCAAACCCTACGATTGTAACTTTAATTTCAACGAGATCTCATCACTTTATCATTACCAAGTTGATATTTCGAAACTGCACTAGTCAAAACAGCCGACAACCCCACTTAACCTTAAATACCCAACTAATATTTTATGTTTCCGTTTTGGTTTATTTTTGATTGCAGCTTCAAATGATCATGAAAGAGATGTGGACAACACTAAACGTCCACTTTATAAGAGGGTGAAAGGTAGGTTACACCTGCTTTTAGTTGACTACCCTGGCTCAAGTGGTCCGTGCACTAAATAAGGAGTTTTAGGCCAAGTCCACATTACAATGGAGAGCTTTTGCAACGGCAACGGAAAACCATATGGGATAGGACTTCTGTTGACACATTTCTGTAACGGATCAAAACTGCGCCACACCGATCCCTAAAGTGGAGAGTCACATATCGAAGGGAGGAGGGGGGGGGGGGGGGGTGGCTGTACAACACAGGTTAATACCATGTAATGTTTTATGATTTGGCTTACTTGTGGGAATGTATGAAAGAAAGCACAGCGCAAAGGACTTGTGCTAGAAAAATTAGAAAATACTTAACTCGTTAACCAAACGGATTTGGTCCGCACGTAACTTGTAGCGAGCTAAGACGATAATTCGACGGACACAAATCAAAGAAACTTCCATCCTGTCTTATATGACTATAGGGTTAAACTGTTAACCCAGACCTTAAATGCTTGTGTCTGTCGATCTCCGAAACATTTGGTAGAAATTAAATTAGAATTCATTTCTTCTCTTCAGGTCTCTTTGGTTCCACCAAGAAATCCAGAAAGGGAAAGAAGAAAATGCAAGCCCTGCCGCCGCAAGCGACGACAGTCCAACCTCCTTTAGTCGCACCGGAAGCGAAAACTAAGGACAAAGGTGTTTTTATACCTCTGATACTTACGTCGCATGCTTTTGATCATTCGGTGTTAAATGTTAAAATGGCAGGGAATCGTATCAAAATGATAATCATTATCATGTCGTGATATGCTAGCCTCTAGAGGTAAGATACCAGTGCCTCTCCCATCCCCCAATATCAACCATCCCTGCTCGCCCCCCTGATGAACAAAAAAATCGACCCAGTACCCTAACCCAAATTATAACATGAGGATGGCTCAGGACGCTATAAGAAGTCTCTCTCTCCCTCCGACGTGGGGCATTTTGACACGAAAAACGGTTTTTCTGGAAGTGGGCGGGGTAGCTGTGATGACTGTTAAGATGCCCGCAGTCTTCTCCCTTTCTCTCTTCTCCCCGTTTTTCGTCCGCTCGCTTTTTCACTGCTCGCCCGCTTTTCTCGCTCGTCTGCACTGACCGAGAGCCTCGAACAGGTTACTAACACCCTCGCATCCCCATTGCTAGAGTACCTCCCCCCAAAAATGCAAAAATTCAGCAGAAAAAGCAGAGGTGATTTTTGGTCATCACTTCTCTTCACCTGAAAAGTAAAGAGAAGGGACGACCAAAACATGTCTGCCGGTTCGCAGGCTTCTGGCATGATGTCTGTTACAAATGAACAAGCTGTTAGCGACCAACGAGTACTAAAAGCATGACCGTAATACGTTTTTTACACTATTCGATGTAGATGAGTCACACACCGAGTTTGGAGTGGAAAGACGTCCTTCCAGGCGAAAGGGTAGCTCTGGAGAAGTGTCTGTAGTCAGCTATGGGGCAAACATTGGTAAGACTGAAGGCTGTAGTTTTACAAAGTGAAAACAAAACAGAAGGAATAAAAGGAGTATCTTTCTTGTCAAAAGTTTGCAATAAGGTCTGTTCTTTATTGAGAAAAAAGGTTTCTGTCTCCTCTCGGATCCTTCTCGCGACTGTCCTCATTCAGCCCAGAAATAGCTGACGTTTTTGTCTTGATCATGGCTAGCCATGCTTTAATCATCAATCGATGATCCTGGAAGACTTTCTCCCAGTTTCAGTTTTAACAACTATATTCATGTCCAACTTTTATTGTGCTTCTGACAATGTACCTTCAAAGTTTCAGGAATCGCCTTTCCACATAGCAGAGCCAAAGGCTCATTAAAAAGCTTGCCAGGGCTTCCTTTTATGTACTATTTGCCGGACGAATTTAAGGTACGGTCACATAGCTACTAACAGGGAGCTTAACTGAGTAAAGACGACGACAGTAGTGAAGACGTCGCTAAGAAATGATTTTGCGTTCTTTGACTGACTTTGTTGCGTTTACTGGACCCATTCAATTTGTCAAATGTAGGCAATTTATCCTGAAATTGAATTCTTACGGACTTTATCCGGGTTCAAAAAGAGAAAGGAAAATTCGTCGTCCTATGTTCTCAGACTCATTAATAATTCATAAAGAAAATACGAAGGAAATTAACAGTTGTGTAGGAGCTGCTCGTAAGGTCTCTCCTAATTGGTCACTGGAAACAATGACATGTCATTCTTCCCATTGTTTTAGTATTGTTTGGGGTCAGGGAAACGCACCATTGGTGACTTCTCTTCCGAGCAGCTGCTACATGACCCGAAATTAATGTTTATTGAGTGTTTGGAAATCAGATTTAAGAAACTGCTCATTTTTGCATCCTTAATTTCTCCTTCTAAAATAATTTTGTTTGAGAAGTAATATCAAGCATTTGACACAGTGTTTCGTCACCAGATGAAACACCTCGTAGTTCGTAGAAAATACTTCGCTGCGCGTCGTTTTTTCAACTCTCTTATCGACGTTTTATCTGGCGATGATTTACTGTGTCTCATGCCTGATGAGTTATCATTGATAAAATAGGTGACATCTGTTCTCTTTTTCTTGTAGGATTCAGAACAATTGGATGAATCAGAAGGCAAGTAACTTCTATCAGTGTTGGCACAAAATCATTTTAAGCGAAAAAAGAGCGCCTTCAATGTGCATCATATCATTTGCATTCCAAACTAAAGAACGAGGGCAAAACAGAACTACTACTTCTCTTAAGGCGTTGCGGATCGATTTAGGTTTCTGGAAAACTGCCCACCTACCCCTCCCCTAAGTCAACATTTTGCCCTAAATGAGAAGTTAATGTTAATGTTGGCTTAAAGTAAAAAAGCATACTGACAAATTGAAAGAATCAATACTAGCCTCGGCGTTCTTTTAAGTAAATAAGGAACATTTAGATCAACTAACTGCCTAACAGTCATGTAAACTCATTTTC
This sequence comes from Porites divaricata, assembly GCA_038088405.1. Taxonomy (NCBI): domain Eukaryota; kingdom Metazoa; phylum Cnidaria; class Anthozoa; order Scleractinia; family Poritidae; genus Porites; species Porites divaricata. Next base: position 2,666,984 of record JBBMOI010000005.1, read on the forward strand.
TGCATTTCTCACCTTGTTTTCTTCCGACAAGTCAAAAAAAGAAGTAATTCTTAATCCATTTTTCTTTTAACAAATTTAGGATATTTCCATTCTCGTCAGTGGAGATCAAAAAATAGAAGCTGGCCAGAGAAACATACGGTAAGACTCTAGAAGTAAGGAGACTATGTTATGAGCTTTCATGGCCACATCCTCACGGGATGCTAGAACTCTTTAGTGAGGAGGTTAGTGATATTAAACGGCCCTGCTTGAAGAAGTCAAGTCGACGCCAAGAGAGTGCTCATAACAATATCCTCCGAACAGCCCACGGATGAAAAATGCTGCCTCTTGAGTGTGGTTCGAGCTCAGTTAATTTCATTGACGGTACTTAAGGAGCTTCTTATTGGAAAAAAATTTCACCAATAAACTATATACTAGGAGTAGTCTCTGCTTTGCCGCCCGCCGCTCGCGTGCTTACCACCCCACTTTGTGTATGAAATGTAACGAAATGTACCGTTTATACGAGAAGTTGTGCGTCTGTATTATTTAGGACGCGTCTTATTTTTCCTCGTATAATTGGCTCTACCAGTATATGTGCTTATTTGCGTGTAAGAGTGCCGTGCTAAACCGTATCAAAGTGGTTTTACATTTTTCTAGTATTTTATTTTCAACTGAGGCGATGATTTACCCTTCAGTTTCAGGTGCTTGACCAAATACCACAGAACGGGACTGAGGCCGGTAGGTTTCCGCGCAAGGAGATTCTGACACAACTTTATGTAATTTTTCTTTTGCAATCTCCTTTGTGTTGTCCAACAAAGAGACATTTCCGTAGAGATAAAGTCTAAATTCCAATTCCTTTGAAAGAAGTAGAAACAAGTTTTAAAATAAGCAACAAATGGACATAAATGTCGCCTTCTTTTCACTGTTAAATTGCCTGCATTCCGCCATATTGAATAATTATGAAGAGATTCTATTGCTTAGAAACAACAATTGTTTACCGCGCCAGCGGTAACTACTTGACGTCACATATTTCGAAATTTCTGTGGAGGGGGTTTGTACGCTAAAACATCAATTTGTTGAAGGGGAAGAGTGTCCCTAATTTGTGCTTTTCCTAGTGGTCTTTTGGATGTAATTTTTTGTGCTTGACCATATCACGTCCTTTTGTGACTGTTCAGGGAAAGAAGTTAAATACGCGTAGAGTCCCAAACGTTTTTTTTTTTTTGTGCAGAGCCGATAAAAATTACCATGCATCCAAAGTCTCAAACAGAAAAGGAAGGAGCAAGAGTAGAGTTCAAATGCAAGGTTGACAAAAAGAAGGAAAATGTGATTTATCAGTGGCATAAGGATGGCGTTGCAATACCTGGAAAGAATGACTCCACTCTTGTCCTGGATGTAGTAGAGCTGCGTGATTTTGGCAGTTATACGTGCTACGTAAAATATCAGGATTCATTTAATGAAGGCAAAGAGTCAATCTGCGCAACACTGGATGTTATACCACAGTCTCGAAATGGAATGAGTGAGTAAACTGAGGTCTATGTTTCAAAACAAAAGGGAAACTGGGACGAGTTAACTTTCGCAAAGACTTCTGGGTCTGTTACTGGGGACAGGGAAAACTTGGCCAATAGCTGACCGGCCCGTTCCCAGTAACGATCCCACAAACAATTGCGGGACACACTTCGGCTCCAGTCCCCCTCTCGTTTCTAAAGTGGCGAATGGGGTGTGGCTGTGTGGCTACAAAAAAGATTAACACCCGCGGGTGTTTGCGATCAGGAGGGTTGACGGCTCTTATTTAACACCAGCCTTTCACCTCTTCTCTTTCAGGGCCCAAACGTTTGCGTGAATTGGATATTAACACGAGAGATGAAATTGCACTGCTACTCCAAAAGATAAAATTCGGGCTAGGGGGTTTTAAGAAAGTAGCTGCTGAGTACGGCATGACACAGGTCCAAATAGGAGCACTAGAGAATTCCAGGGAACCCGGAAACGATGTCTTGGAATTTATTGTGATGTCAAAGCCCGACCTAACAGTATATAGCTTTTGCAAAACACTTAAAGGAGATAAATTTAAGAGGTGCGATATTGTCGGAAAGCTGGAAGATCACTTTTTGGTTCAAGATGAAACCAACAACACTAATTTTTTAAAGAATTCTGAATAGGAACAATTTTCCGGAAATCGCTTCTCTCCTTAAAGTCGTCGCCAAGAATAACCCCATTTTATGGGGCATTTTCTGGTTTTACGTTTGTTTCGTAACGGGGTGGCTAAGCTATTTAACTTTTTTTTGTAATGCAAATGGCGGATGAAAATGATCAAATGTTTGGATAGGCGATATTTTGCATAGCAAAATGACATTTCTACGACTTCCTTTTGACTGTATATTAAAACATATATATAACTGATGCATATATTGGCAATTTAGCCAGTCTTTTATCAAAACCTGGAAACATTCAAGACGTTAATTCATCGCCAGTCGAGAATTATATCAACTTGTACCGTAATTATTCGATTAATCGCGGCGTTGTTCAAATTTTTAGCGTTTCCAATGTGGCGTTTATTCAAGGGCGGCGTTTATTGGAAATCACTGACCACAGTTATTGTAAATAATATGAAAATATTATGTCATTTAAAGGTTTCAATGTCTCCCTTATTTTTCTGAGATAGAATCGCCTGGATGGTGTAAATTACCAAGTTGTACCGAGGTTCGTCCTATTATCCTCGAGTAAACGCCGCATTCTTCTGATTAGGTGCGGCGTTTATTAGTAATTTTGTTTCCATCTGCGGCGTTTGATCGAGGACGGCGTTTAATCGAATAAATACGGTATGTAGTTATCTCATTTAGTAAATAACGTTTATTGAACGTTTACGTTTGCCTTTTTGAGCATGCGTACTGGCGTCAATTCAGGAGAAGATGCAAAGTGCGTTTCTAAGGCGGGCGGTTGTCTAAGGTGTGGTGTCTGGATGTTACTAAAAAGGAGAACGGAAAATAAGAAACAGGGAAGAAGCACAGCGAAAAGAAAAGGTAAAAGCAAACTTGACGTTAGCCCTGTTCACAGCACCATTACCCATTCTTCTTTTTGTCTTCATTTTTCAATTCCCGTTCCTGACCTCAGTCGCGCGGGCGAGAAGCCGGGAGAAACGGCGGCTGGTATTCGGAGGTAGACTGCGAGCAGTCCCTCTCTAAGCTCGGCAGGACTGGAGAGAGCGAAATGGCCGAGAGGGAAACAGGAGAGAGGCATTGGATGAAGCGTTTCTAATTTTGAGGGCACATTTTGCGCAAACACGGGAAGATAAATTCGGGGCACAGGTAAGGAACAGTTTTAGCTTTGAAGAGAGGATCTCGCTGAGCGGTCCGCCACGCTTAGACGTTGTAAATAAATTCTCTGAGGAGATGTAAGTTCCGTTCTTTTTAAAATTTACCTTACATATTCGGCCAACATAATCTCTACAGCAGAATTACGATTATCGTAAAATCTTATTTGCCACCATATTTACGATAATCGTAATTCTTGACACACTTAGAAAGAAAGAAAAATAAAAGCGTAAAAATGTGGACAGGATTCGATCCTAGAGCTCCGGATCTATAGTAACCTGCCCTAACCACAAGACCACCGAGGATTCGCTGCAGAAAGTCTACTGATTAGGGTTAATGGTTAGCTTCTATTTAGGGTTAGGGATTTCGCATTAGTACTTAAATCAAACCAACATCCTGTAGCGAATCCTCGGTGGTCTTGTGGTTAGGGCAGGTTACTATAGATCCGGAGCCCCAGAATCGAATCCTGTCCAAATTTCTACGCTTTTATTTTTCTTTCTTTCTAAGTGTGTCAAGAATTACGATTATCGTAAATATGGTGGCAAATAAGATTTTACGATAATCGTAATTCTGGTCTCGAGATCACGTTGATTCGGCAAAAGTCAGAGGCCTCAACTTCCAGATTGGGCTTATGGTGTTCAATCCCCGCCAAAAATCAACTTGACTACTCAACATTCAACTTAAGCGGCTAACATTAAGTTACAGCAACCAACTTTCAACTTCTCGTTTCAACATTCAAAGTTGAAAATTAAACTTAAACTCCCAACATCTAACATGATCACTAGTTCTTGAAAATTGAGCGCGCAGGATTCTACTTATAAGTATACACAACATGTAAGTTGTGCAACCAACATTCAACTTGAGAAAACCAAACACCAACTTTGCAATTTCAGTATTCAGTGCTCGGCGTTCTATATAAGTCTGATCATCTTTTTTAATTGCCGTCACGGATTAAACTTCATCGTTGCGAAATCTTGACCTCGTTGTGCGAACAGCGTAAAATGTCCGCCAAAATGTATCGTATGTCCCAGGCTGACGTAACAGGCCAACGTCAAGTATCTAGTCTCCCCTGGTGTGAAAAGGGGGTCGGTAGGTCGGTAGCCGGATGTTTAAAATTTTCATGAGTTGTGATCAGATCTCAAAGAATAGATTGGAGCCTAGACTCAAGCTACATCAACTATGGAGAATTTCGATGTGACTCAGTCTTGATTGCTCTTAAAGCAATGATTTTAAAACTCCAGCTTGTTTTTCTTATGATAATGTGAGGCTTGGGGCAGGGCACCCGAAGGTGGTTTCCCCCGAAATACATATGATTGTATCTGTTCGGTCATCCGACGGGAACTTGAGTCTTTTCGAAATTACAAGTATTATTTTCCCAAAAAATTTAGCTGCATTTAAACATACTAGGACTGTTACGAAAGTGAGAATAACCTAACCCTAACCCTAACCTAACCCTGGGAGTGAAATGTGAAAAATCAAACTTCAGAAAATCGTAGGGAATTTATTAGACATAAGCTTCGAAAATTGTACATGAATGGAATGGTCATCTAGATATTTTAAGCCGTCCTTACTTAATAGAAAATTATAGGCAATATTTCCTTCTCGAACAGATATTTTTACAGAAACCAGTAGTTGGGTACCTCTGTTAGACTAGAGCTCGTAGTTCCATCTCTTGGTAATAACTTTTGAATTAGCTTTTTTAATAACAGTATTGACAGTCTTTAACGTTGTTGAGTTTCTTGTTGCTCATATTGATTTATGAGTACTTAATGAAAATGTTTCTCTTTTGCTGGCAGGGAATAGGGGAGACCGGAGACTGGAAACAACCCCTGTGGTTGGCCTGTTACGTCAGCCTTTGACATAAGATACATTTTGGCGGACATTTTACGCTGTTCGCACAACGAGGTCAAGATTTCGCAACGATGAAGTTTAATCCGTGACGGCAATTATTCACTACCCATCACGCTGATCACGTCTGAAACGAGTTCAATATCTTTTCAACATCGGACTATAAAAAAAGATGACCAGACTTATATATAACGCCGAGCACTAAAAACTGAAATTGCAAGTTGGTGTTTGGTTTTCTCAAGTTGAATGTTGGTTGCACAACTTACATGTTGTGTATATAAGTAGAATCCTGCGCGCTCAATTTTCAAGAACTAGTGATCATGTTAGATATTGGGAGTTTAAGTTTAATTTTCAACTTTGAATGTTGAAACGAGAAGTTGAAAGTTGGTTGCTGTAACCTAATGTTAGCCGCTTAAGTTGAATGTTGAGTAGTCAAGTTGATTTTTGGCGGGGATTGAACACCATACTAAGGGACTGCTAGCAGTCTAATTCGGAGGCTATCTCACCAACCGTTTGACAAGACATAACGCCAAATGAATAAGGGATTATGGGATATTTGGTGTAAAGTACTGCCCAACATTTTTTTCCTTCCGGGACAGTAAAAGTGTTTGAACATTTCGAAGCGTGTCTCTGTATTCCACTTAGCCTGTTCCAGGCTCCGAGATAGTGGTGAAAAGTCGTTCAGTAAAAAGAAATGCGAAAAACTCGCGGGGGCTGGGGAGAGACAGGGTGGCGGAGCCTGTACGCATTTTTTTAACGGCCCGTTCCGGTATATCAGCTCCTGATATACCCTCTGATTGGTCAATTGTGACAGTTAACATCATCACCTTGTAGCGTGGTCATCAGTTTCTCATCACCAAGATGACCAACGCGAATCACGCGTGTAATCTTGATGAATCCGCGTTGTCTTGTGCTTTGGACGAGTGTTAACCTAAGATCAGGCGTTATTTTTTTGCTATGATCTCAGGCTTGACGAGTGTCTGCGACTTGGCTCGCGGTAAAGATGTTTTCGCTATTATGCCCACCGGTTTCGGCAAAAGTTTAATCTTTCAGCTATTCCCACGCTTGGCTAATATGGTGTTCAATCCCCGTCAAAAATCAACTTGAGTCCTCAACATTCAACTTGACGGGCTAACATTAAGTTACAGCACTCAACTTTCAACTTCACGTTTCAACATAAACTCCCAAAAATCAACTTGAGTCCTCAACATTCAACTTGACGGGCTAACATTAAGTTACAGCACTCAACTTTCAACTTCACGTTTCAACATAAACTCCCAAAAATCAACTTGAGTCCTCAACATTCAACTTGAGCGGCTAACATTAACTTATAGCACCCAACTTTCAACTTCACGTTGCAACTTTTAAAGTGAATAATTCAAATTAAACTACCAACATTGAGCATAATTACTTGTTTTTGAAAATTGAGCGCTGAACTCGTATCAGACGCGACGGGTCGTGAATAATTGCCGTGTGATTGAAAAGTTCATCGTTGCGATTAAAAAGTTCATCGTTGCGATCAAAAAGTTCATCGTTGCGAATTCTTGATCTCGTTGTGCGAAAAGCGTAAAATGTCCGCCAAAATGTATCATATGTCAAACGCTGACGTAACAGGCCAACCGCAGTTGTTTTTTTCTAGTCTCCGGTCTCGTAGTCCTTACACAAAATGGCGGACCTTCCGAGCGTTGTGGAAGCCATAAATGACCTCATAACCCGCATCGAGCGGTTAGAGAATTCAGAGAATGGCTATGAAATCGGCTCAATCGTCTTAAGACTAGACTATACACGGCAACACCCCCTATACCAACACATTATCTTAGAGAAATGCTGAGACTTATATTAAAAGAAAACTCCTTCCAATTTAATGGAAAAGACTTTCTCCAGACCCATGGTACGGCTATGGGGTCTAAAACAGCAGTCTCCTTTGCCAATATTTTCATGGCTAAGATTGAGACGGCAATTATCGATCAGCACAGTACAAAGCCGTTGTTATGAAAGAGATATATCGATGACGTGTTTTCCCTATGGGACACTATAAATAGAGAGGAAATTAACAACTTCATTGAGCATGCAAATAACTATCACCCTACAATAAAATTCACTGCTGATATTTCTGATAAAGAAATCATCTTTCTTGATACGTGCATCTACAAAGGAGCAAGATTTGAAAAGGAATCTATCCTTGACACGCGCACTCATTTCAAGCCTACTGAGACATTCTAGTACACGCACTTTAAATCGTGTCACCCACCAGGAGTCAAAGAAGGCTTCGTAAAAGGTGAAGGCCTGAGACTTCTAAGAACTAACTCTTCAGAGGAGACTTTCGTAGAAAACTTTTGGAAATGGAAATGGAAGAACACACAATAATCTCGGTTTCTAATTTATTTGCTGCTTGCACGACATAAAAACTCTCTCACTCTGTTCTAATCTTGTTCTCAAAAAGATATATAATACCACACATACATTGTTTCGCTTATCTATCAGAAAACCTGTCAATACGCCCTATACCGGAATGTTTCGATTGTGTCACGAAGTTCTCTTCTAAGCTTACGTGTCTCACTAATAGAGCTCTTGACAGCACTAATTGAAAATGCGATAATAATCAAATATTACTGACTACAGTTTCCGACAAAACATAAGATTATTCAAACTACGCCTTCGAGCGAGAGGCTACCCTCACAACCTTATAGACAAAACGCTCTCGGAAGTAAAATTCTCTGAAAGAAAGAAAGCTCTCAAGGATAATACAAGAGTGCAAAAACAAATGTTGCCCTTTGTAACGCAATACAACCCATCTGTACCTAACCTTAAACACATTTTAATGGAGAAATGGCATCTTATAGAATCACAACCTAAACTTAGGGAAATGTTTAAAGAACCTCCAATTATTTCTTACAAGAGAGGCATTTCATTAAAAGATATACTGGTTAGAGCCAAACTGTAGTCAATCTCTTCAACACGTGTTGATAAGTAATTAGGGACTTTAAGATCCAACGACGCGGACGGCGACGAGAACGTCCAAAAAACAATAGGTTTTATAAGCAAAACAACAGCTTTGCACGTGCATCACACTTTTTTTGTACATTTCTTTCCCGTTTTTGCACGACTACGACGTGAAAATGCCTAATTTCGTGTTTTATGGAGGACGTAAACAAGCAACGACGAAATTATATTTCTCTTTCTGAGCTCCGATATGGTCCCTTGAAATTCAGCTTCAGGAGGGTTCGCCTACATTTGACAAAGTATGTAGGTACGAATAATCCTTATAAAGACCGAAAGAACGCAAATACACTTTTTTAAGCGTCATTCTCGTGGCGGTCGCGTTGTTGGATCTTAAAGTCCCTATTACATTCATGCGACACAATTGCGGGATCTGTGAATGGCCTGTCACCATTTATTTACAGTTTATTTACCATGAAAGATTATCTTTTCCGCAGTGGCAATAGAAGCCGCTATCTTGGTTGTGCAAAAGCAGAGACCAGGGGAGACCGGAGACTGGAAACAACCCCTGCGGCTGGCCTGTTACGTCAGCGTTTGACATATGATACATTTTGGCGGACATTTTACGCTTTTCGCACAACGAGATCAAGAATTCGCAACGATGAACTTTTTGATCGCAACGATGAACTTTTTAATCGCAACGATGAACTTTTCAATCACACGGCAATTATTCACGACCCGTCGCGTCTGATACGAGTTCAGCGCTCAATTTTCAAAAACAAGTAATTATGCTCAATGTTGGTAGTTTAATTTGAATTATTCACTTTAAAAGTTGCAACGTGAAGTTGAAAGTTGGGTGCTATAAGTTAATGTTAGCCGCTCAAGTTGAATGTTGAGGACTCAAGTTGATTTTTGGGAGTTTATGTTGAAACGTGAAGTTGAAAGTTGAGTGCTGTAACTTAATGTTAGCCCGTCAAGTTGAATGTTGAGGACTCAAGTTGATTTTTGGCGGGGATTGAACACCATAGGCTAAAGCTGCTCTAACCCTAGAGAACTCTACGATAATAGTCGTTTCGCCGCTGATATCTATAATGCGTGACCAAGTGGAACACTGAATTTAAAAAGCTTGGTCTTTCGGCCGCAGCTATTGGTATCGGTGAAGAGGGAGAGGAGGACGAGAAGAAAGCGAGAGAAGGAAAGTGCGAAATTGTTTTCGGTAGTCCGGAGTCCTGGCTGATCACAAAGTGGCAATAACAAAACAGTCCAAAGACTGTTAAGCTTCAAAAAGCTATTACCAAGGGAGAAACTACGCGCTCCAGTCAAAAGACTCACACTGTTATAAGAGAAACACTATTCTCCTTAGTTGATGTAGCTTAAGTTTAATCTGCACTTCATTCTTATAATTCTGGATCTGCAAATCACTATGCGTGATACAACATTGCAAAAATACCATTACATTCACGGACTAAAGAAAATCACTTAGTTAGTCAGATCCAGAAGGCACTTTGGAGAAAATTAAAACCCTTATTTAGCCGAAATAAAAAGCTGTACGTTCAGAAGAGATCAAAGAAAATGCTCTCTCCTCAGATAGCCTGAGCATCAGGCGTTTTCTGGGGAAAAAGGAAATCTCCTCTCCGCTAGCCCCTTAGGAAGGCTTGATACTCACGCTATCCTCAGAGGGCAAATCCTGCCGACCAGAAACAAAAGCCACAGGAAATCGATATGTGTGCCATGACCTCTCAGTGTGAAACAAGCCGCTAAAATCACATTTGCTCAGTGAAAATGCACAACCTTCCTGAGCATAACCTACCCAACAGAGGAAAAAACTTACCGCCCCCTTTTATTACTATAAAACCTGTAGCACTTTGAATGATCGATTGCGAGATTCGCAGACGCCGTTGACGAATCCGTAGCCTGCGAACAGCAGATGTATTTCTGGTCGTCGCTTCGGCGGGTGAAACAAGAATCTAGAGCCGAACAAACCAGATGCTCTCACAGGATAACGAATTCGAAGACAAATTTCCACACATTCGCATTTATCAATAAAGAAAGAAGAGACTTCGCGTCACGCGAAATGCTCGCGCGAGAAACTTGAGAATGATTGTAGCTTACTGAAGTGTTAACAGTTTTGACAGCCGAATCCAGTCGTGACAAAAATGGGCGGAAGAGGGTAGTTAAAGAAATGCTAACAGGCTCTCTCTCCCATTTTTCTCGCCGCCACCGCCCCCTTTCCCAAGTCACGTCCGTCTTATTTTTTGCTTTGCTCGTTTTAATACGTCCGCACTATACTATCTGAGAGCCTGGCACAGGCTATATTCCACTCTGCCGCTAATCCAATTAGCCGACATTATTCAAGCCAGTGACCTCATCTTTCCTGTTTTCCGTTGGCGTTGCTTTTAAAATTGTTCATAAGAATTTCGCAAGACGTCTCCACTTCCAGTTCAAGAAATTTCTTACTCCCACATCATTCGTCTTTCGTGTTAACAACCCTTTTGTTTCCTTATTGTTTTCAGTACGTGACAATATAAGGAAACGGAAGTGGTGCTTTATTATGCAGAGCACGTTACCTTGATAATTTGATCTGCATAAAATTATCGATTTGCAATATTCTGATTGACTTTTGTAGAAGATGAGTTCGTAGAATCGTGAGGGGTTCTCCCAAAAATACCGGAGACTCCGATCAACAACGTTTGTCTTAGTTAATACAGCACGGATTTGAATGTCGTCATGATGTTAGCGATTACCACCCACCAAGGGTAACAAGTTTGAGGAAGGGGCTGTTGTCGTTCGTGCTTAGCTTCAGCTTCAGCAAGTTCAGCGCTAGAAAATAAAATACATCATCCACAGCGAAAGGATCTTGCCGTTAACGCAAGAGAGAAAAACCCTCCAGTAAAATGAATGTTTTCCGGGGGCCACTCAACAAAGTTTTGGGGGAATGCAGTGCCTCGAGGTGCCCTCGAAAAACCAACGGAAATGTTTTGGTTGAGTTAACAACTAAAAATCTGCACTTTTTTGTTTCCGTGTAACCTCCTGAAAAACTTTAATAGAGCCACATGCATAAGGGTATCTCTTCAGGATACTTAAAAAATGTTTTTACTGATGCCTACGCTGATGGTTTTCTTTTGCTGCATATATTTCAATTTCCCTTTTGCTCCGAACTTAAAACCCGGCTAACCCCGGTGCAGCATCCCCGTGTAGTCAATTACAGGGAGTTTGCCCGGAAATTTTCAACTGTGATCATTTCGTGAGTTTCGTCAGTGCATTCTTGAAGATTCGCGACTTCCCGTGACGAGAGTACCCCCACTAATGTTATCGGTCTTTCCGGTTCGCCTTGGGTCCGAACCCGGGGGGGAACTCCCTATAATGGCTTATACGTATACGGGGAGGTTCTGCCCGAAAGGGGTACGGCTTTTTCGGTAAGGTATGAAAGGGTTGGGGTGTCACTAGTTTAGGTACTTGAAAGAGGAGGGAAATCGATCTCTGGAGTCTGTGAAAGGACTATACTTTCTATAAGTCAACCTCTTGGCGAGCGGAGGGAGCCAGGTTTAACCTGAGATCAGGCGTTATTTTATTTTTTATTTTTTTGCTTCTTTGCTTCTTTGGCTCGAGAGGGAAAAACGACATAAAGGGCTAATAGGGAGAGGGCATGATCTCAGGCTAAGCCAGGTTAGGCTGCAAAGCGGAGGCCGATCAAGCGACGAAGTCGCGAGAGGTCTTCGTCCCCCGCCGTGTTAAATCCGACGAAGGACTTTATTGAAAGTCTAATAGGCGCAATTTATGGCTGTACAATAGACAAGAAAACTTTCTGGTTTAGTGATTTATTTATATTCATAAGACGGTGCATTTTATACAGCAGATAAAAGAGATGCAGCGTTCCAAACTTGTATGTCTCATTGTGTCATTTTGTCAATAGAGGGTATACAAAAGGGTACCTTTTCTGTCAAAAATGGCATATACACCGTTGGACCTCGGGGCGGAGTCTTCCGGTATAAAATTTTGTTGAGTACCCCCCGGGGGGTCCGAACGCTTTATTTCAGGACAAACTGGAACACCATATTCATGCAAACTGTTTTCTTGTTTTTCTTCCTGTTTTCTGTACTTTTTTTCGTATTTGCTCAATTGCGTCACGGCATTAACATAGTGATGCCAACAATGGGTGAAAGCAAGGTTTACCAAACGTCTAAAATCGGAAATTACTGTTCTTTGTTCTTTTTATTAAGTGTCAGTGCATGTTTAACGTCACAAAGAATGCACGGGCGTGCCTCGAAGTCTCATGTTTCTCAGCTTTAGATGAAATAAATACCTTGTTATTGACTCATCGGACAGATAAGAAGAGCTCTACGTTTCTTCGACCTTTGTCTGGGATTAATACGAAGTGTACATTCACTTATCCTGTGTCAGAATGCTTCGGTTTTGTGACATGATTTTAAAGGCAATTCTTGTGGCTTTCCTTACGAAAGGAGCATTTGCAATTGGTAAGTCCAACGAAACGCACAAAGACGTTTCTCTGATTGTGACGCGATATATAATCGACGCGGCAGTCTACTGTTCGGCGAAATCCCAATCTTGTTTGATTTCAGACATAACAAGTCATCCAGTATTAAGGTCTCTCTTAATACGCACTTTTGCGACTTTCTAATGGTTGGTAAATATTTGAGTTGCATTACTATTTGGAATTTCAAAGCATTCTTAGATCGAGGACATGAAATTGAAATATTGTGCAGCTTTGTTTAGTAGGCATATACTGTTTCAGCAATGATTTTCAACCAATACTTCATGTTTGTTCATACTTATATATACACATATATTCTACAAGTGAATTGCGCTAAAATTTTTCTCATAACGGTCTTCTATTTGCGAAGGAAGGCGTTTCGATTTATCTTTGCTCGTGTCTACAATGACGACTTGTAACCACAAACTTCACTTATGATTAGCTTTATTTTTAGTCTCGCTCTTATTTTTACTAGTTGTCTCATTCTTATAGCCACAGTTTTATCGCTCCCAGCAAAAATCGTGTCTATCTTCAAAGATTAATGTATGCTTTACTCTGCTTTACTACATCACATAAAATCTAGACCAGTTTGCATTGCGTGTCTAGTTCCACGAAAATTCCACCGAACGCTTGCGCGAGCTGCAAATTTTCCCTGCTCAGTCACTTGCGCCATTATAAAACGGAAATATTTACACGTATTTGTTCACTTTAAATATTTTTGCGCGATAAAGATATTTTTGTGTCTTTTTTTACACCATTTTTTAAAAATACGTCACAAGTACTTTTAAATTGCTAGACAGTGACTTTGCAACTTCCAAATAGTCGGTTTGGCATGGAGTATAATACTATTAAAATCCGATCTTCAATCTGGTCTGCGAAACGAAACGTTATATCATTCGTCCTTTTTGCATTGAGTGACAGAAATTTCCTCTGATTCCTTTGTATGCTTGAGTGGATAAAAAAAAGTGCGCCTTTTATGGATTGGGTTTTTTGGCGTGTCACGGCGTTCGTTTTCCTGTTTACTTTAGGTCTACCGAAACTGAAATGTAATTCCACTCTCACAGACTTTAATCCTTTCACTACCAGAGTGCTTGATGGAGTTTTGTAAGGTGATTCTAACTTTTGAGTCTGCGGACGAAATCCTATGACGTGACCATTCAAGTGAAAACTCTCTGCAAAATTGCACAAAATAAAATTTGGAAATTTGGTCGAAATTTGCTTTGGGCTAAATTTGGCAGTGAAAGGGTTAAAATCCATCCTCTTATCGTCTTAGTATCAGTTCTTACGCATCCCGGATAGGAGGGACCTTAAAATGGGCCACCCTCCAAGGTTACGGAATTGTAGCCAGCTTTGTGGAGCTGTCATCGCGCGCTGTGCGTCTACTCATACATGGGATACAATGTGAAATAAAAGCAGACAGGTCACGATTTTTATATGACTTAGCTTGGGCGCCAAGGTCGAAGCGCAGAGAGGGGAGGGGTAAAATAAAACTTGCTTTCGTAATTTCGATTGGCGAGGATCATCAGCCACACTAACCTCCCCGCAGACGTCCTGTGGCGTTTCTTTTTGTTCGTCACGCATTCATTTCTCCCCACGGACCATCATTTCTGTGATTTTTCAAAACGTTTGAGTCGTCTCAGGTAGAAGATAGCAGTGCAAATAAATAATTCACTTGAAGAATACAAAGACACATCAACGTCCAGAGCACGTTTGATGAGCCTTGTGATGTCGACTGCGCTTTTTCTAAACACGCGAACTTGGTCCTTTGCTAAATTACAGCTGCAAAGAAAACAAAAAAATTCGCTTCTTACAACTTTCTTCGGAGTCTCATCCTTACGTGGGCATGGAATAAATATTCCTCTAAAAAAGCGAGAAATAATTCTTAGGTGCCGTTTCAGTTGTATCACAGCTCGTTATTGGCTGATCATGACACAATAACTGACCGCTTATTGGCTTATTGAAACAAACAAGAACGTAAATATCGGCTGTGTTTAGCAGACGTCCTTGGGGAGAAATAAATGCGTGACGAACAAAAACAAACCCCACAGGACGTCTGCGGGGAGGCTACAGCCACACGTTCGTAGAAAATTATTGAGATTAACCAAGAGTATTCTCCCACCCAGGGGTTGAACGCGTGACGAATCAAAAGCACGTCTACGTGGGAAACATAAACCCTTAAAATCGTCGCGAATCGACTATTCGATTCTGAGACAAGAACGACTACGAGGAAGCTTTACGAGGACAATTATTTTCTCAATACTAAGTTGTGCGCACGCATGAACCAGCTGTCATCTATCTTATACAGGTTTAAGCAAAAATTTCCTAGTGACTGAAACAGGTCGATCATCAAATGTTGGAAGTTTCATCATTTTGCGATTTTGAGAGAGAGCCTAACCTCCTTCAATGAAAACTGATAACCCTGTTAACTTTTCTGTTGAAAAAAGTAAAATGAAAAAAATCTCGAATGTAAAGGTCTCTCTCTATAAATGCTTCTATTATCCCCAGGTATTGTCCAAGAAATTGATATGTTCAAGGAAGTTGGACTCCTTGACAAACCTCTCCCACAAGGCGTCACTTCAACAGTGGGACAAAACAGCAACAGCCGTGCCTTTTACTTTAACACATCAGCTCAAAACCTCGTTGCAAATCCGAACGCTTATAATAACGCAGACAAGCTTATTCACGAAAGTCAAGATTTCTGGGTCTCTGCATGGGTGAAGCTTGATTCAAGTGACGTTAGCGACAATACCATCCTCTCAGTTAGCACTGGAGACGGAAATGACCTGTACTTTAAGCTGAAGATATCGTGAGTTAAACTGAAATGAATCGTAATTACTTTAGCTCCCGGGGGGGGAGGCACTCCCATGTGAAAATGAGGGTGGGGATGCTCGTCGTCTCACTTGAGAGTGTAAATTGCAGATTTTGACCTCACTTAGGGTGTTTGGGGCGGAATGTCGCTATATTTACCCATTCTGGTATCGCTTTGGGCTGTGCATAAAGAAATTTACAAAAAATACGTACCGTGACACTGAAAAAACGGAAATCTCCTTTAAGGGTCAGCAGGAGTCACTTTAAGTTTGAGCCACACCCACATTGGTCTTCCTAAGGGGTTTATTTTTAATTATTCGACGAGCATCCCCGTCACTTTTATATGGTAGCCCCCTCCCCGGGCTTTAACTTCCCTACCACGCGAGCAAGCTCTTCATTTATCTTGAGCGAAGCGAAAAGCGAGAGAACGCGTTAGCCCATTGTACTGGCGACTCCTTTCGCGTGCTGCTCTCGCGCGACCTCTCGTGACTGCCCTTAATGGAGAGCTTGCCTGCGGGCTATAGCTCCCCCCCCACCCCCCGGCACTATGCAAACATTTCAATACGCCAAACGTTGGTATCATGGTTGAAAGTGTGGGCTTGGTATTCCTCTAATAGGCTAAAATCACATTGTAATTAAATAAAACCCCAAAGTAACTGCTCACTTTTATTCAGTACTCTACCAATTTCTCCCGACTACAAAACAAAATGTGTTTGTCTCAGTACTGAAACGTCTTCCCCTTCCCTCTCTCTTTCGAATATGGTGACATAGCCTACAGCTGTCCTCATTTAAATCCCAAATCCTTTTTAAAGCCAGGAAAATCCATTCGAGTTTACTCCAACCAAAACGAGATTGAGTATATTTGTGTTTCCAACAGTGCTAGTTACACAATTTACTCTATTTCTCCTCCTCCCTCCCTCCCATGTGCTTCCAATAGTGCTAGTTACACAATTTGCTCTATTTCTCCTCCTCCCTCCCTCCCATGTGCTTCCAATAGTGCTAGTTACACAATTTACTCTATTTCTCCCCCTCCCTCCCATCCCTAACACTTTACGGACTTCCTCCCGTGAGCTTCGTGAGGCTGTGCGATACACGTATTTCTAGTTTCGGAAATAATAAGTCATAATAAAGTGGCTGAATCACACGATCGCCTGGGGCGAGCCGTGATAAACACCCTCTGCGTGTCGTTTTCTTGCGAAAGGGTATATTCCAAGTTCTTTCAGTCTGTTGTTTCTGTGAAAAGTAAGAGACTGTTTATAGTTAAATGGTGATGTAAACAAATGTCGCTTTATTTCAGAGGTGACCAAGTCAGACGCAGTGGCCTCAACGTCGAAGTTTCAGTGAGGCACAGACCAGGGGCTGATCCCACACCCTTCAAAGTATCATCACCTGACCGCTACTTGGATTACCTCACATGGCACAAAGTCGCGGTACGATTGCAAGACGGCGAGCGGGTTATAAGGATTTACATTGACAACATGGTCATTCCCGCACTGGTGGACATGTTACCTGGTATCGCTGCCTTTCCCGCAAATGCCGAACTTCGTCTCGCTCAAGAATTATCAAAGGGGAGAGAGGGGCAAATTATTATTAAAGATAAATTCAAGGTACAATGTCCTAAACGCCGGAAATTTTTGTAGGCAAAAAGACGGAAGTGAATTGCTCAATGACACGTTTATGATAATTAAATTGATTTTCTTTTTTTTTCAGGGAGATCTTCAAGATGTAAAGCTTATGAGAGGAAAATTGAACGATTGCCCTCCTCTTACTACGGTAATTTGACGAGATTGAAAACCTAAAAACTGTGGTAAAAGGCCAAATGATGAAAACTTAAAAACCCCAAACCTTAAATATCGTAAAGGGCAAATTCAACTCCCAACTGGCTAATTTTCAAGTAAATCTGGGATATCCTTGTAAACTGACTTAAAACTTTGCAGGTATTGTACTTCTTTCCCAATCAGTGAGCAGATACAGCAAAACCAGAAACGGAAAAGTCGATGTGGATCCGAAACTGGACTGGTTTTCTTATTCACAAAATTCCAAAACCAAAAGGAAAAATCGTCAGTCACAACTGAAGGCTTCAAATGCTAACTGAAATCTTTTGACTCTCCCTTATACTGAAGCAAAAAAGCTGTTATCTTTCAAAACCCTCAGTTTCGGCATGAGACTGGACACATGCGGGTCTAAGGGGTTCGTCAGTGGTGCAGGAACGCGTGACGAACCCCTAAGAACGTAAGCGTGGTGGGAGGGGGGGGGGGGGTGGGGTGGGGCTAACTGGACACGAGGATTCCTTTCAAACTATGACAAAGAAAACCTTTTAAACATAGTTTTCCAATTTTTTAGCCGTTTTACAGCTAACAGAAGACTACAAATCACTTGGTTTATCTTTCTTACAAATTAACCGCTCCTCGTAAAACGCGACGGCCCGGCAGAATGGCTCTCTCCTTCCTGTTTATTTTTCACCCTCACAGCTCGCATGTTGACCATGGTAAAGTACTGCTGTACTGCAGTCTGTACTTGCTAAACCCTTTTGAGAGTCTTAGCCAACCATGTTGCTGTTTGTTCCAATGCAGTGCAAATGTTCTGACTCGTTAGAGAAAAAGCAATGCGTGATGGACGGCCTTAGGTATAACGACGGAGCTCGATGGACCAAAAACAACTGCACCGTTTGTAAATGCGAGGTGAGTGTGTGAATTATAGAGCGGATCTCAGGGTGGGTTGTAATTGACTCAAAACTCGCGCCAATTTTTTTAAATTTGGCCACGACTTGCTGACAGGTGAATTCCCGCGTTTGGCAGCTGCTGCATGCATTTGCTTGGAGATCTGATTGGCTCATGTTATCATCTGTGTGTAATGTGATTGGCCAAAGTTGTTACTTTGATTACAACAACAACAATTTCTCTTTGTAGCAATACAATTAAAAATATTTAGTTTTTATGAACTAATTGAGCCTGGTCACAGTCTCTATTTATTTACTTATGTGATTAACTAACTACTTAACTTTTTGGTGTGTTTTCAGTCTGGACATGTGACTTGTACTTACACGTGCAAAGTCTGCGTAGATAATGGACAGGAGTATTTCCAAGACGAGACCTGGAAAATGTCTAATAACACCTGCTACACCTGTCGCTGTCAGGTAATAATAAGAAGAAACAGCCTGTGAGTTTTCGTGAAGGTGTTGAGGAAGAGAAGAAAGCAAGTTTTCGTTTGCAAAGACAATTTTTTTCAGGTGCCACTAACCATCGAATACAGCAGTCGCTGCTCCTCGCCGCTATGGACGTTTCGCGGGGGAGGCGTCAACGTCCCAAGCGGCGATGAGCAAGGGGAGACGGTTGTATTCCCAAGCTAATTTGAACATTAGTCCTTCTTTCTTTTTCTCTTCCTTATCCTGCATTGACTCTTGTCGGTTGTTTGTACATGTCTGAACATCTTAGGATAAAGGCAGTGGCAGTGCCAAACCCCTTGCACGTTTTTAAGGCCTAAATTTATTCATTGGATTGCAGTAAAAAAGAAAGACAATACGATACCTACACAGCACGACCTACGTTAATATTACATAGAATGGATTGAAATGAATAGACTTACCTAGTAGTCCATTCCGCCACACGTTTAATTGATGCCTTCTCTCTTTCTCTCGTCTCCTTTCTTCCTTCTTTTTTCTGTCTTTTCTGCTCCGCTGAGTAAAAAACGTCGTCAATACAAAGTTAATACAATGTTTGCTGTTTCAGGATGGTAAATCCACTTGTGTTCCTCCTTCTTGCCCAGTAACCAACTGCGCGTCTGGAAAGACCGTTTTACCTGAAGGAGAATGCTGCAAGATTTGCCAAGGTACTGGTTTTTCTTGTCGTTTTTTGGTCTCCAGGGAGCTAAAAATGCTCTAGCCGTTCACAAATCCTCTATTCTCTCTTGAGAGATCGTCGAAAGTGCGTATGAAAAGAAAAATCGCGCGCTCGCCTCGCTCACTATGCCCCAAATTTTTGGGGGGAGGGAAAGTAAGAAAAACGTCTGTGAACAGTCAAAGAATGTTCCCATACAAGCGGTAAATACGTAGCTTCTGAGAGCATGTACACAAAGCACCGCATTAAATGAAGCTGCCCACGGAAGTTCTTCTTTTCTTTTTCTCCTGTTTCCTTGTCCTTGTGGCAGATTATTTTTCTTGCTGGTGCTGTCTGCTCGTGCTTTCTAGCTTTCTCTTCGTCTTGTACCCCACAAGAGAGTTTGTTCAGAGAATAGTTTATTACTACTTATGGCATCACCATTTTGTTTTTGTTTTTTAGAGGATTACTGTCTGAGAAAAGGAAAACAATATAATTCATGCGGCTGTGAAAGGACATGTGACAACCTTTCAGGATCTTGCGGCAGTCAGCAATGCAAGGAAGGTTGCTTCTGTCCACCAGGCAGGATTTTGAACGGGCAAGGGAAATGTAAGGCCAACAGCAATTGTGGCTGCATTTACAAAGGAAAGGCATATTCGGTAAGTCCAATCAGCCATTGCTATCTCCCGTTGGGAGCAAGAGTGGAACTACGGAGATTTCGTTGAAATGTAGAATTCCAGGAAAGATCTTCAAATTAGAGATGGAAAGTTCGATATTTGTGGAAATAAGAAATAGCGGCGGATGTAACCTCTGTTTTATCAAGTATTTATGCACCTATCAATGTAAACCCCGTGGGGGTAGTGCGGGCAAGGGGTGGGGATTTGACAAATTTTAAAACTTTTTGATCAAATTCCCCAGGGTGGGAAACGAAAAATCAATCAAAAGTGTCAAAAAAGCCCCCACTCCAGGGGAAAAAATCTAAACAAACAATACTATAATACTGTATAAAACGAATTAAAAGAACATTTCAAAAGTACGTCCTTACTAAACGTGAGCTCCGTTAAATTACTCGCTGTAATTAAGTATTTTCTCTCTCCACTAGCATCTCTTATTTTGAACAACAAAATCACTCTAGGAAGATTGACCGTGCTATTATAATATTAATGAAACGTAAAATGCTTTATAACATTTGCTCAACATGTCGGAACAGGTCGGACACATTCCTAGTCTTGGCATTTACAATTTCTCGAAACAAACTTGAAACGTTGCCTGAATTGTCGGAATTTACTGGTCACGCGTGACGGAGCATTGCTGTAAGACAAATCTGTCCGAACAGTGTAATGAGTTCTCAGTAAGTGATTGTATCACAGAACAAAGAGTAAATCTAAATCGTTGGTTATCTAAAATTTTAAAAATGAGGCTTTTCAATTCTCCATCCATGCCCGGGGGGGTGCTCAACAAATTTTTGTACGGGGAGGTTCTGCCCCGAGGTCCAACCCCTTACCCTTTTATATACCATTTTTTATGAAAAAGGTACCCCTTTCACATACCTTGTTTAGAACTTTGCATCTCTTTTAACTGTTGTAAATGCACTGTCGTTTAAATAGGAATCAATCACAAAATAGGACGTTTTCTAGGCTTTATAAAGCCATAAAATTTATCTGTTAGCCCTTTGGGCCCTTTCACAGACCCAAATGACAGGTTTCCCTACCCTTGCATATACTTCAACGTGTACAATCCCTACCCTTTCATATACCTGAAGCCTGAAAAATGGTACCCTCCCTGTATAGGCCATCATAGGGAGTACCCCCGGGCATCCATGTTAACCGCAGCTTTGCTCCTTTCGATTCTTACTTATAACATGTTTTTTTCTCTCAACAGTCTGGGGGACATTTGTCAAACGATAAGTGCACCTACGTCTTCTGTGCTGGTGGAAAGGTGACTCCGTACAATCTTTGCGTCAAATAAACCTTATGGCCATCTACTTAGAAAAAGAAAGTGAAGTGGAAGCAACTGGAATGAGGGAATTACTTTGTACGTTTCTGCTACCATATTCGGTGCCAGACCATAATCAAATGCATTTTTGCACCTCTAAAATCTGAGTTTGATTTCTTTTTTGTTCCAAATTCCTCTTGCCACTTATCAGATGCCATTTCCTAGACAAAAATGGTCACACGTTTCCTTTTTTCCATTTTGTGCCTCGTTTGTTTCTTAGTCTGTTTTTCGCTTGTAAACGCATTTCCTTTTCCTTGTTTCGAATTTTTTTCTTAATAAAGGCTTGTACTTTTGGTGTAGCAATTTTCTAGGTTTTGGAAAATGAAATGGTTTAATTTTGTTTTATTCGTGTCGAGGAGCATCTCTTTAACCCTTTAGGTCCCAAGAGTGACCAACATTAATTTTCTCCTAACAACATCAGCAGATCATCAAGAGTAAAGGTTATGAGAATTACTAAATTGATTACCAAAGGGAGAACGCTTTGATCTTAAACCAAATTCTCTCAACTATTCTTAAAAGAAGTGTATGGAGATCAGTCTGGAGAATTTGGATGCAGATCTTGGGGCTTAAAGGGTTAATTAACGATTTGTTTTTCCTGCTCCGGCTCAATCTCCAGCTAGAACTTCGGATGACGCCGAGAAAAATTCCATAGGCAACATGACCGTGCCAATTCCGCTTTTTCTGCTTCCACTGAACGCGAAGATATGAAAGTTCACTTCGTGTAAGAAATATTGTAATTAAAATTTTATCATTATATAATTATCAACTTATATTTGCATTGCTGTAACCTCATTGTAATTTACTTGTGTGATTCTTAGTATAAAGTAGGTTTTGTTCACGTTATAGTTTAGGCTTTCACTAAACCAAGAGAGCAATGGCCTTGCTAAAGGGCGTTAGCCGCAAAAGCGTAAAGAAGTACTGTAAAACAGATTAGAAGGTTGTCTTTGTAATAAAATGGGTGTCGTATTCTTTGTGTGAGCCTTGCATTTCCTAGGCGGTAAAACCGCTGGCCCGGTCCTCATTACTCCAAGTGCCAGTCTGTGTTTGTGCCAACAGTAACTGCATGTCGTAGAAGTTTCTTTTCCTGAAATGCATTCTCTGTTTATAGTTTCTTGTTTGGTTCAATTACATAAAAACGCCATAACGCTTGGTCTTATAAAATTGGCGTGTTGAGAGTGAACAGATTGTCGGGCTGACTCAGATCTCGTGATTCAAGCCGTTTTGCGAGGATATAGTTTGTTCGCCTTGGCCCCTTTCCAAAAGGCTATCAAGCAAGCTTTGCTCTACCCTTAAATCAATTTTATATTTAACGTTCTCTGAGCAACACATTTCCTTAAGATGGACAGCTCCTTCAGTAAGCGGACACTAAGAGCTGGTCCCAGACCCTCTGCAGTCATTTATCTATAACTGAACTCCCTTAAAGGTGGCTCGACTGGATTTTTTAGGGGGATACCTCCCAAGTTTGAGCATTAACTACGTCGCCATGAGTAAAGATAGGGGAAAAACGTTACCACAACTGTATTATATAAAGATGAAAATTTCTTATGATTTGGGTTTTATCGCAATCGGAGTCGCCATGGCAACGTAACGACGCCATTACGTTTTTTGTTTATCTTTGTGTTTCTCTGTACCAGGAGTTTTTTTTGGAAATCGCTTAAGGGAGTATGTACCTGCCATAATTGCCTCAATTAGGGCAAAGTTTGAACAAATTCTATGTGAGCGTTTTCGAAATATTTTGAAACGAAGTTTTAAGCATCATAAAAACAGCGAAATAGCTTGCTATCCACACAATTAGCCAATTTTTTAAGAAAATGATAACCTTTGGAAACGCGGCTTCATCTCATAGTGGTTTGATTCCATTGAAAACCTCCTACACAAAAAAAGGGGAATTATTCTGGGCGATCGTGAGTAAGAAGAATTTTGTGAAAGGTTTGAACCCAGGAGTCATTTCAAAAGTAGGTTGAGTTTGATCGTCCGGGTGATCCTTGCATTCAGCTGCTTTTTTTATAGCTTTTGCACCTAATTTGGTCCACGCCTACAAATTTCGCATTTTTGCGAAAACCGCTCGATAAATTTTTTTATAACTTTGATAATCCCGAGATCAAACGTCGATAAATGTACCCTGCAAGTTTCAAGAACATTGAAAACAGGAAAGGCTTTCAAATAGGATCTCAAATGTGACTAATTTTTCCCCCAGTTTTTGTGTTTACAAGCGAGCGTCCTCATTATTCACTGGCATTGTTTTCAAGTTTCATATGCACGTGCACATTTGGACTAATTCCAATTTTGTGACTATTATAAAATTTTTATAGGCGAGAAAGTCCTCTTTTCTATGCAGAATATATCAACCAACTATGTTTCTTGGCATATTTTGCCCAAAAACGTGCCATGAAATCAATTCAATTTTTTAACCAAATCATCGATTAACCTCTTTGGAAAAATTCCAATTTTGTAACTACTAAAAAAAAACTTCTAGAAAGACTCCTTTTCTATTTAAAATATCAACAAACTTTATTTCTAGGCTTATTTTGGCCAAAACAAATGAAAATAATTCTACTTTTTTTACCAAAATCATGGACTAACCACTTTCGAAGGATTTCGTGGCTTTCGCGGCACAAGGTATACAGCTAAACAGAATCAGAAAATCTTTATAAATTTGGAGTAAGAAGTAACGTAGGAAAGCAATCAGTCTCTTTCATCGCCATAGATGTCTGCAAAGACCCAGAAAGACCTTCCATCTTCAATAAAAGACTCAAGCACTTTCGCATTTCCCAAATAAGTCTACTGTGTAAACAACAGAAATAAAATTATTAATAAGCGAGCCAAAGAAAATTAGCCAAAATGTAAAAAAGGCATACTAAAGTGCTTCCTTTTCGGCTGAGGGGTGAGTGAGGATGGGGGTTTTTGTGCTCTTTGTCAATTTAATTTAATTTATCAATTCCTTGTCCATTCCATTTTCTTCTTTTTCACCTGCTTATACATGTTTACACACTGACCTTAATTGGATCGGGAGTTGACTGGAAAACCTAACAGTTTGTTTCCAAGCTCGCACTTTTTATTTCTCTTATGTTCTAAATTAAGTTATAACCTTACACAATGTAAAGTTAAAAATGTAATTTCACCATGAAATAGATATAAAATTACTATTACTAATTTACAACTATGGCATGGCACTTAATTGCTTTGTATATACAACCCCCGGGGGGGTACTCGATATATCCTTGGGTGGGGAGGTGCGGCCCGGCCCCTCATACCCTGACCCTGTTTAAGACAAAAATCACTGATTTTCCTACCCTGTTTAAGAAAGAACTCCGATTTTTGATACCCTGTTGAAGACATTTAACCCGAAACAACGAACATACGCGCAGGCTGTTTATCGTCCAATTCAAGAAAAGATACCCTGTTTAAGGCAAAAGGTGATAAAATCGATACCCTGATTAAGACAAAAAACGATAAATTCGATACCCTGTTTAAGACAAAAATCCCGAAAAACATACCCTGGCTGGCCGCACGTTCCCATTAAGCCCTTATAAGGGAGTACCCCCCCGGGATACAACCTCCGATATATTAGGATGATCATCCACCTATTTCCAAAGATCGGTAATGCGTGTCCAGTCAGTAGTTTCTATTCGACACTTCCTCTGATCTAACTTAAATGCATTATTCAAGCGAGCTGAAAATGAATGAGCCCTCATCCTTCTATTATTCCATTGACGTCACTTCCTAGCCTGTGTACAAACGATACCAATTTAAGCTCTGAAACACACGTTCCAACTCTCTCGGCATGTGTATGGAGATGGGATCAGAAAAATTGACCTGAGTGCCCAAATAATTTGAAACAATACCAACTGAAGCACTGACAGGGTGATATAATAGCGCGCATGCGTAAGGTAATGCCCATACCGCGGAGCTGGTACGTGTGCTTCAGTGCTAAAATTGGTACTGTGCACAGCCGCTCTCTCCCCGGCCTAAAAAAATGGTCTGTACACAGGCTACTCACTTCCTTGTTCCTTGTGATTTCGCAAGCCTTGTCTACTTCCTGTTAAAAACGTTTACTACTTTCATCCTTAGTGGGAGATTCGTGACTTCCTGTCACGAATCCCGAGTAAGGTCCTGAGTAATCCGTCCGTCTCTTGAGTCAAGTAAGAACATCATATTATTCACGCAACTGCTTTCTTTTCTTTTCTTTTTTTCTTTTTTACCTTTTTTTTTGTGCTTGCTTAACTACACATTTTTAATCCGTCTTCTACATTCATCTGAAATTGATAATGGCATAAATGATTCCTGGTTTAGCTAACCTTCCAAAATCTTTGTTCCTCAATGTGGTTGTAGCTTACGTCAGCAAAAGATTGCACGGGCGTGGCTCAAGTGTAACATCACCTTAAGAAAGTTAAGCAACGACGACGGCGACGTCAACGAGAACGGCAAAAAAGCAATACGTGCATCACGTACATTTCTTTGCCGTGACTGCACGACTACGACATGAACATACCTAATTTCATAGACGTGAACACGGCAAGGCAGCGACTTTCTTTTTTTTTTCCTGAACCTCGATACAGTCTTTTAGAATTCAATTCCAGAAATATTTGTCAACATTTGACGAACTGAACGAGACGGAATAAGCGCGATAAAGTTTGAAGCAGTGCAACTGTACCTTTTAAGTAACGTTTTCGCAGCAGTAACCGTCGTCGTCATTATTGCTTAAGCTCCCTATTTTTACGTCACAGCAGCACTTGTGTCCCCCACCTCCAAGAATTTTTGCCTCAAACATAACTTTTTAGTATTACCAGTATTTTCAGAAACAGTTTGAAAAACCAAAAGTTGCATTTGCATCGATGAAAATCAATCAATAATGATGCAATCTTAAGAAAAGTGGCCATACTAGTCTTTGCTAGTGTATCCGTGGCCGGAATTATTAAAATGGAGAACAATTTAACGAAGGGCTCCTGACGAAGGCAATTAACATTTGTGCTTACTTAAGGTCTACGACTCTCGCACGCTTGATCCCTTCAATGCGGGTCAGTTAATGGGCCAACGGAATAACGGGCCCGGTCACGATGACGGTTTGCGATGATGTTGCTTGTTTAGCACACTGTACGTCAGAAAGATCTGTTTTAGCCCTAAAAATAGGACCGTTTCGGTTAGTAAAATACAGTCCTATTTTTTGAGTCTAATTTGGCTCCCTTAATTAAGGGCCAATACAGTCCAATTAGCTAGGGCTGATTTGGTCCCAAGGGCTGAAATGGACCCTAGCGTGGGCTGGAAAAGCCTTTTGATTGCGCTTTTTTGGCCTAAATTGTGCTCAAATGGCTCCAGGAAGGGCCGAATCAGACTTTGGCTGAATTGGCACTTTGGGGCTGAAAGAGATCTTTTTAATTTTCAGTGTAAACAAGAGGCAACCCAACCTGCAGCTTTAGTCTTCAGGCCATTCGTGACTCCCTTTTAGCCTGTTGTTGTATAGTTAAAAATGAACGTCTGCGTTGGAGGCTATAACCAGCGTAGCAGGCGCTTGGAAGTAGTGGGCGCAAGAAAGGATGGGCGTGCCCGTTCTTTCTTGCCCCCACTACTTCCAAGTGCCTGCTACGCAGCCTAGGGCGGCCAATGAACGGTGATTTCTGCCCGATCTCCGTTTCGGCGCGATTGTGCCCTGCGCCGATCTCTAAAGTGGAGAGTTTACATATTGGCTAAGTGTTCATACTATACTGAGTAGCGGGTTTTCCGTGTCGGCACGAAAAACTATCCTGTGAAGTGTGAACATGGCCTTAGCACTGCCTTAGTTTCTTTCGATTCTTAACACGAATAGCATGTTTTTTTTCCACCGTCTGGAAGGTATCAGTTAGACCGTTGCACATACGGCTTCTGTGCTGGTGGATATATGGCTTTGTTCAATTTGTGTGACAAATAGACCTTTATGATGTGGTCATCAACTTAGAAAATGGTTGTAATCTACTCCAGCGAGTCTTTACTTGTATAAAGTAGGTTTTGATGGTATTATAGCTTGAGCTTTTACGGACGTAATAGAGCAATGACTCGATAGCAGAATCGATAGCAGAATCTCCTAAACGGCCTGATAACATGTAGTGAAAAAGACAGTGGAACAAAACTTTAAAATTTCGTTAAAAAAGTAGTAAAGTACACTATAAAGAATTACCTTGTAAATGAAATAAATTAAAAGATTTTCTTTGTAATAAATTGGTTTTCGTATTCTTTGTATGAGCCCGCCATTTTTGAGGCGATGACCGCTGCCCCGGTCCTCATTACTCCTAGTGCCAGGTCCTTTTGACTGTGTTTGTATGAACAGTATTTGTCGTAAAAGTTTCTTGTCAACGTTTCCCTGAAGATGCATTCTTCATTTATCGTTTCCTGTTCGAGACACGCAAAAGAAAACAATAGTTTAATCGAAAACACCGTCGCTCACTGGCACCCCTGAAATTGGCGTGCACAGAATGTCGAGCCGACTCAGATCTCATGATTCAAGACATGTAGTAAGGACATAGATAAATCGAAAGCGTAATTACCGTATTTATTCGATGAAGTGCCGCGGCGTTTATAAGATTTTTAGTGTTCCCGATGTGGCGTTTATTTCAAAATCACATCTCTTACAGTGCGACCACTGGAACCAGGGCACTTGGAGAAAGATTGTCCAATCACAACGATTTCTAAGAACAAACGATTTTTACGGTATTAAACAAGCGGATCAATAACGTTCATGTAGCTTATTAGACGCAGTAGTAACCTCAGTGATTTTCTAGTGAGAGCGCAACTTCGCAACCTTACACAACACAGCCAGCCCCGGGGCTCATACCCTTGCGGAAAAAACTGTCTCACTTGCAAATACATATCTGATGGACAAACTTCATACACATTTCACGCTACAGGCGAAACCAGACCTATCACTAATCACATTGACTGTAACTCTAAAAACGTCATTTACATGATACAATGCAACCACTGCTCCAAACAATACATAGGTGAAACCAAAAGACGACTCAAAGACCGCTTCAACGAACACCGCAGACCAGTTGATAAACCATCTAATATCTCTAAACCCACCACAGTCTCAGAACACTTTCTTAACAATGATCACTCTGCTAACGACATCACACTCATCCCACTAGAGCTTACGAAATCTAATAGAGACAGTGTACAAAAAGCTAGAGAGGCATACCTCATCGAGAGAGGTAAAACTCTTGAACCTCTAGGTATAAATAAGAAAGATGAAATGTAATACAATCTTTATTTCTTCTCTTTGTTATCATTTATTTTTCTATTTTTCTATTTTAAATTTCTTTCAATCTCTACTTCAACGGTTTTTGTTTTCAACGACGTTCACTTGCTATCATAGTATCATATTGCACGCTATTTCTTACTTTCAAATTGTAACGTCTCATTATATGTCAGACCCTGAAGAAAGAAGGCCGTGCCTTCCGAAATATTAGTTAAAAGATAATATATTCCCGACTGTAAAATCAGCCTTGTTTTTTTTTCTTATATTTTCACTTATTGCTGATTAGATCCTTTATTAGGATCCGGTTCTTCTTTTTTGTAAGCTGGTCCTTGCTCAAAAAATTGAATGTATTTGAGGGCTGTTTCCTGAGATGTCAGGTTAGTTCACACGGTTTTAAAGATTTCAACGGTTGCATAGTTGAATCTCGAATTTTATTGGTCCGTTTGCCAAAAAACTTGATAATTTTTCGTTTTCAGAAATCGCTGTGATTGGACAATCTTCTTCCAAGTGCCCCGGTTCGAGTAGTGGCACTGTAAATCACTGACAACAATTAGATGAATCATTTGTGAAAATTATGTAAAACAGAAAGATGTTTAAAGTTCCAGTGTCTCGCTTTTTTGCTGAGATAGAATTGTAATTGTCTGGATAGTGCAGATTGCCAAGTTGTACTCAGACTGAGAATCAAACCTACGTACAATCGACCATTAGGAGGTTTATGGATGCTACAGGTACGTGAGAGCGCAAAGTGATTTTCCCCCATCCCCTTCTCTTTAGAGTGGCTATCATGTAAGCAATGCTTTACCGTTAACATCAATTTTACAGTAAACTTTGTCTTCACGGAAAACTCCATAACATGGACAACTGGCGGACCCTACTGGTCTGCAGATATTTTTCTTTCCTTGCTTTACACCCTTTTTAATCCTAAGTACTCAAAACCCAAAATTACATTTTGTGAAACAATGAATAAAAGAACTTATTTGGTTCAGCCCTCAAGCTTGAAAGTTAAAGAGAGTCCCTTACTTGTCTCTGCCCTCGAAAGCGGAGAACATTTAAAACATACCGTGGTGTAAACGTGGCCATGTTTGTTTACTGCGAGATAGAATCCAGTGTGAACACCTTTTATGTGGATGAGGTCTCTTGCTACTGGTGCAAGTTCTAACACGGCTAAACAATCAAACAAATGGCATTTAACGTTGTGGTATGTGCAGATCACACCCTTCCCAGAATTCCTTCTTTCAACCCTAATCATGGGCTATAGAAGATCCCAGGCAGGGGTACTTAACAAAGTTTTATACGGGGGAGGCTCCGCCCCGAGGTCCAACCCCTCCAACCAAGGGCTATAGGAGACCCCGGGGGTACTTAACAAGGTTTTATACGGGGGAGGCTCCGCCCCGAGGTCCAACCCCTCCAACCAAGGGCTATAGGAGACCCCGGGGGTACTTAACAAAGTTTTATACGGGGGAGGCTCCGCCCCGAGGTCCAACCCCTCCAACCAAGGGCTATAGGAGACCCCGGGGGTACTTAACAAGGTTTTATACGGGGGAGGCTCCGCCCCGAGGTCCAACCCCTCCAACCAAGGGCTATAGGAGACCCCGGGGGTACTTAACAAAGTTTTATACGGGGGAGGCTCCGCCCCGAGGTCCAACCCCTCCAACCAAGGGCTATAGGAGACCCCGGGGGTACTTAACAAGGTTTTATACGGGGGAGGCTCCGCCCCGAGGTCCAACCCCTCCAACCAAGGGCTATAGGAGACCCCGGGGGTACTTAACAAGGTTTTATACGGGGGAGGCTCCGCCCCGAGGTCCAACCCCTCCAACCAAGGGCTATAGGAGACCCCGGGGGTACTTAACAAAGTTTTATACGGGGGAGGCTCCGCCCCGAGGTCCAACCCCTCCAACCAAGGGCTATAGGAGACCCCGGGGGTACTTAACAAGGTTTTATACGGGGGAGGCTCCGCCCCGAGGTCCAACCCCTCCAACCAAGGGCTATAGGAGACCCCGGGGGTACTTAACAAAGTTTTATACGGGGGAGGCTCCGCCCCGAGGTCCAACCCCTCCAACCAAGGGCTATAGGAGACCCCGGGGGTACTTAACAAGGTTTTATACGGGGGAGGCTCCGCCCCGAGGTCCAACCCCTCCAACCAAGGGCTATAGGAGACCCCGGGGGTACTTAACAAGGTTTTATACGGGGGAGGCTCCGCCCCGAGGTCCAACCCCTCCAACCAAGGGCTATAGGAGACCCCGGGGGTACTTAACAAAGTTTTATACGGGGGAGGCTCCGCCCCGAGGTCCAACCCCTCCAACCAAGGGCTATAGGAGACCCCGGGGGTACTTAACAAGGTTTTATACGGGGGAGGCTCCGCCCCGAGGTCCAACCCCTCCAACCAAGGGCTATAGGAGACCCCGGGGGTACTTAACAAAGTTTTATACGGGGGAGGCTCCGCCCCGAGGTCCAACCCCTCCAACCAAGGGCTATAGGAGACCCCGGGGGTACTTAACAAAGTTTTATACGGGGGAGGCTCCGCCCCGAGGTCCAACCCCTCCAACCAAGGGCTATAGGAGACCCCAGGGGTACTTAACAAGGTTTTATATGGGGAGGCTCCGGCCCCGAGGTCCAACGGCCTTATTTACCCTTAATTTTATATACCATTTTTGACAAAAAAGGTACCCTTTTCGTATACCCTCTATTGAAAAATGGTACCCCTTTCACATGCCTAGTTTAGAAGTTTGTATCCTTTTAACTGCTGTAAACGCACTGTCTTTATTTTATGAAAACCAGAATGTTTTCTCCACTTTTTCACAGCCATAAGCTTTGTCAGCTCTTTTGGCCCTTTTTACAGACCAAACTATGACATATTTCCCTACCCTTTCATGTACCTAAAGCCTGAAAAGTACCCCTTTCAGGCGGAGACTCCCTGTATAGGCCATTATTGAGAGTACGCTCTCTTCCTGCCCAGGTAGAAGACATGGCTTTCCATTAAATAATGATTGAATTTAACGGTGCATTACTCTCATTGAAGTGCTCTTTTGCCCTTTCTGTTCAGGTCTTTGTTACAAAAGAACGGCAATTTTTAAAAAATATACCGAAAGAAGTGATGCACAACCCAAGTTGTGGTTTAGCTTATAAAACTTGGTATATTCATTGACATTGTCGTTGTAGTCTAGCGTAAGCAACCACGACTATAACGACCTTGTAAACCCAACAAAAACAACGAATTTGCGTTCTTTGAAATTCTGACGCTTTTCCTTAGCTTTTCAAATTCAAACAGAGAAAGGAAGGTTCCTCGTCGTGTATTCAAGTTGTCCACAAAACGTCGTTTTAGGAAGTTTCCTGTTGTAGTCATTTAGTGGATGTGAGGGAAGTGTATCGAAAAGTTTAACGCACGTGTAAGGCACGTGAAGTGTTGTTGTTTCGCTCATATGACGTCGTCCTCGCGGCTGCTTAAGCTCTCTATATGCTATTTCTTCTCATTACCGTATGGACTGCGCATGTCACTTGTACCTCTCACGTGACCGTTGTCAGCAATTTCCAAGTATTGTCCACTTACACAGTAAAGTATGCGCCTCCTGAAAACGAAAGAAACAAAAAAAATCACATAACGGCTCAGGTTAATCGACTTTCTTCCTATAAACTTGTCAGATTCAGCGACTGGCCTGCTGGACTGTCTGACCTTTTGATTCTGATAAGGCCAGGTTAGCACTCAGCAAACATTGCCCAACATTTGTTTCTCTGGCAAAAAAACCGTTAGCAGGAACCTATTTTTAGTGCGAACGATTTTTTTTACCGACCAAAAATTTTTTCAACTGTCACCAGAGTACAACCATGCCTTCGTCGAAGATATTTAAAGGCCTACAATTTTCTCCCTTGTTTACTTAACTGCGATGACTTGGATGACTAGGAATGACTAGGAATAACTAGCGATTACTGGGGTGACAAGGAATGACGAGGATGACTAGGGATGACTAAGATGACTATGGATGACTGGGGTGACTAGGATCACAACGGATAACTTTGGATGTCTGCGGTGACTGGGATGACTAGGATGACTAGAGATAACTAGTGATGACTGGGATGACTAGAGATAACTAGTGATGACTGGGATTACTAGGGATAACAAGGGATGACTAGGGATAACTAGTGATGACTGGGATGACTAGGATGACTAGGGATAACTAGGGATAACTAGTGATGACTGGGATGACTAGGGATAACAAGGGATGACTAGGGATAACTAGTGATGACTGGGATGACTAGGGATAACAAGGGATAACTAGGGATAACTAGTGATGACTGGGATGACTAGGGATAACAAGGGATGACTAGGGATAACTAGTGATGACTGGGATGACTAGGGATAACAAGGGATAACTAGGGATAACTAGTGATGACTGGGATGACTAGGGATAACAAGGGATGACTAGGGATAACTAGTGATGACTGGGATGACTAGGATGACTAGGGATAACTAGGGATAACTAGTGATGACTGGGATGACTAGGGATAACAAGGGATGACTAGGGATAACTAGTGATGACTGGGATGACTAGGGATAACAAGGGATGACTAGGGATAACTAGTGATGACTGGGATGACTAGGATGACTAGGGATAACTAGGGATAACTAGTGATGACTGGGATTACTAGGGATAACAAGGGATGACTAGGGATAACTAGTGATGACTGGGATGACTAGGGATAACAAGGGATGACTAGGGATAACTAGTGATGACTGGGATGACTAGGATGACTAGGGATAACTAGGGATAACTAGTGATGACTGGGATGACTAGGATGACTAGGGATAACTAGGGATAACTAGTGATGACTGGGATGACTAGGGATAACAAGGGATAACTAGGGATAACTAGTGATGACTGGGATGACTAGGGATAACAAGGGATGACTAGGGATAACTAGTGATGACTGGGATGACTAGGATGACTAGGGATAACTAGGGATAACTAGTGATGACTGGGATGACTAGGGATAACAAGGGATGACTAGGGATAACTAGTGATGACTGGGATGACTAGGATGACTAGGGATAACTAGGGATAACTAGTGATGACTGGGATGACTAGGGATAACAAGGGATGACTAGGGATAACTAGTGATGACTGGGATGACTAGGGATAACAAGGGATGACTAGGGATAACTAGTGATGACTGGGATGACTAGGGATAACAAGGGATAACTAGGGATAACTAGTGATGACTGGGATGACTAGGGATAACAAGGGATAACTAGGGATAACTAGTGATGACTGGGATGACTAGGGATAACAAGGGATGACTAGGGATAACTAGTGATGACTGGGATGACTAGGGATAACAAGGGATGACTAGGGATAACTAGTGATGACTGGGATGACTAGGGATAACAAGGGATAACTAGGGATAACTAGTGATGACTGGGATGACTAGGGATAACAAGGGATAACTAGGGATAACTAGTGATGACTGGGATGACTAGGGATAACAAGGGATGACTAGGGATAACTAGTGATGACTGGGATGACTAGGGATAACAAGGGATGACTAGGGATAACTAGGGATGACTGGGGTGACTAGGATCACAACGGATAACTTTGGATGTCTGCGGTGACTGGGATGACTAGGATGACTAGAGATAACTAGTGATGACTGGGATGACTAGAGATAACTAGTGATGACTGGGATTACTAGGGATAACAAGGGATGACTAGGGATAACTAGTGATGACTGGGATGACTAGGATGACTAGGGATAACTAGGGATAACTAGTGATGACTGGGATGACTAGGGATAACAAGGGATGACTAGGGATAACTAGTGATGACTGGGATGACTAGGGATAACAAGGGATAACTAGGGATAACTAGTGATGACTGGGATGACTAGGGATAACAAGGGATGACTAGGGATAACTAGTGATGACTGGGATGACTAGGGATAACAAGGGATAACTAGGGATAACTAGTGATGACTGGGATGACTAGGGATAACAAGGGATGACTAGGGATAACTAGTGATGACTGGGATGACTAGGATGACTAGGGATAACTAGGGATAACTAGTGATGACTGGGATGACTAGGGATAACAAGGGATGACTAGGGATAACTAGTGATGACTGGGATGACTAGGGATAACAAGGGATGACTAGGGATAACTAGTGATGACTGGGATGACTAGGATGACTAGGGATAACTAGGGATAACTAGTGATGACTGGGATTACTAGGGATAACAAGGGATGACTAGGGATAACTAGTGATGACTGGGATGACTAGGGATAACAAGGGATGACTAGGGATAACTAGTGATGACTGGGATGACTAGGATGACTAGGGATAACTAGGGATAACTAGTGATGACTGGGATGACTAGGATGACTAGGGATAACTAGGGATAACTAGTGATGACTGGGATGACTAGGGATAACAAGGGATAACTAGGGATAACTAGTGATGACTGGGATGACTAGGGATAACAAGGGATGACTAGGGATAACTAGTGATGACTGGGATGACTAGGATGACTAGGGATAACTAGGGATAACTAGTGATGACTGGGATGACTAGGGATAACAAGGGATGACTAGGGATAACTAGTGATGACTGGGATGACTAGGATGACTAGGGATAACTAGGGATAACTAGTGATGACTGGGATGACTAGGGATAACAAGGGATGACTAGGGATAACTAGTGATGACTGGGATGACTAGGGATAACAAGGGATGACTAGGGATAACTAGTGATGACTGGGATGACTAGGGATAACAAGGGATAACTAGGGATAACTAGTGATGACTGGGATGACTAGGGATAACAAGGGATAACTAGGGATAACTAGTGATGACTGGGATGACTAGGGATAACAAGGGATGACTAGGGATAACTAGTGATGACTGGGATGACTAGGGATAACAAGGGATGACTAGGGATAACTAGTGATGACTGGGATGACTAGGGATAACAAGGGATAACTAGGGATAACTAGTGATGACTGGGATGACTAGGGATAACAAGGGATAACTAGGGATAACTAGTGATGACTGGGATGACTAGGGATAACAAGGGATGACTAGGGATAACTAGTGATGACTGGGATGACTAGGGATAACAAGGGATGACTAGGGATAACTAGTGATGACTGGGATGACTAGGGATAACAAGGGATGACTAGGGATAACTAGTGATGACTGGGATGACTAGGATGACTAGGGATAACTAGGGATAACTAGTGATGACTGGGATGACTAGGGATAACAAGGGATGACTAGGGATAACTAGTGATGACTGGGATGACTAGGGATAACAAGGGATAACTAGGGATAACTAGTGATGACTGGGATGACTAGGGATAACAAGGGATGACTAGGGATAACTAGTGATGACTGGGATGACTAGGGATAACAAGGGATGACTAGGGATAACTAGTGATGACTGGGATGACTAGGGATAACAAGGGATAACTAGGGATAACTAGTGATGACTGGGATGACTAGGGATAACAAGGGATGACTAGGGATAACTAGTGATGACTGGGATGACTAGGGATAACAAGGGATGACTAGGGATAACTAGTGATGACTGGGATGACTAGGGATAACAAGGGATGACTAGGGATAACTAGTGATGACTGGGATGACTAGGGATAACAAGGGATGACTAGGGATAACTAGTGATGACTGGGATGACTAGGGATAACAAGGGATGACTAGGGATAACTAGTGATGACTGGGATGACTAGGGATAACAAGGGATGACTAGGGATAACTAGTGATGACTGGGATGACTAGGGATAACAAGGGATGACTAGGGATAACTAGGGATGACTGGGATGACTAGGATGACTACTGGTAACTAGGGATGACTGGGATGACTAGGGATAATTTGGGATGACTAGGGATAACTAGTGATGACTGGGGATGACTGGCATGACTAGGATGACTAGCAATAACTAGGGACGACTGGGATGACGAGGTTGACTATGGATAACTTTGGATGACTGGGGTGACCAGGATAACTAGGGATGACTGGAATGACTAGGATGACTATGGATGACTGGGGTGACTAAGATTAATAGAGAAAACTATGGATGACGTGGATGACTAGGATGACTAGGGATAACTAGGGATGACTGGGGCAACTAGGATGACTAGGGATGACTGGGGTGCCTACGATGACTAGGGATAACTAGGGATGACTAGGATGACTAGGGATAATTAGGGATAACTAGGGATGACTGGGATGACTAGGGATAACAAGGGATGACTAGGGATAACTAGTGATGACTGGGATGACTAGGGATAACAAGGGATGACTAGGGATAACTAGGGATGACTGGGATGACTAGGATGACTACTGGTAACTAGGGATGACTGGGATGACTAGGGATAATTTGGGATGACTAGGGATAACTAGTGATGACTGGGGATGACTGGCATGACTAGGATGACTAGCAATAACTAGGGACGACTGGGATGACGAGGTTGACTATGGATAACTTTGGATGACTGGGGTGACCAGGATAACTAGGGATGACTGGAATGACTAGGATGACTATGGATGACTGGGGTGACTAAGATTAATAGAGAAAACTATGGATGACGTGGATGACTAGGATGACTAGGGATAACTAGGGATGACTGGGGCAACTAGGATGACTAGGGATGACTGGGGTGCCTACGATGACTAGGGATAACTAGGGATGACTAGGATGACTAGGGATAATTAGGGATAACTAGGGATGACTGGGATGACTAGGGATAATTAGGGATAACTAGGGATGACTGGGGTGACTAGGATGACTAGGGATAATTAGGGATAACTAGGGATGACTGGGATGACTAGGGATAATTAGGGATAACTAGGGATGACTGGGGTGACTAGGATGACTAGGGATAATTAGGGATAACTAGGGATGACTGGGATGACTAGGGATAATTAGGGATAACTAGGGATGACTGGGGTGACTAGGATGACTAGGGATAACTAGGGATAACTAGGGATGACTGGGATGACTAGGGATAATTAGGGATAACTAGGGATGACTGGGGTGACTAGGGATAATTAGGGATAACTAGGGATGACTGGGATGACTAGGGATAATTAGGGATAACTAGGGATGACTGGGGTGACTAGGATGACTAGGGATAATTAGGGATAACTAGGGATGACTGGGATGACTAGGGATAATTAGGGATAACTAGGGATGACTGGGGTGACTAGGATGACTAGGGATAATTAGGGATAACTAGGGATGACTGGGATGACTAGGGATAATTAGGGATAACTAGGGATGACTGGGGTGACTAGGATGACTAGGGATAACTAGGGATAACTAGGGATGACTGGGATGACTAGGGATAATTAGGGATAACTAGGGATGACTGGGGTGACTAGGGATAATTAGGGATAACTAGGGATGACTGGGGTGACTAGGATGACTAGGGATAATTAGGGATAACTAGGGATGACTGGGATGACTAGGGATAATTAGGGATAACTAGGGATGACTGGGGTGACTAGGATGACTAGGGATAACTAGGGATGACTGGGGTGACTAGGATGACTAGGGATAACAAGGGATGACTGGGGTGACTAGGGATAATTAGGGATAACTAGGGATGACTGGGGTGACTAGGATGACTAGGGATAACTAGGGATGACTGGGGTGACTAGGGATAACAAGGGATGACTAGGGATAACTAGGGATGACTGGGATGACTAGGATGACTAGGGATAACTAGGGATGACTGGGGTGACTAGGATGACTAGGGATAACAAGGGATGACTGGGGTGACTAGGGATAATTAGGGATAACTAGGGATGACTGGGGTGACTAGGATGACTAGGGATAACAAGGGATGACTAGGATGACTAGGGATAATTAGGGATAACTAGGGATGACTGGGGTGACTAGGATGACTAGGGATAACAAGGGATGACTGGGGTGACTAGGGATAATTAGGGATAACTAGGGATGACTGGGGTGACTAGGATGACTAGGGATAACAAGGGATGACTAGGATGACTAGGGATAATTAGGGATAACTAGGGATGACTGGGGTGACTAGGATGACTAGGGATAACTAGGGATGACTGGGGTGACTAGGATGACTAGGGATAACAAGGGATGACTGGGGTGACTAGGGATAATTAGGGATAACTAGGGATGACTGGGGTGACTAGGATGACTAGGGATAACTAGGGATTACTGCAATGACTGGGACTCCAAGGAATGACTGGGATGACTGTGATGACAATGAATGACTGGGGACGACTGTACTATTACTGACTGACTCGCCGACAGACTTACTGTCAAAGCATCATTTCGGCTATCTTACTGAGTGGCTGGCTGGCCACCACCCCTTTTTCGGGGGATGAATACATTAATGTTAACCGAGCCGAAAGAAGTGGCCATGGGCAAATAATAGACCGGGGCTCCAAGCAATCGCTTAGAACTGATCAATATTTAGCATGGAGAAAAAGGTTGACTTACCGCCCCCAGTCGTGTTTATTACTTTCCAAAGTACACGTACGCCTAACTGCTGAAGGGTACAAATTGCGCATAAACATGATTTGTTCAGATGTTCATCTGCACCTAAAGCCGAGACAAGAAAAATTAATAACAGTGATTAGGATGTTTTGTCTGATGCTTGATTTGAGTGTAACAAGCTGTCGTTGGTCGCGACTGAGCCTTGGGTAAAGAAAGGCGGCAGAAATAGGGCGGGGCCTTCAATTTTGGACTCACTGTGGTTTAGGGTGCGTTCTTTGAGGCATACTCGCAATAAGAATAAACGGGCTGACGTACCGCACATTTTTACTTATCAACAGTCGAAGCTGTCCTTGCAACCACTCTGGTAAGTGCTCAGATCAAGTTAAACCAGGCATAATTGTGAATTTAAAGAGAAACTAACGTTCTGTAATGAAATGCTCTCGTACTCGCGACCAGTCCTGTCAGTGATCCACGACCACTGTTGTGAATTACTCCTTATGTTTTCAGTGAGCGACTACGCAGTCAATGAATAAGGCATTTACTTCTTGATCAAATTTATTCCTAACGTAAGCGATTAAGTTAACTTCGAACGTTATAAATGATAAAAAAAAAATAGACTAAATGGATAAAATGTTTTTTTCACCTGACTGATTGATATTCTGCAACAACATACGTCAACCCTTTCAAAAAAACTACCGTAAGAGTTGGGGACCACGATAGGTTAAACACGCAGTCGCTTTAGGGAACCCATTCTCAAAATTGTCAATCTCAAGTTGCGACCACTTTTATGAAGGTGGTCATTCAGCTTGGAATGTATTGGCAGAGATTCATGAGTGCACAGTAGTGTGAAATTGTCTTTTAAATCAAATCATGACAGGCTTCCATGAATTCGAAAGTGAAGTTTGGTGAACCCTGTCATGTTGGCGACAGTCTGTATAACAGGTGTATTTTAGTCTAGCGAGAAGCTCGCGAGGCAAGGCGAAGTACACACTCAGGGATTGTATCAAACAGACCAAGTTTTAAAGGCTCAGCTAACAATTTCGTAAACGGAATCTCTTTGCTTCGTATTGCGTGTATGTTTGTAGTGCTTACAATGCGTATAGCGTACAAACTCAACGTGACAAAAACGCGACAAACTTTGATTGTGAGTTTATATTGTCATATTTGCATGTACACGGAAACCAGAAATACTTAGTCTATAATAAAACGGGGGTTAAGCTTTGGGGAACAAGTTAATAATGAGAAGTTCAAAACGTTGCTAACCTACCTGGCAAAAACTTGTTCTGCTTTAGCTTTAATGGAAATAAAGTATTCGGAATTGTGATTTGCCCTCTCAGTTGTAAGTCATCTTTAAAGGCTTGCTAGCCCGCAGCGATTTAAAATAGCCCTACAGGGGTGAAGGTCTCATCCCAGGCATGTGACAAAGTGAAGATAATTCAAAAGTTAAGAACTTCCGGACACCTGGTGAGCTTTTCATATCCGCTCAGCTTAAATCCTTAAATCAAAGTTATAAAATTTTCATTTCCTGACCTAATTTATTTCCTATAGACGTTTTGGGGAGAAGATTTTAAATTATTGACAAAATTAATCATGTCCTTTTCATAATACTCATTACTACACTGTTTTATAAAGCATTGCAATAACAAGGCAAAATTTTATGCTGTTCTCTTAGGCCTTAAAGTATTAATTTAATAGGAGAATAGCAAATCATAGCAGGGAGCGAGACTAGTCATTTCAAACCTCAAGCCTTCTTGATGGTAGATAGAGAACGTCTAAAACTTATCTCAAAACCGGGATCTTACGAGTAACGGGTTTGGCCGAGAATAAAAAAATCGAGTATTTTTAGTTTCAAAGTTATCCCTAACCTACTTTCCCAAAGTTTTTAATTTCTCAAAAGTTATCACCACCCCACGAAACAAACGCTTTTAAAAATTACAGGTTGGTTAAGAGTTAAAAGAAGTTAAAACAGCACAGTACAAACAACTTATTTAATTGGCTCGATTACCACTAGCCTCTGCTCGGGAAATGAGCGCAGCGGCGGAAATCGAGCCTGCTAATTCATAGGTTGGAAAAGAAAGCCGGGAAATATTTGTCAAGATTTCTACACCAAGGTAAGTCATGTTTAACGGTTATTTTCAATTTAGCTTACAGAAACTCTAGTGAATTTTTTACCTCAGGTAATTTTTGTTTTCCTTTGTTTTGGGGCATGGTTATGTACCTGTATGCTAATTAAGTTGAAACAAAGAAAAAATAAAAATTACCTGAGATACGAAATTAAAAAATCACAATACTACATTTACGCGTTCTTTTTCAAAACGTCCAATAGAGGCTGACTAGAAAGGTAGCAATAGTCCAAAAAAAGCAGTGAATGGCGACTCCTGACCGCGTTCGCGTAACACCTC
This sequence comes from Porites divaricata, assembly GCA_038088405.1. NCBI lineage: Eukaryota > Metazoa > Cnidaria > Anthozoa > Scleractinia > Poritidae > Porites > Porites divaricata. Next base: position 2,708,282 of record JBBMOI010000005.1, read on the forward strand.
GAGGCAAAAAGACGGATTAACATTGTAACGATTCTTGCAGCTGGGCATTGATTTATACAAGTGAAGAATTGAAAAGATAGACAATACAAAACAAAACGACTCTGGTTTCTCCGCATGCGCAAGTAGACACTTCCCAGGGTTCTTTGCACCCTCTGTCAAGGTTTTCCACAAGCCTTATTTAGGAGGTGTTTCCTCTCCACATCAACACCACATCATCGGCGCATGATCCACTGTCGTCGTTTTAAGGAGGTATCTACAGGAGCAAGATTGCTTGAAAAAATGTTCCTTGGTCGTTTAAGACAACGACAGAGAAATAGTCAGATTTAGGAAATACTCACTAAAGCAATACAAAATCCACTACTGTACAAAGTAGAAATTTATTCCATTCCATTGTTTTGTGGTGAAGTTTTAATAGTTACCGATCTACAAAAACAGCATTTCATGAGCGAACATTTTGAGAATAAAACGTTAAATTAAATAAAATAATTATTACAGCTACTAGTCCAGAAATGGTCTAATCGTTTCACGCTCAGCGGTTTCGTTATTGGAAAAACGTAAAACACAATGACCCAACAGCTTGGTTTTGAACATCGATTCAGCTAAATAGATGCTGAGAATGGGAAGAAATAAAACCTAGTTTTCACGTATTTGCTTGGAAATGTAACCTTAAAAAAAGAGGGTTTACTTTGCAGCGAAAGGTTGAAGAATTTTGCCCAATTTTCTCCATTACAGAGCTTCGTGTTAACGCGAGTGCACCCTGATGGTCAAATAGACATGTATGGCAGAGTTCAGTATTAGTTCACGTTCTTCGACTTTTTGATGCTGATCTAGAATGAGTAACAAGAGTCAAGGAAAAGTCACACTAAAAATTATCATGCTGCTGGAATTTTCACCCCAACAGCGCACGCTTTCAATGGCTTCTTCAAGGTCACATGATAACGACCAACGAAACTATTTCCCGCCTGAGGGCCCGTTTACATGGAGTTGGGGAACCCCATGAAGATGAGGTAACCCGTTTACATGTTAAGTGGGGTGACAATATGAGAGATCGTGTGGACAGGCGGGTACCCCACCCAAGCGGGTTACCTCACCTGCCTTGGGTCCCCCACCTCCATGTAAACAAGCCCTGAGAAAACAACTGATATTTCCCAACGCCAACCGAAGGTTTCCCCGCAAAATGACGTAGCGAGGGCAGAAATTCCACACTGCTGATGACGTATCACCGCCCAGATCTAGGTGGTACTTCTGATTGGCTGAAGCAAGTTTCCCTCGCGCCAAGACCAATCAGAAGCACTACTCAGATCTGGGTAGTGTCACGTCAACAGTATGGAATTCCTGCGCTCATTCGTCAGATCGTCATTTCGTCGGGAAACCAGTTGTGGCGTCGAGAAATGTCGGCTATTTTCTTAGGATGGTCAGCACTCGTTAACATCCGTCGAAAGGCCCTTGGACACCTTATGAAGTTTACACAAGGTAGATTAAAGTACACATAGCATCCACCCCAACCCAAAAAAGGAACCTAACTGGTTTCGAAACAGTGCTTAACCCTAATCAGTAAAGGAAGTGCTTAATCCTAATCAGTAAAGGCAGTGCTTAACCCTAATCAGTAAAGGTTGTGCTTAACCCTAATCTGTAAAACGCAGTGCTTAACCGGCTAATCCAAAACGATAAGGAATACTAGGTTGTGTAAACTTCATAAGGTGTCCAAGGGCCTTTCGACAGGTGTTAAAAAGTGCTGACCTCTTAGGATAGCCTAAGGTCTGAGAGAGACGGCAAGACGGCAAAACTATATGTAGTGTATAGACCCACAAGTTAATGAGTACGACCATGGCTCAAAAGCAAAAGGAGTAAAAGGATATTGTTTTTTGGATCGTTCATCCTCTTTCGGTTCAGCGTCTTTGACTTCAAGTTCACGACGAGACTCTTTCTGAAATAGACAGGCGTCAAAACGCAATTAAAGGAGCCACGACACGATTCTTTGCTACTCATGACTTTAAACTAACCCACATGGAATACAGCCTGGGCAGATCCAGGATTTTCATTGGGTGGGGTACACCACTAAGGAACTGCCATTTTAAAGGGGCTGTGTCATGGCAGTCCAGTTCATTTTGTTTAATTTTACCAATTACTCTCCCTCAATCGCTATGGAACTTAAAGTAAGCAAAGAAATTACATGTAAATGACAAAATCAGAGATCCGAGACAAACAAATACGTCTCCTGAGCATTATTTTTGAAGTTGCAAGCAGCGGGGATCAACTTTGAAAGATTGTTAGGCTGAACAGTTTTCAAAAACTCTAATTTCAGTCCTTTCAATCTTCTTCAGCTTTATTCGTCCGTGGCATCTGTTGTGTTATTTTAACCTTCCTTTAATGTTTTAAGCGGTTATTTTTGTTTCTCCTAATTTAACGGGCAGTTTGTAATTTCCTAATTTGGCTGAATTTCGTGACACAGCTCCTTTAACTACCATTTTTACGGCGTTTAACACAAATTCCTCAACCTCGTCTCATGTTTTTCCTCAACTTCAATAATAATATTCTTCCCAGGTCTAGATATGACGTTGTTCTCGTTACCTTTTTACTCGAGGTTTTGACTTCCTTATCTTTATCCTTATCTTTTTCCTTGTCCTTCTCTTTTTTCACTGGAGGGGAAGCATCTGATGCTGTTTTTCGTACAAGTTTTACCTTTGGTTTATCCTGTAATTAAAACGTAAGAAATATGCAATTTCATTTGTATCCCAGTCTACAGCATCGTTATCAATCTCACAAACGATGTCACTTTTTACACCTAGAACTATTTTAAATGTTGATAAAATATAAATTCAGGGCCAAATTTAACTTGAGTCTGATATTCTACACTTCTTTATCTAAGACTGCTTTACTGACAATTGCTGCCTACGTTTAAGGTAATCCAGAGCGGATATATCAATTTTCATATTTAGGAAAGGCTTTGGTAGCTATTTATATTAATGTTGACCAAACACGACATGGAACGATTAAGCAGATTCACAAACTCAGCCGGTTCAATCTGGGTACTCTTAGACAAGAACAAAAACTAACCTGAGCTTGAATTACCCTAGTATTTTTTACAGAAATTTTGCACATCTTTTTGCCACGCACAAGAGAAAACGTTTTCCTCCAATATTACAGCAAACATATGACATGTGTCTTCTATGACTGCACGAGGACTGTCTGTATTGGGGTAACGCTCACCAGAAGCGCTCCAATCGTACTTTAACAGTAACATAAACTTGTGAATCATGCCCACCTCACTTTTGACTTTGACTTTATTTTCAGATCCGTGAGAGTTTGACGTCTTGGCAACAACAATGGCGTCCCCGTCCTCTTTTCGTCGTTTAGCTTCTTTGCCTTCAGCGGGTTCTAATGACGACTACAATAAAAGAGACAGTCAAAAAAAAAAGAAGAAGAAGAGAAGCCAATGAGAAGGATATCGTTAAAAAATCAAGCATTTTGCTACTTGAGGATCATTTCAATTGAGCCTATGACCGCGTTACGATTGATTTAGCCTTTCACTCCTCAGATCTTACTAGTAATTCTCCTTTCTGGCTACATTAAATTTCCTTGTAAATTATTTAAGAGAATTTGGGGCTGTATCGAGATAACATCTTCTAGCTGATACAATTGCCTATTCTCATCACCTCTCTGCCAGACAATGTATTGATATTACAGGGAGAAGTTAGATGCAGATCACTTCTGGGAGTTAAAAAGTTAAGCAAGGATATTATTAGGAAAATTACATGTAGAGAATGCGAAATGATGAAGAGACAGACGATAGATGGAAGCAAAATATACCCGTTTTCTGTCTGATTTTGACGTCTTTTCCTTTTCATATTCCACAACTTTCGATTTTCTTTCCTGAGATTCAGGACTCTAAAATGTGAAAAAACAAAAAAGCAAATACACAAAACAAACTACCTGCAAACGTCGTAACTTGTAAACTATTTACATGAAACTAGCTTGATACGATGTTCGACATCCGTACTGAAGACACCTTAAATACTGGGGATCGCTTTACCAAGCCGGGTAGCCTGCGTGGTAGACGCCTCCCACGGATCGAGGCTGAACGGAGACTGCGTGTTTAAGTCCACCGTCATGTTTGCCGTTAAAATGAATGCAGAACAAATTAAGATTTACCCAGGGGAATCGACTTCACAGTCAAGTCCCAACATGCTCCATACAGTCATTTCAAACGGCAAATTTACTAATACAAGCAGACGACTTTACGCACGGGGTTATGCACAGTCAGCAAATTAAGATAAGTAGAGAAGTGATATAAAAAACGATTCGAGGATGCCACGAATACAGGGAATTCAGCTTAAGTACTCGCGATTTACAATACATTTTGTGTGAAATCAAAATGTAGCTTAATTTTCAAAGAATTTCATTAGCATAGGCAACCGGAACACTTACCTTAAACGAGTCAGACTCGTGACCGCCTCCCAGCCGCGCTGGAGAGCTCTCCTACAAAAATATAACGTGGCATTGTAACACTTACAACCCTCTCAAGCAATTCAGTCAAGTAGTTCCTCTGTAAATTGGTTGATCAGCGAAAAAGTAATAAACTTAATGTAGAGTACTTTCCATGCAGAATCACAGCATTTCCCCTCTGCATATCTTAGCGAAAGAAACGATTACTAATAAGTGAGTACGGGAAAGACGTTTCTTCAGAGCAACCTCTTGTAACATGTCGCACATATTGTAATTCAACAAAAACTGAAAACATTTTATTACGATTCGCAAAACCATATTACAAGAAACTTTTGGCCCACGTTCGTTTGGAATCTTCGGTTTACGTTAAAATCATTTTTTTTTCGACAACAAATATCCGGGAGGTAACACTGAAGTGTGAGAGAAGGCCGTTAATTTTCCATGGGTGCCCTTTATGGTATTTTAACAAAGATTTTTCAGGAAAACATGCATTCTAAAAGGACTGAGCAGTAAGACACACCTGAGAAGAAGGAGAAGACATTCCTTCGAGTCTGCGGCGCTTCGCCTCTGAGAAAAATATCGAGGACAAAATAAGTAAAACTGACTGAACAATTATCTACTGCATTACTCAGGCAGTCACCGCTATTGATGCACCTCAATAACACGAAGGATGGAAATACGCAACTAAATTGCTTGAAAAGACGACTCAAGATTTCTGAGAGTTGCACCAGCTCAATTACTTTCAAGAATGACAAAACGTTGAAAGCAAAAAGGATTTCGGATTCGGTCTCGTAAGGCAAGACTCCAATTCGGCTTCAATTTTACAAGAAAGATGCAGTATTTGAGTGTCATTTAAACTTGTTTTGCTGGATAAATAAAGCCTAGCTGGAGTTCTGGAGAAAACGAGGAGGAGGAGAACAGAACAAGAAGTGAAAGCCTGAGAACAAACATGAACATAGCAAAAACGTCTTTTCAGTTCAAGGTGATTACTCTAGCCAATCAGAGAAACGCAGTAAAACCAGTAAACCAATCAGAAATTGAATCCAGGTGTGTTTCAGGGAACCCGAAGTCAAGGGCGGGAAAACGCGTGCCGGCCGCAAGACATGATTGGTTTTGGTTTCAATCGTGATTGGCGCAAAATTTTCTATAGCACTCACACGTTTGGTGGCACTAGACAACCACTTAATGCAGCTTTAAAAGCAGTACCTTTCTCGTATTCGCTATCTCTGGGTGACTCTGGCACTGAAGGTGAAGAATGTTTACTTTTACTGCCAGACTTTTCTCTGTCCTTCTCCTTGACTCTCTCTTTCACTTTATCCTTCACTTCTTTCTCCTTGCTCTTACTACGTTCCTTCTCTTTGTCCTTTGTTTTCGGTTCTTTTACTTTCTCTGCTTTTTCGCTCTTCATTTTTTCCTTGGGTTTGTCGTTCTGTTCCTTGTCTTTTTCTTTCTCCTTTTCTTTATGCTTTTGTTTACTGTCAAATATTTTAACAGAAATGTTAAGAAAAAAGCGGTTAACTCCACTTGTTTATTCTCTTCTCGAAAAAGAGAGGTCAGATATTTGCATGGTAAGGCTTAATCTTCATTGGTGTGATTGAAAACGTTACATTCCAGGAAAAATAATCTTTTTTATCGTTTACAGCTAGGGCTATAGCAGAGAATTCGTGTGCTATATCAGCACGTCTAATGGCACGTGCGATGTCTAGCAAGTGTGGTTACTGGTTTTTACTGTCGATGGTCATTACAATGGAAAATGTAAAAAAAAAATAAGACAAAAGCATCTTCAAATGCCCTTTGCTATTACAATACATGACTCACACACCTACTGTCCGATTTTTTGCTGATAGAAACATCATTTCCATTGATGGTCCCTTCTGTTTTGATGTTCGTTGGAGTTCTTGTTCCCTTAGAGGTCGCATTAGCTGCGGACGTCCTAGACACCTGGCTGGAGCTGCCGCTAGTGTTTAAAGATCTAAAATGCGATTTAAAATCATCGTTTATCGGAGTTTAAGACGTTTAATAGATTCTCAGAAGGAAAGCGCAAAGAAAGAATGCTGTTTAGAGGGTAAATAAGATGTAATTTAACTAAGTTTTCCCGCTTTTGTTTAAAACAAATATCTTACTTGTTTCCAGATGTGGTCCTGCTTGGCGACTCCGCGTTCGCAGCTGACCGTGAAGAGGATGTGCCGCTAGGGGTACTGGTACCTGATGGTTTGCTACCGGATGACCCTGTGCTGGTTTTGCTAGCGGTCTTTTCCTGAGACGAAGAAACACCTTCGCTCTTGGTCGCGCTAGGGCTGGAAAAGAAGAATGGTTGGTTACCCTCAAAGTGAAAGGAATTTCTGTCTCGTGGGAAAGCCACGTTTTAACCGCGACAATAGCGAGATTTTAAGTCACGTTTTTCCCTCAAGTGCCCTTAATGTTTATTACTTCTACACAAAAATGAGTAGTCTCACGCCAGTTCTATCCATGAGAATTGTTCTGGACATTTCTTACCTCCTCATTTTCTACTACAAAAAGATTTTCCCGCGAAATGACGTCTGAGAAACGAGCAAAGAAATTCCATACTGATGACGCGTCACAATCCAGATCTGAGTAGTGCTTCTGATTGGTTAAAAATTTGCTTCAACCAATCACAAGTACTACCTAGATCTGGGTAGTGATCAGCCTGAGAAAACAGCCCACATTTCGCGACGCCACTTCTGGTTTCCTCGCGAAACAACGCCGGCGAAACGACCGCAGAAATTCCATACTGATGACACGTCACTACCCAGATCTGGGTAGTGCTTGTGATTGGTTGAAGCAAATTTCCCACGCGGCACGACCAATCAGAAGCACTACCCAGATCTGGGTAGTGCTTGTGATTGGTTGAAGCAATTTTCCCACGCGGCACGACCAATCAGAAGAACTACCCAGATCTGGGTAGTGCTTGTGATTGGTTGAAGCAAATTTTTAACCAATCAGAAGCACTACTCAGATCTGGATAGTGACACGTCATCAGTATGGAATTTCTTCGCTCGTTTCTCAGACGTCATTTCTCGGGGGAAACCAGTGGTGGCGTCGTGAAATGTCGGCTGTTTTCTCATCCTAAGACAATACAATACATACCTAGAGGATTTTGAACCATCCTGCTCTTTCTTGATCGTCACTAAAAATACAAGGTAATAAATCATTTCTCCTACGTTCTAACACAGCAATAAGGCTTTCGTCAGTTTTCTGTTAGAAAAATACCTTCATGGCCCTGCCAGCAGAGCTTTTCTTTCGCTTGCTCAATTTCGGCGTACTCGAGAACGACTTGCATGAATCGATTAAGATATAACGCAGAGGCCATGGGTTCAAAACCCGTTGACGTCCCGAAATTTTTATCGGGTTAATTTGCAAATTCCTTAAACTGCAATTACCACTGCGACGATCGTATCTTCATTCAAATGTGTATTTCCGCACTTCGCATCATCTTCATTCTAATTGAGCATGCGCTGCAAGTTGCTAAGATACAGTTTCGTACCCAGGCTCTGTTCGCAGAGTGTGCCTTCCTAGATATTACACCAATCTAAATTACTTTAACTTGTTTTCAATGACAATTCAAGCAAACCAAAACTTCAAACCTGTTGCCTTGGGTTTCACATCCGAATCATTCTTCACACTCTCTACAAAAACAAAAATTGATTTTTGTTTTTGAAACTCGTAGACCATTAAGTAATCTCATTACACAAAACGATGTGATGAGTACTTTCTCGTATGATTTTGTTGTATTCCCCTCAGTCTGTTTTGTTACACTGACTGTTTCATGCAGCTGTTATGTCGTTTCGTTGTGCCAAGAGTGTGGTTTTCGTTCGTTATGTTCTTTTTTCACACGAGCTTAAAATTCTGCCAACTCTTGGGGAAAATTCTAAAATTCTCAACTTTTTAACTTAAATACTTACAATATTAAACTAACTTACTTGTAGACTCCGTGTTTACTGAAGAATTTGGCTGTGCTTCCTAAAACAAACCAATAGACATAAAAATTTGATTGGCAGTCTAACTCACTGATTTATAGCCTCTTTTTCACCCCAGACAATACACAAACATAAGTTTCAGTGAAGCCAACTTAAGTCACGATAATGATCGCCGTTTTCCAAGCGTTTTAACTTTATATCGTGGGACGGCGGAAAGAAAAGTTAGAAGGAAAAAACAGCGCTTTTTTCCACTCCGCTCTCCATTTCGCGCCACCCTCCACTATCTGAATGCCAGGAGTAGGCTACGCTGATGATAACAGGGACATGGAGAAACACCCTTTCTGTCTACAAGCACGGTTAGAGGGACAGGTTGCCATGTGTCTGTTATATTCCAAGGGGTTGTATTCTTACAACTGTGGTTATAACATTACCGGAAACTTACGCTTATGACCCCCTACCCCACCCCCCGCAGTTATAGGCCCATAGGATCAATAGGCCATTTCTGAGTTCCCCTGCGCCTCTGTTTCAAAACGAGGGTAGGTGCTCAGCCTGTGATATGGAAATCATTTTTCATTCTCATGCAAATAAAACTCATTTTCACAAGAAAGATTGTACACCTAGCCTCATTTTGAAAGTGAGAGTTTTTGGAACTCGGAAATGGCCTATTTGGGTTTCTGGGAAACTGCCCACCTACCCCTCCGCTAAGCTAACATTTTGCCCTAAACGAGAAGTACGTTTTAATGATGGCTTAGGGGAGGGGTAGGTGGGAAGTTTCCCAGAAAGATAAATTGATCTGGCCCATCTACCTGTAGACAAACAATACACCCGATTATAATTCCCCCTGGATACAAGTCCCCGTCCAGCTGGTATTAAAATGAATTCGATGAGAAATGAGGTTTTTGAGGCCTAATTAAGAACCAGTAAAATGCGAAACGTATTTTGATCAGCACTGCTATCCATCATTCTTGAAATGTAATGCCATCACATCGATCCAACCCAAATAATGACGAAAAAAAAAATCTACGGCGCATATTTCGTCTTTAACACTCACCGTTTTTTCTTGTTTAACAGCGACAGAATCGGTTTGGCTTGAAGGTGGAGGAGCAGTTACAGGGGGCTGGCAAAAACAAATCAAAATTTTAACAAATGGACCCAACAAGAATTAATTTTCAAAATCTGTGTGAAGGGAACAACAAGGAGTAAAGAAACATGGCCATTTGATAGCGTTCTTTTCTAGTTTACTTATGTGTCGGACTTTAAGATTAACTCTTGCACTCCCCAAAAGTGACCAACTTAAAAAAAGAACCAGGAAAATTTTTTGCATGTTTTTTTTTTCTGTAAAATACTTAATGACAAATGGTTTCATGTAAATGTACTACTGAAGAGATTTCACTTGAGTGGTAACACCATAGAATATCATACACAGACTCAAAAATAGGAACTAAACACAAAACAAATAGCACCATGTCTAACTAATGCTGAAAAGGTCTCAATTGAATGGTAACACCGTAGGATTTCATCAACAGACTCAAAAGCTAGAACTATATACAAAACAAATAGTACCAAGTGCAACTACTGCTGAAGAGGCTTAATTTGAAAGGTTACACCATAGGATTTCATCCACAGTCAGACTCAAAAGTTACAAAAACATTACAAGTTGCCACGCGTTAGACTTTTTAAAAGTCCTTTATTTTATTTCCTGGCTGGTTATGCCATTTTAAGAGACTTCGTCGCTTGGTCGGTCGCCGCGTGGCCTCATGCATTGAAGCTAGCTTCGATCACTTTTAAGAAATTATGAGAGGTTGACTTGTAGCAAGTCTAGCCACGCGTGAAAAGGTTTATTTGTGACAATGAATGATTCAATACCTTTTCTTTATGGTGAAAGTCGCTCTCAACGACCATCTCTCGCTTTTTCGCTTTCAAACGACCTGCATACCTGAAATTAAACAAGAATACCGTACGAAAAGCAATTTTTCTGTAGTGTTTTAGATTCCGAAAAAAAAAGCGGTCACACTCAAAGTTTTTCCCGCGCTCTCGGCTGCGTGCGGTGGGTCTTTTTCGCGGGAAAATTTGCCAAAGTCAAAGCCACTCTACTGATTGGTTAGCATCCTGTTAGCTGTCATGGTCGCATCCTTTGAACATTTTGACGTTTCCATGGATACTTCCTTCATAAATGTTATTTTCCCCGGCTAATAGGCTTTACCCCTAGGGAAAGGGTAATATTAAGCACAAACAACTGTCTACATGTGTGACTTCTCTTACCCCACAGCGAGTGTATATATATCCTGCCGCTTCTCTTTCTCCTCCTCACAGATTTTGTCGATTCTTCTTTCCAAAGCTTGCCCGAGATTTAAAACTTTTGGATAAAACGGTAAAATCTGCAAAATGAACGAAATTAAAAATAGACAGCCAGAACAAGCGCCCTTTGAAGAAACGTCGCGCATCTACGTAGAAAAAAAATAGCTTTCTTGAAACAACCTGCATAATAGCGCAAGCGAAAATCAAACGCTGACCTGACGCAAACTCAAGACGCACTCATAAACCCAAAATATCACCTCGAGTTTATTTTTTCGCCCTTTGCATTTTTGCAGAAGATAAGACACACCAACTCTGAAAATAGATGGTGTAGTGTAAACGGGACGGATAAGTTAACGGACACGGGGCTAGTTCACACTGAAAAAAGTGTGAACTGGATTTTCAGGACGACTTTTTCCTTCACTCCAGGGCATGGAAAGACGAGAGAGAGTTAGCGTACGCTTTTCAGAATTTTGTCGTACGAGACAGGCTAAAAACATGACTGGAGACATACCTTCGTTAACACCATAATTGTATTTCGGATCTGAGTATAGTCCTTTGATTCCAGGCACACTACAAGAGCCTGCGACAACCACAAAAATACACAATATAATAAAATATTTTCTCGGTGTCATTAAAAACGAAGATTGAACGATCAGTTGGTATCGCCATTATCATCCGGTGCCTACATTATGGGGGAGTCTGGTTGTTGTTGTTGTTTGCTTTTTGGGGGGGGGGGGGGCGGGGGGGGGGTTGGGGGGGCGAATGATGTTCATCTGGGAAGGAAGTAAATTAGGGTAGGGCTCCCTTAATTGGCTTTGTTGAAAATGGAGGGTTACCTTAGTAAGTTTGTACTGCCACTTGTGACAGACATGCCGGTAATTCTCGTAGTCTAAATGGTCTGCTTTGTCGTTGTTTGTGGCCCTCAACACGGTCACAAATCCAGGGTAGCTACCACATTCCTGTTAAAAAATTTGATAAAAAAGAGTATTTAGAAAGATTAACATTTAAATTCATTGCCGGTCTGTGGTGTATGCAAAAAGTATATTTTAATCATTCACTTATGTAAGTTTGAAAGTCACAATTCCAAGGAACGACATTTTCAGAAAATGTTACACGTGGCTAAATACTGCTTAGCTTTCAATTAACCTCCATTTTTTACATTTTAGAAAAATACTAACTTTACGACAAAAGTACGAATAAAAAGATAACAGCAACACTATTACCTGGTAAATTAAAAAAAAAATGAATTGAAAAAGCAGTCACAGATGTAGCAAAGTTTCTGTCTCGCTGAGGTAAAAACACTTTCTACGCAGACCAGGAACTTACTATCTCCGAAAAACAAATTTACATTTCTGGTTTACTTACTACTGTGCTCAGCTTCAGTCTTTGACTGTGGCGCTAAGGAACACGACTTGCTTAGTTTAAGTTTGCATCCAGTTTTTTCTTTTTACATCGTGCTCTTTGTAACTTTCTACCACTCCAGGTGATCTGTGACGTCATTGCGGGGGCCTGGGGAAAGAAATTTTAATGCCGTATCCCATAAACCAACGCGCGCACCAATTCAATTCAATTCAGTCTGTTCCCGTCAGCTTTGGTTTATGGGATACGGCATTAAAATTTCTTTCCCCAGGCCCCTGCAGTGACGTCACAGATCACCTGGTTACCCTTGATGAAACAAGCTCTCAAGTAACAATGTATTTAGACTGAGGATCACGGCCTCCTCAGGGGTTAGGAGAGAGGTGATTTATGTGGGCGGAGGGGGGAAGGGGAGGGGAGAGAGAAAAGATGTTTCTCTCTCTTCGTTGTCTCCCCTTTACTTTTCGCTTCTCTCTTCGCCCTTTTCCCCCAGAAACGCCTGACACTCAGGTTTTATTTCTTTTTGTCACGTTACTTACCTTCTCGTAAGTCTTCTTATCACCATGCCATCTCATCACGATCTCGAGCATCGAACATAAAAAGCGACCTACAAAGTAGAAAAAGAACTTTATTTGAGTGTCAATGTTTGTAGCACTAAATGGAGGGAATATTTTTGCGTCTTCAACTGGAGACGGAACCACCATTTTAGGTGGCCTTCCTAGCCACGCAAAGGTGGACGTAATCCTTCCGCGGTAAACGGAAACAAGGAGTTATAAAAACACAACATATCTAACAAATAACACGTCATTCTGATACTCATAAATAGTTCAGAAAGAGCAAGAGTTCAGGACCTTGCGTGTCCCTCTGGAGACGTCACTGACGCAAAACACAGCTTACCATATCTACTGGCTTCGTTTTCTGTACAGCTTGCTACTGTGTAGGAAATGTCTGAAAATACCTTGTGACACAAAACAGACATGTTACTTAACATTTAAGAAGACATGGGGGGTTTTCAAGTGAAGTCCAAAGTTGTTTTCCTATCCCTTGATCAGTGAACGTACAGTGTACTGTACAATTCAGCTCAAACACGTTGTCATAAATTACGTTTACGTAACTACGATTGTGTTTCTGCATCATAACTAACCATGATCCGTTAGATTTAATGATAACTTCCTTGGTGTTTTTCTATCTTACCAAACTAGCATTTTGAGTTTTCTCTCAATAACAAGACTTTGTGCCCAGCAAATACCCTTATAAACCCAGAATATCGTGAAGCAGCTCCTTAAAAATTACGCCTCTGCCAGGAGGGTTAATTGGTCATCGAGTATGACTAACTGATTGATTAACTGAAAGATTGATTAAACAACTAATCTTCTAGATTAACCAATCCAGGAAGCCTGAGAAAACTAATGAGCAGTGGTAACTGCTGGTTCTGGTCAGGAAAATATTAGAGACCACGAGACCGACTACTGACGATATTTTTTCAATACTAATTAGTGCGCGCGCGTGAACCAGCGTCATTTTGACGGGAAAAGTGGTAGCTGTCGTCTACTACGCATTTTAGCAAGAATGTCGTAGTGGCGAAAATACAACTCACCCAATGTTAAAAGTTTTATCATTTTGCGATCGCGAGAGGGTTTAACTTCGTTCAATAAAACGAACCGTGTTAACTTTTCTAATGAAAAAAAACTTTAAAAAAAATACATTGAAGCTAAGTTTAACCTCGTCTTCGTAGTCTTCCTAGTCCTCGAATCTAAAGATCTGTATTATTTGCGAAGGAAACTTGACTTACTCGATCAAAGCATAGAAGTGTTGAGAAGTTTGGTGTTTTAAGGTTGTGCAGCATGTGAACAAACTTTGCGCAGTATACAGCATCGCTGGCTGTGAACACACATCTAGGAAACATACAAAGCTGAAGAAACTGTGTGATGGTTTCACTTTTGGTCGCTTCTGAAACACAAAAATTAACAGACAAATCACATTAAGCAATTCTCCAGTCCAGAAACTACAAGGGGAATCAGGGGTACAAGCTCAGCAGCAACGATTTCTGGGATCGTTTGGGTTAGCGCTTACTTAGGGGAGGGCGCTTATCCAAGGAAATCTGACGGTATGCACAACTTACTCGCTGGAAGCCACGAGTCTCTCTCATGCTTCAATGACGCCATTACTCTCTGGTTATGTTCCTCTTGTTGTTTTAATTCCTCTTTCAATTTTTCAAATAAAAGAGAACATCTCTCTTTCTCCTTCTTCTTTTTGCTTACAGGCTGAAAAACAAAATGATTGTATCAAAAGGCAACTTGTTTAGTTGCTCTGGAAATCTTCCAATCTTTAAAATGTTGTTGACAGTGATTGTTTCAGTCTAATAATTGTTTTATATGCATTCAACTAGCTTGTGGTCGTTTCGCCCGAAAATCGATTCGCACAAAGTTGTTTCGCCTAGACCTAAGTCGATTCGCCCGATGACAAACAACAGTCTGCAACAAGGCTAATCAAAGAAGGTCCAGCGACCTGAACGATCCTAGCGATCTCGATAATCTCATTCGAGATACTAAAAGAGTGTACATAGGTATAGCCCTGTACATTAAGTCTACATGTACCGCAGTGAATTGTGTCGATTGTTTGAAGTTTTCACTGGAAAAAAGTTGATCCACATGCGCAGTCACTGTCTTTCCACGCTTATACATTTTTTCAGGGTTAAAGAACAACAGGGCGAATCGACTTACGTATGGCGAAACAACTTCGGGCGAAACGATCTATTACCATAACATACCATGTCCTTATTGTCATCCAGCTGTGCCAACTGTTGTTTTAATTTAGTCAGTTCTTGTTCATATCTTTCCAGTGGGACATAAAGATCGTACATGGACAACGCCCAGAAAGTTACGTACAACTGAGGACTAAAAACGGACAAAAAACGTATGAATTTGTACTGATAACACTCAGTGGTTAGTCATAATGACAACAATGACAAGAAAGCCACACAAACCACGAGTTTCATGAATGAAAACAGAAACAAAAAACAAAAAACCTTCGTGTCATCTGCACCTTATGCTGTTCCAAATTTTGGGTGCCATAATCATCCTAGCATTCTGGAATACAGGCTCCATGACTAAAATCACTGCATCAATGTAGCACTGCAAGATTTGCTGAAAGCAACAAAATGAAGGAATGTTAGTTACATCAGGGCGAGGGAATACGCGAGCGCGCGTGAAAATTTCCAAACGCGAGGAAAGTGACACGCGGAGGGAAGAGAGGATTTTTTGTAGAGTCAGATTACGAGTAGTCCCTCATTTTCATCAGGGGGAGCGAATAGGCAAGCACAAGTGAAAATCTCCACACGCTTAAAAGGTGGCAGGTGGAGGGAAGACTCACCTTCTGTGGGAGTGGTTTTCCTTTAGCAGCAACGGCCTTCTTGGCTTCCTCGTACTTTGTCTGGAATAAAAAATAAACAAACAATTAAACAAAAACACCAAGGAGAATAGGATACTGACGGACAAAGAAAAGAGGGAAGAGGGTTAAAAATAAATCAAATTTCAATGCTCCAAGGTACGGACTGTGTTTTGCAATGATAACAAGAAAAAGTGCCGCAAAGTTCTGGTAGGTGAAATCCAAACTTTTGGATTATAGTTATTTTGGGATGCTGACAATGACTTCTCGTTTAACGACCTGCTTTGTCATCGTTTTCTTTCGGAGGGTTCAAAGAGAAACCAGCCCGCTTTTTGGACAGGCTCTCGGCTAGCCTGAGAAATCAGCCATCATTTCGCGAAATGACGTATGAGAAACGAGCGTAGATATCCCATTCTGATGACGCTTCCTACCCCGGTTCTGGGTAGTGACACGTCATCAGTAAGGAATTTCTGCTCCCGTTTCCCAGACTTCATTTCGTGACGAAACCAGACGAGGTGTCGCGATATGCCGGCTGTTTTCTCAGGCTAACTCTCGGCCTCCAACAAGGAAACAGCCTTTGAATTTAGTACTTTTGTAAGTAAAAAAGTTCTCACCAGCAAAGCTTTGCTATTGGACTAAAAATAAAAGTTGAAGCCGTATGTACCGATAGTTTGACAGGTAACACAAGAACAAACCTCAATCTGATGGACAAACATAGGCCTTGAAAGAAAAAAAGCTGCGTCGGGGGTCAAGTGATAAGACTGCCCCAGGACATCCAGGGAGGGAATGTGTGAATCATACTCTTCAGCTGTTAGTTGAGAAGCAAGAAATCCCCCAAACTGTACAAGGGTATCTTGGCACTACAAAAAAATAAAACAAGTCGCTGTGATTATGAATAATCCTTAGAACAGTTTTCATGGAGCCAGGGGTTTTCAAACTCATCAGCGTGCGAAGAAAGTAGTGTCTGGTACCCCAGGGGTAGTGGGTTTTGCTATGAGCTACAGTCAACTCTCTCAAAACAGACGCCTCTGTAAAATGGATACCTAGAGTTGGTCCCTGCCTTTCTTTACTCCCTTTATTTTACCCTCTATAAGACAAACATCTCTCTAAGACGGACACTTAATGCCGGTCCCAGAGGTGTCCATCTTAGAGTTGACTGTGGTAAAGTTTGTTGGGGAATTCAAGTAACAGAAGAACTGTTATCAATTCTGCTCAGTAAAAAGTTATATATATATATATATTTTTTGGGGGGGAGGCAAATAAATAGTAGATGGTAGCTAAAACTTGCCTAATGGCAAGCTGTTTAACTGACTTTCTTTACACCAAGTTCATTGATACTTCATAAAGAAAATGCAAAGGACATTACTGCTTAATGGGAGTTTGGAAATCAGGTAGAAAAGTAAATATGGTACTTAAGTGATATAGGAAACACTGCAAGTTTATACCTGATCATAAAGCTTTCCTACAAGTTTCAAATGTCTGTCAGCATTTTCATAAAACACAATGCCATTTCGCTGTTGTGCCATTAACAAGCAGAGTGGTAGGTCCAACTTTCCTTCTAGCAGTGTGTCACGTAGCCTCTGCGAAGATTTTTTCGTGTTTCTAATCTGTCCAAAATATCCACCCTGCAAAGGGGTAAATAAGCAATTACAGTACAACAACAACAACTTTATTCTTTGTACAAAAACACAAAAAGTTAGATAGTTTGCCCTGCAAATAGCTGGAAAGCTAGTCGTGGCAGGGCAAGAAAAGTACATGAATAACACAATTATCTAGCAAAAACAAAAACCTTAAACTATTAGAAAGCCTTGCAGATTGCAACTAAATATAAACAAAACACAGAATTTAAGTGATCTAATTAACACAACGATTACTGACGTACAATACAATAATTGAAGAGCGGCTTGGAAGAGAGTTTGAAAACATATTAAATGCCAGATTAGCATTATAATTTCCCCTATGTTTGATTTAACCATGACAGGAAGAGCACTGGACTACAGAGCAGGAGGTGGCGGGTTAGATCCTTGGGCCATAAAAAAATACTCAGGATCTTAAAATAACTGAGAAATGAAGGTACTGCCTGTGCCTTGCAAACAGTTTGACATAAATGTTGCGTGGCTTGGCTGACCATGTAGATATGGCACTCCAACATCCATCAGGAGACACAGAAACAGCATATCAGAATAGTACTTCCGACTACATACACTGACACTCAAAAAAGTGTGTTTACTTTTATAAACAGAGTATTTCAACAATAGCTTGGCTGAGGGAAGTTTAAGGCATCAACAAAATACCACGAAATTTGTGGAGGGTGTCATGAGTTGGACATAGATCAACTTAGAATAGAGCGATTTTCGTATGACCTTGAAAAATGGTTTCCGTAAGTGTTTGTTATTTGTTTTATCAGCCAATGGATGGAAAGAACAAAAAATGGACTCTTCGTTTTCCCGCCGAAGAAAACCCTAATATGGAGAAGGCATTGTTCGATTGACCAATCGTGTTGCAGTATGATGTCAAAGCAATTTCTAGAAAGTTCTTCGGGCATGAAGTTTGTTTACCTGAGCGTTAGCTTAGCCAACCAAAAGCCAGGCGCGTTTGTATCCGTTCGATACACCAATCAAATCGCTCTATTTCCGTTCGTTTGTTGTTTCTGTTTTGTTCGTGCGTTTTCATTTCAAGGTCATACGAAAATCGCTCTATTGTTTGATTACCTCAGCCCTGAGTAACTCTCCTCCTGAGAGGGCCTCTAGCTGAGCGGCTGTCACTTCTTCTGAAATCTCAATCCCCGACATTTTCTGAACCACCTCCTTTAGTACCAGCAAATCAAAACTCTTCCCTGCCTTGAGCTGATTAGCGACATACTGCAGGAGACCTGTCAGTTCGATGGAGTACTTGCGGAAAACAGTGCCACAAAATACTGCTAAACCTGGAGGACAATATGCAGATACGTAATAAGTGGATGTAAAAAAAAGGCTTGAAATTCTCCATAATGGCTTCATCCTTTTTGGTGTTAACAACCATTAAACAGGGCTGTTGCCAAGGGCAGAAAGCCAGCGATTTTCACCAGCTACATGTACCATGAGCATGCAGGGCAGTGCTCTATCAAAGCCTGGTGGCCTCTGGCACCTAACTTTTGCTCTTGGGCAACTAGAAAATCTTCCTTCTTTCACACAATCATATACTGGATACCCTAGATTTTACATGTTCAGAGCACTGGGCTACCACTACGTGACCTGTAAATAACTGCCTACAAATAATGGTCTGTTCATATGCAATGTCATCCATCTGTGTTTGGCTGCAAATGATATTCTGGCCATGAAGAAATCAAACCACACTTTTCTTCTTCTTGCGATTGCTCTTGCGTGAAAATGGCACATTGCTTGCCTGACCTTTCAGAGTTTGAAAAACAAACTCAGTGATCATATGATAAAACAATGTTATTATTAAACTTGGTTATCACAAAATATTTTGATTTGTCAGTGTCTCACAGTTCAATTATTTGCCTCAGCCTTCAGCTTTGGCAAATAATTGATCTGCTCACCACTGATAAATGCCAATACCATGCTCAACCTCATCCAATAACTGTTAATTATTATTCATAAGTTAACAATTGATTGTAGCAATAACAGACAATTCAAAGTCTAATGCATACTTTTTAACCACTCAGAGATATTTGTGTCTTCATGCTTTAATCTTTCTCTCTCAGGATTGGCCAGAGCTTCTATAATACAATCTGTCTACAGATTAAGGAAATGAACCACTGCAACTACATATTATAAATCAAATGGATAAACTGCTGACACTTCCTTCAGGGACACCTCAAAAGATGGACATCCACCTAAAAACAGACACCTGTAAAAAGACTTTTTGTCCCTACCATACTAATCTTCAGTCATTATTTTTGACATTCTACAGGGCAGACACCACTCTGAGAATTAGATGGACTTTTATATTAATAATTATTACATTGCATAAGGCTACAATAGTATGTGCTCTCTGACTGGCTGCTGATCTGGCAAGATTTTCTTGTAATGACCAAGCATTATGAAATTGTTTTAAAGTGGTTAAATTTGGCCTAGATCTTGATGTAATAGAAGCAAAAATTGTCTCATTGTCAAAAAAACTGTTTTGATCACCTCACTAGGTTTGTTTCAGTTCAGTGAACATGACCTTGAATGACCTAGTAAGCTCACAAGGGGATGTTGAAGATTACTTACAGTGTTTTTTGAATTGCAGATAATAAATAACTTATTAACCTCGTCAGCTCAGTCATTACGGGAAAATCTCAGACTTCGCCTTGATGTATTGACCTCAGTCTGAGATTTCCCTGTAATGGCCTCACTCTCAGTTGATAAGTGGTATTTAATGCCAGTCCTAATGATGTACATTTCAGAGTCAAATGTATAACAAGTAGTAGGTGGTAGGAGCCCTATCATCGAACAGCATCCAATTTCTCCCATGAATACAACTGTTACTGTAAATCAAGTATGTAAAAAACAAGGATACAAGCTAACACATCATAGGCCAGAGGAGTAAGGTACTTTAGTGAGTCCACAACAGGGCCAATGAAGTTATCGTACTTTTGAATCTGTGACAGGAGCTGAAACCAAAAAGATCAAGGAAATTTAAGGGGTCCTTTAGTCCGATAAACAGATCCTCCATGGATTAACTGCAGAATACCTGGCCAATCTAACAAAACGTGGCTAATGGCTATGTTACAGGTCAAAATCAAATTCAGGTTAAAGTTTTTAACCAAGGTTGATTCTTTTGTCTCCTAGCCCTAATTCATGTATAATTAGGGCTAGGGGACAAAGGAAATAGAAAATCAACCTAGGTTGAAAAATTTTACCCTGATTTTTTACTTTGACCCATAACAGCTACATCGCTATGTGGCTTTAAGTCCTGTAGCACCCTTAAAGAACAAAGCATATATATGGCTACGCTGCTTTGCGGCTACGTGGCTCTATGACTGGTAACAGCTCAGAGGTCTAGCTTTTGAGTGGTCTGGTATTCTGCAGTTTAGCTGATCATACAAAACATAAAACTTGTGATGTATAAATTCCAAAGATGCTGCCCTGCTTTGTTTTCAACTAAGACGTGGAAGAACAACAAGTTTGATAACTCACATATTCAAACAAGATTCCTGGATTACTGTGGCTTATTTTTCCTATCTGCCTTCCAGATGGTTTGACATTTTCTTTTGTTAGTCTCCTACAACACAAATGCAACGGTTACATCAACACTGATAGCAGTTACTAATGCTTTTCCACATTCTGAACCAAGTACTCTTATATTGTCAATATCCAGTAACAAAACTTTAGGCTAGAAGAATGTAGCACATTGCTTTCCAGTAAATGTATTGGCCAAAAATGATTTGAGGGCAGATTAAAGAGTTGATGCATGTTAACTTTCTGGTAGGCAAAAAACATTCTCAAGCTGCTTCAAAAATTTGTCTAAGTAATTAAGTAATTGGTCCTCATAGAGTCAACTACAATGCAGATGGTGATATGATTTTACCAAAAGATCAGAAAAAAAAATCCAATGACTTGCTGTTACTTAAGCAACAGCTAGAACCAGAAAAAGTTAAAAATCGAAATAACTTACTGTATGAAATTAACTGGAAAAATGTTAAGTAGCCTCAGATTGAGCCCAGTGTGTCATTGTTCACACAAATGTAACAGGCAATATCAGACTAGGGAATGACCCATACAGAAAGTTAAAAAACATAGCAACTGATTATCCAGGCTGCAATAACTAAAGCCATAGGTGCTGTTTAATTGAACACCAACTTACTTTGTGATGTATTTTGCTCTCTTTATTGTTGCAGCTTTGGCCAAAATCAGTCGGGGGTGGCTGCCATATGATTCATTTTTCCACTGACCATAAAGTCGATATCTAGTGAAACAAAAATTCCTTAGATACATGTTGCACTTCACTAATTTTTTATGTGAATAATTTGCATCTTGAAACTAACAATAAATTATACTATTGCTAGTAAGATTTTGGACATGACACGACAACAACAAAAACGTTACTGCTACTAAAGTTACACCTTTCATACGTAGGTGTGGGTATAGGATTTCATTCTACTGTACTTAACTTCAGGTTGATGCAAACAACAATATTATTCTATTACAGAATTACACCCAAATCAATCAGTAAGTTATGGGACCATGAACTTTCAGATCTGAAATGCAGTGCTCCTTATAAAGGACAATAGCAGCATATGTTTGTGGATGAACGAATGCAGTGGCAATATTCTCCAGTCACAGCATCAGAGATCCACACTTAATATTGGAAGCTTGCAGCATGAATGGTTAATCAAATAAGCTGATTTCCTTCATGAGAGGAAAACCACCCCACCACTCATGTACATGACTACACTTCCATCAACTTAAAGAGAGTGTTTCAAGGTGAAATGATTTGTATGATTTACAGGGATTGGCATAATATTTATGTACCATATTTCCTTAATTAAGTGCCCAGACACTTATTTCAAATTTCAGCTAAAAGGATGGGCACTTTTTAGAAGAAGGGCATTTAATCAAGGGGGGGGGGGGGGGGGGGGGGCACTTGTAAAGTTTCCCTATAAACAAACTACTGAAGGATCTAGTTGTTCCTGGAAAGTTTACTGCATTTAACAAGAGCACAGGCAACAGGACAGAAATTAAAAGAAGAGATAAAGCAAATAATGGAACTCTGCATGCATGCACATGGATATAGAAATAACCGCAAGTGACTTGAGGGAAAAGAAAATATTTTCCTTTACTGATTGTGCTGTGGTCAAAGCCTAAAGAGTTAAAAATAAAGTGGCCATAGAAGCTGGTTTTCCTTGTATCCCTGCTATTAAGAAAGTGAGAGGAAGGGAGAGAGGGGTGCTTACTTGATATAATGGCCTTGAGGTGGGCACTTATTCAAGGAAATACTGTATACCATATAACATGAAAGGCATTGATGTTCAATGACTCTTTTCTGAAAAAATTCCTTTCTTTAGTTTTGCAAAGCAGTTTTAAATGAAACAATGGTGATAATACAACTATAAGTGATGGTATTGAGCATGGGTTGACTCACCTAAGCTCATAAGGAAAGCGGCACATCATGGCCCACAGCTCCTCTGCTAAACTAGAGTTACATTCCAGTAATGAGATTGAGGGCAAAAGAACTTCATCCACCAATGTTAGAAGACCACACCAAACTTTCTCAACCTGTAAATGGATTATCATATTTTTTAGAACTATGCATCAAAGGTACAGAATATCAAAGGTCAAGCATCACAAGCACAGCAATGTGGACATACCGGTAATACATATTTATCAAAGTCTTATGCAGCAAAACACACACTCATAAACAAAAGGGATATAAAAAACACAATAACAATTGGTTGTCAAACAATGTCGAACTGAAATATGCCCAAAGTCAAATGGAATCCTATCTGCTGTCATAAATGATGACCAGACAAATAAAAAACCAAAGACCGTTACCTTGAAGTTGGGAACATATGTAGCAATTAGAAAATGATAAACCAATTTTTTTCTAGCCCAACAACTTAACACGATAGCCCTTCAATGAATTTTCCTCTACCACAACACTGTTAGGATAAATAATAGATAGCCTTAATTCACTATAGAAGTAACACTAAAGAATTACATGTGCACCTGTAATGAACGCTGCTCCTTGTCTTCAAACACATTTGGATACTAATGACAAAAAGAGATACTCATCAGGATTTCACATAAATGAGACTAAGTCAGTATTTACTGTAAGTTGTTCCTCATCAGTCAAACTTGTTTTCATGACCATCAAAGATTTTGATTAAACATCATTTGAGGACACTAGGTGAAAGTCGCTGTAACATCATTATCTACTGAATATGGACCAGAAAAACCTGAATCGTAGAATTTTTTCAAGAGTTCTTTCCTCATTAGAGTGTGTGGCAGATGTAATTTAACCTTGATTAGTAACCTCTGCAAAGCAGTGCTGAGATTCTTGTTCTGGGCTCCCAACAAACTCAACAAATTACCGGAAGTGGGTTTCAAAATTGCCTTCAGACCAATTGGAAAATTGGCAAAGTCTGTTTTAACAGGCCTATCGTAGCATGTGAATAAGGATTTCAGTACTGTTTCACAGAAGTTATTAAATAAATCCAGGTTTAGTTCAATCTGTGGCATTTCGTCGTTGAATCATTAAAAAATCCATTAAACTAAAAATTGTCTTACGTCTTTCATGAAGCCTTTGCTAATCCGCAGGATCTTAGCCATGAGGATAGGATCGCTTGACAGATGAGGGCCAAGATGAATCAGCATAGGAAATACAGCAAATGGCAAATCAGTGAAGGCTTTACACTGAGGTGGCCCCCCTGGGACTGGAGCGTAGGGGCGTCCACGGGCTGCCTTTGAAGAATGCCTAACAAAATGGCAAAATACATACAATCAAGGACAAAAAGTCTTGATACAAATTTTGTGTGCTAGAACAAAGACAGTGACTGGATTATTATGTGTGCTTTTTGTAGACTACACATACCCATCCTCCCCGTGTTAAGGGGAGAGACAAGTCTGTAGTCAAACGCTAGCTAGCCTTGCTAATTTATAGACAAATGTAGAGAAAATGTACACAAAAGCATTGAGCTTATGAGATCCAAGGTGCCTGTTGCCCAACGGAGAAAGTATCAGTAAATCACAGGGAAGGTGGGGAAAGGTCACCAGGCACTACAAAAGAACAACTCTACTTTCTTAACACTTCCATTAACTAAGCTCTGCCCAGTGCAAAATAAAATACACACAAAATAAGTACTGATATCACACAACACTATAAAATTCCCATGCAATATTTTATTATTATCCTTCTATAAATTATGCTACTTGAACCATGACTTTTTGTTGACCTTTAAACTGCAAAAATATTAAAGATCAGTACTAAAGATTAAACTTTTACATAAATACAAAAACAAGGAGAGCCTACATGTAATCTCTCATAAGCTCCTAGCGTTACTGTTAGGTCTCCTCACTTCACCACTTCTTTTATCTACTATTATTTTATCATTATTATATTATTTGCAATTTTTTTGTGTGTGGCAAATTAAAAAAAAACAAATAAAATAAAACAATACGTCAAAACTAACCTGCGGTAGAGTGGTTCAATAGTGGTATGGATCAACTTGCACAATGCTTTGGATATAGGAGGATGTGAGACAGCAGCAAACTGTGGTAGTCTTTCAAGTACTGAGCGAGCTTGATCCCACCCTCCTACCATCAATAGTGCTTCACATACACCAAATTTCTGATTATCTGGTGCCTGCAGAAAAAAAAAGGCAAATAATTTACAATTTAGGTGAGTTAGTTTGATCATGCACCAGCTCTCACCAGCTTTCCAGTCACTGTCTTTGTTCTAGCATTACTGTTCTGAGTTTGCTGATAGTGGTGAACCCAGTGTCTTCAAGCAAAGTGTGTATGTACATGGTCTTAGGTCTTTCTCTCTTAGTTTGTCTGTGTTGTGGCTGCCACAACACAAGCTTGGATGCCTCCTCGTCTTTGTGTCTAACACAACACCCAGCTACCCTCATTCTTCTTTTCCTGATCTTGCTAGAAACTTTTGGGAGGTGACCATACAGATCTTCATTTGAAATGTGATCCCTCCAAGAAACCTTTAGTGCTGTGCGAAGCATTCCAGAATTGGCACCATCAACTTTTAAGTAAAAAGTTTTAGAATTAACAGTGCCAATTTCCCTCCTTGTGGTTGGTGCCTGAATTGCAGACAAACCAGAGAGATGAGAATGGAACAGAACATATGAACTTTAACATGCTCTGTGCCGTTTCTTCAGTCTTATGATGAAGACTTAGACAACCAAGGCCATAAATTTATTATCACGCCAGTACTTACAATTTGTGGCTTATCATTCTCTTTACTGTTTTCTTTGTTACTTTCTTCATTGTTTGCAGCAGCAATTTCCTTTCAGACAACAAATGGACAGATGTTAGAAATGCTAAATAATCAAATCTAACTACAATGTACAGCACCTCTATTCCAGAACAAAATTATCCAGAGCAGGAAAACCATGCCATCACTTGTTTTCAGGGTTATCAAAGATTTTGATTTAAACCACCATTTGAGGATAAAAAAATCCTATATTTTCTTATATTTTCTACAGTTATCGATGGGAATTGGCTTTTGGCGTGTCCCAGCTTCATGCCCTCTACAGATCAATATTCCCCAACATTCAGAACCAACTTTGCACTGTTTGTGAACTTACAGCCAACACTGCCATATTCATTCTTCTTGCTTCTTGCTTTGCTTCATCCATTTTTGTTGTATTACTTGTAGCTATGTCTGCATCTGATGGACTCAGCTGGAAAACATAGATGTACAGGGTGTCTTATAAGCAGGAAAAATGGATGTACATAAAAAGGCAAAAATTCAACAAAAAAATTACTGAACAAAAATATGGTACAGTTACAAGACTGTAAACAGAGAAAAAGTTATGCTACAGCACCTCATTTTACAGCTGTTTCTAACCCTTAAACCCCTAGACTAATTAGTTATGAAAAGATTTTTAGCCAGCTTTTTAATCGGTGGACAAAACCCTTTGGTGTTACCATTCAGAACGGCAGAACTTTTGCATAGTGCGATTTATTTCTACAGATTTTACAACAAGAAATTTTTATTTACTTGAGCAACTATAAGGAATAAAAGGGTGAATAACATGGCTTTACTCACATAAAGATACAAATCATCCAGGGACAGTAGACAA
Source organism: Porites divaricata (assembly GCA_038088405.1). Classification (NCBI taxonomy): domain Eukaryota; kingdom Metazoa; phylum Cnidaria; class Anthozoa; order Scleractinia; family Poritidae; genus Porites; species Porites divaricata. Next base: position 2,734,451 of record JBBMOI010000005.1, read on the forward strand.
TGCTTCATAAGCAATGCTGTTAAATGATAAAGTGATGAAGGGGTAGGCAGATCAGGTTGATCCTTGAAAAGAAAACAAAAATTTGTAAACAAACACAAGCCTTGATTTCATACATCTGGAAGATCCCAGGTGATCAGGGATTTTACTGTTTTGGCCTAATCATCCCAGACATTTTTTTCTTTTCTTTTCTTTTTTTAACATATAAATGTGCTGGGCAAAATTGGCAACCATAAGTCAACACTGTGACCACAGTTTTGGTCACCATACATGGCAAGTAAAAAAGCACTTGGCAAGTAAAACTGGTGAGAGAGTTTCTAAATTTGTGACAACTGTTCAGTGGTCAAGTGGCAAGCCATAGGGTCTTAATTAGTTGTGTTGACGATCTTTATGAAGTTAATTAAGTGAAATACACATTAGCAAGTAATATAACGAGGTGTCTCTATTACATGGGTGCCTGTAGAGCAGGGTTCAACTGTACTTCAAACCCCTTCATGTAATAAAGCATTTAAGTGTCAAATTCTTCTGGAGACATTTTAGAATTTTAAGCACCAAAGGGAGATTTAAAAGTAGTTAGGCTTGGAGCACTGATGTGCCTTATATTTTGACAAAACCCAGTGCACATACCTTGTAAAACTGGAATTTGAATCCCATTATATGGCAGAGAGCAGTGGATTCGCATTTTTCCATGTAAGATTTTAAAAGCGGAAGAAAAAAGTCCTCTAAATCTATGCGGCATTCAAATGAATCAAGAAGCACATCGAGAGTTTTGTTGGGATCCAAGTTAAAACGACCTGTGGATAAAAAAGTATACACTTATTGCTTGAGACTATATTTTGGCAATCAACTCTTAGACAGACACTGTTGGTGTTGCTACTAACTGTTCATCTCAAAAATGTTCCAGGTTGTGAAGAGTGAAGGGAACTGACTGAATAGTAAGGACTAATTCTAAGGGAGTGTTTACATGACACCGGGGCGACTTTCGCCCCGGAGCAAGTTCACTCCGGTTCCAACAACAACATGAGAAGAGAAATTTCGTATCTCCAAGCGGCCATGTAATGTTCTTTTTATTATATAAACACCAATGAAATACCAAACCATTTCACTTTAATAGCTTTTGGTCTGAAAGGCGCGATTTATTATGTAGCCACAGCAAAGGTGATATTTTCACATGTGAAGATATCAAGTTTTTGCACGAAAGCTCACCTGGTATTTCATTGGTGTTTATATAATAATTAACAATAATTATTACTCTTTGAAATCAGGGAAACTATTCCTAACGTCAATGGAATTTGACACTCTTACCAATCAAAGATTTAATATTCTCCAGTACTCTGGCACTGGTAACATGTCGGCTTATCTCCTGACCCAACTCTGTGACCAGCTTGGCATACCCCTCACTCTCCTCCCTCAAAAGATTAAATTTCTGTTGCTTGTAGCTACAGCAAAAGCAAAGTGCAGTTTATTTAGTAGTATTCAAAAGTTGAGTGTGTAAAATCTGCACCTCAAAATACCACCTCAACAAGAAAATAATAGGGTAGAGTACTCGAGGCTTTATTCTGAGCTGCCTGCATCATTGACTGATAATCATCTTTCTCATGCATTCACAAGGCTCAAGATTAACCATCACATCTCTGTCATGGTGCAGGGCTGTCATTAAGAGACAGAGGGCAGAGATTCCCCTCAGCTACTATAAACATGGTCTCCGGTTTTACTTTCATAAGAAAATAGAAGAGAGAAAAAAACAAAACAAATCCCTAGCTGTTTGATTCCCTGCCTACTTGTTGTATTTACCAAGCAACTCAAAATCTTAGTGACATCCTGATTGTGCATAAACACATATAGACATCCCAGCCCTAGCAGTATGCAGTATGTTTGTCACATGAACCTAGTTTAGTGGCTTTAGTTCCCATGATTCTCCTGTAGCTTAGTGGTAGAGCATCTAAACTAGTAACCAGAGGGTCACAGGGTCGACTTCTCTTGGGAGCCCTCAGATTTTTCTTCCCGGGTGCCTGTGTCACTGAGTAATAAATCATCTTTCTTAAATAATAACTATTTTTTTCAAATTGATGGTAACTCAGAGTTTTATGAGGCTGAAAAAAATTTAGAAGCAGCCAGACAGACTACAAGACAAATAGCTCAGATTTGTTTTCCTTTCACCTTCAACATCTGATGACGAAAGGTTTGCTAAAATTAAAGTTAAGAAATATCAAGAAAATATACACACAAAAGCTTAGTCTTGGTCCTAACGTATTTCTGATTGAAGGCTTTCTGAGACTGTATTATTCCCAGGGTGTCCAGCGTCTCTACATCCAGGCGTTCCTTGAGAAGAGCTTCTGGAATAACTCCCTGAGAAAAGTGGGATCAATTTAGGTTTCAGAGAAACTGCCCACCTACCCCTCCCCTAAGCCAACATTTTGCCCTAGGTGAGAAGTGCTTATGTTGGCTTCGGGGAGGGGTAGGTGGACAGTTTCCCAGGAACCTAAACTGAACTGAAAAGTGCATGTAAGCAATGTTGCAAACATGATTTTTTCAAACCTTTCAATAAGGACATTAACTAAATCAAGGGTGATATATATCAGTAAAAAGCTTTCATATTTATTATGACAGCCTACAGTACTATACATTCAAGTCAGTGGATTTAATTAAAATAAATACTGTTATTTAGCAGAACTTTTCTGTACTTTTGTTTATTCTTAGGCTCCACACTGTCCGAGTTTATGACTTATAACCAATGCGTGATGATTCAAATAAAAGATGGTCAACATTTTGTTTTTGAAACAACACTTAGGAAATTCTTGATATCATTTTACTTTGCCTCTACGAACATCTCTTCTAACAATGAGGTCATTAAATGACAGGATTCCATGGTTCATATGACAACATGACAATGACAAATATAGAGGTATGTCTTGGCGACAGAAATTCTATACTGATAACATAAATCAACATTTACATAATCCGGTAATCATGGGGTTCCGAATGTAAATTTATCTAATTGATGTTTCTCCTGGTCAATTATGGTCAAGTTTTGTCCTCTTTTGCAAATGAACTCTAGAAAAACTGAGGATGCTTTTTTTCTAAAGAAGAATATATTCCACAAATATTGACTGTTTTTTCAGCAAATTCATTGCATTTACATTTGACATTTTGTAGCCATTTGTCTTTTGTCTGTCATTCGTAAACAATACCAAATGTAGCTAAAAAAAGATAGCTAGTACATCAACCAATCAGAGCTCCTGACTAGATCTCAGACAGATTTTAAGTCATCAGCATGGAATTTCTGTTGCTGAGGCACAGACGTCCCTCTTGGCAAAACATCCTTAGCAGAGACGAGTGAGGAGAGACCAGCTGCATTGGCAGGCTAGCCTACTCTTGGAGCCAACCGTATAATTTCAAAAATTATGTAACAAAAGAAACAGATACCTACCACCGAAGCTGCCACCAGCGACAAGAACCTTTCTCTGTTTGGCTTGTCCTCCTCACACTGACTTTCGACATCTGTAGGATTATGAATACACCAAAGGGAGCCATAGGGTACATAGAGGGGAGCAGAAACACAGCAAACACAATCACGAAAACACTGCAGTCTGAAGCAGGTCTACATAACAATAAAACAAATTTTTAAGTAACAGCAATAATTGGATAGAGCTTGTGTACCCAAGATGCAAATCAGGTCAGCCAGCAATGAAGCGCTTCCTGGATGGAGTTCCTTAAAAAAAGAAAACAGAAGATATGTTTGCATTTAATTTACTTTTTCAAGACTTTGGGTTTTGGATCAGACAAATGTTCATGTATACGGTCACTCAGGACTGCACTCAAGACTTAGGTAACCAACTCCCCATGGCTTGTAGCATTTGGTTTGGTTCATGAAAAGTTCTAAGCACTATCTGGAGCTCCAAATGGAAACAATTCAAGTCAGCTATTTTTTTGTTGTTGTTGTGACAGTATATTTAATCAAGATACCCATTTGTGCTTGTTCCATCACCTGCTGCTGTTTATAAGAAACTTTAATAAGTTGTGTTTACGTACAGCGAATTTTTTTAATCAGCAACCAGTTCTCCTTTGAAAAATTACAGCTTTGAGTCACTACGCAGTGTAGTTTATTAGCTAGTGAATAAGCCTCGTCAATAACCTCTGGCCTAGTAACCTAAAAAAGTTTGTCTCAAACCCTGTGGTACTAAAATAATGATAATTGGTTGACTTATAAAAATAGATAGAAGCTTTCTTACCGTGACATCTGACAACAACGGAAGCACATCTTCATGCTTTAGATCGCCTCGAATGACGTGACAAAGTACTTCATAGATCACGCGTTTAAGATCTGTGAGAGAAGAGACAAGGAATGAAAGATCGCCCCAAGACGATTCTATACAAACCCATCAATGACAACCTTATTTACAAACCGTTTTCGCGGCACTGAAAATTCGAATCCGATAATTCTCCACGCACACATGTCTTACACAGCCGATAACTGAAAAAATAACGACACATCTATCAAGACCACACAATAAAGAATGCTTCCATCTAAAACTCAATAAACATACACTTCATCTTTGCCCGATTTTTCCCAGTTCTTTACAGCGTTTTGCGGGACAACCATGGCCGCCATATTTCATCCACATGGTGCGAAGATCCCGGATATTGAAAACCGCTTGAAGCCCTGATCGCAGTTTCACATGAATCAAAAAGAGCCTGGGAACGACAATGGAACATAAAGTATGAGAAAAGTATGACAGTTCTGAAGATAGGCTTGAAACGTCTACCTGTCACATTTTGCAGTCCAAAAATAACCCGCTTTTCATTGCAAAGATTTCATAGTCAGAAAGCTTTAGGTCTACACAACGGATCTGATGCAGTTTTTCAGCCTAGCATTGGGATTCTTGCGAGGGCCGACAGGGAGTTTGAATTCTTGGGTCCAAGGACAACCTTACAAGGCTCTGCCAAGAAAATAGACGATGCTCCTAAACTAAAACTGCCCGAGGTGAGTTGTTATCTAAGTTATTGCTAAGGTGCTTATTGGGGGCTACTCTGGATTTCACGTGACGGGAATGATCGAAGGAGTTTTTAAAATTCCGGGATATTTTGGGGAAAATGGCCTGCTTACCCCATTCTCCAACCTTTCAATTTTTCCATTTATAGAAGTTTGAATATTAATTAATGAGGTAGTTCGATTTTAGGCGTACTTTGTTTGTATGAGTTTATTTTTAACTTATGTTAATCCACGGGAGATCTTAACCTATGAAGGTTGCACAACATAAATGCATATTGTTATTATTATTATTATTATTTATTATTTAAATATCATTAATTTAATATATTTTATTTTCAGGTTGCTTTTATTGGAAGGACAAGTGTGGGCAAGTCATCTTTAATTAACGCTCTCCTGAACCAGACAAAGCTTGTGAAAACCTCCAAAAGACCAGTATGTACTAGTTGTATACTAGGTACTGATAAGCTGGTTTAGCAACAGAACGGGAACATCATTTGGTGATGGGAAAGTGCACGGAAAGGACTGAACACAACTTCCAGTGTTCAATTTGCCACTCTGTCATTGCCGCTCTGTCATTGGTTAAACCACAATTTATAATTTGAGCAGCCGTCGTCACTGATGTCTTGTTGTCTTTGCTAAATCTGCCTGATATTTATGTCTCTCAGTGCCTTAGTTGTTACTCATATATGTTACAGTTCAAAACTAAATTCAGTGTAAATTTTTTTAACCCTAGGTTGATTCTTAATTTCCTTTGTCTCCCAGCCCTAATTATTCATCAATTAGTGATAGGAGAAAAAGGAAATTAGAATCAACCTAGGTTTAAAAAAATTTAACCTAAATATATTTTTGACCTGTAACATACATTAATTTTGTAGAGAGCTATTGTTATTGCTAGCCCAGGGATAAATTTTTATGTGGATTTGTTTCTCTTTGTCAAAAACATTTTCATTGTTAATTTTAACATGTGATTTGAAAGCATCTGAAAATCCAGTTTAAAGTACATTCAAATGAATTTAAAGTTGCTGTGTCATGATAATCCAGTTCATTTTGTTTAACTTTGCTAATTACTCGACCTCAGTTGCTATGGAACTTAAAGTAAGCAAAGAAATTACAGGTAAAAGACAAAATCAGAGATCCCTGTCAAATAAATATGTCTCCTGAGCATTATTTTTGAAGTTGCAAGCAGCGGGGATCAACTTTGAAAAACTGTTGGGCTGAAAAGTTTTTAAAAACCCTAATTTCAGTCCATTTCAATCTTCTTTAGTTTTGCCCATCTGTGGCATTGGTTGTTTCTGTTATGTTATTTTAACCTTCCTTTAAAGGCTTAAGCGGTTACTTTTGTTTCTCTTAATTTAACGGGCATTTTGTAATTTCCTAATTTGGCTGAATTTCGTGACACAGCCCCTTTAAATTTGATGGTAACCCTGTCTAAACTTAACCCATCTTTAAATCACCCACACTGGTAAAACTATTTATTTCCCCAAAAAGACAAAATCTGACTTTTCTTGTTAATGTTTCCTAGTAAAGTGCATTCCATGGTCCATTTTTTGTCTTGAACATTCTATAAAAGTTTCACTTCTTTTATTTTCAAGGGTCACACTCGTCTGGTGAACTTCTTCAATGTCGATTCCAAGTTTTACCTGGTGGATCTGCCAGGCTACGGCTATGTAGAGGGTTTAGGAAGTGAGCGAGGTACCAATCATTTTGTCAAAGTAGCGGAGAGATACCTTCAACAGAGAGCAGGCAAAGAGTAAGTTTGCTGAATTTATAAAAATTGTTGAGAACTGGAGAGCAAGTTGATGTGCAGGATTCTTTATATTATTAGGTGCTAACAACTGGCTAGAAAACTGGCTTCTTCAAATTTTGGGCCACCTTCTTTGTGGGATAAAGGGGTAAGGTTAGAGAGGAAGAGCTTGATCTGAAATACCTTTAGCAATTGACTGCCAAGCCACCAACTTTTACATCCTAGCTGTCTACCTCAAAACCTGATGAGAAACCTAAATGAGGTAAGACCAGAGGAAATGAATAAGCAAGCTGAAAGAAAGAAATGAAAATGGGTGTACATGTTCGGTGCATTTATCACTTAATATTCACTTCAACTGTTTTGCTCTTATTTTAACCAGGTTAAGAAGCATTTGCCTTCTGATTGATGGAAAAATTGGAGTTACAAAAAATGACCTGATAGCATTTGAAATGATGGGGGAAGTAGCTGCTCCTTTCCAGGTTGATACTCTATGTTCTGCAGCTCAAACATACTTCCATTACTGTTTACACTATTTAACAATTAGTCGCCAAAGGTGACATGAATATCAGCGCATAGTCACCGAGATGAAGTCGAGGTGACTATTTGCCAATATTCACGTCGCCTGAGGCGACTAATTGTTTTAGTGTAATTACATTGATGATTATTCCAGAAAATAAAATTATTGATCAATCTCCGACCGCAAAACATAAAAAAATCTGGCTGCCATTTTGAAAACTGCTAGCCTTCAATGTTATAATCACCGCACGGTGATTATAGCGGGGTAAAGCGAAGCTCCTAGCCAATCACAGCGCTCTATTTTTGATAATCATCAATGTAATTATACTAAAATATTATAGTGTAATATACAAGTCAGGAATAACATTAATTCAGTATTACAAGTAAAAGAGTCTATATTTACTTAATTTTTCCTCACTCTCACTTAGAGGGCAGAGTGCAATAGAGAATTACAATAATCACTATACCTGGTGAACAAGGGTTATGGTACTTTTTCTTGGACTATTGCTAACAATCAAAATGGCACAAACCATGTATTAATAATTTCTGAAAAGATAGAGGGCTATCTTTTTTTCTTAGAGTAAATGTACATCATACCTTGACTGGAAACCTCTATTCTTTTAGAGAATTTTCTTAACCCGTGCCAATGAATTGCGAAGGACGTATATATATATGTTGTGGTTTAATTTTATTCTTGGTTTGAATTTTATTTCCCTTTATTTTGTGGCATAGTAGTTTAAAACAAAGGAAAATAAGATTTAAACCATGGATAAAATTGAACCACAACATATATGTCCTATGTGAGGTCACTCAACAACCCAGCCAGACATATATATATATATGTCCTCAGACAAATGAAATCTCCAAAAGTCCGGTCATTCCAGTTGCCTTGAATAAATGAATTCTGGTCTTTGTGAAATGGCTGCCAGTTACTGGGTGTATTTGTCTCTGGTAGCCAAAGGGTTAACGGGACAAAACGTTTTTCTCTTAAAGGTAGTTCTAACCAAAATGGACAAGCTTCACAAAGAAAAACACCAGATAATGATAGAGGAAGTCTACAAAATTAAAGAGAGATTTTCATTAAACAGCTGCTTTCCGCACATATTTGCCTTAAGGTTTGTATAATGGGAAGATAAAATACATTTTTGATATCTATCACAATTTAATTGAAATACAATTCCATTTCAACTCCTCATCCCCAGTTCATGTACTTAGGTAATGGCTCATCACACCAATCATAACCCTGAAACTTCTCTGTTGCTAAACAACAGAACAGAGGGAGAGATCTGGGACAGAAATGGCTTGAAACTACATGGTCGTACTCAAACCCAAGTTTAATGTTGCCATGGTGACAAAAAAATACAATCTCTGTTGGGAGCAGATCACTGCTTTTTAGACCATAGAGGGAAGAGATAGAGAGGTCTTAATTTGGATTACCAGCTCCTAACCCTTCACATATTATTTTGTTTGGCACTCTCCTTATTACTACTTTTGATTGATCACCAGGTTCATTTCAGTTCAGTAAACACGACCTCAAATGACCTCTTACACGCGGATGTTGAAAATTACTTCTGGCGTTTTTTATTGTATTCATTTTAAGAATAGTGCTAAACAGGCCATATAATAAATAGCTTATTATTAATAACCTTGTCCATTTGGTCATAACAGGGAAATCTCAGACCTTGGCCTTGATGAATTAACCTCAACATTGCTTGGTCAATACATCAAAGCCTTGGTCTGATATTTCCCTGTAATGACCTAACTCTCCGTTAATAAGTAGTATGTGATTTTTTTTTATCTTCAGTGCAAAAGAAAAGACAGGGTTATCCGAGCTGAGATATTTCATCTGCCAGAGTGTAGGATTCACAAAACCATTTAAAAGCTTAACATAGCTGACATGTGTCCAGGTAACAAAGATACCTGATGGAAAGAGAAAAGAGATGGATGAAGATTAAGAGGAAGGAAAGCAAGAAAATACACTGGTGAAGAATGCTATGTAGACAGTGAACCTTGGTCAAAGGATGTCAAAGAGACCACATCTTCAAGTCTTTGTAGGTTACTAATGTGTAAAATAGGACGACTTTATGGAACTAAAGACAAGGAGTTTTGGTTGGAAGACACTAAAAAGTAATAGAGGCGAAATCAAATTTCTTGGTCTTTGATCAATGAGTTAATTCCAAACGTTATAACAAAGAAAAAGAGAGTGGGAGTTAAAGAAAGTGGCCTTTTTAAAGATCGCAGAGCTTTTCTCAAAAGCTGAAATGCTGAATGATTTGAATGTGATGTTAAATTTGACTAATAAAGCCTGGTAAATATACAAGAATGACCTTTTTTCTTCAACCCGTGACTTAGGTGCCACAGAAAAAAAAGGCCTAGCTCATGATCCAGCAGGAGTCAAATGCTCTACCACTGAGCTATAGGAGACTAATGGAGGTAGCTATGACCATTTAACAAGGTTTGGCTTTCAAGCCCTAGCAACAGTATGCAGGATGTTTGTCAACACGCACCTAGTTTAATGCCCCCTTAGCTTCCGCAAGTCTCTTCAAGCAAGGATGTAGCTAAGAAAAAGCTAAGCAGGCTTTTTTAATAATTCCAGCCAGCGTTTTTACTCAAATGTACCTTCAAAATAATATTAGTCCAGGTCCTTGTTTTCCAGAGCAATTTGAGTCGGTGGTGGGCTCCTTTTCAGCCAGTGAAAAAAGCCGGCAGCTGGCTCTTAGCGACGTTCCTGCTCTTGTAGCTCAGTGGTAGAGCATCTGGAACTTGATATAACTTTCTCAAGGCATGAGTCTCCACGTCGGGTGGGGAAAGGGGTCCAGACCTCGGCAAACGAAACCTGGACCCAGTGTTACCAGGGTGTTTGCATTAGCATACAAAATTCGTTCAGCAGCTTAGACATAAACCTAGCATAGTTCTTTACAGCCACTTTGCTCAAATTTGTAACAGTGAAGAAATATTAAAGCAGGCATTGCTTGCAAAATAGCTTCATTTCAGTGCAGTGGTAGGCAAATTTCTGGATCTGCCTCAGTGGGGTACCGACTAGTCTGCTACACAGCCGTTTTTAATGTCGTCACACAACGTTCCTCCCCACCAGTGGGGAGGAACGTTGCGTGACGACACTAAAAACGGCTGTGTAGCAGACTAGGTACTGACTGGAAAACGTCATTTCTTTCCCTAAATGCTGTTTATCCAGGAGCAGATGTTGTGTGTATGTGTGTTAGGAGGGGGGGGGGGGGGGGGGCTACGGTCGTTTCGCTCACCTGTTAGGACATTCCAAAAATACTCTTGTAAGAAACGATGAAAGTAGAGCCTGAAAAACCGTTGCTCCGCGTGTTTATGGTATTAAACCGCTTTGCTGTAAGGAAATTTGGTTCTTATTCAAAGAATGACTAACAAGATATTAGCAAAACGACTTCTAAAACGTTTGGGAAACGACTTGTAACACGTAGACGAAACGACTCGTTGGCAGAACGACCGGTCACCCTCGGGGGGAGGGGACCTCTATGGGTTCCTTGACACTCCCACCCTCCCCCAATGTTACCCTAAAGACCCTTCTTTACTTTGTTTTTTTCATGTCAACTCCAACCCAACCCACCCCCTTAAATCAATTTTAGAGTTTGACAAATTAAGGCCAAACCATGTCTGTTTAATTTACTACTCATTCTTCTGAAACGCCCAAAGTGTTTACATAACTCCTACACATGATTGTGCGGTTTTCAAAAGAACAGTTCCCTGCGACGGCATTGTATAAAAACATAATTTAATCATCATTCTTCGGAATTATTCTAATTATTTTGAACAAATGTAACAATTCACTCATTTTGCAAGAGAAAACCCATCATTTTCTAATAAAAATGTAAAACGTACAAAAGCATGCGAGGCACAAAGTAGTGAAAAAAGAATAGTGTGTATGAAAAAAACGTTGGGGACGTTACAACGGCCAGCCACGATGGCATCTTGACGGTCAACTGACTTTGTCAAATTACCCCTGCGTTTGACGTGTTTGTTCTGTACATGGTTGGCTAACAGGTGAACGATTCAATGATTAATGTGAACTTCTTCCGAATGTAACTGAAAAAGCGCTTTAATTTCGTTAAAAGCATTAAAAAACGTAGAAAGTAAAACTGTTTGGTAACGCGATATCGTGTTTGAGTCCTGGGGTAATGACGTCACAAAACTACATGGAATTTGTTGGAATTTTCAGAGAGCATTAAGAGAAAGAAAAACGTCTTCTTGTTCACATTTTAAGCGCACCCCAACATAGTGGAAAATTGCAGTAGTTAGTCTTCCAAAAGAAGCTTACGAACGCTTTTAGGCTGAATCTTAACCTTGTTCATATATGAAGGCCAAACAAAAAAGTGTTTGTACATAAAACACTTCTAACTAAAACGTTATATACACCTCGTTCTTGATAATCTAGATAATGTTCTGCACGTATCAATAAATAACTGCTCCACTCTAAAAAAATAACGTCCTATATTTCAATTTCAACAATTTAAACGTACTCTTCGTCTTTTCCTCTCCGAGGACTTGAGGAATCTTTCAACTGTGCGATGTCTTTGTAAACTCCTCTAAGGTTGTGATAACGAAGTCCCCAGTTTAACACATCGTCCCAGTTAAACAAATCTTTTGACCCGTTCGCGGGTTTACTGTTCAAAGTGTGAGGCAAGATTTCCTCGTCGCTGAAGTGCAAGGTGCTAAGCGAGCCCCTGTGAGATGTTCGTCCATCGTTTTCCACTGTTGCCTTTGCGGGTTTGCCGTTACCTATCACATCTTCATCGGCAAGTTTTGAGAACACCATATTTCCACGTTCGTAATCCTCTCGGCTCGGTTCGTCATTGTCGTATTCGAATTCACTGCACGTAAAAGTATCGTCCGAGCTCTCACTTGAAGTGTCCGGAACTTCGAGAACACTCGACAACTTATCGATCGTGGGAGCATCTTCGTCACTAATGGAAGACACCGCATCAAGTAAACTACCCGATGGCGGTTGTTTACGGAGTCTCTCGATCTCTACCGCGGACAAGCCCGGAGGCTCCCGACGATTCAACGACTGGTCTCTGAAAGTATTCGGATCGTATTGATAAGAAACTTCACTATATCCGAGGCTCGCAACCTCAATGTCGTAGTGCTCCAGTCGTTCAGAGTTGTTATCATCAGACTTGTGACCGAGATCAGAGAAATCAGGAGGTTCGTCGCTACTCGAAGATCCCAGCGAACCTTTCCGGAAACGCCGCGAGGGCTTTGAGTTTGTTGGACCACGCAATCTAGGGTCCAAAACACTTCTGGACAGCGGTTGCCTCTTATCCATGCCATGCCTAAAGTGAGGATTGGGGATTTTTCTTTCGCGGTTCCTTGATCTGCTATTGGGTAATGGCCGGCCAACTTCCCTGTCTAGTGGTGTGCTTCGATGGTTGGGAGCCCGTGATATCCCCGATGTATCCGCCCTGTTGATGGGTGTTTCCTTCATTCCCAAAAACATTCCATTCCTCATAATAAACTCTCCGTCGGACTCGGAGAAACCCGGGTCGATTTTCTCTTGAGAAGTTTTCGTAAGCTTGATTTGGTAATCCTCCGGCGCACCGACATTGTGTATCACTATATCCTTTCCGTTCTGAAGCGCAGACTGCCGTAAATCTGGCAAGGACTTCTGGCTGGGATTACGGATCACTACGCCACTATCGTCACTGCTGTGAGACGGGGACGTTCTTTGGGAAGCCTCTTGAACGTCCGCCGCTACCTCCGTACCCGCGGTCGCGTCATACTCCGCCGACGCCCTGCTGGTTGCTTTCTGTCGCTGTCTGCGGTAACGACGAGCAACGATCACCGCCACGACGATCAAGATGACCAAAACGACTAGAAAAACGATGGCTGCGATTACTCCAGGACTCAGAGAGCTTCCCGTATCTTCCGTTCGTTCGCTCGCCTCAAAACAATCAGCCTTCCCTGAATCACCAACGCGGCATACCTGATCGCCGCGGCATGGATTAGGCCAGCATACTCCAGGTATAGCACATATTTCTCCTTTGAAGTCTCCGTTGCATTCACAGATAAAACTGCCATCCTTCTGCGGTAAACAAACTCCGTTGTTTTTACACGGGTTCGGTTTACACTGAGCATCGCTGATACATGTGTAGCCCTCCCACTCTTCAAAGCAATAAGGCTTGAGCGGATCTTGGCACTGAACTGTCGCGCACGATCCTGATCCGTCGCATCCCTCTTCGACCGCTTCACCTGGTGAAGAAATCACCGCAAACTTGTTCGGCCCAGAGAAGGAAACGTGAAGGCCATCGATGCTCAAATCTTCCATACAACCGCGAAATTTTTTCAGGGTCAGGGCCGTTAAAGAGGAATTATATCCGCCCAAAACCCAGCTTTGGATGTTCTTTCCCAGAAAGTCATGTGCAGCAGCATCAAATATGTTGGTGAGGGACTCGCCGTCGAGCGTGACAGTCACGCTTTTACCTTGGTGAAAAATAGTAACGTTGTGCCACTCGCCGTCCGTCACAACGAAAGACCCAACAGTAAAACTGGCCGCGTTGCCTCCATTTCCAAAGGTGTACTTGAGGTTGCCTGACTTTATCTGGTAAAGAAGGCAAAAAAGAGGTTAACAGAATGATCATCGTGAAAAACGAAATATAAATCAAAACAAGTAGGGAAATGAGAAAACCCCAACCAAACGCGGAGAAAAAACGTGTAACGCAAGTCAGCAAAAGATTCAACCTACTTTGGGGGTTGATTTCCAGTGTCGCGTAATTTTTAGGTGCGTACGTGCGTAAAATTTACGTTCGCAAATAAAATAGAGGTCGCCCGTAAGCGTAAAAGTTGAACCTCGCTCACCTTCTCGTTTAAGCTCAGCACTTTTTATTTTGCCTCTACTGCATTAACGTGATTAAAATTTACGTGCGTTAAAGTGCGTAGCCAAAGACGTGTCAGTGAAAATCAACCTTTAAACGCGGCAAAACATACAAAAGTACATAGCAGGGGGAAACGCAAAGGATGCGAAGCGCGGGAAAATATGGAATAGGCGCACAGCAAAAAGAAGGGCGGGAAACGTGCAACTCGTGCGAAGAAGAAACGCGTGTAAACCAAGCAAGTCACGAAGGCGAAGTCTTTGTTTCTTTGTAAATAATTTTTAAGATTGATTGCGAAAATGACTTGTGTTTTCTCAAAGTAACTTAAACAAAGCTAAGGTAGGTGCGATTTAGTTCTGACACAATGAAAACCTCTTTTAATGAACATGAACCATTTTTAAACACAACCAGTAAAAGAAACTTCATGATTCGCCACTTTAGAAAAGAAAAGAGAATTGGAGCCCAAATGTGTACCGCGAATGTTTCTGGGATCGTTACTGGCAACGCGCGCGCGGGCCAGCTACAGTAAAAACCCGCGTATAAAAACCTAGATTTTAAGAACCTGTTAGGCTAATACTGTCCATTTAGACCCCTTTACATACGAACCTGTTTTAGCCTACAATTTTAATACAGGTTCTTATTTTGAGAAATTCAGTCGAACACTGAATACACAAATTTAACAGAACAAGCTCCACCAGTTAGTAAAATAAAGATGAAACACAGTACGATGTTTTAATGTTGTTTTTGTTCTGTTTAACTTGCACAGCTTTGTATAAACTTCATAAATGGCTCTAATATGCTTAGATTAAAGGGGTTTTTATAACATATTATGCTTGCAATACCAAAAATAGGCCACACCCACCAATGACAAACACCTCATTTATTTTTAAAAATAAGAATCTCTTTAAGAACCTGAGTAGCCTAATTTTCCAGTTAGCACCATTTTTAAAAGAACCTCTTTAGCCTAGCTTGAAAAAACTTAGATTCTTATATGCAGGTTTTCACTGTATTGGCCAATTATTTCCTTGCAACAGCCACAGACGTCTCTGTGAGAGTTAACACGGCTCAATTTCCTTGTCGTTTGAAAAGGGGCGAATTGATATCGAAAGACTAACCTCCACCACAGTGTACCCTGACACACTGGTAACAACTGTGTCCGTAGCGAGGAGAAGCAGCCCGTCGTGTCGAGTGCGAAAACGAATGGAAAACTCTTCACTACTTGCAGACAAGGCTCGTCTTTTGCGAACTCCGTTGCCTTCTCTGTCTTCACGCTGCTGCTCGCGGCGATAGCTTTCCTTAAACTGTAATGCCAGAAAGCTGTTCTCGCCGAATTTCACTGGTTGTACTTCTACAGAGTGAGAGATGCAAGAAATCATTGAATACATTTATTTGCCACCCTCACAGAACCTTTTTTCACTACTTTAAAACCAATATTCACGTTTCATTTTGGCATGTATAGCTTCCAAAAATCAAAATTAGCTCACGAAAACAAGAGGATAGCTAATACGAGATGTAAACAACAGCGGCACACGCGAGGCCATTACTTATGAAGGGTGTTCTGCTCTGCTGGATCTGTAATTTGTCAAAGTTTTGCGAGTAGCAATAATACACTTTAGACTTGATGAGTTTTCAATTCTCTGTGAAAGTTAACTCGCCCTTAGAGCGATCTAATGGAAGGGAGAAAGGATATGTGTTAAAAACAAAGCTTACCTTCTTCACAATTCCTGCCGCTGTAACCTGTCTTGCACTCACAAACGTAATCAAACCAGTAATCCACACATTTCCCGCCATTTTTGCACAGACCATCAGAACACTGGCCACGTCGAGGACAGCGGTCAAAAATGCCAGCGGATTCTTTGGCTGAATTCGGATCCAGTTTCCTGTCATTGATGAACACATTGCGCATGCAGCCAAGAAAATCATCAGCTTGAATGTGTTGTCCCGGATGTGCAAGTGCACTGTCGAGATCTCTGACCCCACCCAAAATCAGCGGTGCCTCGTTCAAGTCCAGTTTCCTGTATAAAATCAAAGGGTGAGTCAGCGTTTGGGTTTCTGGTCTCAAATGAAACCTACTAAACGAAAAGCACGATTTTCTACTTTCGCAATACAGTAATCGACTGCTCATGAGTGGCATAAAAAAAGCAGTACCAAGACAGCATTTCCAGCTTGCAAAGCCTTTTTAAAGCCACACGATTTCAAGTCCGACGACGACTTGTGTTTAACTTTGCCAACATTTTAGCAGGAAATCTTGCACGGTGAAATGATGAAACTTTATAGTGTCAGATAGTGCAAGAAAACAACCATTCCCGGAGTGCCAGCCCTTTAGTTAAATGGAAGGGGGAGTTACATTTCACAAAGCTTCAACTGGAGGAGTAGGGTAGGGAAAGGGAGGGGGGAGGGGAGGGGGAAAGCACACAAGTGAGAGATAAGGAAAGGTGTTTTTTTTTTGTAGGTGACTACTTACTGTAACTGTCCTGAAGATGAGACGCTTACTGGAGCGGATGAATCAACGGAAACCTCACCAACCTGTCCAAAATGTTATAAACATTATTAGTCCTTAACCAAGGGATTCACTTCAACTTCAACTTGATTTTTACATTGTTAACAGGGCATTACTTTGCATTAACAATTATTCTAAAATATATTCAGAAGCAGTATATTATATAGAGACGTTAAAGAAAAGACCATCTTTGGAGGAGGGACAGCTTTCGAGTTGGCCACATTCATGTTAGCTGTAGAATTGTAGTGCAAGATTTCTAAACATGGTAAGCTAAATGAACATTAAGTTGAAATTACTAAAAATATATATATTTTGGCCCTTGACATACTTTCACGGCCATATTGGGTTGGTGTCAGTGGTTTTCTTCAATGGGATACTTGCCAAAAGGGCATTTCACCCCGAGAAAAGATTTCATCTGGCTTTCGCGTAAGGACGGGCAAGGTATAAGCGAAAGCTCCTGGCATCCGCTACCCAAATAGAAGTGGCGCGGAAGTGATTTCAAAGAAGAGTTGCAGCACACAAAGATATTCGACTACTAATGTTGTTTGAACTACAACCAACTTTTTTTTACAACTGAAACCTCGTTAGACTGTAAAAAAAGTAAAGAATCTGAACTCACCTTCCTATTTCTAATGGCCGTAACCGTATGCCAGTTTCCATCAGCTACAAAGTTTTCCGCCTGCACAACAACAGGACTCCTTGTATCTCCAAGATTGAACGACAGTCGAAGCTTTCCACCGACGATCTGTATGGCAATAAAATCCGAATCCACCTTGTTCTGTCCGTCATGGTTGTACAGCAACAAGCTATTGCTTTGAGACGAAGCAAATTCGAAAGTGATGTTGTTGAAGTTATCTTGCTGCAGACTTTCCAAAGTAGGAAACTGAAGGTAGGAAGCGGATTCAAAGCCAATACAGGAACACTGACACAGCTGTCCTTGGGAGCAGGTACACCTGGGTGTGGCCCAGGAGGTGACAGAGGCCACCCGGCAATAGTCGTATCCAGACGAGCAATTCTTACCCAAATATCCCGGCTTGCAGTCACACTGGTAACTCCCTACAAGATTCTTACAGGTTCCGTTATTCTTGCAGGGCTTCTGCTCACACTCGTTGACATCATCAGAACAGGTTTGACCGGTAAAACCTGATGGACACTGGCATGAAAACGAGGAGGAGTCCCTATCTATACATGTTGCTCCGTTCTTGCATGGATCACGGTTGCAGCCTTGCTCGCTTACTCCGCATGTCTCGCCGCCAAAACCTGATTTGCAAACGCATCTAAAACGCCATTCGTAATCCACTGACAGGAAGATAACAGGGGTGGACTCCAGGGTAGTAATAGTGCCAGGGTTGTGCATATAGCTTGTGCACTCGCCTCCATTTTGACATGGACTGCTGGCGGTACAAGGAGTGTAATCCACATTTTGAATACGAACATTACCATTTCTTTCCAAATCAGCTTTGTTGTTTCGCAGCGCGGTAGACAGTTCCTCTCGCCTCATATATTCAAACGCCTGTGGTTTTTTGGCCGCTATTGTTAAGTCCACAAGGCCACCTCCCACGGATTTGATGCTAAAGAGCTGCGAATTGTATCCAAGCGGCGAGACAATGACGTTTATGGCGTTCAAGAATTTCTGATATGACTGTGAAAGGAATCCCCTGGGGCTTGTATTCTGTACTCGCACTGTTAAGCTATTAGCGAAAGTTTGTAGGTTAAAGGCCACAAATCGGACCTGTACATCGTAAGACACGGCCCACTTTCCATCAGAACCGTTCACAATTAAATCCATAACCATGCTTCCCGTTTGTTTGTTTTTTGTCCTCAATACACAGCTTCCAGGAGCAAAACCGAACAGTCCATTGCTATCCTGCAGTATCTCGCACACAAACACGTCATTAACATCGGGATCTTCAGGCTGTACTTTTGCTAAGTCCCCGGATGGCAAGCTGTTGTTGATGTTCACGTGCACGATACGTGCAGTCTGTCGGGGCGGATTGTCATTGACATCCTGTACTTGAATTTCGCAGTATGACACCGCAGATTGCTGTGGGGAGCCACCGTCGGATATTCTTATCGACAGATTGTAAGAGGCGGTGACCTCGCGATCAAGTTCAACGGTAGTCGTAATCAACCCAGTTCTCCGGTCCAAATGGAACTCATTGTTGGGGGTCCCATCGATGACAAAAGTATACGGTCCTCGATTGGGATCCACGTCAGGGTCATGTGGCGTCAGTATAATAACCTGAGAACCCGCGGGCTCCTTTTCAAGTACCCTACCTACGCAGTTACCAGGAAGGCGTGGCGCGTTATCGTTGATATCGTCGATTCTAACAATGACAGTGGCGTTGCCTGACATAGGTGGCCGCCCCTGGTCCGTAGCGGTAACTGTTAGACGGTACTGTGGAACCAACTCCCTGTCCAGACTCTTCAGAGTTGTTATTGCACCGGAATCTGGATCAATTGTGAATGCATTTTCAATGTTACCTGTTAAAATTCCATACCTTATCCTCGCTTCTACCGGGGATTTTGCAAAGTCATCATCAACGGCGCTAACATTGGTCACAAAAGACCCCGAAATAGCACCTTCCATGACTCTCGCGTTGTACACACTCTGAAGGAACCGAGGGGCATCATTAGCATCCGTGACTGTCACGATTATCTTTGCTACGTCAGTAGTTTCAGGAGTCACGCTTGTCTGTAACGCGTTCTTGGCGAGAACCTGGAGCGTTACCATACCCGCTCGCTCGTTGTCCAATTTTCCAGAGACGCTTAGCACACCTGACAATCGATCTAACTTAAATCCCTGGAAGTTACTTTCGCCCACTAGCGCAAAAATAACTTCACCATCCGGACCCTTGTCTTGATCTGATGCGTATATCTGAGTAACAGACTGTCCAATCGGTGCGTTTTCGGCCACAGAAGCTTGAAACAGCGACTTGTTAAACCTGGGCGGATATTCATTTACACTGGTAACGTGAACCAACACTTTGGCGCTAGGCTGGGATTCTAGCTGAGGATTCCCTTGGTCTCTAGCGGTGACAGTCAATGCATACATATCCTCAACTTCATAGTCAAACGTTGCCCTACTTATGATTTTTCCACTGGACCGATTTATTTCAAATAAGCCCGCCGAGCCGCCACTTGTGATGCTGTACTCCACGTTCCCTTTAAGACCTTGATCGGGGTCTAAAGCTGTTACAGAAACAACAGGGGCCCCCGGGGAGGTATTCTCCGGTACATATCCGTGGTATTCCTTCTGTGTAAAAGTCGGTCGGTTATCGTTGGCATCAAGGAGGGTGATACGCACTTCCACGGAATCTGAACGCGGAATTTTTCCACCATCTGTTCCGACAACGTTCAAAATTAACAGCCGAGTAAGCTCGTAATCCAGAGACTTCTGTACATATATAGAGCCATTCCTTTCTCCAACTCCAAAATAGCCGGGTGGATTAGCACTCTCTATACGATAAGATACTTGGCCATTTGTCCCGGAATCCTTATCTTCAGCGGTGACCGTTAAAACTTCACTCCCCACGGGCAAGGTTTCCAGCTTACTGGCTTGATACTGAGAAGGAAAAGTAGGTGAATGGTTGTTCCGTTCAACAACTTCAACGTAAACATCAGCCTCGCTTTCCTTGGAGGGATCTCCTGAATCTTCTGCCTTAATCCGCAAGAAAAACACACCTGGAGTAGCAATGTTTCCTGCCACTGTCACATTTCCACTGTCTGAATCGAGGCGGAACAGTGCCGAGCCGTTGCCACTGATTATTTCATAGCGCACACGCGCGTTTACGCCTTCGTCTTCCTCATCTGTCGCCTCTACACGCCCAATTGTCTCTCCATTTCTTGTATTCACGACGACGAAAAAGCTGTACAAAGGTGGCGTGAACAATGGGCTGTGATCATTGGCATCAGTCACTTCCACGACTACATGAACCGTGGCTTCAAAAAATGGCGAGTATGGATTTCTTGCCCTCACTGTGATATTGTACAAATTCTCGTTTCCAAGAGGGCTTGGCTTCTTATATAGCAACTCTTTATTAAGGCGGAGAACACCCGTTTGGCGATCAACAGTGAAAACATCGCTAGCAAAAGAAGGCAGAATGGAGTAGAGGATCACCGCGTTCGTACCTATGTCGTCATCATGGGCAGTGACATTCATCGCTTCTGATCCAATCGGTAATTTCTCCTTGATTGTCTGTGATAGCGAGTCTGAGACGAATCTCGGTGGGTTGTCGTTAACATCTAAGACTATAACAGTGAAGTTGGACGTAACTAAATGAAGGGAATCTTCCACTGTTACTTGCAAAACGTACTGGGATCTGTGCTCTCTATTCAGGTTGTTCTGTATTGTCAAACTGCCGTTATTCGCATCAAGATTAAACACACCACCTGGATTGCCTCCAGGAGCGAAACCAAACCGCAGTTGTGCGTTACTCGGAGTGTCAGCATCGGTGGCACTCAGCACCGCCACTCTAAATCCAGTAGAGACGTTCTCATAAACGGAAGCAGTCATAGGATCTATGAAAACAGGCGCGTTGTCGTTGATATCCTGTACGCTTACAATAACGAAGGCTTCGTCTGCCAGGGATCTGTTCGCCACGTTCTCAGCGCGGACCTTAAACGTAAACAAAGATGTGTTCTCTCGATCGAGTTTGACGCTGGTGGATATGCGCCCTGCTTTGAGGGACACTTGGAACGTTGCACTTGCCAGACTGTTGCCTGACACTATTTTGTACTCCACCGCCGCGTTAGGTCCTGAATCAGCGTCAGACGCATGTACCCAGAGAACTGTGGTATTTTCAGGGAGTTCCTCTTGAATTTGTACTCGATAAACGCTTTGATTGAACTGAGGAGGGTTGTCATTCTCATCAGTAACTAAAACACGGATTGTCACGAAGCTAGACAGCGACTGTATACCTGCACCCCTCGCGCCTACTATAACAGTGTAGCTCTTTTGCTGCTCGAAGTCCAAAGGCTTCAGAATTCTTAACTCTCCATCCAGTTTGTCAATATCGAACACATCACCGGTATTGCCCGCAGCGATGAAATAGGAAATATGCCCCGTGGCATTTACATTAAAGATTTCTGTCCCTACAGGTGCCAGCTCAGAGACCGTTATATTTTGGTCCTGATGTTGAAATACTGGAAACGAACCTGTTAGCACATTTATTTGGACATCGGTGGTATCGGTGCGAAGCGGTGCGTTCACGTTAGCAGCCTGTACTGTAAAGGTGTACGAAGAGGGGCTTGAGGGAACGTTCTGTGCCACGGTGATGATACCTGTCTTAGGAGAAATTTGAAAGACAGGTGGTAACGTGGTTGGTACAGTGTACTCACTTTCCGCGTTGGGGCCTATATCATTATCCGCGGCAGAGACCATAATAATGAAGGTCCCTGGTGCAGCCCCAGAGGAAACCGTTCCAGTGTACGGATCAGATAAAAACGCAGGATCAAAATCGTTGACATCTTCCACATTTACAAGCAAAGTAGCTTTCCCTGTCTGTGGAGGGATTCCTCCATCGGTGGCCAACACGTTCAACTCGAACGAAGACGTAGTTTCGCGATCAAGAATAGCAGTGGTTTTCACTTGTCCAGTGTTTGCATCAATTGCAAACGATCCAAAAGACACTGACAAACTGTAGGCGATTTTACTATTCGCCCCAGTATCAGCATCAGTGGCAGTTATTTGCAGAACTGGCGTGTCCACTCCCGAGTTTTCTTTCACTGAAGCCTTGAAGAAGTCTGGTTGAAAGACAGGGGGGTTGTCATTCCGATCCTCCACACCCACAATGACCATGGCCTCGCCCACACGGGGTGGCGTCCCTCCGTCCTTTGCCTGCACCTTCAGGGTGTGTTTGGCCTGCTTTTCTCTATCCAAAGCTATTGTTAGTCCTATCTGACCAGTCTGGGGGTTGATGGTAAAAGAACCCCCATCGTTGCCACGGATAATTTCGTATGTTAATGCTCCATTCCGGCTTTCATCATTGTCCACGGCTTTTACTGTAACAACACTGGCCACCAAGTCATTTTCAAAGACACTTGGAGTATAAGTACCTTTAGTGAATGTAGGGGTATTGTCATTGACGTCGCGTACAAAAATGCTCAAGCTCTTGTCAGTAAACTGCGGTGGTATGCCTAAATCTGACGCGCGGATAGCAAGGATGTAACTGGGCGTGTTTTCACGGTCCAAAGATTTTATTGTGCTGATAACTCCAGTTGATGGATCTATCTCGAAGCTACCATTCTTGTTTCCAGCAGCAATGCTATAGCGAATCTCTGCATTGCTGCCTTGGTCGCTGTCAGTGGCCACAAACCTTGCAACTTCACTTCCGATCGAAATGTTTTCGAAAACAGGAACTTGGCTCATTCCTGACTGGAAAACTGGGGCGTGGTCATTATAATCATCAACTATGATTGTCAGCTTTTTCTCTGTACGCTTTGCTGGGACACCTTGATCAGTAGCAATCACTTTAACAACATAACTGTCTCTCACCTCACGATCCAGACTCCCTGATACCCGGAGTACACCATCAGCTGCACCTACACTAAAAGGTGCAAACGCATCAAGTTTAACCAAACCAAAGGTCACCTTCCTGTTACTTCCTGCATCTGCATCAGCCACCAAGATTGTGGTGATGACATCACCTGCTACAGCATGCTCTGACACGTGGGTGACATTGCCGGAGATGAAATAAGGACTGTTGTCATTGATATCTGTGATTGTGATCTGGACTGCTGCTGTGCTAGACAACTGTGCTGCCACAGGTTTTGCACGGTCTCTTGCTAAGACACTAAGTTGGTAAGAACTCTTCCGCTCTCGGTCGAAGGTCTTCAGGTTGTATATAGTACCGTTTGGGTAGATACCAAAGGTGCGGTCATTGTTTCCAGCCAATATAGTGTATGTGACACCCCCATTGGTGCCAAAGTCCTTATCAGTGGCTGAGACAGTTATGATGCTACTGTCTTTTGCAGCAGCTTCTGAGATGCTTACATGGTACATGCTCTTTGAAAACACTGGAGCATTATCATTTCTGTCCAAAACATTAACATAAACCTCCGCATGGGCAGACTTACGAGGATTACCATGGTCAGTCGCAGACACACTAAGAATGTAAATTTCAACTGTCTCTCTGTCAAGTGCTCCTGCCACTTTCAAATGCCCACTGAACGGGTCCATCAAGAAGACGTCTCTGTGATTACCAACAATGCTATAGCTAATTCTGGCATTCTCTCCAACATCGCTGTCTGTTGCCATCACTGTTCCCACAATAGCTCCAACAGCTGTCTCTTCAAAGATATTAAAATCATAGAATAGGCGATCAAACTGTGGTGCATTATCATTAGCATCTTTCACTGTTACCATGACAACACAGCTTGAATTTCGGGCTGGACTGCCACCATCAGTTGCAAACACAGTCAAGTTGTACTCTTCTTGGACAGTGCGATTCAGCACTTGCTGGGTGGTGATTTCACCAGTCGTGATGTTGATTTGGAATGAACCAGCACCAATGATAGAATAATGCACTTCTGCATTGAGACCTTGATCCTTGTCGACAGCAGAAACAGTTGCGACACTTGCACCAGGTGGTAATTGTTCCATCACAGTTGCAATGTAAGTAGACTGCATAAAAATTGGACTGTTGTCATTCTTATCTTTAACAGTGATTTCCACAGTTGTGCTGCTTGTTCGTGCACTGAGACCACTGAGATCAACTGCATATACTGTTAATGTAAACACACTTGTCAAGACACTATCACGGTCAAGTTCGACAGCAGTTGTGATGTCACCACTATTTTCATTCACGGCAAATGAACCATTACTAGAATCTGCGGTCATGTAATACTTGACATCTGCACCAGGTTTGCTTGGAGAAAATTCTGCCTGAACTTGAGTCACAGATGTCCCAGTTCTGCTATTCTCCTCAACAGAACCTCCGTATAATGCTTGTTTGAAGGTTGGTCCACTGTTTGGTTGCCCTTTTTTGAAAAGTGTCACTAAAGTCTCAGAGACTTGTGAAAACGCACCATTGTCATGAGCTGATACTCTTAGCTGATAATTCAGACGATTACCGGGTAACTGTGATTGCGTGACTAACTGTCCTGTGTTGGCATCCAACCGGAAAAAGCTTTTATCTCCACTGACAATATTGTAGGTTACCTTTGCATTATTTCCAGTATCAGTGTCCGTTGCCAAAATAGTCGTGACAACAGTATTTGAACCTTCATTGCCATTAATTCCTACAGCCGGTGCAGTCGCAAATCTAGGTTTGTTGTCATTCACATCTTGTAACAAAACAGTGACCTCTTTAGTAGCAGAGAGCTGAGCTGGTCCAGGGCTCGCACTATCCACTGCTCGAATAACAATTTTGTACTGGGGGGTGGTTTCACGATCTAGGATCCGTCTTGTGGTAATGGCACACGTAACAGGGTTCACCTCAAAAGCCATTTCCTCAGGTGGAGTCTGACTAAGGATGCCATATGTTACATGGCCATTTTTCCCACTGTCAGAGTCAGTTGCAGAACAATGACCAATCAAAGAGCCTGATGTCACATTTTCCAGCATTCTGATGACAGAAGGTTGATCTGTAAACACTGGAGGATTGTCATTTTCATCCATTACATAGATGCTAAGCAAAGACACTGTAGACTTTGGGGGATTACCACGGTCATCTGCTGTGATATTTAATGTATACTTCTGAGTTCTTTCATAATTAAGTGGCTTACTAAGGAAGACTTCTCCTGTTAAATGATTGATGTCAAATACAGCTTCCAAATTTCCAGATGTGATGGTGTATGCAATCTCAGAATTCTCACCAGCATCCTTATCTGCTGCTTGAACCATTGCAACTAGGGAAGATACGGCCAAATTTTCAGACACGTTAACAGTTAAGTGCTTCTCAGTGAACTCAGGTTCATTGTCATTGGCATCACCCACAATAATTTCTAAATGCACTTGGGAGAACATGGTTCTGTTGTAAGTATCCATGGCTTGGACAGTAAGTGTATAATGATCCACTTTTTCCCTATCAAGTGAATGGTTGAGAAAAAGGTTTCCATGCACAGGATCGATGGAAAATACTTCAGAATTTGGCCCACTCATTAGTAAGAAAGTAAAGTTAGCATTGACTCCTTCATCAGGGTCACTGGCCAGGACTTTATAAACAATTGAACCTACTGGAGTTGATTCTTCAACTGTGACAAACAAAACAGAATGACGGAACTCGGGTATATTGTCATTTTGGTCTTCTACTCTAACAACCACTACTGCAGTGTCTTGTTTGGAACGCGAGTCGCTGTATGTTGCCTTTGCAAGAAACACCAAGACATTCTTTCCACTTTGCTCAACTAATTGCTCTCGATCAAATGTTCTTACTGTTGTGATAATACCTGTCACAGGATTGATAACAAAATTGCCATGATGGTCAGGCAGAGAATAAATCATCTTCTTAGACTTTAACGAAGCATCGTCTCGAAGAGGTACTCTGCCAATCATCGTTCCTGGAAGCTGGTTTTCCAGAACAGAAAATGCAACAGTATCATTAGCAAAAATAGGCTGATACTGAATTGAATCTCTTATGTTAACTGTCACAGATACAGAACTCACAAGAGGAGGGCTCCCTTTGTCAGTAGCTGTGACTGAGAGCGTATACAATGACCTTGCCTGATTTAGTTGATTCTTAACGAATAATATTCCATCAGGGGAAACTGCAAACAGATCCAGTTCATTGCCTATCAGAGAAATTGCATAAGTCAGCTTGCCATTGTCGCCTTCATCTGGATCAGAAGCCATCACAGGCAGGAAATCCTTCCCTACAGGCAAATTCCTCGGCACACTTGCATTAAAAGATGGTAATAAAAATCTTGGCTGGTGATTGGTCACTATTACCACGGTTAACATAAAGGTACTGCGTAATGGCGGTGCTCCTTGGTCTGATGCAGACACTCGAATGAGGTATTGAGGATCATCTAGACTGTTAACCTTCCTTGACAATGACACCATACCTGATGTTGTGTTCACCTTTAAGAGACCATTGCCGTCAAATGTCAATTTATAACCAACAGCTCCGTTTAGACCTGCATCTTTATCTGTGGCACTTGCTAGGTATATTTCCTTTCCAACAGGCCAGGATGCATCAATAGTAACTTGTGCACTTGAAGATGAAAACAATGGCGGATTGTCATTTCTATCCAGAACATCTATCTTTACAGAAGTTGTTGCTGACAAAGGATGCACAATTCCAGCCTTGGCTACAACATGCAATAAGTATTTATCCCTCTTTTCTCTGTCTACATGTCCATCAAGCATGATTATTCCACCAGTAGAATCAACATCGAAGACATGTTGAGGATCCCCTGACACAATGGAGTAAAGAATGCTACCACTGTTGACTTTTGCGACAGCAATGACCTTGCCAACATAGGTCCCTGATGGTTCATTTTCATAAACAGTGAAGTTATAAAGACTGTGTTCAAACTCTGGTAAGTCATCTGACTGACCCTGAACTGTCACCTCCACAGTGGCTGCACGTTGAGCATAGAGACCTCCTAGATCATTAGCAGTGACATTGAGTTTGTAAAATCCTTTCTCATTACTGTTAAGAGGCATCAGTGTTCTTATTTCACCACTTGAGCTGTTGATGGCAAATTTGCTATCAGCCCCACTTGTAATTAGATAGAAAACTTGTCCATTAGTACCATCATCAGGATCAGTTGCTGTCACCTGAGTAATAACCCTGGGCTGAGCATTTGTTAAGATGCTCTCGACATAAGTCACAGGATAAAATACTGGGTGATTATCATTAACATCTGTAACCTGCAATCGCACTAACGTTCTTGATGACAGCGGTGAGAGACCCTGATCAGAGGCAATAATGGGGATATTATACATGCTTCTCACTTCGCGATCAAGTTTAATCTTTGTTGTTAACAATCCTGAACTTGTTCCGATGGTAAAAGTATCCAAAGCAATCTGAGAAGTAGAATCAATCCTATAAGTCAAATTCTCATTGCTTCCAATGTCATCATCTGTGGCATTTAAGGTAATAACAGGCGTCCCTGGATTCATGTTTTCAGCCAGAGTCACATTATAAATACTGTGAGAGAATTCTGGTGCATTGTCATTGATATCATCTATGGATACCATAACAACCGTGGTACTATTAAGTGGTGGTGAACCATGGTCTTTTGCAAGCACAGTCAGTGAAACTTGTGACAAATGCTCTCTGTCAAGAGACATAGCAGTAGTTATAAGGCCTGATACAGAGTTTATCTGAAACCAGTGCAATGCATTGCCACTTAGGATTGAATATGAAATCTTGCCATTACTTCCCATGTCTAAGTCAGTAGCCATCAAGCGATAAACAGAACTGCCGTTCTGTGCCAGTTCACTGACAGATGCTGAGTAGTCTGGTTTACCAAAAGAAGGAATTTCATCATTCACATCTATCACTCTAACAAGAACATGTACTGAGGAATTTAAGCTAGGGGTCCCTCTATCTTTTACAGTGACAGTGATGTTGTAAAAGTCAGACCTTTCATGATCCAAGGAAACAGCAGTTTTAAGGTTGTACAAAGAGATGCCATTCGGTGGCAAGATGCTTGTAAACTCAATTTTAAAACTCCCATTGTCGTTTGAAGTTTCCAAGATAACTTGCCCATTTGGACCCGATGGATCATCATCATCTTTAACAAAAAGAGTGGCCACAGGCACATTGGCACCACTGTTTTCAATTACTTCAGCAGGGTTTTTTCGGTTTGCATATACCACTCGTATTATTTGAGGTCTGTTATCATTCAAATCTCTGACATGAATTTCCACCGTTGCTTGACTGCTCTGCCGTGATGGAACACCCTGTGGTTGGTCTCTAGCAGACACTTTGAAGGTGTAAAGCGTCTTTAACTCGTAATCGAGCGGTTCTCGAGTTCTGATAACCCCTGTCGTTGAATTTAATTCAAACTTATTTGAATCACTATCAAGGTCGAAGGAATAAATGACTTCACCGTTC
The DNA here is from genome assembly GCA_038088405.1 of Porites divaricata. Taxonomy (NCBI): domain Eukaryota; kingdom Metazoa; phylum Cnidaria; class Anthozoa; order Scleractinia; family Poritidae; genus Porites; species Porites divaricata. The sequence continues at coordinate 2,763,063 of JBBMOI010000005.1, forward strand.
AAAGAGTGATCTTTATCAGTGGCAGAAACGGCTAAAAGTTCTACACCAGCTGGACTGTTCTCGTCCACCGTAGCATTGTACGAGTTTTTCGTAAACACCGGATCGTTGTCGTTCAAATCCAAAATTGTGATATTCACCAAACAATAGGAACGCAGAGATGGTTTCCCGCGGTCAGAAGCGGAGATATTTATCTCGTAAGCAGCGACTTTTTCTCGATCAAGGCTGCCTTGTGTTATGATGCATAGAGCAGTGCCACCGCATTCGGTTGTGTTCCTTCCAAGTTTGAATTTTCCAGCCTCGTTGCCGGCCACAATCGCATAATCGATCGTGCCATTTTCAGCCGCATCAATGTCAGTTGCTGAGTCGATCGAATACACACTGTTAAAAGGCGCATTTTCGAAAATGTCCAGAAGAAACACGGGTGACGAAAACTCGGGCGTGTTATCATTGATGTCTTCCACTCGAACGTAAACCAAGAAAGACGAAGAAGAAGTTCGAACTTGTAGGACTACAGGATTTGTGTTTAAACTGTCACGATCGATTCGCGAGATAGTAGTGATAACCCCAGTCTGTGAATTGAGTGCAAATTGAGGTGAATTTCCTTCGATTGAGTATGTTTCTCCTTGTTGAATGTTAATCGTACCCACAACAACTCTGGGTTGTAATTCTTCCTGGACTTGAAAAATGTATTGCTGAGCGGATACTGAAGGCAAAAGTGCTGCATAGTAGCATACAAACGTCCACAACAAAGTTCCAAGCTGTAATTTCGCCCTCGTTGTGCCTAAGAGGGTTTCTTTAACCATTGCTTTCCAGTTCCACAAATTCCGACTTCATCCAAGATGTCATAATACTGAATTTGTGACGCCAGTTTCACAAATGAGAGAGAACATAGCCAGTTTGTCGCTTATCGGAGAGCACTACAAAATATACGACAATCCAAACCGTTAGTGCGTTACACGGGACAATAAATACAAACTTTGTCGGAGTTGTTTGTCTGACATTCTGTATAAACAACTCTCCTTCGCAATAACTTCGCTCCACGACGTTGATCAAACAATAACACTCAAACAACGATATCTTTTACACAAACTGCAAACTAGAGCATGCGAAATTGTGTGTTTCTAAGGAAATATTGAGGCACATTCGCTTTTCACTTTACGAGACAAAACTAATAAAAGGCATCAATCATAAAGCCGCCGTGGAGTTCGAATCTGTCAATCATCATGACGCGGGGAGGCTCTACAACAAGAGTAGGCGGAGTTTTTGTTAACGCACGTGACTTGCAGACAAACATGCATAAATTCCTTGCCTTAAGAGAGTCAATAAACTGTTTCTTTAGAGGAAAGAGTGGAATTTATGCTATTTTAGCATATTTATTATATTTTTAATTAATTACTCTTTGTTGTCGCCAGGTTTTCTGCCTGCAAGGCTCAATTACACGTCAAAAAACAGCTTCTTTCCGGGGACTATACACATTTTAACATAGCGTGTCGGAGGGGGCGTGAATAGCGCCATGTTGAGTGGATATCAATTTACGACTGACAAATTAAAGCAGTTGGACGCAAACAAGTTCATTGTCACAAAATTGAAAGATGGTATTTCCTGCATAAAAGACTGATGTGCCTTGACCTATAGGCGTTTCTCTTGGCAAGAGGGCCTAAGAAAATAAATTATAAACAAATGATAAAAATCATTCACGTATGTTCAAAAGAAATTAAGCCAGAATGCGCGCGATCTCAAGAAGAGTACAAAGACCACCTAGAACGATACAGACAGTACAGACATTGAAAGAAAGCCTTGTCAGCGATGTGCAGTGGGTGTATGATATGAAGTGATGTAGGTGGTATATTCGCTCCATGTTACAAAAGTAGGCTAATATAATCTGAATAGTTTCCGTGGTGCACCTTCCATCACTTCCAAAGGTTATAAAAGCAAGGTTGAAAGAACAGCACAATTGCCGAAAATTAGAGGTCGAAGTAAAAACGGATTATGGTTATTTTTCTTCGGAAGCACTGTCGTTAAAACGTGGCGTTAAAAATCCTCCGAGGTATGTGATTAAGATGGCGAAAGCTACTTTGCTGAGTGCAAGCTGACATAAGTCATGAATTGAAACTAAAAACTAAACAGAAGTGAACGAAAAACTGATATATTTTATTGCAACGATGCTAGGTAAACATGCATTGCTAAGACAATATATGAAATCAATAAAGCTAAGTTCCCACTAGCGACATAAGGATCATAAGCATAAGCATAATCATAAACATAAACATAAGCTTTTTATGTTCTAGTCGGAACGCCCGCACTAAGAACCCGCGTGTCTCTGTTGGTTACAGGTCTTGGACGCCATCTTGAAATGAACCGACCGACCCGAAAGTACTGGACCTAGAATTTCATTGGCCAAAACACAATGATCTAGTTGCGTCATTATGTTTCTGATTATGTCGTTATGATTTTCGCGTTCCCACTATAAAGAAAAGCAACATAGTCATAGTCATAGACATAATCATAATCATAAGAAAATGGTCGATCATTTTCTTATGATTATGATTATGTTGATCATAAGGGCGCTTATGATTATGTTTCTGGACGTTCCCACTAAGACATAAGCGACATAACAGCGTTATGTTTGAGCTTGTGATTATGATTATGATCGTTATGTCGCTAGTGGGAACTAGGCTTAAACATATTGTCATAACACAAAACATAAATCACATTTAAACGCCGAATTGGTAATAAAGAAAAATCAAAGTAATGTCAATGGTGGTCCAATATTAGTTTCTCAATTTTCTTCCAATCCTCAATCTTATATTAAGAAATCTTTCGCTCTCAACTCAAAAAGAAATGTTATAAACAATTAAAGAAATTCTGCAAACATGTACACGAGAAATAAAGTCATTTTCAGTCATAGATGTTTAGTCGCGTGTCACTTTTCTTTTAAACAGCTATTGGAATTTAAAACAATTCTGATTTGATATTGAAATGATCAACTCATGCGAACAAAGTCTTCGACCGGAAGTTTTATACCAGCCTTGGCTCAAAGGAAGTAAAATAGGAACATTTTTTAAAAAGTAGACGAAACTGAGGTGTCAACGTTACGAAAAAAGTAAATGCTTTAAATCACAAGTCAAGAGGCAGAGGCTTTGGATAACTAAATTTCATCCTAGACAAGAATTTTACTGAACACGTAAGTCCAGAGGGTTATAACGTAAGGTTAATTGGTTTTCCAATTTTTACTGTTTTTGCATGTCAAGCAATACAAGGTGATATCTAATATCGCAAATAGTGGACTTTGGAGTTTTTTGTCATATTTTAGGCAACTTGAAAAATTGGCACTTTACTAAGGAATTTTGATAATCCTTTCCGCCTCAAATACAACCAAGCTGTCAGAGATTAATGCCTATTGTTAAATATGTTTTTCGACATTTTCATGCAGCATTCTGCCCCTGTAAATTGATAATTTCATTACGGGCGCTATTGAATGTGAAAAGTGACTTCTCTGTAACAATAAGTTGAGGAATGCCACTGACCATTTAATTATTTTTATGGCATTCACACCGAATTAGCCTTCGACCCGTAACCAATGTCGTATTTTTTTATCAAGAATGATGAAAAGTGAAATGTGCAGGTCGATGCATAGTGCTGACTTGTTTAATACATAGCGCACAACGTACAAGATAAGAGCTGTAATATTTCAACTATTTCCTCCAGAAATATGTATGTACAATTTCGATATTGGGTTTGTATAAAGGGGGCGAGAGGGTGTGTGTGTTTTCACGGTTATTTTATTTATTTATTTTTTCAACTTTTGACATGGACAAGTTCGGGAAAATCCGTCGAGACCACCGAAAAGAGCGCCTTGGATGATTAAAATTGCCAGGTTTGAATGTGATTTGTTAAAAACTAACGAAGATACAACTCCTCAAAGTCGCGAAATTTTACAGACGTTTGATGGTGGGGGGCACAAGCTTGCCCCCAACCTTACAAATGTCTGTAAATTTTCGCAACTTTGTGGAGTTATATCTTCGCTCGCTAAAGACGTATCACTTTCAAATTTGGCAGTTTTATTAATTTTAAGGCGTTCTTTTTAGTGGTGTCGATGGATTTTCTCTAACTGATCCATATAAAAAGTTGAAAAAACCGTGAAAAGGTCTTTTGCAACAAACGCATAAAATGGAGTTAAAAATGAAAGGTCGTATTTGTAAGAGTTGCCTTTTCTGAATCATTTGTTTGTGTCAAGCGTTTTAAACGGAAAAGAAAAATAAACGAGGAAAGATGAAAGGAAACGTCGACAATCCATGTAGTCATAGTGTTGGGTTCACTGAGGGTTATTTGAAGAAGGCTGTTTCCTGTGATAATCAGTGTATCTATCCCGGGGAAAGCCGGTGAAAGGGAGTTATCACAACAAAAACCAAAATATAAACTGATGCGGATATACGACTGACTGGGAAACGTTCCGCTGTTGGAAACCGAAGAGATTTGGCACAGTTTAATTAATCAGAGAGACCTATTTATTTCAGGATAAAACTACTAAAGACATAAACGGATTAACTGTCCAAAAACAAGCCAACACGAAAATTCTTTTTTAAAGACCTCCTTAAACGGTTTTTGATCAAAACATTTACCGACTGACAATTAAGTTGAAATTGTTTTCTTTTACTAGAAACTATCTCAAAAGAGACACTTATGGTGACCCAAGCTATGCAGGCTTGATGCAAATGATATCTCGAAAAACACAATTAAGATTTTTTTTATTAACCTTACATTAATCATGACAAATCTTTGAAAGGTTTTTTTTATTCTTCACTGAATATTACATATTCAGTATACTAGAGTATAAAGAATATCAGATCAGTATACCTGTGTAGGTTGGCAAGACGTGCCACAGGGGAGAAATTAAGAGAGGGCCACTCAAAGCGGCTAAGCCAAACGGTTGATGTTCATCGGCACAACCTCGGCATGTATGAATCTGTCCCTAACATTTCGCATTTTTCAGGGGAATACAGTGTGGAAATATCAACAAATTAATCAAAAACCTCATTTAAAATTGAATCTGATATAACCGCAGCTGATCTTCTTTAAGTCCGAGACCTGTCTGGAAATTGCAGATAATGAATAGTTTGTGTTCAAAAACCGCCATCGACAAGCTTATAATTTCAGTTACAGTAATTTAATGTAGCTCACGAAACGCACGCAGAACATAATGCTGACGACGCAGTCAGCCGATCTAGGAATGCACATACGAAAACAAAGAAAAAATGTGGAACAGTTTCCTGCAAAGCATTCGAATCCTTCATAAACACAAATTTAAGCCTTCATCACATGAGCTTGTTTTGCATATTTTGAAATGATCCGGAGGATACTTATGTTGACACACGACAAATGTAAGTTTATACTAAACAAATCAAGGATGGTGACATAAGAAGTAAATTAATTTCAAAAGTAGTTTCTTTGACTTTCTTCTTTTTTCTTTCTTTTTTCTTCGTAGTGAAAGTCAGTGTACTTTATGTTTTCCTTTGCCCGCCTCGATTAGCTGGCTCATCTTTGCGAGCAGAGGAATACAATACTTTAAAGTTCAGCTTGAAATCATGTATACGAAAGAATAAATTCTGAAATGCGAAATTCGAAATAAATAAGTTAAATTGAAAAGTGAAAAAGTTCAGGCCTGAAATAGGAGTGTAAAAATCACATAATTTGGTCTTAAATTAGGTAACTATTTAGGGAGTATATCCGAGTGTTGTCATGAACAAAGTTTCTTAAAACAGGTCACAGCTAATTGCGGGAGTTGACAATTAGGAAAGGCACATGACCTGTAACCACAGAAAGGTGACACATTGTTGGCTACTTAGATGTCAAAAGGTTAATTGGTTTTCCTCGCGCGCCAAGTGGACTGGCCCCTTTAAACAAGAATAAGGTGCCCAAGCGCAGCTATATCGTTGAGCTAAGTAAAGATATATTGGCACTTTTGCCGCTAACAGACAGATAGGTTGATTACATTCAAAAATGAAATATTTGGTCAACAAGTTAATTTTGTAGTAATTATTCTTGTAATAGTCTTTCCCGTTGCTATGGAAACCAGTTTCGTGAAGAAGCTAGGAACTGTTATGATCGAGCTACCTTAATTTGTAAAGAATGGACTATCTAGATTCTGAACGCACCGTGTTCTGGCTTTATGGATATATATATGTAACAAGGGGATTATGAGTTTCCGATATACCGTAAAATTCCGAAAATAAGCCCCTCAAACAACCCTCCGTTAAATCGCCCCTCCAAATAGAAACCCCCCGAGGGGCTTGTACTTTGAAATTGCCCTCAAATACAAAGAAAAACAAAGCAAAAACGGTAAATTTCCTTCCAACTATAAGGCTAGCCCAATCAATTTTGAAAAGCAAATTTCCCTACATAGATAAGCCCCTCCAAAAATAAGCCCCTCAAAGAGGGCCTTTGAAAAATATAAGCCCCATGGCTTAAGCTTTCAAAAATATACTGTTTTTGGAGCTAACAAGACGTAAAATAGGGAACTGGTGTAGCAACCAAACGTTAATTTCTGCCGTTGTATAAATATCGGCTCAGTCACATTTTGTAAGCACGATCTAGTTTAGATTAGAATCACGCCCTCTATATTTAACAATTAGTCGCCTCAGGCGACGTGAATATCGGCGAATAGTCACCGAGACGAAGTCGAGGTGACTATTTGCTAATATTCACGTCGCCTGAGGCGACTAATTGTTTTAGTATAATTACATTGATGATTATTCGAGAAAATAAAATTACTGATCAATTTCCGACCCCGAAACATCAAAAAATCTGACTGCCATTTTGAAAACTGCTAGCCTTCAGTGCTATAATCACCGCGCGGTGATTATAGCGGGATAGAGCGAAGCTCCTAGCCAATCACAGTGCTCTATTTTCGATAGTCATCGATGTTATTATACTAAAGAGAAATATAAGATATACTCTCAATGCGGCGGCCGCCTGGATAAGCTTGATTTCCAGCCACTAAGACTGGACTGACCCTTGCGAGAGAGCGACAGAAATCGAGACTACCGCCCCAGTGGAGCGAACGAAGGCCGTAATAATGGCGTGGCAGAAGAGCCCAAGTGTCCAATACAGAAAAAAGAAAAGATACAAAAGCCAAGCTTACAAAACCCCTACAAAAGAAAGTGCAAGGAAATGGAAGAGAAAGATGAGTCACTCACAACCAGGCTCCAATTTGCTGTTTTCGGGAGAAAAAATCAACGACTTTTCGTCAAAAATAACTTATCGTGCAACTCGCCCGAGACTTCCGAAACATTACGGCATTAATATCGAGTCATAACTAGAACAGACAGACAAATCAAATTAATGGAAATGACCATTAATATTAAAGACAACAGATAAGTTAACTGAGCATCAAAGCTTAAAATGTTCTAGACGATTTGTATAGTCCTTGAGTCAGTGACCGATGCATGAAAAATATGACATTTAAACTGCAAAGAAATATGCTGCAAAACAGTAACTTTTTTACTGATCTGCCGTCGCTACCAAAAGTTGGTACATGCCCATAACTCTATTTAACAGTTTAACCTAGAATTTCTATATCAAAGTCCGACTTAGATTTCTTCCTAAGATTCTTGCGTTGTATAAGTGCTTCCTGTGACCATTCCTGGGGGGGGGGGGGGGGGGAGTCTGGACCACGCTCCCCCCTCCTCTTAATACACCCATCAAACCAGAATATGAACAAGCCGTTTCCCGTGTGTGTCTTTCTGGCGAATCAATGGAAACGATTGGCTGCAAAAGAGTTTGAGCGGTGAAAACAAGTTTGAAACCCACAGGATACATCCCATACCGTCCCGTCCCGGATACATCCCATCCCGTCGGAACTTATTTTAACTGGAACCGAAGGCGCCTCTGCGTACTGCCTCGAAGTCACGTCACGGCCGACAGGTCGCCAATGTTTACGGAAATTACAGCTGCGACCCATCGATGTCAGCTTGTTTTGTGAAATACAAAGTACGAGACCATAGACTTGTCATATTCGTTGTCTGAACGAAATGTTGGCTTTGAGGCCGTTTCATTACTGAAAACATTTCCGAAATCACTTAGATTCCCAAGTACTCTAATTCACTATTTGATACATTTAAACACTGAACAAGTTATTGACTGATCAGTAACGCCTTGATGAACTGAAAAAAAAAAAGCAATAACGAAGAAAACGCGCCGAATAATAGAAGAGCTATAAATTTCCGAATGTTGGACCTGAAATGCGAATAAGAGTGCTAAAAAAAGGAAAAAAATATTTGGAGAATGCAAATTTCTTTCTGCTAAATGACATGAAAGGCCCATTGAAGGTTTTTCGAAGCAACGACCATTGGTTTGTTTTTCATCGACGCTGAAGAATAATACAAAGATGTGTTTTCCTTCCCTATCTATAAATACTCCGATCTTACTATTCTAACAGTAATCGTAGACATACGAAAAGTTACCCTTCAATTGTAACAAAATGTTGCCAACTCGTTCGAGATTCAATTTTCTGCACTGAGTTGAATTTATTTTGTTTCTGTTTTCATTGTTTTGATTTTAAATTTGTTTTTTTAACTACTGAAACTACATTTTGTACGTTGTAAATAGATTGGATTTAGTATTGGTCTTATCCTGACCTCTAACTAAAGGTCTAAATTGACGTTAAAAAAGGTTTGAATCTTTTCAGTAAAATTCGTGTTGCATGCCTTGCACAAAGTCGTGCCACTTAAACCGAATTGAACAGTGAGTTGTAAATTTGCAGCCTGCACCATGCAGACAGACTTTACTGCAGTTTACATGGTCAGCAGATGCCTTTAGCAGCCCTGTTGGTATAACCTATTAGCTATTCATGGATCAGACCAAGAGAGGATCGGCCTTTGACGCCTCTTTCCGCCAGATGACTTTCTGAACCGTATTGAGTGTATTTTTTTTTTCATGGCATACTTCTTCCTATTTCAGTGTTATGGCTGAAATATCAACCATGTTCGTATTTGTCTTACTAGTTGGTAGTTTTCATGAATTTGCAAGCTATCATATGACGTCATGGTGACCATATTGGTGTACGAAAGAATGAAACGGCGGCCAGGTTAAAAAGTGTACGAAAAAATTCCTGTGGGGATTGGGCTCTTTTCTCATGTAAAAACATTCTTCCAGCATTGCTGCTGATCTAGTGAGTAAACTGAGTTCTGTAGACCTTTCTGGCTTTTAGTTTTTGTTTTCCCATTACAGAGCCTGCGATGTTACCACGTCATGAGCCCATGACGTCATGGGGCCCTGCCCACTTGCAATCTCTGCCTCAGCCTCTCTCTTCGTCCAGGGGACGGGAATAAGAGACCCGCGTACTGGGAACGAGCTTGCCACTCGTGACATGTGAAAGCGTTTGGTATTCAGAGAAGAAAAAAATTTAGACCAGAAAAAAAAAAAAGGAAAAATGAACCAAAAAGTAGCTGTACTAGAACAAGCTTTTTTTTATCAGTGTTGAAGTTCAGGTCACCTTTCATTATGTAAAGATCATCTTTGAAGTTAATGGTGTCAACAAAAACAACAACTTTTATGAACACGAAAAAAATATTCATGCGTCTGTCCATTTCCAGTTAATATATTCGCTGCACTGTAAGTTATGCAAGGATATTTCTAAAAGAATGCACTGTGGGTTGTCTTTGTTGGTACTGAACAGCTTGCTTTGATACATAATTGGCGCGAGCGAATCGTTGCTTTCGTTACGGCAAGGGCCCTGAATGTAAGGGAAAATTAATTGATGTCAGAGACTTAACGTTAGCCAACAAACGGATAACTTGGCTTCAGTCACCATGCTTAATGATATTTTTTTAAGTGAACTAAAATTCACCAATCTTTCCGGTCAATTGTTTGTTTAGTCTTTATCGTGAGGTAATATTTGGTCTTTGTTTTCTCTTGTCTAACCGGCTTACAAACACAAGGCAAACTCATTTGGAACCTTAGACAACCGAGTTCATATTTGTGTAGGGGAGGTCAGGAAGGCGTAATTGCAGAAACAGAAGTTTTTAGAAAACCGCGAAATGTTTTAAATGGTTCTTATTTATTCCCGTTTAGATTCTATTAATGTGATGACAAAAAACAACTTTGCAAATAATTGGTATGGAGAAGGATGTTTTTAAAACAGTCATCTTACGAAGAACAGTGTAATAGAGCTGGAAATACAGAAAAAAAAATTCGCAGATGGAGGCAAAACACTCGGTAGCGGATTATTGTTGACTGCCAGAGGTTAACTGCACTGCATTTAAAATACTGAAAACGCATAAGCTCAAAGCCTTTTTTGTTCTACACCGAAATAAGAAAAAAGTTGTAAGGTGCAATCTGCATGTCTCCGCAGTTTTCCTTTATAACCACTGAAATTTGGACGCGTTAGCCTGATAGTGACAACATTCAATCATTTTTTAAGTTGCATGCACATATCATCTTAGCACACAGTATAATCCCTGCCAGGTGGACTGCATTACCTCCAAGTTGCAGCGTATATAGATTGTTTAAGAGAACTGAAAAATTAGCCTCATTTTCTAATCAGTTAGACATATAGGCTGCGCTAATAGGAATAGTAGCTGCAAAGTGAGGAGTGACTGACTGCTTCGAAGTACTCATCAATCGAAACTGATCCGAACCTTAGACTAAGAACAAACAAAATCACTGACTTCCGGCTTAGGGGACAAACAATTTTCACTGTAATTTTTTTAAAACCGCAAATACAACACTGCAAATTTAATAACTGCATTTAATGCTAAAACAGACCTACATGCATCTTTACCCATGTGATTGTTTCTCCCCAGAGTTTCTTTCGAAAGTTTTATTTCCTTAAAAGATGGCCTTACCTGGGAAGACATGTGTCTTGTTTCCTGAGCAGCTTAATTCTCTGGCTGTGACTTCACCAAGAACAGTGTTGCTTTTCTGATGACAAAGTTCCAGCTTGTTTCCTTTTTCATTTGCCGCAAAGTAATTAAAGTTTGGAATTGCCGATAACATCAAACGTTTCGGTTATCGGTATAGCGGCGATGCTACTTGGATCATAATAAAGAACGATACTGCCAAAGTTGCGAAAGATTACAATGCCTATTTTCGTTATCTGATATTTCAAGCATCTCCCAGGGAATCGATCCGGCATGCAAATGCTCAGCTGCATCGAGATGCACTTCGGAAAATTCTAATGAAACTTGTAAAAGTTAGCCAGAAATATTTTATACTTTTAGAATATAGCTAATACTTTGCATCCGCGAAATGTGTTACTCAAATTATATACAGTGTCAAGTAATTACGTGTAAGGATAAGGTGAGTTTTAAGAATTCGACCGTGAGCGCTGTTTTCTTTTCTTTTCAAAAAGCAATGTGACTCAAGGTTTGACCAAACTATTTAATTGGAAGAGTTGATTCCACTGTTCAGCTTTAAGTTATTGACGTTAAGTAGCAGAAAGACTGTGGAAACTATTTTAGTACGGGCGGAACAAATCCCAGATCGTATGTCCAGCGGGAAGGTAACATGGCTCGGTAAAAATATAACTACCGTTATCTCCGCAAAGAATACTAAGTCCACTAAAATAAGGATAACAGGTCTCAATCGAATTTTAATTTGACATAGCGGTTAAAATAACGTTCTTCTTAAAACAAATCTATAGAAAATGTGTTTTCCATATGGTTTTGCAAACATTCTTTTCAGAGTTTTGCTCAGCTGGCGTCAAAATAATCAATCACAGATTAAGTGCTTCAGGAAGAAAGGGCGAATTACACTATTAAAACTATTGTGCTAACAGGGTGGTTAACTGTCGACACGGCTCTGAGCCTGCGATCATGCCCTCCTTATACGGTTGGCTAGTTCATTTTCTGTTACAAAAAAGCCAGTTATACTTCCTTATTCGCTTTGAAAATTGAGAAATTACTTGTGAAGGACAAAATTACAGCTTCGTGTTTCCCAAGTTACAAACAACAAAGATGAACTTCGAAAAACTAGGCTTGACAAGTTTCCAACTTTAAGCCGCCTTTACTATTTGCTGTTTTATTTATTCCTTCCTTCTTTGAATGCTTTGAGCGGTGATTTTTATGCTTTACTCAGTTTACAGGCAGTTTCCACCTTTTGAATTGTGATAAATTTAGTGACACGTATCATTCTTTAAATGATTAAAACAAGACTGAGTTTGACGTTGCAGGGCTGTACAGGCTCGACTGTTTTACATGAGGTAAGACGGCTTTCAGCTCCAAAAACCAGGGCGGATAAAGGTTTAAAGATAAACATTTATCCGCCCTGCCAAAAACTGATGTGTTCCGCTTCATATACGAGTGTAGCTTGACTCTCAGAGACGGAAGAGAGAAGAACTATTTTTCTAACTGTTGAGTCTGTAAACGAAATCATATGATGTGACTATTCAATTGAATCCTTGTTAATAGGTCTTTTAGCAGTACAGTTTCACATGCTACCATGTATTTCTTAGGTTTTTTCAAAATGAAATTAAGAACTTTTTACATTAGTTTTCAAGTAGTAGTATTAGTCTAAGAAGACCGATAAGGTAAAATTCTTTACTGATCGGGAAACTCAGATACCAAAGCTTGTTGGTGAAAGTTATCGATTACAGTTAAGGTCACAGCATAATAGCAATAGCTACCTTGATATTGAAGAAGATACATCTTAACACGATGAAGTTATTTAAGGGGTTGTTAAGTTACTTCGCTGGATCTCCGCTTCGAGTGACAGTCATCAATGAAAACTTCTGAACTTTTCAACAAAGTTATCACTGGCGAGTTATACAGCTTAAGTGCTATTGTTTTTGGAATTGAACATGATTAAAACGGTGTTTGTCAAAAGGTGTTTAAATCATTAAAAAGTAGTTAAGATAGAAGGCGCCCACAAAGCATTCTCTCTTATTAAGTTTTAAATGGCAGTACTTTGTGTTTCTATAAAATCAGTTTTAATAAAAATATCAGTCTTGTGACACTTTTAAGCTGTGCGTTCTCCTCCCTTGATTTATGTCGCGGATTAACTTTGCGGGGTTCCCACAAAAAGAGAAATTAAAAATCGTTTAATACCCACAGGTACACTCGGATTTAATAAAATTAGGGACATAAGTTGCAAAACACGAAGCCGACAATTTGCCATGAACAAACATCCCTCAACTGCACTTAAGAAATTAAAATTAACTCAGATTAACTCGAGTATGTATGGGTTCTTTGTTTTGCTTCAATAACATTGAAATAACATGAGCTCGTTAAGGTTAGAGAATGCTTGACATATTTTCCATTGATGGCGAGTGACACGACCTATAGTTTAACACTTGTTGATCAACAAATTCTTCCAAACAAAGGCTGAGCAGAGTGTCATGCCAACCGTGAAGGCAATTCCACATGTTTAAGAATAAAAATTTACTCCTTTCAACATGTTGCAGCCGTTGTTGAACAACAACAGTCAATGTTTTAAAAACGCCGAATTTAGTTGTTAGTCATGCTGCATGCTCATTCGGCAAGTTGCAACATCGCTAGCCGTTTGTTCAACGAGAATAGAAATGGTATTCTTTTCAACAAGTTGCAACTTGCTGCACAACAACAGTCAGTCGGCTTTTAAAAATAAAGAATATGTTTTCCACTCATTCAATTAACAAGCTACAACATCGCTGCAGTCGTTTGTTGAGCAACAAATAGTCAAACGTTGTTCGCGATTATACAGTAAAATGACAACAAGAAAAAAAAATTCAGTGGATTATACAAAGTACTACATAAGAAGTGATTATCTGCTAAATGGGAAGCTTTTATGTAAATTATTGACCAAAAAATGCAGACTGAATAAGTTTTATAGGCTAAAGAATTTTTAAGGACACCCCAAAAATTCCTGTCGTTTTTTAGACATTTTTCTTTCCTCTGTCTTAAAGGAAATTAATTGACTATGGAGGGTTTTCGAATTTCACTCACGTGGTTAGCAGTAATACAGATTTATTGGAACAAAAGAAAGTTTTTACATAAGAAAAAGGTTTCGGGACACCAATATGGCCGCCGTGACGTCATGTGAGAACACTCCATACACAGGCTGCAATTTGCAACGGGCAAATGACAATAATCCATTTTAAGCCTGGTTCACACGTGCGACGTAAATGCAAACGCAATAAAATACACTACATCAAAGCAAATGCAAACGCAAACGCAAGCGCCAAACCAAGAAATGAAAAATGTTTCATTTCCTTGCGATTGTATTTGCGTTTGCATTTCATAAGTGTGAACCGAGACAACGCAAATGCAAAAAGAGGTTTCATCGGTTCCATGACACCACGGCGCAGTGAAGTTGAAAGCAAGATCGCGTCTTCCATTTTAGAAGAGAAATTGGTAGAGAGTGTAACGACATATCGGGTGCTTTATGATAAATGTTGTGCAGATAAATTGAAGAAAACTCTTGCCTGAAAGATCTGGCGAAAGAATTGGACCAAAAAACCGTATGTTTTAAGATAGAAAACATAAACAGCAAATGCAGTAATGGATTTCAACCTGTTTACAGTATATAAGCTTACATTTTTTATTACATTAAATAAGTATTTTTTTCGTCCCTTAAGCACTCTATACTTGGGAACTGCTGCGAAAAGTAGACTAATTGCGGCCAAAGCGTTACCCTCGTCGGCTATCCTGGAAAAAGTTTGACTGTCCTTGACTGCGCCTGCGTATCTTGCCTTCCTTGAGTTTGCGTTCGACGTGTGAACGACGTCGTTTGCTTCTGCATTTACATTCGCGGCGTCGCACGTGGGAACCAGGCTTGACAGATACAGGTGGAAACCAGGCTTAAGTTGACCTAACTTTTTTTTTAGTTTTGGAGGAGAGTTATTGGCGGGCATGATCTATAGTTGGCCTTGATTGATACAGCCCTTCCCCGGAGCCCTTCCTGCTTCATGCTTTATGATGTGAATCATGTTGCCTTATGCTAACTAGCACTTTAGAAAAGAATTGTATGAAAACAAGCTCCAACTCAGTCTCGCGTCTACAATTAAATGTATCATAATCAGTGACACTTGTGAAGGCAAAATGACAACGACCGCCAATTAACCAGTAAGAGTCAGCCGGATCTTATTGAGTAGACCTGGATCTATTCAGTAAAATCTTCAATACCAAATTTTAAAATTAAAACAGTAAACTAGATACTTACGGCAGAAGGAGTGATAGAAAAAATGAAGAAAGAAAGCAAAAATAATTATAATTCACCATTGTATTTTTGTTTCCTCACTCCTTATGCCGTAAGAATCTTGTTTACTGTCTTAATTTCACAATTAAATGGCCTATTGGCTAGCCTCCATTGTCTTCCAGTTGACTGTTTTTGGCCGAGTGAAACTCCTATTTTTTTTTGCTGACTCCTATAACTCACATGCACGCCGACTCTTAAAAGTGATAGTGACAAACAAAGAAAAACCCCATTTCAGCGGATTAAATTAAGGACTACATAAGCGGATATTATCTGCTAAAAGGCATTTCCCACTAAGGATTTACAATATAAAAGCCAACAAAATAAGTCAGTTTATGGGCTACGAAAGGCTCCCAACATCTTGAACCATGTAGACACGAAAGAGTCTCCACAGAGTTGTTTGAGCTCTTTTCAGTTATACTATCAGCCGTGGAAAAAAACGTAAGCTCAACTCTGATTGTTTTACATTCCTGGGAAAACGAATAAGTAATTTAATGACTCTGTGTTATTTTCTGGACTTAAAGTACCGCTACAATCTAGGATAAACACAGTTTACTAAATCATCGAACTAACTCAAGTTCTAGACTCTTTCTACTCTTTTCCATGACTAATATATTAGTAGCACAGGTGGAATTTTTAAAACTATAATGGAAATCCTGTCGGCGGAAACTCTAGCTCCTACTTAGTTCATGACAGTTCATGTTCAAGGTCTTAATTTGCAACTCACTACTGACAACTTTTCCAACTGTTCTAAAGCTAAATAAAAATTAAATCTAAGAAATTTTTATAAGAAAAGGGGACGAAAAAGCGATGTATATAATTCTCTGACTTTGGGAAGAACTAGATAGGGATATTATCTCAGTATAAAATCTAGACTCCACTCGTAAACTCAGCTATTTTAACTTCTGTCAGTTTTCATGCAACTTCCTGATCTTTCCATAAAATCCTTCTGTTTTCTTAACCTAAGACTACTTTCTGTCTTTGGAAAGACGGCTGGTTGGGGATATTACTATGTAAAATCTGTACTCCCCCAACAGTTATAAAATTCTTCTGTTTGCGTTCAGTCTGACCTAAGCGACCCCCCATGTCTAAAAGCATTAATAAAGATAACAAATTGCATCTATATATAACCATCAACACTAAAATAACTCAAATATATGTTTGTTTTTTTTTTTAAAGCATAATGCAGGATTAGTAAGTTTCATGTTGACTTAACAAAAATTAAAAACCCTTGAATCTATGAATTAATTTCTTGGGCTTTTTGGGCAGTGCCGTCCCTGTTCATGGACGGACCAGCGTTCCCATTGACTTTTTGTCCGGCAATATTCGTCGAACATTCGGCTCAAAGCCGCATATATTTGCAATTTGCCCTTCAGATAAAATGAATAACAGGTTTTTGATGTGCAAATCGGTGCAATGAGTTTGATTCAGAATCGTTGCAGTTGGTTTTACTGCTTGTTTTGTGGACAGTGGAAAACCGGAAAACAGCTAAAAGAGAACCAAAAAGGAATTAATTAAGTCCGTGGCCTGCAGGGTAGACTTGCCACAAGCGAGCGACGAAGTCACGAGACAAGTACCTGCAGGGCAGAAGACTGAGCACGCGAGTGGTTCTATCTCTTCTTCGCTCATCTCTTCGAATGAATTCGAGCCCTCTAGCGGTGATAAAAATTCGCTTTTCAATAATAGGAGATAAAACTACACCTGTGACACTTTCATCATGTTGACGTAGGCACGGCAAGGAGGGAAGAGGATGCCATATATATATTCAAAGGAATTCTTAAAACAAAGGTGGTTACTTAAAGACTGCACAGTTTAAAGCCGGGCTTAGCTCGGGCTTGTTGTAGGGTGGGAGATCAGTACCAAAACACCGGACTCCACAGGGCGGCGGAAACTGAATGTCCTTATATTATTGGGGATGCTGAAATAGCGGTTATCTGAGTGCTAATTTTTGGCACTGAAAAGCAAAACGTTTTGCTGTGACTTCTCGATAAAAAAATGAAAATGTCACTTCGCCCGGCAGTTTTACCTGACAATTAGTTAGGTGGATTTTAGAACCCAGGTATATCTTTTAACAGAGTCTCGTTTCCGAGTCATCAGCTGGCTCGAGGGTCGTCAAAACCCGTCATCCACATGCACGCTGGATCTCTTCATATCTTAAAAGTCGCGTGAGCACGTTATAAATCATTGCAAAGATGTGATAACTGAAGCCACCGTGTTAATCACGGTATAAGGAAGAGACTGAAAAACTAAGGCCTTTTCTGAGACAGTTCAACTTTGTTGCGTGCGTTGGCTGCTTTTAAAGACACCTCCAATCACGAATCGAAGTCATTTCATCAAACTACAAAACGGCAGGTTTGAATTACAACTATATAGGCAATATATATCTTTGGGAACAGAGAGAAATATGTACCAGCGATGGAGCTACATAGAGTTACCCAGTAACCTGAACTACGTTCTAGAGACATTGAGAGGAGTTCTTACCTTAGCCAAAATTTGCTTAAGTTTGCCCGGTCGAGTTTAGTTTTCCGCCCAAACAATGTCAAACTCCCAATCGATCATGGACATAAATCAATTTGTCAATCTCTGAACTATTTAAAGTCCTCATTAAAGTTGTTCAGTTGAAATGACAATGGCGTTTTGCAACAAAAACAAAAAACGCTTTGATAAGCTGTTAAAAGACAAAATAAATATCTCATTAGGGATTAAAGATAGTCCATTTGATATGTTATTTCACTGATTGTCAAATTTTGACATCAATATAAACTTATGAGACGAACTCAAATTTGTGCATAACTGTTTTTGTTTGTTTGTTGTCTTTTAAAATTTCTTTTTCTTGTTATTTCTATGTCTTCTCATTTTTGTAAATCTCTTTCATATATGATTATGTACTATGTGTATCTCAGTGATAACAAGAGAGAATGACTCTCTTGGTGATGACAAATATCCTATAAAACAAAAAAACAGTACCGAATAACCCGTATTAACTCGAATAACCCGTGCGGTGCTTATTTGAGGGAGGCTTTTTATTTGAAAGTTGAGCGCGGTAAAGAACTGTATTAACAATAATTATTATTTCCCGTAAAAACCAACAGAATTAACGTCTTTTGATTTTGACAGGAACCCATGATGTGCTCCTGATTTTGATTACATCCGAGGACCGCAGCGCTTATTCGAGGGCGGTGTTATGAACTTCTTTCTCCCAAATGCGGCGCTTATTCGAGGGCGGTGTTATGAACTTCTTTCTCCCAAATGCGGCGCTTATTCGAGGGTAGTTCTGAATCGAGCGACGCTTATTCAAGTAAATACTTTTTTAACCCAGGAGATGATGGGCTCCTGCTTAAAATTAGTCACGAAATCCATTCAGTGTATTCTTTGTTGTATACGTCAGTAATGTTTTTAATATCCGCTCTCAGGTTAAGCCAGAATTTCGTTTTTTTTTATGAAAAGTTAAATTATTAGGAAACAAAGAAAATTCTGAACCAAATTATTTAGTTGTCGAACCTATTCAGGACTACGGTCAACCGGACGATCATACCCAACCTTACGTACTCAGTGGTTTATGTTTATGTACAATATATACATGAAATCTAGGGTAGTATTGACTCATGGTCTTGATTTTCGTTTACCAAACCTTAAGCAGTTTTTATTCTTCCGTGCTTGGCCTGGATAGAGGAAAAATATTCGTTAATCCTTTGACGCGGGAAGTAACCAATCACATTCAAGGATTTTCTTAACACGCAAACTTGACGTGATCAGTTGGATCAGCATTTTACGTCTCAAAAACTACTTAAGCAGCTCCTATGTTCTTCCATTTTCACGGTACCCTGGGTTCCAGAGGATATTTTTTTCTTATTGATACTGATGGTTCGCGGCGAAGGGTATTTTCACGGAAGACCAGCCGTTGTATTACTTTAGTTACGCTAAATTGTCGTCTTTTTCTTCAGAAGTGGTATTTTGAGCGATCTGGGTTGATTTTGGCTCCTGGCCCAACCCCCCGGCTGCCCCCAAACTCACCCCCAGTCACGCCCATCTCTCGCAAAGTAGGTAAAACAACGGCACCTTTACACATAAAATAACGACAGCTTTTTACATAAAATGTAAAAATATTTCTTGCAAAAGGCAGCACTTTGAAACTGTTGAGGTAATTTTCTCTAAGACGGCATACTCACGTGTGAGCATTTGCGATGCTGTCACGACAACCGACAACAAAACCAGAAAAACTGCCCTCCCCTACTGAGTAAAAAAATGTCACGATGTTCACGTGGTAAGTCATGAACTTTGCCAAAAGACAGTGAAATCAATGCATGTGGAGCACGTGAAATCAATTGAATGACCAATCAAATTAAAGTTATCACTCGATCCCGTGTAATGGCCATGTGATGGAGTTGTAAGCAACATCGGAAAAACACAGCGCAATAACACAACGGAGTACAATGTCCGTTTCTTCTCAATGACCAGTGCTTTGGAAGTCAATCGTGGTACAAACAGTATTTTTCACGGTAAAAAAGAGCATGTCCGCTGGAAATTCTTCGTATGTTCATCTATTGGCAGGAGGGTACGTTGTTGACAGAAAGTGTTTTCGCTGGCGTAAGCGATTTATTCCACAACATGCTGTCGGACATTACGTTAATGTTAGGCTAAGCTTACGTTTGTTCGTGGCTTGTTTAGCTTCGGGAAGTTCTCAGTATTAAAGATCTTTATAGATGTTTATATCAGAAGGAACTTATGCTGTACAAGGACTAATTAACTTTGTGGTGCTTAAGGTTGAAACAGATACTGGGGTCACTAAGTAAGCTTATATGCGAAGTTTCTTAGTGCCCGCCAAGGCATGCGAAGCGACGGTTTTTGTGAATTTCTTCTGAAATAATCGCTTTTCAGTTTTCCAATTTCATTTATGCTTTCACGTTTGTCTTGTGAGTGCAGTTCTATACATGTCATGTGTTGTGATTATGTAAGTTTTCATTTAAAATCTCAAATAGTTCATATTCGTCTTGTTTACAACCCGTTGGCGCGCTTCGTTAGTAATGCTTCATTGCTGAGGGAACACTCCCCTGACACAAACATTTGTAAGAAGAATTTAAGCATTAGTATCAACCCTTTCTCTAGGATTGGAGGAACAGTGGGTGCTACTTTAACTTGTCCTCTGGAAGTCGTAAAGACGAGATTACAGGTAGGATATGAAGCATCCGTTAGCTAAAAACAGTTTCGGTGCAACGTGACTGGCTCTGCACACGAGGAAGTTTGTATGTCATGTTCTAGAGTGCACGCAGTGTATGCATTTGTTCATGCTTATGCCGATGGTTTTCCTTATAAGATTACATATAAATTTTGTTCTGCTTCTGTATTTTGACACTTAAAGTTATTTAGTGGGTTTTGTTCCAGTAAGATGTAAAATAGAATGAAATTTCTCAATTTGAAGGTCAAAATTAAACAGTTGTAGAATTTCTGCTATACTGCCAAAGCTTGTCTATTTTCCAAGAAAGTCCGCTCTTGCTGGCCAAGAACGAGCTGTTTTTCAAACGTAGCCCATTTTGATTTTGGAATGAACTTGTAGCAACCTGTAGATTGGACTACAGAGGCGAGATTGAGATTAGTCAGAATTCTGGAGACGTTACTGGTCTCACCTCTTTTTGCTGACCAGTACTTGAAGCTGTAAGGGACCCAAGTGACACAAGTTCATGTTCCCACTCAATCTAAAGGTCCCTGTTGTTGTGGCCTGTCTCTGTGACAAACCATTCAGACATGTCTCAACCACACAACTATTGAGTCTCGGAGAAGATTCCCTTGTGTGACATGTAGAATATTTGTGAAAATCTCTGCACAGCAGAATTTTTCTCTGCGACAAGTTTCATTTACTGTGCATGGTTCACACGGGCCTTGAAAAGTCATTGAAAAACTATCATGTCCTTGAAAAGTCCTTGAAAATTGAAAAATTGTAGGGATATCCTTGAAATGCCCTTGTATTTCTCACAGAAGTCCTTGAATATTTTTGAAAGCTCCTTGAATAAAAATAACCTTTGTTAAAAAATATGTTTTGTGCAATGGAATGATTGAAAGCACAGTGATACACAAATTTCCTTGGTGATCATGAAAGTGTTTTCTTATGATTTCTGTGTTCCTGGCATTTCATTTTCCATTATTAGTAGTACCCTAGGAACCTTGCCTTAATGAAGGAAGATATTGCAATAAGCAAACCCCCCTCCACTTATGCATTTTAAAGCTCTTTACTTCATGTCATGGGGAAAAGAAGTCCTTGAAAAAATGATTTTAGTCCTTGCAAAGTCCTTGATTTTTCTCCCAAAAATTCTAGATGAACCATGATTGTGGGAAAAACTGCCAATGTGCTGAATCTTGACAAAAATTATCCACATCGCAAGAAGAAACTTGTCGTCAGGACTTAATGCCCATTGTTTCCAAGAAATCTGACAAATAATTTGATTACTTGTCATTATGTGACAGTTTTGTAGCTACGAAAGTATGAAATTGCCATTAAAATAATTTAAATAGCCAAATTAGACTTAGTTAATGGTAATAATAATAATGCTAATAATGATAGCCTGAATAATAAAGGTTGATTTCTTTCTACCCACTGGTCTTTAAGATGTTGTTGTCCAACTAATCATTTTATTTGTTCTTTAGTCCTCAGTGCCCACTTTTAGACATGTTTGGTGTCCAACAGCCACGGGTTCAGGGGTATGGACAATCCCAGTGGCGATTTCCCCTACAAGACCTGTCGGCATCCTTTCTTGCTTAAGACACATTATACAGACTGAAGGAGTTGTGGCATTGTTTAAAGGTCTCGGACCCACACTGGTCGGTGTCGCACCATCCAGAGCAATGTACTTTATGGTGTATGCAAATGCCAAACATGCACTCAACAACAGCGGCGTGGTGCTTCGAGACAGCAAGCTTGTACACATTGGTTCAGCTCTTTCTGCAGGTTAGCGTCATAAATTTTTCTTGATCATTTAATTTACACATTTGAGATTGTTTACCCACTCAG
This sequence comes from Porites divaricata, assembly GCA_038088405.1. Classification (NCBI taxonomy): domain Eukaryota; kingdom Metazoa; phylum Cnidaria; class Anthozoa; order Scleractinia; family Poritidae; genus Porites; species Porites divaricata. The sequence goes on from JBBMOI010000005.1 coordinate 2,785,234, forward strand.
CATGGCACAACCAAATCTTAGACAACGAGTAAATGTCTTTATCATTTGACTGCATGATGCTAGCCACCTGTCAGCTGGGAAGTGCTTTGGAATAATTTTTGCTGTTGATTTGAGTTTCTTGCCTGCATAAAGAGTACCTTCGCAGAACATCAGTACAATTCTTCATGTTGGTGTTGGTGTCCCAAAACAATCGAATGGCAGTCATTTCTGTTTCCAAACCAATCTTGTGGAAGTTGAGCCTTTCTCTTTCAAGAAAAACTTTCTCTTGTTCCATTAAATTTGCTGGCCATGCAAGCAAAAAGGCTCTATACCATAGTTAAACATTAGTACATAAAAACACATAGACCACCTGGTCAATAAGAAATTTTAATGGCCATCTTTTAAAGATTCTGTTATCAACAATTTTCTCTCTGTTCTGCTGTTTGATTGTTTTTGCTCTACAGTAAAGCAGTACCTCATCCACACTAACAAATGCTTTTTGTTCATAGGTTTTGTCACTTCAACATTGACTAGTCCACTTTGGGTTGTGAAAACAAGACTTCAACTCGATAACAAGTGAGTACTGGGAAAATATTGATAAAGTGCAGTTTAAGTACTGCGCTTTTCACAAACATGCGAACTCTAAAGATCAAAAGCTGCCTTCACAATTGCATTTTTCGCTGCTGTCAATCATAATTACGATCACAAGCAACAAAACTTGAAACACAGAAACACTCAAAACGGGTCGAAATCCACTAATCACAAATCATGACCCTTTGTACCCTGCTGAAGTAAAGTTTTGTTTCCTAAGAGGTTGGTTAAGATGATTGACAGCAGTGAAAAACGCAATTGCCAGTTGGCTTTTGAACTTCAGAATTCGCATGTTTGTGAAAAGCGCAGTAATTCACAAAATAATAAATGATGCAAGGCATTGTATAACACATGGCTCTACTGATTATGGATACTCCGATGTTCTTGCCCTAAGGCGGAATGACTGCAAGTAATCTCTAGTCAAATACTATTTAGGAAGGGGTTGTCATAAGTCTGATGTGTCATAAATGGGCGGATGCATTTGACCATCTTTAATGTATATTTGAAGCTGAGGAAAATGTCTAGATTGAATATAGTTTTAGCTCACAATAACGTTACTTTGTCATGCCTGGAATCTTCTGCTTTGTCAATCAGCGTGCAAAGAAAGTATTGTCTGATAGCCCAGGGCTAGTGGATTTTGCCATTGGGTTAGTAAATTCTGTTCTTAACTTTCCTGACGGGCAAGTGAAGATTTTTGGAAAATTCAAATTACCAAATAACTGTAATCAATGGTCTTTTAAAATTTTTCAGGCTAGTTGGAATGACTTTTGGGCTGCCCACAGGGAGTTAAGCTGTAAAACCAACTTTCTTTGCACCTTGATGTGTAATTTATGCTTCTTATACCAATAAGTAATGTTAATCATTTCAGAAACACAACAAGAGGACAGATAACAAAACTCATTCATAGTATTTGGAAGACAGATGGATTAAAGGGTTTTTATCGTGGACTAACAGCAACGTATTTTGGGACAACTGAGTCTGTCATTTATTTTGTTATATATGAACACATCAAAGCTAAACTTCAAAGACATCACCTTAAGGTGCGAGGAACTAGTGAGAAGAACATCATGGACTTCTTTCAATATATGATGGCTGCGGCAACTTCCAAGTGCATAGCATCAATTGCAGCATATCCTCATGAAGTCATCAGGACAAGGTTACGACAAAAAGAACTGGATGGAAAGAGAAGATACCACTCATTTTTTCAAGCTTTCAGGAAAATATTCCGTGAGGAAGGAAGAGCTGGACTTTATGGTGGGCTAGGTACTCACCTTCTTCGACAAGTTCCGAACACAGCGATCATCTTTTTAACTTATGAAGCTGTAGTTCATTGCTTATGTAAAGATGACTTTCCGTGAAACCAGTGGCCTATACACGACAGTAAACGTGTACTCACATCGACATCCTTAATGTTGTGGCTGAACAGTGATTTAGTGAAGCTTGAGTAATAAGTACTTCATTTTCAGTAAAAATGTTGACAGCAAATGACATGAAAGAAATTCTTTGTGGAAAAAAAAAGACTTAAAGACGCTGTGCAAAGTATGTGTAAAATATGGACTGGTTTTATTTGGGCAGTACATTCATTTTCATTCGTTCAGTGTTGTTTTAAATTGTATATTATTGGTAGGTTGCTAGACATCATTGTTTACATTTTTGCTCATTTGTATACAAGTAAATCCTTAGAGGTGTCATTGTAGGCACAAATAATATTTAATTCAACAGTTTAAAGAGTTGGTTAATTTGAACAATTTGTGCTATTTTTAGCTCTTTCTGAGCAACAAGAAAGGAAATAGGTGCCTCTGAAAACTGCAAAATTGCTGGGTGGCAAAGACATTAATAAGCCCATACATAGTTTCGAGTTTTTCAAAGAAAATTTCTTTGAAACTATTCAGTATTTCAGGCTCACATTTTCACTGACAACTGAAATTGTTATACTCTTGAAATTATTTAGAGAGTTTAGTTTAATAGGTTGATCAGAGATTTAAAAACATATGTTAGTGAGTCAGAAAATGTAAACAAAGATTTGCCTATAATGTGAAATGGTTTTAGGCAACCAGTAAATCACTAGAATTTTAAATGTAGTTTTAATCCACATATTCTCATTTCAAAGATAAAAAGATGCAAATTTTATACAGTTGTACATAAAATGTTCCAAGAAACCTGACGATTTTATATTTTAAATGTTTTATTTAATAAGATATTATTGAAAAATTAAAGGTGTAACATAAATAATTCTGCTTTTCTCAGAGAGTCTACAGTGTTTTGAAGTATTATTTTGTCACTTTTGGAGTCTGATTCTTATCTTGAGTGACTACCCTTTTGGTTCAGAATTAACTCTGCTATTAAATTTTTCGGGTAAATAAGACAAGCTCAAATTTTGTAAGTACCAGTTGGTGACGTTACAATATTTTTTTGTTAAAATGAGTGGGAGTCTAGATGTGCAAGAAAGACAAGGCTCTCATTTAAGCATTCTCATCTCTAGTTCTGCATTCTTACTGCTGGTCCCTGTTTTAGTTTTGTTAAATTCTTGTCTAAATGATGGTTAATGACCAGAGGGAGTGTTATTTAAAGGGGGTAACATTTAGGGTGAGGGCTTTTTGTGAAATGAATGAAGTGTTATTGACTATGTCACATAGGTTTTTGTGTTCTAATGACGAAATCAGTTGAAAAGTCTTTGTTGTGTCTACTTTCTTCTTCCTGTGGTTAGCATAATGAACTTTTAGTGGTACAGTTGTACAAAACGTATGCACCAAAAAAACCTGTTACCAGAGACTAACTAGCCAAAGCAGAAAATACATAATATTCGTTAAACTACAGTGGTAATGCCTGATGTAAACTTGACTTTTGCATTACCTTTTGTACATAAAAATACAATACACATGCAGAACAAAACATAATGCAAAAATTGGATTATCAAGAAGCACCAGCCAAATGGGAATTTTCACAATATTACGGTATTTACCACTGTAGCGAATGATCCACACTTGAACATGTTTTCTAAGAGATTTGGTCCATTATGTGTCTCTCATGGACACCTCTTTGCATTGTGGACTCTTAGTGTGGGGCCTTACTGTTCTGCAGTCATTAAATTTTCTTTGCCCAACTTGATGGTGGATCTCTCCAAGAAATCCAATTCCTTTCTAGCCTTTTCTTAGGCCCTCAGTTGAGGCAAGCACAAAGGAAAGTGTGCATTCACTTTTCTTTTTGTTTATCCCTGCTAACTGGACTCTAACAATGTCCATGTTGGAGAGAGTTGAGTTTGGCAGAACCATCTGCAGTATTTATTCAAAGTGCTTTAAATCTTTAAGTTCCAATAGTGTCCAAGATCAATTTTCTCCTTACAATAATTGTAATTGATCATTTTATTGATTCTCATATAACTTATCTCTTTACAGCATATGGATAATTAAGAGATACGTTATGAGAATCAATAAAATGATCACCCAAGAGAAAATACTTTGATCTTTGAACAAATTCTCTTAACTAATTCTTTAAGGAAATGTATGGAGATCAGTTTGGAGAATTTGTATGTGGATACTGGGGCTTAAAGGGTTAATAACCTGGGTGCCAGAGACTATTCCTGCACAGTTTCTGCTCTCAGTGAAGTCTTAATACTGACCAATGAATCATTACACTGAGAGCATCAATGATGCCTGTGACTGGCTATCAAGGCAATAGTCCTCTGTTCCAGAGGCTTTAAGCACAGGTCACTATAAAGAGTTGACTAAAACCAGGAACTGTGCATGAAAAGCACTCAGGTGGAGAGCCAGGAGTCATGAATGAAAGGCAAAAATAATGCACACATAGAACTAGGAAAAAGTTAGTTTATTGTCAAATTGCATAATGAGCAAACGTAACTGCAACTTTTTTATAAAATGACAACACAGTAGGCTGTATTTCAGAGATGCAACATAAAAGGCTGGCTGCATTATTTACAAATTTACCTCCCCTGCAAGCAACTGTAAAATTGAAATAACGTACCAAAACAAGACCATGTAGTTTTACCTATTTTAGGTTATTTTGTCAACATAAAGCCGGCAAGAGCAGCTGGAAACATCAAAGTTCAATTCCTTTTCCGAAGTACAAGACAATGTAAGACTATCAGGTGTAATAAATAGCCTGGGAGCAAGCTCTCCATTTCTGGTGAGCGAAGTGAGCCAAGCTTTTCCTACTCCCAGTCTTGAAGCTCCTTTTGTTTGCCTTTCATGCATGACTTTAAGCGACTCCCCCCAGATGGAGAGCTTGCTTGCAGGCTACAGGTGGAATTGTTATCTATCAGCCCTCAGTTGTAAGATGGACACCTAATGCTAGTTCCAGTGGTGTCTGTTTCTTAGAGGTGACGCTAAACCAGCTTTCATGAGCTTTTGATTGACAATGGAAACTCCACAGTATTCAAATCATTCCACTAGCTCACTCCATCTCAATCTGTTGAATGAACACTTACCAGAGAGTTGATTGAGTGGTAGTGTCCAATCAAAACAACAGAAAAACTGGAGTAATAAAACTATTCTTGGTGATTGGTGATCCTGATTTAAAGGAATGTCTTCTAGCAAGGTTATCAACTTGTTGCTACTGATGTCAGTGTTGGAGATCTCAGTACTAACACTCTCATTCCAGTCTTCAGCTGCCTCGGTAGGTAGAGTACGAGAAAGGACTAAGAAGCAGTGGGACATGGTAGTGTTGAGAAGGATCACTGATATGGAATACAATCTAAAGATAAATGAAAAATACAAATCCGCTCACAAAACTGGCAAAAAGGGTGTTTGCTACTTTTCTAAGTGTGAGGTAGTTAAGGGAAGAGGCCAGGAAAATCGCTAACCCTAAAACTATCATGGACATAATTTCCTAATGATGGCAATATCACCTTTCTTTCATCTTTATTTTAATCAGCCATCTTGGCCTTGATTGCTCTGCATGTGAACAATTCAAAAAACCTTTACCTTGAAACAAGACATTGATGACTAATATTGGGAGGACAATGAACAACCAAATTTAACACCATTTTAGAACATAGGGTACTCATCATTTACGTGGAAAAATCAGAAATTCCAGATGAACAATCAAATGGTATGCACTATTTGTTTTGGAAGCTTAAAAAAATATGGGCTGTGATATGCGGTGATGCAATTTTTCCACTCTTTTAAGTCTGTTCAGCTGACTTGGATATACTTTGTGGCGGGGCATTCTCCCACCACCTCACATGTTATAGTTTTATTTTTATGCACAAGATTTCCACCCTGGTGGTTTGTGTAAATGGTTAGCACCCATCATGCATGCTTTTGACATTCTATCGGAATAGTCAAGCCTCTTGCAAATTGTTGAAGAACATCTCCTGTGCTACTTTACATTCAAGTTACCAAGAAGTTGTGCGACCCAAAATTAACTTGCAATGCAATTGATTTCCCTACTATTTATCTGGTCTCAGTTGTTCAACAGGTGGATAGTACTATCTAACAGGCCCCGGTTGTTTGAAAACTGGATTGCACTATCCACCGGATAAATCGCTATCCAGAGGATAAGTATTACGACAACCAATTGCGTTATCCAGTGGATAGTCATTTATCCAGTAGATAGCGCTATCCACCTTTCGAACAACTGGGGCCAGATAAACCTCTATCCACTGGATAGTGATTTATCCAGTGGGTAGCACTATCCATCTTTGATCAACTGAGGGCCTGCAGACCCAAGTGCTTAACTCTAGGGGGTGGTTTGGAGGTCAGGGGGTCAGGGGGGGAGTTGTAGATAACCCTTGTTTCTGGAATAGTGTATTGAAATCAGAGAGTTCATCAACAAGAGGGTACTACTTACATGTACAAGGAAAGTATTAAAGAAAATGCTTCATGACAAGGAGTGGAAATACAACACATTCAAGATATTTTGTTGACAATGGTTTCCCAATGAAAACACTTTGCAGGAAGTCTATGACGAGGAAAGGATTTTCTGCCATCATTAAAACATTTCTCATGAATATAAAACAACACAGAAACCAGTAAAATGAATACCAAGATGGCTTCACTTCTATGCCTGAGACACATTTAGATTCATTACCTCAACATAAGGGTAGAAAAATGAAGAAACTCCAGTATCTTTGAAATATGCTTCAGTCTCAAATCTGATCATGTATTTTCCAGGAATAAACTGCTCTTGTGTCAGCAAGTTAGGGATCCGTCCATCGCCATTTGTAACTCTGCAAAAAAAGGTATATTTGTATTATTAAATGTTGCAGTACTTACTGGTTACCAAACCTTCTGACCCAGCGAGTAAAGTTGTCTGATGTTAACCTTTTACGTCCCAAGAGTGACCAACATCAATCTTCTCCAAACAAAATCAGTACATAATCAAGGAAAAAGGTTATGAGAACTGGTTAAATGGTCACCAAAAATGCTCTGATCTTTTATCAAATTCTCCCAACTAATTTTCTAAGAAAATGTATAGAGAGCAGTCTGGAGAATTTGTAGGTTGAAAACTAGGGACTCCCCCACCTATTTTAAGACCAAAACACTTCATTTCAGTCAGGAGCTTCCCCAAGCCCCTTAAGTCAAGATCTGGATCAGAAACTTGAAAATGCTTCTGCCCATAAAAAATGGGCAGATCACAATTTAGCAATTTATGCGCATTTGATCATTATTCACATGTATTTTGCACAATATAAATGTTACATTATTATTAAATTATTATTATCATTAGCAGGAAATATCTGTATTGACAACACCCACAGTAAGTGTTTATAATAATATCTCAAAAGAACATAAATAAAAATAAAATACTCTGATTAAAAAATTAGGTCTACATGTTTGAAGAACGTGTGCATGAGGTTTTCCCATTTCTTTGACAAGAGCCCTCTGCCCAGGACATTTTATTCTTTGAAATAACCTGAAATTCTTTCCATGGTTATTGAATATTGATCTTACCCCGATGCAATGTGTTTCCACATGCGACTGTCCGGTCGGATTTCTTCAAAGTACAATTGTACTTGTATGTTTCTAGCAGGTACCCCTCGAGCTGTGTCAAGCACATGGGTGGTCAGTGGACTTCCTGACATTGAGTTTCTTTCAGCCGAACAGTGCTGTTGATAACAAAACACAATCACTCAACTTTTGCCTTACCATGATAGTGGTTATCAGTACATATCAATTCAAGCTTTTCTCCTTCTTGGAGACAAAAAAGGGTCACATCTCTCTATTGCTATCCTTCTTCCTTCACACTTAAAACAATAAAATTGTGAAATGAACAGGAACATTCTCATCAATTAATTGGTCAGAAAGTTCTTACAATTGGGACAGTAAGGGAAGCATTTTTAAATTGCAGCCAGGAAATTGACACCATCTAGATAAATCACTATTCATTGGGTTACGTGGCGCAAAACCAACAAGTGTGTATAAAATGTGAGCCAGCAAGTCATGTGAGCCATGCAGTCCATTGAAGAATCCTTGAAAAAAACACTATAAAAATCGAAAACAGTAATACGGAAAACATTAACTGAACGCTAACTGTTGTAAATGAGTGTTTAACCCTAAACAGCGCTTAACCCTAGCCCTAGAATGTGAGCTTTAATAACCCTAATCCATAAAACGAAAACTAATTAACCCTAATCAGTACAATGAGTGCTTAACCGTAATCAGTATAATGAGTGCTCAACTCCTCATCTGTAAATAATTTTGCAGTTTTTACTTGTGTTTCCTTTTTTTTTACCAATGCTTCGTGTGACTCGCATGGCTTGCTGGCTCACAGTTTGTCAAGATCCAAAACCAACTGAGTAAATAGCCCTGCAGAGCTAGTGTCATCCACCATTTAAACAATCAATATCTTTCAGTGGATCCATAGAGGAATAATGGCAGAAAGTTTCAAAAGTAACACCACTGCCCTAACAAATGAAAGAGAGACATAGCTCTATAAATATTAGATTTGCTGTATTAATCAAGGTGCCCCTTCTCTTCCAGGCAGAAAGCATAGTAAAGATAACCAGCACCATAAAGCTTCAAAATGATTGATTGTCTTGAAAGAACTTGACTGCCAATTTTCCTGTGTGACCAATACCTAAATCAACCCTGATAACAAAAAATGGAACGTGTGCCACTAGTGACATCTATTTCCTCACTCAATGTGCAGTGATGATAAGGTCCTGTACAGAATTCATGAAAAGAGCTATAACTTTAGAGAAAGGTATAATTTAAGGAGAAGAGACAACTAACTTAAAGATGAGAGATAACATAGACACAGGTTTAATTAGCGACTCAAAGTCGATACTGGCAAATCATATTCAACACAGCAATGTCTTAAATCAAGCTTGTCATGTTCAAAATATTTGTGATGATATTGTTAGCTCTCATGAAGTGTCCTTCATATTGGTTTCAAAGTATGCAACTCTGGTTGCTTTGTGGTTTAAGCTGAAAAAATAACATACACATATTCCCTGATATTTTATTTCAGGCAAACACAAGCACTGAAATATTATTGTCTGATGAATTCACCCACCAATAGTCTGCTGTACAGCAGTTCTTTGTGTCGTCACACAACACTCCTGTATTGCGTGATGACACAAAAATAGACCCACAAAACTCTCCTACAGTTTGAAGCAAAAAATGTTTATTAGAGTCTTTCAAGTGCAGATGCCTTTTTCCTGGAAATAAGAAAACATGGGGAAGCCTACGAAAAGTCAAGAAAATGAGACGTAACAACTAGTTAGCCTTCGTCGCAGACCGTCTAAATCCCTGATATGCTAAATATATTGTATCCTCTCTCTAGGCCTCCAGTGACAAGTCTGGCCGCAAAACAGGCTACTAATAATTTCAGCTTACCATTATATGTGATGAAGAGCAAGCCATAGTTGGTGCGGTCTGACAATAAACAACTCTTGACCTTGCATATGAAGAGTGATGATTTCCAGTACGAGCTAGTGAAGATGATGATGATGACAGTGTTGTTCGAGGTAAGCTGTACTCACTTTCAGTGGTATTAAACGACTGGGCTGGGCTGCGTTGACTATGTGAAAAAGCTCCTTGAAGTTGACTCATTCTGTAAGGTGCAAGGGGTGAATGCAATCCCCTTTGGGTTGAATAATACTGCATTGCAAGATAAGAGCTTTCTGTTGGACTTGATGGTTTCAGCTCTGTTTGCTTTTCATTGAAACTACGACTATTCCCATGAGAAGATGAAGTTTTGATGTTGTTTGGGCTTATGGGCTGTGACAGTGAATTGCTTGTATCAATGAAGATCTTTTTAAGGTGGGCTTTGTCTCTGCTCTGGACAACACTGAATGGTGAGGAATGACCTTCTTGGATTTCACTGCCCCTGGAAGACACCATCGCATCTGGACTGTGCAACTGATACTTCTCACTAACCGATACCATGGTTGGGCGTTCATCACAAGGCTCACGAGGAAGGATGGGCTGGTATCTTTGAGAAACAGGCATAGACACTAGTGTCGTTACCAGGGGATAATCCTCTACTAGGCTGTCAAGAATTGCCACATAGGTCCCTCGTATACAGTTGTTGGTGTAAACTCTGGATAATCTTGCAAGCTTTGACATGTTGGTCATCATCTCACCCAGAGAATTGTGGCCGACTGCTGCATTCTCGTACCACACAGGGTCATCTTCACAAGCATGATGTTTGAATGAAGCCTTAGGTCTCTGCCATAAGTATAAGTTCATGGGATTCAACTTCGAAAGATATTTCAGAAATGATGAAACCGGACATCTTGGATTTCCTAGTGAAGGATTGGAAGTACAACAACAATATTTTATTATGATTTGGCCACACAAATTTGCTTTTTGTGAATGTAAGAGCTTCTTTTATTTCCTGAATTGTAAAGGTCGTTTAAAATTCTAAAACTAGTAAAGGTTGATACCTTTAAAATAACGCGATTACTTATGATTTAAGCTTAAGTTTATTGAGGAGTTACTCTGTTATTTCTGTGTAAAGGAATTAGTGTGTAAAGAACATCACCGGTAAGAAATTCTTTATTACTGGTAGTTTAACGGGAAAACGGCCATTACACTGAGCTTTGATCTTTAAAAAAATGACAATAATTAAGCTTAAGCTTAAGCTTAACGTTCACGTATGCCTAAAGAGTCTTAAAAACACGACGAAAGCTAAAAGATGTCTATTTCTTTCTTTTTCAACATGGTTTTCTACCACTTTTCAACATTCACAAAAATTACATTAACACGTGGATTGCTCAACAAGACAACTGTTATGAACAGCAATGAGAAAACCATAACTTACATATGATTTTTGTTAACTTTAAGCTTGCTTATCTAACTTCCAAGTTGTGCTTGGTATTTTGTTGTCCCAATCTTTTCGTTTTTAGGTTTGCTAGACGATTTTGACATCGTCACTTCTGGACAAAATGGCAAAAGACTTGGCGCGCTTTCGACTTAAGCTTACCTGGTTTTTCATTCATCTTTGGACATTTTCCTTCAGCAAAAACATTTTCACAGTGCGAAGGATTTGGATAAATGTACTTCAAACCAGTACTTGAATCATAACCGACAAGAAACGAGTCTCGAGTTTGCTCTCTTACATTGCTGCGGTTACGTTTTCCAGGTAAATACATGAGAAGGTCAAAAAACACTTTCCGTTGAAGACCATCAGCGCTAAATGGCGACAGCACATCGGAGAGATACAGCTTCTTCAAATCGTCCGGACCGATGTCGGAACGGTTCACTTCGCCTTTTCCCTGCTTGTTAAGCTTTATAACTTGCGCTTTGAATATTTTATTGGACTCGGTAAATTCAGGATCATTTCTGATGTCAATGTTCCTCTTTTGTGACTGTAAGTACCGGTGAATACCAAAACGTATGCTTCCTAGGGCCGATGATTTGTAATAATCTCCATTCTTTTTCCGTGCCTCGACGTAAAATTTACGTAAAAGATCATTGAGCGCTTGTTTGTCCAATTTCTCAAAGTTAACGTCCATGCTTTTTTCCTCCATGTAGTCTCGGAGAATTTTGACGGCATTTTTGGTCGCTCGCCATGTGTTTTCGCTGCATGAACGGTGCTCCAGCAACCTTTGGATATCTTCTTCCGAAGTTTCGCCAAAACGCGGCAGCGAATTTTCGTCTGTTGGACTTTCAAGAGAACTTTCTTCGCTGTCGGCATGGTTTTCAGAAGTTTCATACGGTTCCACTTTGACCTCGGGGAGAAGAACAACTGAACTCGTTTCTTCGTTCATTGTCGCATATAAAGACGACAGTCAAAGAACCGCGCTGGTTAAAACTTCAACAGACTTTGTGGCCGGGCAATATCATGCGATGTCATACTCACTACTGAATACTTCTTCTGGCATGCGTTATTTATAGTACATGGAAATACCCATGTTATACCGGGGCTAAATATCGAAACGCTTCTTTTTAGAAGAGAGAGAGCGAGAAAAAAATTATGTTTGTGGCTTGAGCAAAGCCAAGCCCTTTTTTTCAACTCCACAACCATAAAACAAAGAAAGATTGCCTGTCGAATTGGTATATTACAGTTGATACTAACTGGTCCGATATCGCGACATACTTAAAAGGCTTATTTCTGTGGTAGATGAATCCAAAAGCTGACATCATACGCCTACTTTTTCAAATCGAGAGCCAGAAATATAGGTCTTTTTCCGGAGAACATATGGGGGCTCAGTGATTTGATAACGACATTTGTTAACTTGATGGTAAATCTCGATCGAAATAACGACTAATTAAAGTTAAAATCCAGATTGCTTCAGAACTAGTTATCACAAACGAATACACATTACAATGTGCCGTGTGATAACAGAAAATGCAGTTATAAAAAGATAACATTCACACGATATTGAGCGCCATTCTTTTCACCCATTTTGTCTTTCACGCTATCTCAACACATATGAACTATCCTGTGATATCTTGCTATAATTAATAAAAAAGTAGACAAGCGGCTGTGAATGCAGTATATTAACATATATAACACTTAACAATATGGTGGAGGCTTTCCAAAAACTGATATCGGCTTGTCAAGAATAGAGTCAATTTTGGCGCAATTTGTACAATATAGTAAATGATATATTTCATCGAAATAATAACTGGGTCAACTGTTGTTATGGTATCTTTCAAGCCTTTTTGTGAAGACTATAAAACTGCGTTTATACTTCAATACTCTGATGATTTCCATGAAAGATTTCCTATTTTCGTGTGAAATTTAGGAGCAAATACGGCTTTTTAAAGGTTTGGAACAAGCTGGGGGTCAAATAATGTTATTGTCCAAATTAAAGCAATTAAAAGCTGATACAGTGTATATGATATGCTGCTTTCCAAGAATAAGTGTTTTTATATTGGGTTTGAAAAATACCTAGTTATACACACATCAGAAGGAAAACGGAAAATTTTGGACGAAATGTTTTTCGTATTTGATGTTTAGCCATGTATTCTTCTTATTAAACAGGAATTTACAACTTAAGAAGTTTTGGAAAATAATAGACTTGAAAGAAAGTGGTATAGGCTATTGCAGGTTTGATCATGTGTAAAAATGCCCTCAGAAACGAATTTAAATGATGCCAAACTTTGAACAGAGCTGTTGAGGCGCCCGGGAAGACAACATAACGAAGTCGATACTATCAACAGTGCTGGAAGGTCATTTTTAAATATTATCCCAAAAAGTTACAAGGAATTTTCGGTGGAGAGAGAGAATAAAACCCTTACGTTGTGGAGTACTGCTCTCACATATATTTGCCCCTGGCTAAAAACAACGATATGCAATATTTTTAAGGGAGACAATAGATCTAGACTTGAAGGGTCGAGTGAAGTGGAAATTACATCAGTATTAGTTTAGTCTGTTTAGTAAGATATATTTTCGGAGAAGCGTGGACTACGTTAGCTTCAAGCACCTAACGTAAACTATGGCGTACAAAGATGAGTTGATCTACCCGGATTTTTAGCGATAAGCGCTAAAATAACTTTATATTCGGTTAGAAATAAAAAGATCTAAATTAAGAGTACAAATTATTCCATGGGACAAAAGAAGATGCTTTTAATTACTACAATTGTCTTGTCCTCGCCCGGCTTACCCGTATTAATTCAGTCTACATCTAAGTATAAATTAGATACCTAAAACCTATAGCCAACCTGTACATTAAATAAATTTAGAAATAACACTCTCGCAAGGTTGTTGTTCTCAAACAACCTTCATAAATGTAGCCTAACACTTATTTTTCTCTTTGCCTTTCCTCACTGAACCCGTTATTCAATGATTTCCTAATTAATCAATATTAAAATATGATGGCACCAGCATATTAACAAACTTAACAATGGTTTATGGCAACAGAAGTCATCGATTCTCCTTAATGCTTCGAATTGTTGTAGGGAATTGAGATTATTTACGTATCTTCTTTTAATTTCCAACAGATTCTATGTAGGCTATTACTAATGAAACTTTGTGCGATTTTCTTTCCTATATGAAGAAAAGAAAGGAAAGGAGGTTGTTTTTGATCCAGGCTTTCGTCAAATTTAATACCCAGTCGTTCATCCGTGCACTGTCTTTTAATTTCAACACCTTTAACTCTCTTTGAAAGCATATAATATGCAGCTTATTTCTAATATCTACTTTTAAACTACGACGATGGTTCTGAAATTGTTCTAGCCAATCTCCGTATTTTTTATTCAGATTTATTTATCCTATATTCATTGTTTACATGCCCGGATCTCTTTCCTTTCATAAGGCGTGGGCGTCTTTCTGTTTAAGACATTTAAATGAGAAAACAGAGGTTAGCCGACTCGATTGGCTTAAGAAAATAAATAACAGACTGTTTTACACTTCTTACAATTTCAATAGCCTGAATTTCATCCGATTACTTCGAGTCGTTATTACTCCCTCAGTTGAGAGGAGAAAACGACTCGAAGCAATCGGATGAATTTTAGGCTACAATTTCAAACCACTGAAACCGATACCAAGATAGTTTTGGCCCAAAATATAGAGCAGCACGCTTTGAGAATTGCAGAGTTACTTTAGCTCCATGACTAACAGGCGCGGATCTAGGATAAATACTCACCGATTTCCTAAACGAGCGCTGAAGGCGCACGATTCTTGGGGTCCAGGGACATACTCCCCTTGCAAATTTTTTAGATTTTAACTCCCTAAAGTCCTCTCTCCTGTCGGTTTCCGAGTCATTCAGATAGGATACTGGCAAGAACCATTCACCTTGGACGAGGCCTTGATATAAGCGACTGCTTATATCAGTCAAGCGTGGATCCAGACCGGTTTCCACCGTTTCACGGAAATCGATCAAATTTTTTATAACAGACATATTTATTTAATGTCTGTTATAAAAAATTTGATCGATTTCCGTGAAACGGTGGAAACCGGTCTGGATTCACGCTTGACTGATATAAGCAGTCATGTAAAAGAAAATAAGTACCTACTGACTGTACTTTCAATCACTTTAGTCAGGAGTAACAATTTATGTTTCAGAAACCAGGTTAATAATCATTACTTTGCGAGTCAAATAGCTTACCCCATTTACTGGTTGGTTTCATAATAATGCTGTTCTGAAATGGGTTATTTTAAAAGGTGGTGCTCTGAATGTCACCAGTGACCATATAATGGATTTTTCATGGAAAATTTGTCTCTTCCAATTTTGAAATAATGATATAGTAAAACCACTATTTCATTATTTCACTTTCCCATACAATAACTATTTTTAAAATTATCTAGCATTGAAGAATCACTTCATTCTGTCATTACAACCTGTTTTACTTCATATTAAACCAATGATAGTATTAGTTGATGTGATATTTAGAGACCCTGTTACGAGATTTTGTCATCAGTCTGACATGTTTTTTTGTTTGAAAAGAACTAGGGGTGAAAAATCCCTAGTAAGTTTTAAGCATTTAGAGAATTCCTTTAATTTAAGGTGAATTCTCAGGCTTGTAAATTTACATGAGATTTTTTTGAGGGGAGGAGGGCAATTTTTGGTCCAGGGATTATTTGGGGATCTGTTGGATTAGCCCTGGGGAGATTTTGTCTTCATTCAATAATCCTGTCAATATTGGAATATGGAGTATACACTCTCCACCCCCCCCCCCCCCCTGAAGAGGGGAATCCCAGTTTGTAAACAAAACAAGAATAAAGAAGGATTTCCTTAAGTCTATTTTTGGATCAGTCTTGGGTTAATATGGAGAAAATTGTCTAATGGTGAAGTCAAAAGTATTAAGCAACCAAAGAATCATGAGTTTTGCACTTTGAGCTTTTTAAACACTTTTCATGATTTGGTCTGGTCAAATTAATATTCTTGAGGGGAAATTAGGTATGGCACAGGGTCGTAAAATCCTGCAATAATATTAATGCAAACAAAGAGGTACCTGATCTCAACAAAAGTGAAGGCTATGGACCCCTGAAATTGAATCCATGTGACTTTGCCTGACCCTTAAGAACACTTACCCCCCCCCCCCACCCCCACCAATGTGGGCCATGTTCATATCCTGGTGATGATGCCATATGTGGGTTGAGTTTGTTGTTGGTTCTCTCCTTTGCTCCGAGAGGTTTTTCTCCAGGCCATGGCCAGGTACTCCAGTTTTCCCTTCTCCTCAAAAACAAACATCTCCAAATTCCAAATTAACCAGGAATGAAAAAGACTACCTGAGGTGGACTATTTAATTGTTTATTTACTTATTTAGCTATTTATTTATTTATTTATTCAGAGATAACTGCAATGATCCTGCAAATTATTTAGTGTGAAGAATTGCTTGCTTCTGGTACGTTTTTACAGTTTCTAAGGGTTTTTTGCAGGCACTGTTCCCAAAGGTATCTGCTAGGTCAAGTTTTGTTGAACTCAACATTGGTCATAGTATATTACGTTCAAACCAGTCAAACTCTTTATTTTAACTCTAAAGATCACTTGTTTTGTCTGAAAATACTTTCTTATGCAAATGTATAGAATAGGTATGGTTTTCAGACACCCTGGTGTGATGTGAATGGAGGATCTTCACAATACATTCAAGCAATTAGGCACACTTAGTGAGTGCTGTTGTTTGCTACTTACAAATTAAGGGGTGGATTTATGATTTTGATTGGGGGAAGGGGAAAGGGAGATGGTGATTGATTTCTGTGTGAATGCCATTGTGTTGACCAGATCACAGGGAAGTTAGGGAATAAAAGAGCAGTCCTGAACTAGTGACAGCTTGTTTAGGGAAGTACCCTTCACCATCCTCAAGTAATCTGTCTAGACGTAGTCCCTATACCCAAGCAGGGTACCAAAATTTTTGCCTGGCATGGGCACCAACATGAGGTCTGACTGGTGCTGGAGTCAAAAACCTGAGGCATGAACACCTAGTGTGAATGCGACCACTTTACTTACTTCTACTTAACTAACAACAGGTGTACATAAAGTTGGTATACAATAACAACCAAATAAATATTATAATATTAAAAAGAAAGAAATGTGGTAAAGTAATAACTTATGGCCATTAAATGGCTAATAGCAGCAGCATAAATACTCTGAGCTGGCTTGGCTTTTATACTTCTTGGAAAAGGGCTTTAGAAATAATTATCATGATTGCGCTTTGATTGAATTAAAGAATAGGGTGCCTTCTGTGGGTACCGGAGCACAGATTACGTAATACAAAAGAAATAAAAGACGGGAAACAAAACAACTCCAAATAAAGACTAATCCCAGATACCGGAAAGTTTTGTATTTTTGGTCACTTGCAGAAAGACCCAAGAACAGCTGGAAAGGACCTAGGAGGTAGCCTGAAATTCATCCGATTGCTTCGAGTCGTTTTCTCCTCTTACTGAGGGAGTAATAACGACTCGAAGTAATCGGATGAAATTCATGCTACCTAGGAGGACGTTGTTAGGTAAAAAAAATATTCTGGAATGAACTGGCAATGGTATATGCCACACTATTAAAGGAGTGAAATTAATGAGAAATTTGGAAAAAAATTATGTTCCCCACTTTTTATGATGAAACAGCTGAATAGTGCTGCTCTTGAAAGGATTCAGCTGATTTAGTAGCCTCTTAGTGGAATCTTTGAAATTCGCGTGCCTCATCTAAGACTCATTTAACTACAATAACCCTTATTCTTACCTTCTCAAGAGAAAGATGGTTCCTTATACTTGACAATCTTGTGTTGCTCTGCATAAAAAATCTGTTATCACACCGTCAAAACTCTTCAGAAAATTCCTTGAAAAATCAAAATTCAGAAGCCTGAGAGAAGCACAGAGAAGCAGAGAGAAGCAGCCCAGCAACCCGAGCTTGTCTCTGGTCAGCGGTGTACCCGCCCATAACATTTCTGAGCCAGCAAAGGTTTAGACTGCGGTTGTCTTTGCAAATTTAAAATCCAAGATGGCGACTTCTAATGTCATGAAATCTTGTGCTTCTAAATTGACCAAAGCAGAGAAAAAGGCTTTAAGAAAGCAAGCAAGACTGGTGAATTCCCTTCGCAGACACAATGCCGATTTAGCAAGCATATCAGAAATACCGACTCGCCATTTGATGATTGGAAATGGAGGGTTAATGTGTGGTGTGCAACGTAGTCAGCTCGTGAGCTTGTTCCAGAAGTTTGGCAGCATAGAGCGTATTTTAATGTTTCCTGGCCGATCATTTTCATTTCTGTCGTTTGAATATGTAAATGAATCGATGAAAGCCATAAAGGCGGTACATGGACGCGTCTTGGATTGCCCTTCAGAATTTCCGAGACCTGAAGTGACGTTTTATCTTTCCTTCCTTGCAAGTGTACCTGATGACTTCTCCATTGAGAACCAGGCTAAGCCGTCTGGCCTCGTTCTGGTGGAAGATTTTGTCAGTGATGCAGAAGAAGAAGAGCTGATCAAAGCTCTAGGGTGGGGTAGTGACAGCTGTGATAATGAATATCAGGGAACAGGTATTTCTTTACAGTGTACAGCAAGCCAGTGGTTTCACTTGGTTGTGAACTCACTTCCCCCCTCCCATCCCCCTCCGCATCACAAGTTTGGCCCAGAGTTGTACTGCGAACTGCACCTAAGATATTTTGTACCACATATGTATGTCTCTTTTGTATGTACACTGTTGAATGTATTCACAATGAATTTAGAATGTTTGGGTTGAAACTTGCAAGGCAAACTCAAAGCTCAAACTCAAAAACAGTTGAAACCACTGTAAAACGGCATGCAAGCTAGTGTTTTGAATTTAAGTTGGCCATTTACCTGTAAATCATCAGTGAATAAAAATAGATCGATTTTATAAATTCCCTTAATTTACAATAATTATTCTTGTAAGTGGTCACATTGTGTATAACTGATGCTGAAGACAAACAATACAACTAGGGTAGTTATGTATCAAGGGTATAGCAACCTTTCAGTTTTTCATTGTTAGGAGTTAATCATGAGATATAGTAAAACATGGCTTTACATTTCTACAGCAAATCAGCAGCTTCGTCACAGAAGAGTCAAGCATTTTGGTTATGAGTTCTTGTATGGGACCAACAATGTGGACAAATCAAATCCTTTGCATGATGGCATTCCTAGTGTTTGTGATGTCATACTTGAACGTATCCAGCAGCATGTAGCATTCAAACCTGACCAAATGACCGTGAATGAGTACAAACCAGGTCAAGGTAGGACTTTAACCCTAATACTTAGAGTGCATGTTCTCCACACCCCTCTCCGTACACCTCTGTCTTTGCACTCCATTCCCACTCCCCTGTTTTTTGTTCATTATTGCAACTAAGCAGTGTGGCTGCTTTTCCTGCATTATCATGGTCACGGTTTTCACAATCAAAATGGTAGTTCACATCACAATGTTGTAGAGTCAGGGGTATTATCTTTGATGTGCAATAGTTTTTTTCTGAGGTTTTTAAATGGCTTGTGATAAACATGGAATCCATCTTAGTTGACGATTTTAAGGTTTTGTGATGGCTTTATGCATAATCAACCAGAAAGGCTGAGCAATTCACCAGTAATAGCATGATTTGTAGTGATATTTGGCATAAATACCATGAGTGATATTTTGAAATTGTTACACGTAATTTCACGAGCCGTTAGTGAGATTTGAGACAATTTTGAAATGTCACGAGTGGTATTTATGCCAAATATCATGTACAAATCATGCTATTATTAATTTTGTTTATACTACTACACCCAAAAGGTTTTGTAATTTTCACATGTAGGTATTTCAAATTAAGCTGAAATACCACTGCTCTCAGCCAATCAAATTGCAGAAATTTCTCATGTAGTAGTATAACAGGTTAAATTTTTAATGCTTCCAGTCAAATCCTTTTGAATTGTGTAATGAAATGTGAAATGAAATTTTTGGCTTAGTTTAGTGTGGTTTTGTAAACAAAAAATGTTGCCCTTTCCTTCTGCTTCCTCCAGTAGTTTGTTCAGAGTTGAACATCACTGACTTTTCTTTATATTAATATTATTGTCTCAAAATTAAAAAAAATATGCTTAGCAAAAACATTTTGATCAAAAATGCCTTCATTTTGTTTAAAGGTATTCCTCCTCACGTAGACACCCATTCAGCTTTTGAAGACGGGATTGCTTCAGTTAGCCTTGGGTCACAGGTAATAATGTATTTATTAATTAATTTTTTCCTGTCTTTCTCTTCCTTTATTCATTTTTGTGACTTTCTTAGGTGACAATGGAATTCCGTCAACCCGATGGTCGCCATGTACCAGTTATTTTACCCAGACGAAGTTTGCTTGTGATGACAGGAGAGAGTCGGTACCTTTGGAGTCATGGGTAAGATATCAAGTCGTTTCACCCTAAGGTTGATCCGTCAATTCGCCTGGGGCGTATTTGTTGTTTTTTAAGCATGAAAAGATAGAGCGATTTTCGTATGACCTTGAAATGAAAGCGCACGAACAAAACAGAAACAACAAACGAACGGAAATAGAGCGATTTGATTGGTTTATCGAACGGACAGACAAACGCGTCTGGCTTTTCATTGGTTAAGCGAACGCTCAGGTGAAAAAACTTCATGCCCGAGAACTTTCTAGAAATCAACCGATACTTCGCTTTGACGTCATACCACAACACGATTGACCAATCGAACAATGCCTTCTCCATATTAGGGTCTCTTTGGTGGGAAAACGAAGAGGCCATGTTTTGATCTTTTCATCCCTTGGCTGATGAAACAAAGAACGAACACTTACCGAAACCTTTTTTCAAGGTCATACGAAAATCGCTCTAGTAACTGCTCATGTGGAATCCAAGCATAACTAAGACAACATTTCAGGTAAGTATGTTAAGTGAGTCGAAAATCAGCCTAACTCAGGGCAAAACGCCATCTTGCAAATTGATTTTCGGGTGAAACGACCGCAATTCATTGGTAACTAAACAAAGATAAAATCTCACCATTTAGCCCAGCATATCATTATGTTGTTGGCAGTTAAGCTCCAATTTTCAACATTTTGAAGGAAAAGATTTTTTAAAGATTAAAAGGAACTTGGACACTATCAAGCTGGGAAATTTTTTGCTTTAGAACGGAAATTTCCGGCAATTTCACAATTCAAACATTGCGGTAAATTTTGGACTTTCCAGATAAATTGTTCAAGATACCAGCCCAAATGTATCAGTTCTATACAGCTTCACGGTAACTACGATATCGTTCTCCTGCTACCCAAACAGGGGGTTGTTTTTGCTCTTTATCCCCGATTTGCTAAATATTCAGCAGTTTTAAAAATTCGTGCTTCGTAGGCATAGTTGTAATGACATCTTTGTGTTTTTAGCTACTTATAAGCCTGGACCGATGCACTTGATATTCTGTCTGTCCTATATTGCTTAGAATAAAAAAATCTATGACAAAGTGTCTCTTAAGATCTGACGTGATTTCTTTTCAGTATAACACCACGAAAACACGATATCATTCACGACACACAAAGCACGTCGAGCAAGGGAGCTGATATCAGTGAAAGCTTCAGGGAAGGTTGTACCTCCAATGAAGGAGCCGAGACAGGTACAACCCTGTTTGAAAGAGAAACAAGGATATCCCTAACTTTGCGGAAGATTCGCCATACACCATGTAACTGCAGCTTTCCGTCTCAGTGTGATTCGCAAACCGAGAATAAAAGTTCATCTCAAGTTCCTCCAGCGTCTGATGTTCCGAAGTCCGAAGTAGAAGCAGAAAATCTAGAGAAGGTTCATGTTTATGAAGTTTACGAGAAGATTGCACCGCATTTCAGCGGTACACGCCACAGTCCATGGCCGATGGTAGCGGATTTTCTCCGACAGCAACCCGTGGGAAGTCTTGTGGCTGATGTCGGCTGCGGAAATGGAAAATATCTCGGAATAAATAACAACATATTCAAAACTGGCTCTGACAGAAGTTTTAACCTTGCTGCCATCTGTAGAGAGCGAGGATTTTCTGTGATTGTGTGCGACATTTTATCGTTGCCATACAGGTAGAGGATGATTAGTTGAAGAAGATTAAGCGTTCTTGTAACGAGACTTAAGCTACCCTTTGGGTTCTAAGTCTTCTAAGCGGAGGAGTGGGATGAAACTCGTTACATGGAGCACCTAAGGTTGCTAGGCTAATTAGTTTCTATATGGCTAACGGCAAACAGTAGCCTGCTTAGCCGGCGCTTGTACGTAGACACTTTGCAGTCCGCTGTGTCATTGTACCCCCATCCCCCTTCTGGACAGAATGGGAATGTGTTGGGAATTGAAGAGGAAACATGTTACCGGGGATTGGTAGTGAATGTAGAGCTATTGGTATTATTGGTCCCCGAGGCTCGGGTAGTAGATGGGGAAAGGAGTCCATAACCCGTCACGGCGTTTTCGCAGACTAGTTCAATTTTTAAGTGAAGGGGTAAGCTTCAAAATAAACTACAGGGCTGGGTCGGTAGGAGAGTGAAACAGAATAATTTGATTTCATTAAATCAAAGAGTTGAGGTCAATTTAACACCATAAATAAATTCAAAGGCCGATGTTTTTAGTGTCAACCCATCGTGAATACAAAGGGCTCTGACGAAGAGATAACTTTTAAGACGCCAGCTTTTGAATCTTTTCACAGTGTAAAACCCAATTTAATGTTATTTTTAGTTTGAATTTTCACAAAATCTACACTGTCGCACAAGTCCCATAAACTTAAACCAGGCATTTATAGACCGGAAAATGTTATTTTTGACTTGTTAATGACACTCAGTTTCCTTTCTCTCATAACTATATTGTACTACGGATGCGCACACTCACTGAGCAGAGCTTACATTTCCGCTGAACGTACTCCAAAATATGCCAAAAAATAAATTAGTCCATGAATATAAACATTGATAACAAAACAGCAAAGACAAAAGCGACTTGAAGTTTCCTGTTATTTTGGACTGACAAGCTGTCCTTCTTGGGGGGATTTAATGAAGAAACGGGAAGTCGCTAAGAATTATAAGGGAGTTGTATGCTCTAGTTAGCTCATGATGAGGTTGGGATGTTGCAATCCCATTTCCTGTGTTAGGCTGATTTATTTGACTTTTTTTTTCAGGTCAAACGGTTTTGATGTTTGTCTGTGTATCGCTGTGCTGCATCATCTCTCGACACCTGAGCGACGTCTGGCAGGTCTCAAGGAACTGGTACGAGTCATACGGCCGGGTGGACTGGTGCTAGTTTACGTCTGGGCCTTGGAACAAGAGGCAAAGAAGGTTAAAAAGTCAGATTTAAAGGAAGTGGAATTCACGGCAAAACATTATCCAAAAAGAAACGGAAACAAGGGCAGTAGCTTAAAAGAAAATGACGTTTCAGAAGAACTTCCTATGAGGACAGAAAACTTTTCAAGTAGTTCTGAAAATTCGACTGATTGTTATTTCTCAAGGCTGCGGGTTAATGCCAGTCGAAAAGCCTTTGAGCAGCAAGATTTGTTTGTACCGTGGAAATACAGTGGACCAGGCAAAAAGCAAGAGAAACAGGGAAGAGCAAATAGAGATGGAGATGATGACGCCACGGAAGGTCACGTGTTTCACCGGTACTATCACGTGTTCCAAGATGGCGAGCTTCGGGAACTTTGTAACCAAGTCAGTGACATAAGAGTGGAGAAACTTTACTACGATAAAGGAAATTGGTGTGTAATACTCAGAAAAGAAAACAGAGATGAGGAGAAATTGAAAAATAAAACTTAGTGGTTTGTCGTGGTTCTCAATCATGCCTTGTGGACTTGGCAGAGCCTATTGATATTTAAAAACTTGAAATCCTTATTGGCTACGCTTGTTTAGTCAAGAAGGCCATAAATTGGCTTAATTTTTTAGCGTTTTCATGGTCCGTAAAGACGAAGTGGAAAAGAAACTTGGTCAATGTGAAGCCATCTTGACCTGGCGCTTAGTCAATAACGCTTATTTGTATGATTTGTATAAGTCAAATGAAGTTTAAAATATTGTATTTCACTCGCAACTTTCGTCAAACCGTCTCATAATTAAGTTTACATTTACGAGAAAAATAAAATTTCATACATATTTCAGTTTATTTGAAACATGAAATTCTTCCGTTTCCGTTGAGATTTTATTATTAAATTTAAACAGAGACCCATGATTCAAATAAACGTTTTTCAGTTTTCTATGAATGATAAAACTAGTGCTTTCATTGAAAAATGACACACGGACTGAAAATAGTCATTTATATGTATATATATTTGCGCACAGTAAACCTTTGCTGGACTCAGTTAAAGACGTGAAATATGTGTGAATAAGGGCAAGACAAAGAAAAAATTGAATCGCTGACAGGATTAGCTAGAATTCGAAGCTTTACCCGCCTTCTAGAATCTTGCGCTGGTGACACATTAATTTACCGAGCTTAAAATTCACCATCTTCCTCTATTTCATAACTCTAAGAAATCCTTTAAAAACTGAAAATACATTTTTATATTCTGCCTACAGGAATATCTTGTTGAAAACAATCGCTTTATTTTCTGTGCTTTCGTCGCGTTTATAGTTTAAGGCCACTTTTATCACTTCAGATTTTCGACGGATAGCATCTTTCAACTGCGAAAGTAAGAAAATCAAGCTCAAATCAAGCCGGTCAGCTATTTGCCAATAGGCCATTTCCGAGTTCCCCCGGGTCTCTGTAATGGAAATGATTTTAATTCTCATGCAAATAAAACTCATTTCCACAAGAAAAGTTGAGCACCTAACCTCGTTTTGATACAGAGGCCCGGGGGAACTCGGGTGCCAAAGTCTTTGCGAAAGTTAACTCGGCCCAGTCTCCTCGTTTCTAAAGTGGCGAAAGCAGACTGTGACGTTTTCTTCCTCGGTAAAATCACCCAGATTGATTGCTCAGTGCCAGCTTTCAGTATTCCATAAAACGAATTTTCTGTTCTCGATTCCTAAACTGATGTTGTGAGAACTATGGTGAAGGTAAAATGAATGAATTGGTATTGAGATAACGTGTTACAAAGCGCTTAAAATTGGTGTATTTCCGGTTCAGCGAGGGGAAGAGACTGTGGACTAGACTGTGACGTCATTTGTGGCTGACTGATTCCCTCATTTAACAAGTGTTTGAGAGAAATCCAATTTGTTAATTAAAATACCTCAGGGAATGTGTTGGAATGTTACTGAAAGACAAGAAAAAAGGCCTGAAATTATTGAAAAGTAAAGGGGAAAACATAGAAAAGTAAATGACGTCACTGCGGGGGCCTGGGGAAAGAAATTTTAATGCCGTATCCCATAAACCAAAGCTGACGGGAACAGATTGAATTGAATTGAATTGGTGCGCGCGTTGGTTTATGGGATACGGCATTAAAATTTCTTTCCCCAGGCCCCCGCAATGAGGTCACAGATCACCTGGAAGAGTCTTTTGGCCGATCGTAAAAGGTCGGAAAGTTTTGGTTCTTAGATAGGATGTTTGAACAAAGATTAATAGTGAATACTCAAGAGAGAGAAAAACAAACAAACAAATGAGATAGGATTTATGTAAAACGTAAAGGCTCGTCGTAGAACTCCAGGTACAGTTAAAACTCATCAATTTTTGTACGAAAAACTTTTCTGTTTAATCTTATAACCATTTTATTAGCATTTTTTCATTATACAAACAACAATTTTGTACATTATTTTGCAGCTGATGACGGAAGTAACTGAAACATGTCTTTAAAACAGAAAAAAAAATGTGTTTTTATTTACAATTTATACATAAAGATGTAAACTATGTTCCCTGCTAGCAGAGGACTCTCACGTCGACTCGTCGTGAGAGACGTCTGTTACAGGCATTGCTTTTATAAGCAAACTATTGCCGTTAAAGCAAATATTTTTGAAACCACGTCGCACAATTCTCGTTAGGATAGCTATATTAGAAATATTGAAAATAAACATATTTAAATGCACACAAATAGTCCTTGTAACCCTCGCAGGTTTAAATCTTCCCTTTATGTCAGATCATTTCTGGAAATTCTTCCTTTGGTCAATTCTTAAATAAGGTGACACCGCATTTCTGTAAGAGTTGGCAAAGTCATTTTTTGGTCATGAAATATTTTCATTTTGGTCGATAATGTATTTGATCTCACCAAAGTTTTTGTTGCCTCAATATTCATATCTCGTCTCCAGACATATCTTCTGTTGTGTTCATGGACTCGTTTCTTTCTCCAGCCGCTAGAGAAAAATTCTCCGGTTCTTCCTCCTCTTCCACATCCTCTTCTTCTTCATCATCTCCATCGCCGAACGGAAAATCATCTTCTTCATCGCTCTCGCTTTCACTGTGCTCGAGATCTTGTAGTAAAATGCTCTCGAACTGACTTACATCCTGAGAGTCTTGCTCGCTTTCAGGCTGTGGTTGCGATCCAAGACTTTCCAGTTTACTGTAGCTTCGAGAAGTACTCTCTTCATCGTCGTAGCCTTCGATATCAACTTCCTCTTCTTCGAAATCGGCATCCAGGCGAGAAGCTATAGAGAATAAAATGAACAACAAAAATTAAGAACTTAGTTGCTTCAAAGAATGTGGTGTTATCACAGGTTTTTGTTACACTCAGTTGCAAAAATATATTTTGCATTTTAAGGAAGAATGTTGATTTTGCCCACCCATGTAAGAGAGAGCCAACACGATAAAAACACGCGCAAAATTTTTCATTGTCATGCAGTTGTCACTCATTTTCCTCAGCATTGTGTGAAAGGGGAGTGGGACCGGGCATAACTACAGGGTTTGACTCAGACTCGTTCCCAGTCGCTCCTGAGGCGGTTTTGACTAGAACGCATTGCATCAAGGGAAGGCCGCACGAAAATCGGGTTTCTTTCGCCCTTCCCAGCCTGCCCCGCGACCTTGACATCATTTCTCCCCAGTCTTTCATCGCCTTTCAAGAACAAATAAGTAGGAAACTGGGAACGAGTCTGGGTTTGACTACTGACCTCGAAAATTTGGGTAAAAGATTCATCAGAGAAAAAAATAAAACGCAACTTAAATTCAAGTAAAAATCACATAGAAGTGATTTCCATTCCAAGGGAGAACGTTTTCAGTAAAACCCCTGGGGTATGCCCGATCTTCCTTGGGGGAAGCCACTGACGGGCGAATTATGTCTTACATTGATCCATCGCCGAGACAGGAGTGCTCAACTCTGCCCTAAAATCCCGGTATTCCTCGCCAGTGGTGTCCAGTTCCTCCGCGTCCATCAGGCTGTCTTCTTCTTTCATGTAGCCTTCTGGGAAGTCTTCCATACTATTTTCCTGTGACCACTCTGGCCCTGCGACCGACGGCGGCTGACTGGCAGCATACGATGACGTGTCGTCTCCTGGAGTTAGCAGGATTTCATTTTCCCACTTGCTTAACTGTTCGTCATTCTGTAAGGGTAGAGAAAGCGTATTGAGTTTTAGCTATTACCGAGCTCTCATATCATGCGCACACCACAAATCTACATTTTGGCGGGTCAGGGAGTTCGTGAGAAAATCGGATAGATAGTATTCGCCACTCCATAGACTATTGGCAAAGTGGGCAAAAGCTTTCGGTACAAAGATTTCTGCAATCATTCGGATAGACAAGCGTTAGTTATGATTTGTTCATGGTATCCAAGGAAACCATTAGCCAATCGACCCACCCAAACAATACGACGCAGGTGGCATCCACGCCTTGTATAAACAGTTTTAAGGAACATCCCGGGGGGGGGGGGGGGGGGAAGAGACGAGGTCTGGGACCGAGAAACGATGTTCTCACAACTTGCAAAGCGATCACCCTGCGTGATGGCCAGCGGATAATTGCAGCATTTTTCCACGGTAAATATTTTTAGACTTTTCAGAAGCAAGAAGCGAACCGGTTGAGGAAATCTGAAATGCTTAAAAAATTGAAAAAAATAATATCATGCATCTTTGTTCTTCTTGCATATCGTATTTGTCTTTCGGTACTGAAATTGCGGGGGAAACTAAAACGCAACCGCGTTAGATCTTAACCAACAACAACGCGCTCGATCGATTTATAGGTTACATCGTTTTTGCCGAGCAAGGATAACTTGATGCTGATAAAAATTACTGGAGAAAGTGTCAAATTTATCGGAAGCAAGAATATTCAGAAAGCTTTATAAATATGAGCTTACAGCTCTACATATCATAACTGAATTAACATCAGATAAACATTCACAGTTCATAACATTTCACTTCGTTTATTACGATCAGTCAACACCTTGAATCCAAAGTGAAAATTCAAAACGATACTAATAAACAAATCAGAACTACTACTGAACGCTCTGTACCTTGAAGCGACTTTAACTTTCCTAAGGTTTGCTGCAAAACACTGCTCGAAAGCTCAACTCTTCGGCGGTTCTTATCAGTACGGAGCTATATGTTGCATATTCCAAACTCTGCAGAGGGAAATTGTTTAACAGAAAAAGAAAACCACACACTATGTCTGAAAAGCGACATCAAATCAATAAATTTGCGAATTACCAAAATATAATAGTGAGAAACAGTCCCGCCTTCGACCGCCATGTTTTTGTTTCTTCTCGAGACCGTTGATCTATGGATTTTGACGTAATGCGCATGATCAGTACCAAATTCGCTGGCAAGACCCTTGCTGATCGCTTTGCAAGTTGTGAGAACATCGTTTGGATTTCATTTAAGAGAATGTATGGGAAGTAGCTTCCCCCCCCCCCCCTGGAACATCCCTTTTCCCCTTTTATCACCAATTCAATCGCCTATTTTGGTGTTTCCTAACCGGCTTTAGGTCCCAAGAGTGACCAGCATCAATTTTCTCCTAACAACATCAGCAGATCATCAAGAGTAAAGGTTATGAGAATCACTAAATTGATTACCAAAGGGGGATCACTTTGATCTTGAACCAAATTCTCTCAACTATTCTTAAAAGAATGTATAGAGATCAGTCTAGAGAAATTGTATGTGGATCTTGGAGCAGAAGTGCTAGAACTTAAAGGCTATCTGACGGATCTGACCAGCAGAAAAGTTGTAAAACCAAAACAAATGTTAACAAATACAGAAACTGCCAAAATGAGATCTACTCATATTTTCACCGACGCGTAAGAGCATACTTAATTATTTTTTATTCGGTGTCTAATGTTCACCTCCTTAAGGACATCCTCGCAAAAATGAACCAGCTTTTCGGCCATCTTGGAAAAGTCATGATTTTCACCTGTAAAATAGTAAACCTAATGTCAAGAGGGTGAAATAAAAAAAAAAAAATTGTATTTATTTGTGTCCCCAATTAGTTGCGAAAACTAAATACATTGACACATTAATAAAGCTTTTACTTACTTTACTTACTTTACTTTACTAGTAAGCCTATGCAAACTGGTTTTACCGATAAACTAGAGCAAAGAAACTTCAAACACGCAGAATCTCGAGTCACATTGATATAATTTTCTTTTTCTCTCAAACGTCCCAAAAGTTAAAAACTCCACCCTCAAAGGATTCCTATTTTCATGAGTATTGTGAGCAGTCGGGAAAAGGGTCGCAAATTCATCTAACTTTGTCTGGAATAATTCCAGAGTCGCAAAGACTCAGCGGAACAACAACCCCGTAGTACGTTTAAGAGAAAATCCTCCGGGACTTGAACATACCGTTATAGAGGACACTGTTTCGATGCATCATTCGTACGTGCTCCATAAATTCGTCTCTGTTTTGGTAGGCGTGGCCTTGCACTTGCTGGGTTAAGACGCAAATCAACGATCAATTAATGCAAGAAGAGCGAAGATTGAAAGTGTACAAGATAAAAGAAAAAGAAAGAAGAAAGAAAGAAAGAATCTCATTCCGTGATTCTGTAGCCTGCCGAACAAGCGCTGTTTTTTTCCCGTTCTTCCGGCAAGCGAAGCACGAAACAGGCGTGGAGTGTGAGACAAGTTCGCGCCGGCTTTCTCTCACCTGATAAATGCGTAAAAAGGTCTGTTCTGCAGGCTCGTGATTCTGTAAAATATTGCAAAGCAGTAACTGCTGCGGGAAGGGATGACCTAACAGGTTGCATTAAATGCCCAATAACTTCGTCTACAGACGCCGAAGTTAGAACACAATAGACCATTTCCGAGTTCCAAAAAATCTCACTTTCAAAACGAGGCTAAGTGCGAAGCCATTGATATTAAAATGATTTTCAATTATTATGCAAATAAAACTCATTTTCACAACAAAGGTTACGCACTTAGCCTCGTTTTGAAAGTGAGATTTTTTGGAACTCGGAAATGGCCTATTCATGTTTCCATAACTGGCTAAGCTGTGGTGGACGTCAGTATCTTCAGTCGATGGCTGTGGTTAAAGGTTGTTCCACACTTAAAAGATAAAATGACACTAACAATGCACTCAGCTCGGGATTCCAAATCAAATGGAAATTCAGAAATGTTAGAGTTCTTTAGGAAGGAGGAAAGCCCCGACTAGCCAAGAAAAACCCTCGGGGCAAAGACGAGAACCCATAACAAACCGACATACGACGCCCGGCAGAACAATAGGGAACAAAAAGTTGTATTGTCAAGAAGCTAGCGCTCTTGTTGGTGATTACCTGTCTTATGGTAGAAAGGTCGATTGGTGTCTTAACTACATCATAGTAATCAGGAACTTGCTTGGATGACACTGGCTTTTGGAAAGGCCAACTCTGCGAAGTTAAAGCGACAGCTTACAACATAAATAAACACAAGGCAATTATTTTGAAATTGGATTCATGACTTTAACCAGGAAACAAATTGTTTTTTTCCTCTCAGTTTGGTCCTCGGTTCCTTCAAGTTCTCTCTTGTTCCAGGTGATCTGTGACGTCATTGCGGGGGCCTGGGGAAAGAATTTTAATGCTGTATCCCATAAACCAAAGCTGACGGGAACAGATTGAATTGAATTGAATTGAATTGGTGCGCGCGTTGTTTTATGGGATACGGCATTAAAATTTCTTTCCCCAGGCCCCCGCAATGACGTCACAGATCACCTGGGTTTGATGTCAGGGATAAAATATGAGTACATCTTCAACTGGAGAGAACTCATAGAAAGAAGAAGGAACTTATTGCGATTAAAATTTGAGACAATCTAGCACTCAGATCACACTCTCATTTGATTTCTCATCTCTGAAGTCCGGGTTCGACGTAGGTTTTGAAAAGCAATCTCCATCACTTGAATCCGTCGAGAGAGTATCCTGGAATTCCAGGTTGAGTGAAAACACAGGTCAACCTGGCCTTGTTCTCCCAACCTATTTCTTCTTGTTTTGATATCCTGCTGACACACTCTCTTTCGTGTTTGATTTGCCTTATCTAACGGAATCTTATTTCTTATTTCAAAATTTCTTACCTCTGGCAAAGCCTTCACCTGCGCGACAAGATTTTCCAGGATGAAAGAGAACGCAATCTGGCAAGTTTAATGATGAATAAGTTAATAAATAAATAAAGACGACGAAACAAACAGCTACAAAAAAGATTACTGTAGCTTTAAAGCTTTCAGACCTATAAGGTCGTAGTTCATGAATCATAACTGTACCCAAGAATAAAATATGATTCCTTTGCCGCCTCGACAGAAGGTTCTGATGGACAGTCTCTCTCTGTTTAGGTAGGTGAATGTCACTTATATTTGAAGTTACCTGTGGATCGTCACTCAGTAATGGATTGATATCTTTTTCCAACTGAATTATCTCTTCTTCTTTCTGGAAAGATGCACAAAAGAGAATTACAACAGTAGAAAGTTAACCTAATATAAATCAATTAAAAGCAAGGAGAACAAAAACGGTTAACAGAGCTAAACTAATCTGGGTCTTCAGGTTAAGTATTCCCACTTTTATAGGGAAATTTCAACTGAACACGCAGCCATTTTCAGTTTCAATGAGGGACTAAATAGTTGCAATCAAGACAATGTTGTGTTTCAACAACAGAGACAACATAACGTCATAAAATGTGACGGTTTGGGGACTTTCAAAGAGACAATGAGCGACAGATAGATCAAATTCCTTCTTTTACTGTCATAATAACTGAACAATGATAATACTATCGCAGCATCCTAATACACAGTGACTGACCTCACTCAAAGCCTTGTTACAGACATCCAACATTTTCTGCGCTGTTGCGGTGTATGCATGGTTAGGTCCTGAAAACAAAACAACCCAGAGCTAAAA
The DNA here is from genome assembly GCA_038088405.1 of Porites divaricata. NCBI lineage: Eukaryota > Metazoa > Cnidaria > Anthozoa > Scleractinia > Poritidae > Porites > Porites divaricata. Next base: position 2,817,199 of record JBBMOI010000005.1, read on the forward strand.
TGACTGACTGAATCTCTTTAAGTATCACATATTGGATTTAGGGGGTGGACGGGGGGGGGGGGGGGGCGAATAGGTGGTAAGTGTCCCGCCCCCTCCCCTTTCTGAATTTTTTTGATCCACCCCTGTGTTAAAACCTTACACTAAAAGCTCCACAATACTAAACTTACCGTTGTACAAAACGCTGTTTGAGACTATCAAGGTTGCGTGTTCAAAAAACTCTTCCCTTGATAAGTACTTACACTTCCGAAGGTTCTGGAAAAAGTAAAAAAAAATTGGAGCAAACTCAAGAGGTACTTCCTTGATTTTATTTCCCCAAAACGTAACGCTAAGGGTTTTGACAAATTAATGGAAACATTGTAACTCCACCGGCGATCATGTTTACTTTCACGAGACGAGCACTGCTATTAGTGGTACCAATATTTTCCCCGGCTGAGCATAGCTCACTTCTCTCCCTATTTTTTCCGCGTTGGGGACAGTTACTGACAATCTCGTCCCTTATGTTCCCTTTGGTGTCAGTCACAGATTTTCCTGCGAAAGCGTGAAACTGGTATCAACCATGGCTTTGAAGAAATAAATACAATTTTCTGCTTGGAACATTCCGACGGAGAAACCAGGAGCGTTGTTCATTTACCGAAAAGTTGAAATGTCACTATCATTTCCAGCGAGTGGAAATGTAACAATCCGAAAAGTCGTGTTCTATTCATCGGATTTTCCAGAAACTTTTTGCAAATGGTGAACAGTTAAGAATTAATAAAAACAATATGAATATGCTTTTATACGCACCTCTCGCATGGTTTGTAGATCCATGGGAATTTTAACAATTTTGTGATAATCCGGAACAGTTTTTATTGAAACAGGATGGTGGAATGGCCACGTCTGTAAACGAAAATTTTCAAACATAAATCTTATAGAAGTGTTACTGCTCTCCTTTATCCCTCTAAACCATCTATACTTTGATCAGACTTCTAACTTTATCTCCAACATCTTAATGAAATGCTAAGATGTAACATAAACTGGCTTACCTCGTCAACATCTTTCATTTTATTAAGAATTCCCTCAAACAAGGCTTGTAAGGCGACCTGAAAGATAAACGCAACAAACTTGATGGTAAACAAGTTCAAATTTTTCCAGGGAGGATGTCTTCGGTTAAGAAGTTTCTACTGGCTTGCGACACGATCGAATATATTCATAACAATTCGGCGTAAATATAGAACTAACAGCTCTACATAAGAATTCTGTTTCCGTTCCTGATCGACAGATTTTTTTAATCTTAAATGACCAGCCCCCTCCCCTCAAAAGTCAAATGGTCTTCCCCATCGCAGGAGAGAAGGGACACGCACTGCCATCTGAGTTGCGTCCGATATTTTGTCGTTTTTCGACATACACGCTGCTCAGAACTTTTTAGGGCCTTGCCACAGACAGACCAATAAAAAAATATATTTTGCTTCAGGCGGTCAAGAACGTTTTGAAGGGGTTAGTTTTTTTCGGCCAAGAGCTGTCAGAGCAAAAACTTACCTCAGGATTGGCTCTACGACGGTTGATAGATTTGCGAGGTTTCTATGCATATAGGAAAAAAAAGATTGTTAAAACATGCCACGAGAAACTTAAAGGCCTGTACGAAAGAACTCTGGTACGACAGTTCACTACATTTATATAAATACGCTGAAAATACCGAGCATGTTACCTTTAAGTAATCACAATGCATCACTCCTGAGCGCCTCTTTTTTCGAACTAAGAACGTAAAGTAAAAGAAAGTGAATAACTATTTTCATAAATCCATTACTTCATAAGTAACATTCAACCGCCAAAAACAAAGCAGTTAAATTGCTTTCTCACCAGATTCCTTTGGAAAGCGCAGCACAAGTGATTTCCGTTTTAACTCGTTCGTTCTGAAAAAAAAAACAGTCACATATTCAAGGTGAATTTTCCGACTGCTACCCTTCGCTGGCACATAGCTCTGACATCGACTTATACCAAATTAAAAAGTTATCCATCCGTAAAACAAAACGCTACCAGTTAACAATCGAACTCTACCCTCCAACATATTTGTGTGTTGCCCGACAGTGGGTGGTGACGTGGTAGACGTCGGGGGAGGGGAGGGAGGGGAGGAGACTTTGGGTTTCCCGGATGGGCCACCTTAACCAGGTGATCTGTGACGTCATTGCGGGGGCCTGGGGAAAGAAATTTTAATGCCGTATCCCATAAACAAACGCGCGCACCAATTCAATTCGATTCAATCTGTTCCCGTCAGCTTTGGTTTATGGGATACGGCATTAAAATTTCTTTCCCCAGGCCCCCGCAGTGACGTCACAGATCACCTGGAAATAACTACATGTACTTGGAATTTTGGGGCATTTAATTCTTGGCAATATTACAAATACGACGTTTGTCAGCTGTTAGGCCAGACATTATAAAAGTCCTATAAATTAAAACCAACTCTTGTCTCTTGTCCATGAAAAAAAAAAAAATGGAAATGTTACAGTGATCGAGTATAACTTACTGATCTAAGAATGCCTTTCCAAGAGTAATCTTTGTTCCTTCAACTTTCACTAAATCATCTTGAGGCATGTTGAGTTCTTCTTCAGCGACCTGTTCGTCCGTCATGGCGACTGCTACAGATCCAGGGTTAGCTTCTTGGTAGTTTGGACAGTTTTTATTTGTTCTCATGTGACCGATCGCCCCACACGCCCCGCATTTTAACTGGAGACGTACAAGTGTGCAAAGTAAGATTGATCAAGAGAATAGATTATTCTGGAAGGATGCATTAGAAGCTATTAGCCAAAGAGGAGCCTTCCTTGAGGCAGAACAGATATAAATGGCAGCTTTTGGTCTCCTCCAAACGAACAACTAAATTACACATCATTATCAGGTATTACTATTTATATATATTACATTATTATCAAAAGTTTTAGCACAATCTTAGTGAAGAATAACAAAGCACCCTTAAAAAAACTCATTAACAATTGATAAAGAAAAACAACAACAAAAAATTAATGTTCAATGAATGTCTTTATGTAGGATAAAGATACCGCTAAACGTTACGTCCAATTTTTTTAGACCAAACTAACCATAAATTAAAATATTAGTGCAAGAATGAGTAGGTCTATATCAGAGATTTTGAAGCCGTTCAAAAAACTCGCGTCCGGGTATATCAGGTGTAAGAACTCTCGGTTGTGCCTCAATGTTTAAAACCTGATAATACACTCCTGCTCGTTTTTTAAACAGTAGATAACATTTTGTGCAAACTTACATTGTTGGGTGGTTTTTCTTTCTTCTTCTTTACCGGCTGTAATTTTTCTTTTTCTTGATTACGCTTTATCCGTCGTAGCTGCTCTTGAATCCTGAATAGGTTTAATAACAAAAACAATTATAAGAATAAACAGTTATTAAAGGGTCGAGTCTGTTGTTGTAACTTTTGAGTCTGTGGGAGAAATCCTACGGTGTGACCATTCAAACGAAACCTCTTCAGCAATACCTCGTACCATTTGCTTTTTACCATTGACAAAAATAACGTTTTTGATTGTCGCGCGAAAATTGGGCCCTGAATTTTCCGAGTCGCAACTTGTTGCGAGTTTATAAATATCTGTTTCACTGGTGTAAAAACAACTAGCTACAGTAAACTGATCGTTGCGTTGTACATCGTCAGAGTGTTGTTACACGGTTTGCATACTTTTAGCACGCAGTGTTGTGTTGGAAATTACCTACTGTAACTACAACAATCTCGACAGCGGGATCTTGCATGAACTTGCGGAATCATTTGCGTTACCTTCTCTTTTCTCGTCTGATTTCCTCCTTGTGAATTTCATCAACGCTCGCAAACTGAGCTCTAAGAGAAACAAAACGAATGAAGGTAAGATTCCATCACGATTTTTCCATAACGTACACAAATGTACTGAAAAAACGAGATGATAGGGTACTTGACACTCTTGTCTTTGTTCAACTTGAGGTACGCATCAATAACAGCTTGGTTCTTGACGACTTCAATACGAACAAATTCCTTTCCATCTCCTGTTTTAAATGTTCGTCTGATACGAAGACGACGCCCAACCTAAGAAAAACATAAAACCGGGAGTTACAATCTCATTCCCGTCTTAAGTACGTAACTTGGCCTCCATTTGCGATCAAGACACGAGGACCATCACGATCAATTACACAATAAACAATTTATAACGGGTTCCGAGAGAAACTAGTTAATTATGTTTCCATTCAATCTCAAACCAATTTCCTAAGGGACGAGTCATCAAGTGATCTGTTATGTGTACAAACTTATACAAGTAAATCTCAGCCAGCGGTCAGCTCACGCCGGTAACATTGCACTGTTACCTCTGACGTCATTATCATAGATTTTGCAAAGTTGCCCGCTCAGAGACTTTTGGCGGGAAACAGTTCTATTGATAGATGTCATGTGACCTTGAAGCCATCAATGAGACCAAGATCTGTTGGGGAAAAACTTCCGCAGACTACACAAGTGTAAATAAAACAAGCTGACGGGGGAGGGGAGAAATTAACTTATAAAATGCTTATATATCTAGACCTAAATCTTCTTTTTTCTTACCATTGATGACTCATAGCTCGTTACTGAGGCTGTTTCGTCTTCGTCTCCTTTGCTATCTTTTTTAAGCCCTTCTTTTCCACCTTTTTCGCCTGCAATTTAAAAATTTAGTAACAAAATCTCGACATTTTCCAAATTCTCCAACAAGTTACTTCGAATACTTAATGCGTTAGGTTTAAACAAACGTTAAACGAAGACATGACCTTACCTGACGATTTGCCATTCTGTTAAGAGAAGGAAACAAAATACAATTAATAAATTTAATAAAAACGCAGAACAGAAAAGAAAAAAGAGTGAGGAACTTAAGGATTAAAAATGCAAATATAAAGTAACAACAAGATGCTGCACCCAGTGAATGTCGAAAAGAGACGAAAAGCTAGAGATTTCTTTACTAAAGAATGCTTAACTGAAACATGTATCAATCTTCAAAACAGGTCAAATGTTTCAATAGCAGAATATCTGCTAAACACACAAAAATCGGCACTTCAGTCAGTAAGACTTCATACTTGCGTCTGTTAAGACCGAAACCAAAAGTGCAGTCGTAAAAGTTGTTTGTCGCCAACACAGGGACAAAACTGCACTCCAGCAGAGTATTGACAACAGAAAGTTATCTGCAAGTGATGTAATGGTTTCTAAGCCAATTAAAACTTGGCAAAAAATATTCTGACGATAATATTTCTTCTCGCTCTGCTTTTGCGTGATAATGCTAGAGAAAAAACGTAAATCCTATTCACTGAACTATTTATCCACTTACGGATTCTTTGCTTGGTTTATCGTCACTAAGTAACTTTTGAAGTTCCCTTCTTTCGGCTTCTTCTTCCTCGTGAGTCAGCTAAAACCAACAAAAATTAGCGAAAGAAAAACTTCAGATCTTTTAATGAAATGTTTAAGAGACAACTTCATTTCTAAAGGGGGGCTGGTCTATTTTGCTCATGGTAGAATGTTTACGAATATGACTTAATTGCTTTACTCTTCCGACCACCGATCTCAGAAAAAATGCATGACTTGACAGAAGGCTATCATTAAATGAAACAGCGAAAACAGACAAATTGAAAGAGGATGATCGAAGATCTTGTCGTCAAAAAGAGTTGACATAATCATCGATTCAAGACCAACTAACGTGGAAATACACTCTCCTCAGCCGCATCACACATATTACATGGTAAATAGTTAAGAGAAGTTGCATACTGACCTGCATACTTGTTTTCTTGTTTGCTAACATACTCTCCAGGTTTTTACCCAGCTCATCAATATCGCTTCCTTCGTCACTGCTGCTCTCTTCATCTGTAGACAGGACTTCAGTCGATGACAAAACTCTGAACAGGAAGGAAGAAAAGCAGTTGGCGGCAGTTTTACTTTACACAACACTTCCTCAGAAAAGAACATCTCATTGAAACAATATTAATTGAGAGTAGCCTGAAATTCATCCGATTGCTTCGAGTCGTTTTCTCCTCTCAACAACTGAGGAGTAATAACGACTCGAAGTAATCAGATGAAATTCAGGCTAAATTGAGAGCATCAACTTTTTAAAAAATAAACTATTAATGAATTTAGTTTTAGTAAAAATTAATATTAATAATAAATATCAATAATTGATGAATATTACTCAATAATAGTGATAAATAAGTCTTACTTAATGATGTATTTCGCAAGACCCCAAAGCTAACACTTGGAACACAGGAAAGTACTGATCAGTGAATAGCTTTCAGTGGAATAGTTTTCTTGCGCGTAAAACTTGGGGCGCTTTCCATTTGTCAGAACTGACCAGCCAGATCCTTGCCGTGTAATGAGAATTTCACTTTAAATCAAAACTATCCAGCCAGACCAGTCAAATCCTAATTTGTGTGCACGAAGGAGACGGTTTTTCAGCAAAACCCTTGGAAAAAGCCGATTTTATTGTCAAATTAATTGGTCTCGCAATGGTCCGGTCGGCCAGTTCTAACAAATGGAAAGTGCCCTTAAATTGAAGGGAAAAGTCAAATGTTTTTACTTGTTTTGTAAGTCAAATATTCTCTGGCATTCTTCTTTGTAGCGTTCTTGGTGCTCAGCAATGGTGAACCTTGATCCTCGAGCGAACTTGCTCATACCTAAAATTGTTCATCAAAACTTAGAGCATCTCTTGTAAATCACACGAAACGCATAAGTTACGTAAGCATAGTAAGTATAATCCACTATGTAGTTGTCATTTGGGTCGTCCCGCAATGCTCTCCCCAAAAATAAGAGGATCGTTAATGACGGCTGCATAGAAGACGAGAACAAGTACAAGTTCGGTTAAAACATTAACAACAACAACAACAACAACATTACTGTACCTTCTTCTCCAGACTTGGCTGCTTCCGTGGACATAGTACGCACGACGTGAATAACTTCCCATCTGGACAGCTTGCGGATCTGCACAGAAAACAACAGATTTTTACAAAAGTTCTCCTTGTAATATCACTGCTTATTCAATCAGGAAGGTTAGGAGAATTAAAGAAATGATCACCAAGGATTAATTCGTAAGAAATTTTAACAAATACTCCCCACTACCTCCATGAGAAACACATGAGACAAGAAAGGAGGAGTTGCATTTTAATTTTTGGCTTAATTAAAGGGATATAAATGCCGCTTTTATCGTTTCAAAGAAAAGGAGAAGCAAGCTCGTCAACAAGAACCAACACTTGCTCCTGTTTATGATTCACAGATGAGATCAGAAAAACCCATTACCTCTTCGTCAGAAACTCCGAAGTTTCGCAGCACCTGTCTGGCTTGTTTAAGAGACAACCTTCTCAGATCAGCGTCGGTTCCTGTTACTGTCTTCTGTTTTTTTATTTGCGGCGAGTTCGTTGCTGAATCATCCTACACAAACAAAATAATGACAGCTAAAACATGAACGACCAAGAGTTTTGAACAATGAGAAAGCACAAAGCAAGTCGTTTGAAAATAAAGCAATTTTTAATAGTCCACGCCTATTTAAGAGTTCCTATAACCTCTTTGCCACAGCCAGGCCTTGTGCAAAATCTTTTCAAAATGAAAGGTGGGCAATTTATAGGCATCAGCACTGGCGTTGGAAAAAAGGCCATAGTTACCTGAAAGGCCTACTGATGGACGAAAGTTTTATACGCTCTTTGATTGACAGAAAAACATGCCACGTTTTCAGTTTCATCATAGAGCGATTTTCGTATGACCTTGCAAAATGGTTTCGGTAAGTGTTCGTCATCTGTTTCATCAGCCAATGGATGAAAAGATCAAAACATGGACTCTTCGTTTTCCCGCCAAACAAAACCCTAATATGGAGAAGGCATTGTTTGATTGGCCAATCGTGTTGCAGTATGACGTCAAAGCGAAGGATCCATTGATTTCTAGAAAGTTCTCGGGCATGAAGTTTTTTACGCGAGCGTTCGCTTAACCATCCAAAAGCCACGCGCGTTTGTATTCGTTCGATAAACCAATCAAATCGCTCTATTTCCATTCGTTTGTTGTTTCTGTTTTGTTCGCGCGTTTTCATTTCAAGGTCATACGAAAATCGCTCTATCAGTGGTAAAACAAAATCCAATCGTGACTTGGTCGCCGCGTTTTCCCGCCTAAAAGACTGGCTACATGTATTTGAGATTGGCACATTTTATTTTCTGCGCGTGTTGTGATTGGCCAGCGGAACAGGTTACGCACTCTGAAATGAGTTTTAGTAGTTATTTTGTCTTTACCGTTTGTGCTTTATTGAGCCAGTCTTCACAACTGAAGCCAATAAAACAAGTGTAAAGCGAGCTTCTGCCATTTATATATCTACGAAGAATTCTCTTGAGAATATTACATGACCAAGATTGGGAAACAAAAGATGCGAGCTCAGAAGTGTATTTTTTAAATGGTAGCGTAATTGATACCTTGTTTGCCATGGGCTTGTTGGGGACCCGGACGTACGAAAATCCCTCTCCACATCCGGTGGGGTCCGCAGATCCTGTCACAGCCAGCTGACATTTTCCTTTCATTGCAGAAATAAATGCTCGTGTGGTGTTCCATGGCGCTGTGCGAACCTAGAAGACGAAACAACAATAAGTATCAGTTTTTTAAGGAAAAAGAAAGACGTTTTAAACTCAATTCAAAATAGAAGAATTGTCATAACCTCATCATCTATATTTTTGCTTTCCGAATCATCGTTGTCGTCATCACAGGACAAAAGAGACTTCTCTCCATACCCAGCATCCTGTTAACACAGAATAGAAACAAGTTTTTCATGAGAATAACTAGCAAAAATTAAGCATAGATATGTTGGCCAATCGCCAACAACTGACAGAAAAAATGACCAGCAGAAAACAAAACAAAACACAAAACACAACAAGCAACCCTGACGGCAACGGCAGCGAAAGTCTTCACCCAAAAAATGAATGCGAACTGTTTCAAACGTCATCGCTGTTATTCCGACTGTTTTAATTTTTCAAATGTTGGCAATTTTTTTTTGGAATTGAATTGTTAGACTGTATCAAAGTTTTCGAAAAAGAAGAGAAAATCGTTGTCGTACATTCATGTCCTCCACAAAACGTAAAATAGGGAAGTTTCACGTCGTAATCGTGCAATGACGACAATAGCCTGCGAACAGCAGACGCATTTCCGGTCGTCGCTTCTCTATTTTTCGAAGGGAGAGAAGCGACGACCGGAAATGCGTCTGCTGTTCGCAGGCTGTGACGACAAAGAAATGTACAAAAAAGAGTGATGCAGGTGCAAAGGTGGTTTTTTGGCTGATCTTAACCTCTGGCCTTTTTTTGCCAACCTCGTTACCGACACCGTTCCTTAGGCTCCCTAGCAACGCCCGGGGGTAACAACGCATGCGCAACATTACCTTGAGTCTCTGTTCTGCAGCCAGCATACTATAATATGCACAGCACTGCTCAGGAGACACCAGCGCTCGCATCTCTTCCTCAGTGGGCAAACGGAACTCACTCTTTAGTACCCACCAGTTACAATCAGTACCTGCCACGAGATGGACGTTTTTTCCCCAAGTTAGTGGCGGACATTAAAAACAAGTTAGTTATTTTAGCCAATCACAAATTACTCTCGACACCCGCCATCCTTGCACGCGCGTAAGGATTGATGGAATATAAACACGGTCACGTGTTTTCTCAGTTGAGGGAAAGGGGGAGAACAACTGATAACAGCTTTCAATTCAAGTGGACGCATTCGAGTTTGTTGTTCCCTCACATGAGCAATGTACATGCAAAATGTATAAACCAAGCATTTTTTAGGTTATTATAGCTTAATTGTTAAAATATCCAAGGTCGTTAATGCTTAATGGTCCTTTAGAACTTGAAGCCGTGGGCCTCTGTCTCTAAAATCTCCGAACAGAAGGAGCGGATCAAACCTTCCACCTCACTGAATGACACTAGCACCCATTAGATTATGCCTCCAAACCCTATTGTCTGAAAGGGGGGGGGGGGGGGGGGGAATTCGGTCTGAGTTTTGTACTTGTCCGTTAACCAGGATCGCTTAATTAAGTGATCTTTAAAACATAGCCACAAAAAGGTAGAATTCCACAACCAAGAAGAAGCCAGGTAGGAACCTCATTACCTACAATCAGTTGGCTATGACCTCTGTGTTAGGTACTTTTTCCACAAGTGTTTAAGGATTTCCATGACCTTAGGGTTAGCTGTTAGGTTAGCTGTCAATTTCGAACATTTTAAACTCTCCTTTTTTAAGGGCATTTTTCAATCTAATTCAGATCAATAGACACAAACTCTGGTGTCCACTAAAATCCGTAACATCTCTATCTTAAATTGCCCTTGCTATGACATCCGCACTAACATAACTTTAATTTTCCATGACTTTCCAGGCCTGAAAAATGAAACTGTTCAATTTCACAACTTTCTAGGTTATTCATGACCTTTATGAACCCGGTGTATCTAACCTGTTCCCGATAGCACTATGCTGTGTTACACTATGCCTCACTATTCTACACTATAACATTATTATACTAAGTAAAGCTGTTTCACGGTGTGGCTTTGCTCTATACTACACCATAACTGACTACACTATACTCACTGAACTCCATACTGTCTGAATCTGAGTCTGAATCTGAAATTATTAATCACCTGTTAACTGTTTGGTCATCCCACTGCATATACGCCATTGCAAGGTATTCATAATAATTAACAATTGTTCCATGAGTGCGCGTTGGATGTGAGATGGTAGATAACCAATGAGGCACGTAGCGCTGAGTTGGCTTTAATCATCTCATATCCAACAAGAGCAAGTGGAACAATTGTTTTATTAAAAATGACCACAAAATATCGAGAATTCTTCCCGACTTTATTTGTAAATACAACCGATTTTCAGCTTGTTTTTAATTTTGAGCAGACGCGTACAGTTACCACATTTGGAGAGCATGGTATAATGCTCATATGCTATGATGGCTAAGCCAATCAGAGCTCTAGAATTGCATTATCCAATGATTCAGTTTTTATAACTATTGTACTTAAACTATCGCAAAAAAGCCCGTTAAAGGCGTTTAGATCGAGGGGACGAAGCAAAGAGATATGAGTGGAAACAAACAGGGAAGGGGTATGGTAGATTTGCCACAAGTCGACTGCATGAAGAAACCAGAAACGGGCTTTAAGAAAGTCTAGCCGGGGTAGGGTAGGGGGTGAGGGAGAAAGGTTCCCTCCTCTCTCCCTCCCCTCCCTCCCCTCCTTCGTGCTGCACTCCACTACCTGAATGCCTGGAACAGGCTAACACAAAAAGGAAACAGCTACTTGATTGCAATTCAGTCAAGCAGACAGTCAGTCAGCCAGTCACTCAGTCTGTTATTTCTTAATGATATTCTAAACAAGGTAAATACAGTTTAAACAATTTTTATTCTGGATTGGTCTGTCATAATTGATCCACTCAAAATATTTCTACCATGCTCTCGATAGGTTCACTCTGAAAATCAAATTGTAATGACTATGAGCCCGTGCCCCTCCCCCAGAAATAATAGGTTTCTGGGAAACTGCCCACCTACCCCTCCCCTAACCCAACATTAAGCCCTAAGTGGGAAGTACGTGTTAACGTTGGTTTAGGGAAGGGGAAGGTGGGCAGATTTCCAGAAACATATGATGACCCGTCTCTTATAAGGGAGGAGTAAGACCGGCAGAATAGAGACTATAGAGCGCATTTACTCACGTCGCCAGCATCTACGCATATTTATGGGAACAAAAGAAATTTTTTACATAAGAAAAGAGTCTAACTCCCACAGGATTAGTTTGGAACACCAACATGGTCGCCGTTTCATTGTTTTGAGACACCAATATGGCCGCCGTGACGTCATGTAAATACGCTCAATTAACCAACCTGTTCTCTTGAAATCCGCACAGAGCTTGAGTCGCTTTCTGATGCTGCTTTCCGAGTGCATGGGGAAGGCTCTCTTAATGTCATCCATTTTAATTCTCCTGGGTGTATCTGGGCTTTTCCAGAACAGACGGTAAATAAAAATCTAAGGAAAAAATAAAACCACTTCATATTTTTATTCCTTCATAAAGCTTCTGGGTGTTAGGGTTAGGGTTAGGGTTAGATGCTTAATAACGAAATCGTTTTGTAAGGTCCCTGATGATTTACTGTCAACCAAAAGACTGAATTCAAGTGTTAAGTAGCCTGCGAGCGCGAGGGCTGGGAAAGAAAGCAGCCCCCTCTGCCTCTCCAATATGATCTCGAGACCAGAATTACGATTATCGTAAAATCTTATTTGCCACCATATAAATTAACCCTAAATAGAAGCTAACCATTAACCCTAATCAGTAATCTAAGTGCTTAACCCTAATCAGTATTCCGGTTAGCTTCTATTTAGGGTTAGGGATTTCGCGTTAGTACTTAAATCAAACCAATTTCCTGCAGTGAATCCTCGGTGGTCTTGCGGTTAGGGCAGGTTACTATAGATCCCGAGCTCCAGGATCGAATCCTGCCCAAATTTCTACGCTTTTAGTTTTCTTCCTTTCTAAGTCTGTCATGTAAGCTGGCACAGCAACAAGAATTACGATTATCGTAAATATGGTGGCAAATAAGATTTTACGATAATCGTAATTCTGCTGTAGAGATCATGTTGGCCCCTCTTAGCTTTGCCTCTCGCTTGCCATACATAGAGAGAATGCTAGCAGGCTAAGTGTTAAGTAAAAAAGAAATCTCAGATTTAAACTTCGTGACACGAACCTGCAGAAAGTCCCTGGCATGAATATTGGCTTTTTTAGAGTTAGGCCCTGGAACTTCAAATTTGGGACATTCCTGCCCCACAGTAAATATTGTCTTCACATCCCGGATGTAATACCTACATGTAGATCGAGACACAAAAGTAACCAAATTATTTTATTATTAACGAAATCACACTGACTTTGATACCTTCTTCTAAGTATAAACAAGTTTAAGCTAAAAAAAACTTCTAGCAAAGAAAAGTAATGAATGCATAAAATTGCCTGACAAGATTTAATTACCAACCTTTCATGTTGATTCAGTAACAAAATAAAGCATATCTACATACCCAGAGGGAGTTCTAATGATCAGAAAATCGGTCTCTGGTAACTCATGTTGGTAGATGGGAGCTCGGAATAAGTTACTCTCCAAAGCCTTAAATAGAAATAAAAACCCCATCATGATTAAGAAAACAGAAACCTTTGACACACTTTCTGATGCCTGCCACTTCATTTAGACAAAATTTCGTCCTCGTTTTTTTTGTCCGTTAAGAGAGAGTGAAATGTACTTCAGAGGAGAATTTGTTTGGAGACCAACCTGTAGCGATTCTCCTGGAGTTAGCTGCCCAAGAAATGGTGATGTCTGATGAACAGGAACTGGTTCACCATACTCATATGCTGGCATACTTTCATCCTTGCCAGGTTTCTAAAGGAAATATTTAATAGAGAAGTCTGTTAGATGCACAGTCAGCCCAAAGTCAGTCAGTCAGTCTCAGTTATGAGAAAATCTTAATCATCATGTGTCCCTCTGTGATTGCAATCTTTTTTAACTAAAACATGTGTCACATAGGAATCATCCAACGTGGAAAGTTTGATAAGTAGTTGGCTTTAACTTTGTGGAAAAGTCATTGTGGGTAATGAAGTTCCTTAAAGTATATCAATTTTCTCCTGGAACACTGCAGGATGATATGGTAATATTTTGCCTGACCAACTTTAAAATGTGAAAACATATGCAATATAGGATAGTGAAAACTACAGAATTTTGCCCTACTTTGTCCTAATGAATTACAATGATTATTTATTTGAATTCTTTTTCTACAAAGTGTCATAATGGAGTTAAAACCATTGTTACTTCTAATCTGTCTAGATTCTCGCGAATTTAGTCTTATGACTGACACACAAACACTCACACAGAAATGCTAATAAACTAAAACTTGCAGAATATATGTACAACACATCTGGCCCCAGTTGTTCGAAGGTGGATAGCGCTATCCACTGGATAAATTACTATCCACTGGATAGCGCAATTGGATGTCCTAATACTTATCCTCTGGATAGCGATTTATCCGGTGGATAGCGCTATCCAGCTTTCAAACAACCGGGGCCTGGCAAATAGTGCTAGCCAAGCTGTCACTCACCCTCTTGTAATAGTTCCGCGCTTTAGCATTCATCCCCACTGCCATGATGACAGGTGGGTATTCCTCACAGTACTCAAATAAAACAAGGCTGCCATCACTCCCTGTCACATCAGCGGGCGTCCGCATAAAAAACATCTCACCTCCTCCTGATGCTAACCGTTCTTTCTCGCGCTCCTGCAAATTAATATAAACTGAGCTGTAAGAAAAAATTAATAATACAGTTAAACCCTGTTAATATGGACACTGGAGGGGGGGGCATAGAAAGTGTCCATATCAACAGAGTGTCCCTACTAGGAGGGCTTTCTCTTAGGACTGTATCTTTTCCCAGGGACAAATTAAGCAAACTGTCTGTAATAATCAGGGTGAAAAGAAAGTCAGTTTTACAGCTTGCCATTCAGGCAAGCTGTACCTAGCATGTACTAGCCCGAAAGTCATTTCAACTAGCCTGAAAAATAATTGGTGAGCAGGATTGATTACAGTTCTTCTGTAATTTGAATTGCCACAAAAAAATCACACGCCCATCAGGAAAATTAGGAACAGAATTCACTAGCCCGATAGCAAAATCTACTAGCCCCAGGCTATCGGACACCACTTTCTTTGCACACTGAATAATGAACATTAAGCAAACTAGAAAATAATATTGCAAAATCAGTGTCTTACCCTTGCTTTCTTCTTTATGTGCTTAAGTAGTCCATGAACAGCATGTCTACCTGGTTTGGACAATGTCCCATGACTAATACGTTGAAGAAGGGGGCGATGAAAATTGCGCAGGTCATGGACAGACATGTAGGTCGGAAAGTAAGGCCGCTGAAGTTCTATCGCAGGTAAAGAATGCTGATGACGAAAAACATTATTGTGAAAATTACTTGGAAATCAATAATTATGGAGTATTTACTCAATGGCAGCTAAACAAAGGCTAAACTGCCCCTGTAAAACCATGATCTGGGTACCTCTTGTAATGCTGCCAGACCCTTGAACTTGGCGAATATTACTAATTTGGCTGCCAAATTTGATTAAAAACCTTAACTTGTCTTTCTTCCGAATGTAACTTCTTTTAAATGTGCATTATAATTCTCAATATTGTCACTGCAAAAGTTTTCCTCGAACAATGGAAAGAAAGACAAAATAGGAATGAAAGGGAAAATTAAAAAGAAAAGAAACAAAAAAAAAAAGAAAAGAGAGAAAAATAAAAAGTATATAATTAAACAGTGAAATATATATATATATATATATATATAAAAAAACAGGAAAGAAAATGTCAATTTATTACTTTCTGTAAACTTCTGAAACCAATACATGGTGGGTGGAAAACTTTTTTTAGTGAATTTGAATGGCAATTCAATAGTCTAGCTGAAAAGGTGTTGTAATGTTAAAATTCAAACATATAACTTACCTGTACAAGGTTAGATCCTCCACCGGTATCTAGAGAAGATTCTGAAGCTGCAAAGAGAGAAAAAATTCAGTTGTTATTGCACCTGGGAAAGTGAACGTCACAAAAACCTTGCTGCAATCTACCATTGCAATCATCTTTGAAAATCTTTAGAAAATCACTTGCAAGCAGAAGTTTCTTACAGGCATGGCTTTTAGCATGTGCAGAGTTGTTCACATTGCTGTCATTTACCTAGTTGGCTTGTTTACACCCCCTGTAAGCAGAGATTTTTTTCCGGCTTTTAGTATTGGCAGAGTCTTTCATGTCACTGTCCCCTCATTAACAAATCAGCACTCTAGCTAAAATCCAAACTTGAAAGAAACCTCTGCTTGCAACAGACTACATATGACATTACAGCTTCACAACATCATACTTACAGTTCTTAGCACAGTAGTACTCATCATTTGATAGATTAAACTTGTCTTTTTGTTGGTCTTGGGACTTCTTTTCTCCCCCCTCACCATCCTCTTTAGAGTTGTTCTTTCCAAGTAAAAGTTTAGATTTCTTAGTTTCCTAGAAGGTGTCAAACAATATTTTATCATTGATGTCACATTCCACAGACTTGAGAGGTATTTTTATCAAGCTGTGTGCCGCCAAGTTCCTACTAACATATTTTGCTTGTAACTACTCTTTCTCTCTGTTTACAAAATTAATGAAGAAATGTTTCATACACATACTATTAAAACAACAACAACAACAATAATACTATTTTGGATTCCTTATTAGACACCTTTTTTGGAGTAAGCGTTAAAGCATTGTCCTTTGCTAGTGGCTCAGAGTCTTCAGGAATACTCAGAATTATGTTTTCATCATTTGGATCTAGCTGCATGATGGTAGGAGATGGTATTGATGACATGTTCTGGAACCAAAAAATAATATACATACAGCTCTTGTAAGTAAGAATGGAATTTGACATGAAGATTTCTATTGAAAAAAATCAAGTTGTTGTTGGGAACCTTAGAAAAGCAATATTCATGAAATCTATCAACAACATCCAAGTATATTTGGGGGAATTTCAAGAAATTATGGAATTTTTCCTAAAAGATATCAGCTCATTAGCTGCACTTAAATTTGAGGTAAAACAAAAGTTAAGGTACTGGTATGTATACATGTATCACCAGGCTACCAGTAGGTATGAGTAATTTCCTCTTCTGTTGAACTTAAAATCTCATTGACGGGAGAAACTAAATATCATCTCTGCAAGCCTATCTATTATTACCTTTTCATCAGCCAGACATATTTTTGAATCATATATATAAAATTAATAATATTAATGAAATAATACCTCTGAGTCCCATATGATTTTATCCTCCCATTTACCATAAACAAGATCAGTATTTTCCACTGGGAAAATTGAATACCATGTTGCAGATTCCTGCACTGTCTTTTCCTCTCCAGGCAGTCCTGTTTTTGTTGTCTGATTCTGAAAATTCACATTTGCTTTAATTGCAGATGTGGTGTTTTTCAGAAAGGTCTCTATCCCTGGATGTCGCACACCTACAGTTTATGGAAGTGATCAAAGAGATAACTAATAGCCCATGTTTGATACAGTGTATATTAAAATTCTAAAATGACTCCTACCCTTTAACATCAAAATTACAAATTTTTCACAACTCCACTGACTTACAATTCCCAGAAGAGACTTGACCAGAAAGCCTTGGAGTTATGTTAGAATTTTCATATATTGAACATGGACTATTAGAACTGCAGCTGCATAATTTTTGGAATTATTATGCAATACTTCTAAATGAAAGCTTACTGCTGAAAGGTTTTTAACCCTTCAGTGCACTTGACCTTGAATACTTTATTGCAGGAAATTAACGCTTCCTGAAATTAATGAGAATTTCAAAGATTCATGTTAATTTTAATGTTAATTTCGGTGCCATTGTTTAACAAATTGGAGAATTAATTTCCACAACCTTAGTTTCCATTGTTTTAAACCTGAATTCTCAATACATTTTTGACATTCTTGGGTGGATATCCAACAGTGAAACTGTAAAGAACCCTCAAAGTGGCCAGAGTTTGGGTCACTTAAATGAAGCCAAGGAACTACTTTTACAGTTTTTATCTGTTTAAGCCCAAACAATCGTATGTTTTTTGTTTTTCAATTTTAACGTTTTTTTTTTTTGGGGGGGGGGGGAAATGATGTCACATGATTGACAGCAAAATTGAAATGTCAACTAATTATGTAACAAATAAAAAAACAAATAGCTTTTAAATAAACAAGTAAACAAATAGTTTTTAAAGAGTGTGACATGATAAAATCACTTGTGAAAAATTAATTTTTTTTGAAAAGTTCAATAATTTTTGGTTAAGAAGTTATAAAGCTTTGATTTTTCAATTTCCCACCATTTTGTTACTATTATTAGAAACACAAGTACATTTCAAAATGTTTTATCTCCTAAAGCAATATTATTGAGCTTTTCAAAAGCACTTTAATTTTCACAGTTGTTTCCATCACGTCGTGCTCTTTAAAAATTATCTATCTGTTACATCACTAGTTGAAGTTTAACTTTATTCCAGTTGTCCCAACAAGTTTTGTTTCTCTGTGAACATCATGTTAATTTCCTTTACAAGAAGGTCGTTATCAATTAAAATATTATTGCATTAACCTAAGTCGTGTTAATTTCCAATACCTTAATTTCATGGAGCATTAATTTCCTATCATAAGGTAACTGGGTTCTTTGATTCAATTCAGATAAGTTCTACCATGCAATATAAGCAATATTTTTATTTTCAAGCTACCATGGTGCAATATGTTCAACTTATCATACCTAGTTGGTGCAAAAGCTGTTCCTGTTGCAGGGCATAAGCATACGCTGTGCGTGTAGTTGAAGTAGGTATCCATCCAGCCCTTGCTTGTGCTTGGAGGTTTGGCTTCACACTATCAAGCGACCAAATAATGTCATCCTCCCAGTTGACCTGTGATACCATTTCAAAGCAGTCTTCAGCAGGTAGGGAGACAGGGGATTTAGGATTTGGTGGAGCATCTTCTTCACCTTCTGCCCTCTACAAATGAAATTAAAAAGCAACTACTGTAAGTTTGTAAACTCTACCTTGAACAAGCTTCCAAGTTAAAAATTACGTAATGGTGACCTTTACTAAAAAAAATTACTACTTCAGGTAATAGACAGTGAGCAGAGGCACCAATTTGATGCTTGAAGTAACAAAAAAGAATACCAGGTACCTAGATTTTGTGACTTGTGTGACTTGTGTCATTGTGTGTACTCAGTGGTGTAGAGTGCAGGAAAGATCTAAAATAATTCCTTTGAGAAACATCATCTTCATTCTTACCTCTTTGAGTTTAAATCCATAGTCTAAGTTTGTTCCATCTTCATTCACCCCAAGCATCTCATACCACAGTGAAGCTGGGCCATGCCTCCATTCACAGATTTCTTTACTGAGAGTATCTGTAACACCACTAGCATTCCAGTCACCATTGATGTCTCTTAGTTCATCAGTTGCTGGCTCCCATGGGGCCATCAGTTTGTCCTAGAAAAGGCACAAGAATGTTATTGTATAATTCTATGAAAATTCCCTGAACAGAGTGGGGGCAATTCCAGTGAGCAGTTGTTAGCGCCATTGTTGGCAGACCAGACTGAAGCTCGTGGGTTCAAGATCTACACAGGAAACCAACCAACAGGTTGTCCATTCATGAGGTACATATTGCGAGAAGTTACAGGGGAGTGGCACACAAATGGAGTCACAAGAGATTCTTTTGAAGTGCTGGTCTCTCATGAGAATGGAAGACCTTATTTACAGGCAAAAATCTAGAGTATTCAGGTTCCTTTTTTCAGAAAATTTAATCTTATGCTTGCTACAGTCATATGGAAATCCCTCTACCAGCAATAACAATAATAATAATAATAACAATAGCTATTATTATTATTATTGTTATTATTATTATTATTATACTTTTCATAAAGATAAAAAGTCCTTAAAGATAAAGATACGACAACAATAATATTATTCACCTCATCATCCGACATACAGTCTTCTGGACGAGGACTTGGTGGCGTCTTGGGAGGTTCAATCACACTATTTTCATCTTCCCCTTGTTTCTTTTTCTTTTTCTTTCTTTTCTTGGCATTACGCCACTGCTGTGGCAAAGATGATGCTTTTGCGGGTCCAAAAAGACGTGAAAACCTCAATACCTGGCCAGGGCGGAACTCTGGAAACAGATCAGTAACTGTTTTGCCATCATGAGTTGTGAGCTTGCCTTCCTTGGTTAACAGCTCTGAAATTCAACAAGAGAAATAAGTTGTTAATATAGCAAGAGAAAAAAGGAATACCAATAATTATTGTGAAATTAGGTTTAAGCAATAAAACACAAGTTCAAATACAATAATTACAGCTGAAACCGCAACTAATGACTGCCTCCACAGAATAAAAAAAAAATAAGATTTACTGTTATTGACCTCTACAAACAATGTAACGAAAAAAAAGCACTTAATTGACGGCCTCATACACATAATTTTATTCTAAAATGGTGGCAAATTTACTTGCCCTCTTTACATCGACTGCATTTGCGGAACTCAAATGAACTTTCACTTAAAAATGAGGCCCTAAAGAACAATAATTATTACTAGAAAATGTAATGAATAATACAGATATATATGAATATATAAAATGAACGTTTTACAACACTTACAACTTTTTTTTTTTGAATGAGGTGTATAACACAGTGTTCTCACCAGACTACACCATTGTGGGATTTGCACACTTTTTTAGAGAAATAGTGCACTTAAAAAGTCCTTAAGGGCCCACAGGGTGCAGAACTGCAGGAACTATTGAAAAGTCAATTTCGGTTGTAAATAGGCTTACTTTGGTTGAAAATAGTTAATCCCATTTTTTTCACAGCTCTGTGCAGGACTGAGTTTGTTTAAATTAGCAATTGTCGATTTCTAAAAGTACGACTACATGCAACAATATTCAGTTAAAACGTTTGATTTTATTCCAGTGTTTGTAGCATTAGACAAATTTCAGTTGGAAACTTAAACTGAGTGAACTCTTGTGATCCATTATTAATAATAATTTTGTTTCAAATGGAAAAGAAACTTCAAGGCCTGTGGCCACTGGGCCACAAATCACAAAATTCTAGTGAGAACACTGATAATACTAAGCAGATATTGGTGATAAAAATATTCTACGGTAACTTTAAAAAGGGATCACATTACACTGACAGTACAATGACCTCCAACTATTGTTTCAACAAAATTATTAGGAAGCTTAAGCACCTATGACAACAACGACAACAACTTCAAAAAACAATAGGTTTAATGATCAAAACAACAGCTCTGTACGTGCACATGCTTTTTAGTACATTTCTTTGATGTCCACTGCATGACTAAAACGTGAAACCTCCTAATTTGACATTTTTTGGAGGATGTGGACATAAGATGACAAGTTTTCCTTCCTCTTTTTGAACTTGAATAAAATCCTTACAGAGTCAACTCCAGCAAAAGTCGCCTGCATCTGACATATTGAGCGGGTCCAAATAGACATAATTAAGTGTGAAAGAACCCAAAATCATTTTTTTAGCGACATTTGGACTGCCATCATCATCATCGTTGCTTAAGGTCCCTAATGCCTGTTAACTGATGGCAAAGCTCAGAACTCACCAGCACCAATTGTATTGGCCAAAGGGGTGTCGACCAGGCATTTACCCGCATCAGCAGTAACTTCAGCACCCTCCCCTAATGGGGAGACAGAAACTTGGGGAGCAGGTGGGGGCGGCATTGCCAATCTGTCTTGTTCTTCTTTGGACAATGTGGATGCTGCAGGAGCCACAGTGGGTAACAGTATGCTACTAGTTGCTAACATGGTATAACAAAAGCCAATGTTACAACACATACTCAGGTTGCATGGGCCAAGCTAGAGCATCAGTAATGGTAATGGATCTGAGTAGAATACATATTCAGGGAGCAATCGGGCGAGTAATTTACACACTTGGCCGATTTGAAATTACAAGCCCGATTATACCTGAATTGTATGACACCAAAGTCCTGTCACCAATTAATTGTGTTGTTGTTGTCGTTTTGCTGTTCTTGAAGATTCATTTGATACTCAGTGTCTCAGTATTTTCTAACAATTCAAGTTTATTCACCAATCATGCATCAGAATCGGGCTCACCTCTTTTCACTTGTACATTATAAGCATTAACAAAATGATTAACAGAATGATTCGCTTAAAAAGGAAAAAGGCCAAATATCCTGGTGAGAAATTCGCTAAAGGATGAAAAACTCTTGGAAAAAACTACGTACACTAGCATGAATTGTCTCCGGGTCTTCAGTTTCTATATCTCAATTCTCCTCTTCATGTCTACTGCCAGCTCAAAACTGCATTTTAAACATCGCACTCGAATGCAAAAGTACCCTTCAGGGAATTAGGGGGATGCCTTGCTATCGGCAAAGGATTTGATTTATAACATGTGTCAATAACAAAATGCGAGAATCTCAGTCTTGGAATATTTGTTAATGTGAGAGAAAGATTCCAAAGCAAAAACAAGATCAGCTACAACTTTGGATAAAACCAATGAAATGTGAGGAAGCCCAAACTCATGATGGACTTTTTTAAAAAAAATACATTTCTAAACTAAAATGCATCAATATTTGAAAAAAATGCCAGAATTTTTAAAAGTAATGGAATTAAATTATAGCTTGTCTCATCAGCTTACAGATTCCAAGGGAAAAATGTCTCGAGTTGAAGCCGGACATCTTACCTATTCACTATTTTTTCATTGATTTTGATTGGTTATCATGTGCTATTTAGTTAAATTCCATGACAGGTAGAACTTACCAAAGGGTTCGAACTAACATTGCTAAAAACTCTTTTCATTAGGTTAAACTTTTAATGTTCTAAGATTTTTTTCACATTCACTGTAACTGTATAATCTTAAAAGATTAACTTTTCTTAGCATTTACCTGTAGAAGTCATATCTTAGTAATATTGTATAGTTTTGATTACCTTTATCATTTTACAGTCAAGCCAAGTCAAGTGTACCGTCCAAGATTCTATTAATGAATTGATTATTTGAAAATGAATCTGTTAGTTGTTTTCGTAACTAGTGTCAAATTCAAATCGGCATTCCTGCATGCGTCATAGGCAGTGAATATTTTATGAGAACTTCTCTGTATTTGGTCAGATTGAAAATCTTTGAATGAATTAAATTTCTTAGAAGACATTTACATCAAATTCAGGGAAACTGAGCTGGTAGAAATTTTGTTACTGCCTCGCGTGTGAATTCACGGTGCATTACACATGCAAGAATACAGAGAGGAATCTGAAATATACAACTACTAACGGATTCAACTTTCGAATAATAAATTCATTAATGGCATCTTTTTGGGTACGCTTGATCTGGCTTGACTCTAATTTTTATCAGGGCCGCAATTGATAGCAGTGCCTAAGGTGTCTGAATGGGCTACCTGGATACAAATAAATAAAGGTCTCTCTCTCATTGGCTACTGGCATTTGTTACTTGAATTTCATTGGCTCTGTCCTATTTGACCTGTCCAATTACAAGCTCCTGTTTATCAGACAGGCCAAATGGGACTGTTTTGGCATTACAATAGCAAAATTAAGCTATAAATATGGGCTGTTAAGAACCAATCAGATTCAAGCATTTTATTAGCTTGAGATGTTTTCTAACATGACAAACCTCTCAAGGTATTCCAATAACCACCCTTAACATTCTTGAATTAGTATGTAACACTGTTTACACAGAACACTGGGATTTAATCTAAAACAAGTATAAAGGCAAGAACTGGAAAACCTTGATCACTTTTGCCAGTTGTGTCATCACCATCATAGTCATAATCATCATCTGAAAGATTAAGTTCAGTAAGAAATAAAATATTATTATGGGCAATTCCATTACAAATAACTTTAAATTCAGAATGGTATTATTAAACTATAGCCTGAAGAAAAACTATGCCCTATCACCTTAAGCTAGATGTTTAAAAAAGAAGAAAAAGAAAAAAAAGGAAAATGCAGGTTAATCAGTCTGTACTTCTCACCAGCAGAAGAGGTAACTTTTTTATGGGAGAATATAGTGGCAGCTGCATGTTTGTAGTACTTCTCTTCATCCTCCTCTGCTAACTCATTAATATCACTGTAATCTGTAGCGCTAGCATCCTTCTGAATCCAACCTTCATATGGTAAAATATACAAAGTGACTAACACCAGCATAAAGGATTCACTGCATACCAAAGAACACAACAGTGAATACAATATACTTAAACTATAATGTTGTACTGCTTTCTCTCAAAGAGTGATCAGTACTGAATTTCTCCTTATTGAGTGCTTGACAAAACAGAGCAGTCATGAGAATTAAAGAAATGATCACCCAAGATGAATTTAACTGATAATTTAAAAATTTCTCCTCATTACTTCTATAGGAAGTTCATAGCTGCAGCAACAAATGAGAATTGAAAAAAATTATTTTAGGGATGAAACAGTTACGACCTGCTGTTATTTATATGCCTGGTAGAAATAATTATTATCACGATTTGCTTCAATCTCAAAATTATTTGGCTCCATCAGTTTTTAGAATAGGTTTTTACTCCTTTTTTCTAGGAGATATTTACAACTTCCTCTTTTAATCCTGGCATTTATTCTAGGACCATCATTTAACTTGGAATACAACTCTATGGATTTTTTCTACTACTCTAAGGATCTTTTGCAAGTAAATTGTAACATACTGCTATTTGATTCATTGAGGGACGTGGAGTCTTGAGTCTGTGAGTTTCCTTCTTCTGCAATATCTTGAACAAGACTTCCAAGTCCACTTAGAGAACTCAACTGAGAAAGATGACGCCGGGATTCCTAAGAATAAAGCAACATCTTATGTTAATTAAAGCTGAGTTCCATTTAGTGTTGTTCACAAAATTAATATAATTCAGTAGCCTGCAATAACCATTGGGAATGTAACTTACAGGGAAAGTTATATGGGGTCCCAACAAATGGAGCAGTGAACCACTAAGGCCTGTTTCAAACGTAGTGCTACTGCCGTGCTGAACTCAATTAGTTGAATTAATGCACTTGTCACTGGAAACCCCCACCCCCCCCCCCCACCCCGGGGAGACATGGGGCATTAGACAGCTGAACGAAAAAAAGGAAGAAAAAGTCCCACCTTAAAGGGGAGAATTTTTAGTTTAAGCCCCAACTAAAGGTTTGGATTTTTCAAAGACTGGTTAACATTTAATAGCGAAATATGCAACACAAACAACACAAACGCATTAAAATGATAAAGAAAATAGTTTAACTCGCCTTCACAACCCGCCATTTTGAACAATCGACCATGTGCTTCAGACTAAAGTCCAGTCCCCGTCTACAATATTGTCTAAAGTGAAATATTCCCCCACCCCCTGGGGGCTGGTAAGTCATCTAAGCACTTGCAAATCCCCACGTATGCCCCACGTCTCCCCAGGGTGGGGGTTTCTGGTGACAAGTGCATAAATTTGACTTAAGCACGGCAGTAGCACTATGAAACACATGCAAGTGCCATGCCGAACTCAATTCATAAATGATTAATACATCAGAACAAATTTAAAAAGTTCACCAAATTGCTTTTTATTTTTAAGTTTTGTTTTCCGCAACATAGTTTTACTTTATTCGACTGAGTAAAATTCCACGTCTGAATCCAGGTTGTGTTACAGTGGTGCTCGGGTTGTG
The DNA here is from genome assembly GCA_038088405.1 of Porites divaricata. Classification (NCBI taxonomy): domain Eukaryota; kingdom Metazoa; phylum Cnidaria; class Anthozoa; order Scleractinia; family Poritidae; genus Porites; species Porites divaricata. The sequence goes on from JBBMOI010000005.1 coordinate 2,842,396, forward strand.
CTGAAGTTGAGCCAGTAGCACGTCGTTTGAAACAGGCCTAAATCTGCTCAAATACTGTTCACGTGGAGACTGGCCACATGCATGTAATTATTTTGTTGACTGTTGTATTTAATATAGAAGGGCAGTTCATCCACTGCAAGTTCTAGCCTTTAGCATCAACATGGTAACTTTTTTTATCCTGCAGACAGAGTTCCTATTAACCTTCCTAGAAGAGGAAAATCGAAGGGAAATCTGCTAGTTGGGTACCGTGAAGACTGAATAGCTTGTTGCTTACGGATTGTTTTTCTCGGCATTTCTCGCTACAATGGAGAAAAATTGATATTACTGCACATCTTTTTTGAGCTATAATCCATTCAGGAGTCTGGAGTGAGACAGTAATTACCTCGTCTAATATCTCTGTGTCTTCTAGTTCTCCTTTCTCGTTGATATTTCCAAATAAAAACCCTGTAAGATTCAGGGAGCTATCTTCGTCCTCGGAGTCCGCCATATTGGCGGAAACGCGGGAAGAATTGTGGGAATGTCGAACGGTTCCAGTCTCTCTCGTCCAGGACGAAGAAATGACTAGTAGGGAGGGGTGCGGCTTTCGGACAGCTGCAAAGATTTCAGCTCAGTGCAGCTAGCCAGAGGTGAGGATAATAGCCAGGTACACGTGATTCTTAGCCTAAACAAAGAAAACAGTTCAAGATTTTAGGAAACTAACGAACCGGTGGAACAAAACAGATCACAGTGCTCTGAAAGCAAAATTTGAGAATCATGTTGGATGTGTTTCATGGGGAGTGGCCTGCAAAGGCGGGTCTTTCTGCAGGTACCGGAAAGCTTTGTATTTTTGGTCACTTGGGATTAGTCTTTATTTGGAGTTGTTTTGTTTCCCGTCTTTTATTTCCTTTGTATTACGTATCTGTGCTCCCGTACTCACAGAAGGAACCGCAAAGGCAAAGAGGTGTTCACTATCAAGGCAAAAAAAAAGTGATTCTTCACTCTCATCTCCAGAGCAATGTTCAATCCCGTCGACTGGCTAATAACAAGCAATCAGTATCAGCAGAGTTACAAACTGAGTTCAGGATTTACAAGAAAATGATAGAAAGACAGAACAAACATTACAAATTTTAGTGTGTTTATTATTAAGCAGTATAAATATTCTATTGCTATGCATTGTTACCCACCCACCCACCCCTCCCTGACCCTGGTACCTTGCACCACATGACTCATCCCAAAACGCATGATTATGAGACAAAAATTTTTCTCAAAATATCCCCTACTTGCATATAAGCTTCAGGTCTTTCTCAGTAGCAGATTCAGGGGAGGGGCCCAGGGGAGGGGCCCAGGCCCCCCCCTTATTTTTGGACCAAACTGAGGCCCAAAGGGCCAAACAATTTTTTAAAGACCACCCGCCTCCTTATCTCAAGGCCGAAATGGAGGACGAATACCATTTTCTAAATATATGCCCTGCTTACCAGGAAAAAAGATGTTTGTTACTAGATTATTTGGTAAAAGAATATAGAATAAAAATAAACAGAATGTCATCTAACAAAATATTCATGTTTCTAATAAACCCCCCTAGCAGAAATGCTAAAAAACAAAAAAGTAATAGCAAAACATGTATTCCAATGCTCTGAAAAAAGGAAAGGGGAAGACGGTAAATTGTAAATACTCTAGGACTTAATTAATGAATTACACTTATAATTTGGTCATATATGGTTAGGAATGTTTGTTGTTTGAAATTTTAGTTATTTGGAAATATTTGATGTACTATTTATTGCATAAGACTCCAAATAAAAAACATGTATGCATGTATGTATGTACGTATTACCGTCCCCCCGCCCTTTATCTGAAGGATTGGATCCGCCACTGTTTCTGCAGGTACCATCATCACAAAAGAATCATAGAAACCAAACAATAGAGCTCTCTTGGGGGCTTTATTGTTTGGTTGTATTTTTTCTCTTGCTGTACGTAATCTGTGCCTCGGTAGCTACAGAAAGAACCATTGCCTCTGAGTCATAAAATATATACAGATAGTAGCCAGTAGCCACTTGAAAATTGCCTATTTTTTTCTCACTTATTGAATATCTGGAAGAGGCTTACTAAAAGTAAAATGACCTCTGTGTTTGACACAAGTACAAAACCCACTTTCAAAATACTCTCCACCTTGGGTATCTCAAATCTCCCTCTGCAAAAAGCATTATTCACTGTACACAAAATATTACTTTTCTCAATTCAAGCTTTTAAGCAAATATTTTTTACATATTGCATGAAGGCATGAGAAAACTACAAGATAAACATCAGATCAGCTAAACTATTTGGCAATCTGTAATATAGTACATGGTTTTGAAGTTTTAATTGCACAGCATTGACAATTTGTCACTGGCAAGTCCACTATTAAATCCATCAGAATCAAATTTAAGTGTTCACAGTCTTTTGACTCACAAACAAAATTTTCACTGTGAAAATAAAAAAAATTGTAATAACACCTATCCACATTATGTGGTTTTTATATTTGCTTATTAAGTATGAGTAAATAAATATAATTTCAAGATCTATGGATATCTTCAAGAAAAAAAATACTTTAGTAACACTTTGCTATAGCTTCTGACTCCACTTAATTAATGCACAAATCTCACATGCAAGTTTCAGAAACGATAATATAAATCTCTCAAGTTATTGATTAGATAAAATTCTTATGTGTTAATTTCGGACTATATGGTACCAGTTGATTTGCCCATGTTTCAACTACAAAATCCCAAATTTTTGTGCCAAATGTTAGTCTTATAATTTTGAAGGAAGATCATCACAGTTATATATACACACAACTTATGCAGTTGTGAAAAGAAAGCCTGAAAAAAATTCAGGCTTGTACAGGATTCAAACCCTTGACCTCTGTGATACCAGTGCAGCACTAGTACTCTACCAAGTAAGCTAACAAGCCAACTGGAAGCAGGTCGCTGAATTGGTTTGTTATAAACCCGGGAAAGGATGATGATGAAATTATGAATATTATGAAAATCATATACGTGAACTGCAGAGTGAAGAATTATTTGAAGGAAGATCAGCACAGTTATATACACAACTAAACTGCAGTTACGAAAAGAAAGCCTGCCACCGTTAATAAAAAACTTTTCCCTTTAGATTTTGTGGCCTTTTTTCAAATGCAACATTTTCCACAGCTTTCAGAAGTCGTGGGAACATCATTTCTTCAAAAATCTTTGACAATGTTCAGAAACATTGAGAACAACATCATAAATCTTACAGCGTACGAAGAAAATGACCACTCAAAAACTGAAAGGGTTTTATTCCCTTCCAATTAAAACAGCCCAAAGAGATGCTGATTACCATATTCAATGAGTTTTTGTTTGTTTTTATGTTTTTCTTTTCATGCAGAATAATCCAGCAACATTTGTGTCACCAAATGAGACAAAAAGGACTTCGTCAAAATAAGTCACTCAGTGTAATCCAACTGCTATTCACGAAAAGCGAGTGCTAAATTTGCTTCCCAAGTAAAATTTGTCAATGTTGATGATAACAGCACCTACAGGGACCTGCAGTGGCAACCATTCAACCCTACCAACAACGTCATATAGTCTAAACATTCAAAAAAAATTTCCATTACAAAGAACTTGCTGAAGTGTGCCTATAGAACTAGAGAAGAATCAAAACAAAAATAAAAATGAAGAAACAACAAGAAAGATTTTTAGGAGCAACCCAATGTAAAGCAAAATAACCGCATTTCGCTTTTTTGAGCTAATTACTAGTTTGATTTCTTCTGCCAATTGGATGGAAAATTATTCGTGTTCTAAATTACCCTGGTAAGCTTAAATTATTGAGTTTCTACGCGTTTCCAGATTCCAAGAGATGCACTACACCCTCATAAGTGAAAAACATAATTGCTGTGTTAGGAACTTGACGGAGTAAGTGAGTTCCCAATCCGCCATATAATCCCCTCCATCCCTCTTCTTTCAAAACAGTTTTCAATGTTTGGAGAAACGATCTGTACTTGTGTTTGCCAAGAAATTCGCTGTCTTGTTGACGAAGCCGGGTGCGTACGACTTCATGAGGATAGCAAAGACTTGCCGCAATAGATTTTGAAACTCCGGCGGCAAGCATGCACTCAAAAACATTGAAATCTTCCTTAGTCTTGCGCTGAAGTTTAATCAGTCTTGCTTTCACTTTCTCGTAGATCGTAAAGTGAACGACTGTTTCAGAAATTCCCACATATGACGCAGAAAGTCCTCTATAAAAAGCTCGTATCCCTTCGGCCCTATACGCATCCCGGACAATTTGGAAAGCGCTAACCCGTCTTGCTTCTCTGTGGTCTAACTGGAGTCGAGTCTTGACGAACCACAAAGGGTTAGTGACAGTGTGGTTAACGAAGGACGCAATTGCGGCTGAAATCATGTGCACTGGCGAAGAGTCGGGGGTAAGCCTGCCAGATTTATTCAGAAAGTCCTTTGTTTTGGAATAGAAAGCAAAGTAAATCGCTCTTGATGGAGTGACGCCAACCAACGTGGGACCAAGACCTTTGTACAGCGATAGGAACCCTTCGTGTTTGACCATATATCTGCCATAGGAAATAATTCCTTTGAAGCGATTCGCAGCAATGTTTAACTTCGTATCGGCGACACTGGCTGTACTGAAATTCACAGACGGGTTAGTTGATAATTTCTTGGCTGTACGCATTTTGGCAGCGGTTCTTTGACGGTGAAAAGCAGAAGATTGAAGTCGGGTCTGAATAACTTCCAGTGGACATGTTACAAACGCACCGAACGAACCTCCTAAACCACCACCAACAAAATGAACCAAAGTAGAGTGTTGCCTCTGTGATCGAGTCATCCTAAGTACAGAACTGAAATAAAACTGGCCTACAAGCCGGTAATTTTGGTAATAACGGTGTAAATATCCCCTTGGCCTGATGACTCGGCTGATAAATGTTTTTTTGTTGGAACGGATGACGTATGGACGACGCCTCCTTTTTTTCCAAATATGGAGTCTATTATGCAAATATATAAACACCTATTACATAATCGGACAATTGGACCGCACAAGAACATTCCAAGATGTTTATTCAAAACAATCCTGTCTTATTCCTTCTTCATTTGGACGCAAAACCGCAGCGGAAGCCTTTTTTCTTGCCGGCCATGTATCACTCTTAATATCTTGTAGTTATCTTGAAATTTTGTTTGTCTGGAACTCAAGGTTTATGCAAAGTCACGTGCATGGTGTTGCACGCGAGCGGTAACCTGAACTAGAGAAAAACTCTTCACCACGCTGAAATCATGTGAAAATTTCAAGGAAAGTTATATACAACACAGTACATCAAGTATCGTCAGAATTTACATGCCCGAATAGGAGTAAGACATAGGAGTAACGATCGCGTGACTACCCCTGATTGATTGTGAAATTTTACGAGCTTTCGGTCGGCATATGATTTCCCTATCAAACGGGTCTAACGAGGACAGGAAAGGGGAGCAACTCCAGAATACTCCGCCACGTGACGGAATGCTTTAAAGGACAAAAAACAAAACAAAACAAAAAAAAAAAAAACATACACACGCACGCACACACGCACACAATGGGCACTTTAGTTATTCAACGGTTATTCAACGCGATGCAAATAGTGATGGAGTGGGTATCTGAAGTTTAGCACGTAAAGGATGTGAGCCACCTGTTTCTGATTTGTTACAGCAGCCAGCTCAATTTGCCTTTTCCTCTGTCAGCTTGCTAGCTGTACTGACTGTAGTAGACATTGAAATGTAAAAATGTAAGGCGTTGATATAACTGAACATCGCCCGAGGGAAGCCTTGTCCCGAGGGTTTTCCCGTGTTCACCAAAGCTGCAGAAGAGAATGCAAAAATAGCTGCTGGATTAGTATTCTTAGGTCAAAAATTAAAATTAGCCTTAATAGCCTCGCTTGAAATAATGTTTTCTTTTGAATTTTGTACTGAAGAACGAGGCTAGTCCGCAGGCTAATTTTAATTTAAACAAAAGAATATTAATCGAGAAGCAATTTTCTGAGTTTTTGCATCGGTCTATTTAGCTGGAGATTTCTGACTTCTACAGTCCTCCAGACTACCAGCAGTGTCAGCAGTGGAAAATTGTAATTATTCTTAACAATGATGCTAATATCTAGAAGATGTAGTTTATAAAAACTGGCTTCATTACTATCAATGACAATATTTTCCCTTGAACCATTGATTTTCAGTTCTATTTGTAATAAATTGTACATACGTTTTGCTTGTTATCGTTCCAAGCATCTTAATTCTACTTATATTAATTTGCTAGCGTCGCTGACTTGATTCGTCACCAACCATGTGCTATGATCTATAAGAGTTGGTGCCAGAGGTGCACAGCTTTATCAAATTGACCGAGATTACTTTAATAAATTACGTGGAAAAGTAGTTTTGTGGACGCGAAAAACACCGAATTCAGAAAAACAAATCATCTGAGATGCAATTACGCTGTGTACGTGCTCGATGGACTTTGATGGACTACATGGCCTTTGCTCTGAGGTTTCTGCACTTTCGCCAGGGTTACCGGTCGTTTCGATACAAGTTAATTCCTTCGAGGTGTAAATAGTTTCTCGTAGTTGGCACAAATAGATCAAAATTTTTGCGCAATTTCACTGCTTGAGTTCGTATCGACACGACCTGTTTCAAACCGACCGGTTTCCTTCGCCAGTATTCTGATCAGTAATACAACTGTTAACGAGATAAATGCGTTAACTATTTTACATTTGCCAATGGGTCCGCCTATAAGCTACTTACTACAAGGCAATTACACGGATTTGTTTCCGTAGAATATCTTTTTTATCCTGCTCATTTTGTCGTATAAACATAGAAACAGAAACACTTTTAAATCGAATAGTCACACCATAAGAAATCATCCATGGTAATTCAGTTTTTAAGCCTTTCGGGTCCATACAAATTAAGTTTTGGGGTATTAAACAGAGTTTTGTAATTGCAGTCTCATTGGACAAGTACAGTGACAAACATGCGATCATTTCGAAATGAAGTCTTCCAGTGACAACATAAAAAGTGTAATAATTTCTGTTTTTAAAATCAAATTCATCTGAAACATCCTCTAGTTTCTCCTGCATATCCTGATTTTCCTGTGAATTGTAAAATGAGCTTGAATATTATTACAAACATCAGTTACAAAATCAAGCGATTGACAAACTGTCAAGTGGAGAAATGACTTTGTGGCAAACAGAAGAAACGAACAGTGGCCTGAAGCAATCTGCCTATAATTTCACTTCATCAACCTTCGAATTATGAGGCACAGTCACTGCTAATGACTGACATTGTGACAGCGTCATTCAGTGGAATGAATGACAGCTTCATTCATTGGATTGTTTGCTTTCCTGGTCATCTTCTCTTTGTTCCTGAGATGCATCTGAAGCAGGACCCTCGTCTTTAACACCTGCACCGTCTTCGGAGCGTTCATCAGCAGCTTTGCTGGTTACATGACCCTCTTGAGCCTTCTCCTCGACCAACCCTGCTGCTGAAGTATCTTCATCTGCACTTCCTTGTACCACATCATCAACCTGTGCTTCACCTTCAGGCTCGGCCTCGGCATTTTGATTCCCATCTTGTAAGAAGTCATCAAGTATAATATCTTCAGGGTTTGGAACTGCTTGAAGAAACTCTTCATCAGGACAAATTTTTTCAAACACTTGTTTTGCCTGTGAAGGGAGAATTAAAAAATTCTGTCACGAATTAGTCTCCCTCGCATCCGTTTTTTGGATGTCACGCAAGAGCGTTGAGTGACATCAAAAATGGCTGCAAGGGAGACTAGTCATGTACTTGATGCAAATGAAATCACTAGGTAGCATTACCGGTAAAACTTAAAAAACAGATTTCCCGACCCTTTGAAATACTACACTGCGAGCAGTCTCTTATTGTCTTCTCTCGTCTTATCCCAATCCCATATTATAACGTTGTTGTCTGCAACTTCGCCAGATGGGATAAGAATTGGACGGATTTAAAGAGAAATGGCGGGCTGCAAGCAGTCTATTCACATACCTCAACTCGTGACATTTATGACGTTTCATACACATAAAGCCTGAAAATGGTACCCCTTTCGGGCGGAGCTGCCCTGTATAGGCCATCATGAGGGGTTACCACCCCCAACACCCTTAAGGGGATGAACGGTCTATTCTGATTGTTTTGGTTGGAAAGTACCTGTTGCAGCGCTTCTCCAAATCCTAACGTGTTACCAGGCAGCAAGAGAGCATGGACATTTGGCGGTAAGTCAGTGACGCATGTGGGATCAGGAGTCGCTTGGTTAAAATACAACGACCATAATGCCGTTGGCTTGTCACTTGTCATAACACCTGTTGGGAGACAGTGTTTAATAACAAAAATTTAATAGTAATAGTAATAGTGATAGTCTTTATTGCCAAAAGATAAAAATACATATCTTTTGTTACATTCCAGTCACTAAAACACTCAAAAGAAATCTCCCCTAATATTAAACTAATTCAACCACAAATAGATGATAAGATACTACATAGAAACTACATTATCTTGTGTTATGTGAATCGCAACACTTTCCTACATAAATGAACAGTATTACAAATTCAAGAGCCTGAGAAAACAGCTGACATTTTGTGACGCCACCATTGGTTTCCCTGCGAAACGATGTCTGAGGAACGAGAAATTCCATACCGATGATGTGTCACTACCTAGATCCGGGTAGTGCTTCTGATTGGTTGAAGGAAATTTCCACCATGGCATGACCAATCAGAAGCACTACCCCAGGTGATCTGTGACGTCATTGCGGGGGCCTGGGGAAAAAAATTGTAATGCCGTATCCCATAAACCAACGCGCGCACCAATTCAATTCAATTCAATCTGTTCCCGTCAGCTTTGGTTTATGGGATACGGCATTAAAATTTCTTTCTCCAGGCCCCCACAGTGACATCACAGATCACCTGGCCATATCTGGGTAGTAACATGTCACGATTTGCTTGTGTTGTGGATGACAATTAAGTTTCTATCATATTTTTTTATCATCATTTCCCACATCTGTAGCTAACAAATCCTATAACCTTGCTCTCACCTTCAGAGGGAAAATAGAACAGTTTTTCTGCTGTTGCTTCCAAGTCTTCCTTAGCTGAAGAAGACCCTTGGCAAACTAAATGGACAACATAAAGGCCCTTGGGACAAGCCATAGTGGTTGGGCCCAACTCTATAACTCTCACAGGCTCTCCTCCAGGTACTGGGGGTGGCACAGAGAGGACAGAGATAAACTCCTCTTCAGCAGGTTTGAGAGAACTGCAAGTTATAAATACTGCTCGAGAAACAGACTGTTCACAATCCTTTCTAAAACGTTTTGGCACATAGGAATGTCCTAGTATGAGCTGTTTACATTTCAGTAGCTGATTGTTTGAGATTACTCCTGTGCATTCATTGCTTGCATTGTTGATTGCGATGCCTGATGCTTCTCTTCTGAGGCAATATAATCCACCGAACACTGCACACATTCTACAAAATGCTTGCGGCATTTCTCCAGCACCATAGAGTGGCCAAATGAAAGGTGTGTTTCCATATCGTCCCAGCGAATGAAGAAAACCTTGTGTTGCTTTGAGACCTTGCAGAGTTGGTGTTTCTGGTTTGACCATTGCTATGGCATGGATTATAAAATGCTGTAAGTTGGGGGTCAATCTACGAGACTGCAGAAATTCAGCATAAGGTTTGTCTTCATATCCCTCATACTGATCTTTTTGCTGCTCGAAGTCAAGGCAGAAAGTTAAGAATTTCATAAGCATTCTTTTCTCCACAACGGATATCACACTGCTGCTGAAGACGTCAGCTCTGGAGCATGGTACTTCCTCAACTCTTCCATCCATGTACGTCAATATCCTGGTGATGGATTTAAATTCTGCATAATGACTGATATTTGCTGAAATCAAAGCTTCCACAAGTGGCCCTCTGGAGAAGAGAACTTTAGGAGCTATGTCGATATTGAATCGTCTCCAATAGGGCTTTAAATCATCATAACTCATGTTTACACTAATGGGAGGCTTTGGTTCATGTCTTTCTCTTAGTGGTAGTACAAAAGGAATTTCCAATGATTCTCCTGAACCTACTTCAGTAGGTACTGCAACTTTATTTTCTACCTCTGGTACCTCATTGACACCACTCTCAGCACTTGCTATGGTCTCACTCACTGTTTCTGACTGGTCATATGATTTTCCTTCCTCTGTGCCCTCTAAGATTCTTGATGATGCAGTGCTCTCTTCAGCATTTGAGTCTGTTGAGGCTCTAGCATCTTGTGATGTTTCACTTTTGGCAGCTGGATCTGATTTCCTAGTTTCACTGGATTCTTTATGTTCCTGAAGCTCAGAGGAAACAACTGTAGGCTTAAGAGCATCTATACCTTTTACTTCCTGGTTTGTGACTTGTGAATCTACTGGATCTTGTTGTGGCTGTTTCTTACTGAAACAAAAAAAATGAAAAAGATCAGGCCAAAATAAATGCACTGTCTATCTGCCGTTGTCTTCTTCCCTGTCTGAAAAAATAGACTTACAACCAGGGATAAGGATATCTCTCTATTCAGTGATTTCTTTTGTGTCCTTGGCTGAGTTTCAAGGACAGTAATAGAAACCTCCAAGAGGAATATGGTATAATTTGGTTCTCAATATAATCTTTCATTATAAAAATGGCTGGACAAGCATGAGACTAGCATGCACAGGGCACATAAATAATAAATGAAAGAGGTGCATGCAATATTATAGGCCCTAAGTGACTTCTGATGTAATATTTAATTGTCATTTTGTTTAATGAAAAACAAAGGGCAATTTGAAAGAAGAAATAACAGTTTATCAGAAGTCACTTAGGCCTTTTTACCCTTTTACTTGTACATGGTAGAAAGTTAGACTTGGGTTTAGGGTTGGCCCGTGATCTCAAGTCAAATTCTACCTTTAGGTTACAAGCAAACAGAGCAGAGGGCAACTAGTTGAAAGAAGAATCTAAAAGTTATTGGAAGTCACTTTTTCCCGACAACCTTCATTTTATAGATCAACACTAACCTAAAGAATGACTTGACCACTACATTACTAATTTCACTTGAGTGGCTGGGGATTGGGATTGAGTGGGTACCAGCCTCCAGCTTTGGTTCTTCATTGGGCTGGGCACCAGTCTCCTCTTGCTCATTTGTGACTTCCTTGCAATCAACCTCATTCTGAAAATAAAGACAGGTGGTTGTCACAAGGTGAATTTCAAAGCTTAGAAACATGATTCAAGGAGGGTTGCACACTAAGAAATCAAGGCTGCCTTTGCCTCTTATGTGGTCTTCTTTCCCTTAACAGTTGGTTCTGCTTTTTCTTGCCGCACTTGCTTCCTTCTGAAACAGCTCGTTGCTAAGCCAGTGCAGTAATACAGGAATAGGTTACTTGCTGGTAATAGTAGAGCCCAGCAATGTGAAATTATCAGTGACTTCAAGCAGTAAGCTATTGATGCTGATTGAAGGAAGTGCACAGATGTCCTGACCAATGATGGCAGTTTTCTTAATGCTAATACAGTCTAACCTCCATGTGCGACAACCTCCCATAAATGACCGCCAATCCAAAACACCAAAATTTTCCAGGTCATAGCCTTACAGTTGGAACCTCTAGTAAATGACCACCTCCTGTAAGCGACCACAACCACTTTTTGGGCCTAAAAGTTTAATGATTTTTCATTGTTTTTAACTTCTTGTTAGTGACCACTTGACACATTCTCTGATCTCTATGTTCGCTGTGTGCACTATGCTATACTTAGAATACGCGAAGAACTTTAGTAACAACATGGAACTACCCTTGGTGTAACTTAGAAATATCTTCCGTAAAGTAAAGATGTGCCCAGACCTCTTCTCAGAAGGTACCCCCCTCCCCTTGTGGTTCGATTCTTGTAAGCGACAACCTTTAATAAAAGACCACAAAGTCTTTGCATATTTTTTGGGTGGTCGCTTACGGGAGGTTCGACTGTGATCAATCCAACTTTCCATAGGCACGTGCAAACTTGTTGATCAGCCGCTGAATACCCTTCTCTCTGTGCGAGGTCAGAGCTATATCATCACCAAATAACATTTACCTGATCAAGAGTGCACGGACCTTAGCCTTTGCCCTTAAGCGCAACAAGTCGAATAGCCCACACCACAGATGAAACTAAACTCTGATCTTGGCACTTCTTTGCAGACATTACTAACCAAGGATTGCACATGTACATACATGTATGACGCAGGCTACAGGTTGAACAACTCACCATCACTTCTGGTTTAGGTAGTCCACTTTTGAAACTGACATTTAACTATCATTTTTCATGAAAACATTTAGGAATTTTGATACAGAAAAGAATACCATTTACAAGGACCAGGGGTATGAACACCTTTGAATAGGAAATAAGGAAAGCAAGAACAGCCAGTGTTGGAATTTTAATAAATTATTAGAGAGAGATCCCCATTCACCGATTGCATTATAATTACTCACCTGATTTAGCTCGATCCATTTCAGCAAACCTTCAAACGTGAATGTTACCCATTGATCGGAGTAATAATCATTCCTATAACAAGAATCTTGGAAGATCATTTATAAATGTACAAATGTACTGAACTAGCGCTAGCGATTAAACGTTAACGAATTTATGTATTAACTGACCTGTCTAAATGGAGAACTTTCATACCAATTCTTGATAATGCAGCTGCCACAACAGATTCAGGGAAACCTTTCCTCGGGAAAAAAAGCAAAAGTGCTATACAGACAGCTACGATAAGACTGTGCTACATAAAAGAAGCATTCATTTACATCCATGTATTTTGTACCAATGATATTTTAATATTTCAACGCTTTTCGTTTCGCATTTTATTCTAGCATCTGCCAATACGATCTCGGGAATAAAAAGATAACATCAAACTCTCTCATGTCATCTACAGCGCTAAATCAAATACTGTACCTGTTCCCAAAACGATAACGTCGAAATCTTCAGGCAGCTCGCCCGCCATTTTGAGGCTTCCGTGCCATATACAACAAAAGATTTGATTGGTTGGTGGGTCTAATCCAATCAAATTGTCTCTTAGATGATGTCATTTAGCCGAGGTTCCAGACTGTGCAAGTGATGTAAGCGATCGGACGAGTGAAAACTACATGTTTTTTCACAACCGGGGAGACGAAAAATATCTTTCAAAATGGTCAAACTTGTAATATTTGACCTCGGGGGTGTCATTGTTACAAGTCCCCTCTTTGCTTTTCAGAAGTATTCATGGGAGAAAGGAATTCCGAGGTGAGCAATGAAAAACCTTGAATAAGCTTATTTTTTTAGCCTTTTTAAAAAAAGCAATATTTTAAGCTTCTCGTTGCAAACCTATCAATGTAAGGAAATGTTCGCAACACAGACTGGCTTTTTCCCTATAAGTAATAAGTGCTGTATGGCCTGCGATAGTCCCAACATTTTCTGTGCATTCCTCATCACCCCAGTTCCTGTACTGACCTTACCCCAGCCCACTCCTTACACACCCTTTCCAGGTTGATTAGCATCTCGTCCATAAAGAATTGAATTGATTGCTAGCATACTATTCTTGTGCCATCAGGACTAGCTCAGCTGCTAAGAGCAGTTGATGCAGAGCTAATCTTGTACCCAGCACAAGTCAGAGTGAGAATCTGGGTGCAAGGTTACTGCCGAGCAGGTTGTTGCAGGTTCAATCCTCAGGACCAGACCAACACTATTAAAGGGTGTTAAAATAACTGAGAAATGAAGTTATTGCCTTTGCCTTGCAAACAGCTAGATCTCCATGTGGCTTGGATGACCACGTAAAATGTCAGTTCTATCAAAAAATACTTTGACACTCAAGTAAATCACAAATTTTTTGTTTGTTTTTTTTTTTCAGTGAATTTGTTGTTAAAAGTTTTATAGACAATGCCAAAAGGCTTGACACTGGTCAGGTGTCTCTTTCTCAGGTGAGTTGATATAAAATTAATAATGGGATTTACCAAAGACAATGCAACGTCAAATTAAGAAGACATGACCCAGGGAGGTACTCCAGATTTCAAGTGATAGAGATGATTGAATGGGGGCAAAAAATAAAAACCCAAAAAAGTCCCCATGGCTTCCAGCAAAACCCAAGAAAATCCCTGGACAACAAATTAATCCCTGACAAAACCCATGCCGAATTGAGACTTAAAAATTTCCAGAATGCATTAAATGATATAACATGAAAAATGATATACGGTATATGTATAGAAATAAATTGATTCTTTGTGTTTGATGGGATGCCTCGTGGAAAATCAAAGTAGATGTTTATTTGTATATGAACTGCATGATTCAGTGTGAGAGGTATGTCAATAACATGTGATGGTCTTTTAATAATTTTGCATCGCTTTCCTTAAAAGTTTTGCTCAGAAATGGATGCAATTTACAAAGAACATGCATCCAAACAAGGACTAGATCTCTGCAAGGAGTTTAAATTTCAAGAAATCATGGATGAATACCTCTCCACAGCAAAAGTCATACCAGAGATGCTGAACGCTTCAAATGCCCTCAGAAAGCACGGTAAACCACCACTTTTACTAGAGATATTAGCTTATTGAAGTCATATTTTTAAATACCATTAACTGCCGCTTATAAGCACCCCCAGCTATAAGTCCATCTACCACTGGTACCAACTTGAAAAATAAACGATCTCACCCCTTCCCCCCAAGATATAAGCCCCCTCTTGCTTGTATTGACATGAATTTGGTTCATTATGACATTTTAAGGCCTAATTAATAACCGGTAAATGCAAAGCATATCTTGCTCAGCATTTCCATAGCTTGTTTGAAACCGCTTTTTTTCTTATCCGGTTTTAAGCCCTGTTGGATATAAGCCCCTATGTTTATAAACCTCCAAAAACCCCTTACGGAGGGCTTATAAGCGGCAGTTTACAGTATTACCAGTGGACATTGGTATAAATTACCAGTGGAGTTAACATCTGGTAGCTGTCTTTTATAGTCTATATGGAATGTATATAATTATGTATTTTCCAGGTATCAAGACCTGCATATTGACAAACAACTGGGCCAATGATACAGGAAAAAAGTTTAAATCAATTCTGTTTCCTCACTTACTTCACTATTTTGATGAAGAGTTTGAGTCTTGCAAACTTGGTCTCTGTAAACCAGATCCTAACATTTACAAGCTTGTCTGCTCAAAGATGAATGTTGAACCTTCAGAGGTAAGGATATATATTTATTTTAAAATACATTTACGGAACAACCTTTCTAATTTGAATGCATGCTGTCTTTAACACACAATCTTCTCAGTCTAAATCTCTTATAGCCTATTTCTCTTAGTTTTTATATCCTACATGTATTATTCAGTTAATTGGTTTTCCAAAGCATTGGAGTTGGATTTGATATATTCATCTACTTCTCCTCATGACTTTGGTAATCTAGTTTTCTGTAAATCTTATATGATGGAGTGTATATAACCAGGATAGGGAACTCTGCTTACAATGTAGTGTCAGCCTGTTTAAATTACATTTTCCACCTGGTTTGAACTTTTTACTTAAGTTTGAAGGAGAGATACTGATATCATGCATCATGCTGCTATAGAGAAGAGAAGTGTGATGTCATGTTACTATGGTAGCAAAATTTCTGGATCACAACAACAGGAAGCTTAAGCAACACAAACAGCAACAGCAACAAGAATGGCAAAAAAGCAATGGTTTTAGATTAAAACAACAGCTCCGCATGACTATGATATGAAACTTTCTAATTTCTCTTGCCCGCTTTAGGGAGTATAGGTGAATGCACCACAAAAAGTTTCTTTTTTTTATTGTAAACTTTCCTATCGGATTCAACCTCAGAAAATGTCCTTAACATTTGACAAAGTAAATGAAATTGAATAAGATCAATGAAGTTTGAAACGTAGACAGTGTGAATTCACTTTTTAAGTGACGTTTTTGGTTTGTTGTCATCCAGAAATTTTGCTACCATAGCAACATGACGTTAAGACTTCTCCTCTCTAACCTACTGCAATAATTTATAGAACCCTTTCTAACTCATTCCTAAATTCCCTCTGGTCTGCATGCATGTACAACTGTAAGTATCTTGTATAATGTTTTTATTTTCACATTTACAGTGATGCCAACTCTCCCACTTTTGGCGGGAGACTTGCGCTTTTTTGCCTCGTCTCCCGCTCTCCCGCTTTGGTACATAAATCTCCCGCTTTTTACATCTACTATAAATATTGAATACTTAGTAAAAAATAAAACAGACTTAGTTTGAGATTTAGCCCATTTTTAGCTCAAAACTTGAATTTTTCTTATTTGCAGTACAGTTTCTGGGGCATTTTTGTCATTGACAAAGATTATTTCTAGCATTCAAATTTTGATAGTATGTACATCATGTAAGACGTCATATAATGTCCTAAGTCATTCTCATTGGGGGCTGGGTCAATTTTTTTTTTTGGGGGGGGGTCATTGAAATTCTGGGGGGGAAGTAAAAAAAAGACAGTCTCCCGATTTTAGGTCTCCAGAGGTTGGCATCTCTGCATTTATTACAGGTTGTCTTTTTAGATGATTCACCTCAAAACCTTAAACCAGCTAAAGAGATGGGAATGGCAACAATTCTTGTGAAAAGTCCTATCACAGCTCTTAAAGAGTTGAAAGAAGTAACAGGGATTGATGTAAGTAAATATGACGGTAAGCTTTTGATATAAAAATATTAAAATTTTGCATCCATCTGTCGTAAGTATATCGTGTAATCAGCTCTCGTTTTGTTAGTCAGTCAGTCAGTCACTAAATGATTCACCAGGTCAGTGTGTCAGTCAATAAGTCAATAGTAGGTTAGAGCGACTTTCGTATGACCTTGAAAAATGGTTTCCGTAAGTGTTTGTTATTTGTTTTATCAGCCAATGGATGGAAAGAACAAAACATGGACTCTTTGTTTTCCCGCCAAAGAAACCCTAATATGGAGAAGGCATTGTTCGATTGACCAATCGTGTTGCAGTATGACATCAAAGCAATTTCTAGAAAGTTCTTCGGGCATGAAGTTTGTTTACCCGAGCGTTCGCTTAGCCAACTAAAACCCAGGTGTGTTTGTATCCGTTTGATACACCAATCAAATCGCTCTATTTCTGTTCGTTTGTTGTTTCTGTTTTGTTCACGCGTTTTCATTTCAAGGTCATACGAAAATCGCTCTAGTCAGTCAGCAGGTGTACTCACCATTTGTCAGAACTTGTCGGCCAGACTAGTCCAGTCGCAAAGAGAATTCCTCTGTTAATTTGGACTATACAGTGTATTCAGCCAGATCCACTAGGTTAAGTCTATTGCCGAGTAGTATTCAATTGGCAGTGATGGGTTTTAGTGAAATTTTGAGAAAAGTCTTTTGGTTCATATTCAAAATGACTGGTCTGCCTACTAGCTAGTTCTGACTTTTGGTAAGCACTCTAACTCAGTTTGTCAGTCAGGTAACACAAAACTCAGTCAGTGAGTTAGTCTGTAAGTGATGAAGTTAATACATTTGTCAGTTGGGCTGTCCATGAAATAGTCAACAGTAATCAGTTCAGTTAGTTAGGCCATTAGGAAGTCCTATTGACCTAAGTAAGAAGTAAGTCAAGTTGTAAGTTTTTACTTGTATATTAGTCAGTTGTTTACTAAGATGGTCAGTAAGTCATTATTACTTGTAGACTAATACATTAGCTACCAGCAAGGCCAGTTGGTCAATCATTAAATGTCATTTAGCAAGTCATTGAGTCCATGATCTTATCATTAGTCATTAACAAAACCATGACGTTGCCCAGGAACTCAATGAAATTGAGTATGTCCTCTAGTCTTTCAGTTGGACATGCAGATGTTAATGCTGTAGCAAGCAATTTAATATTAGACTGTTCTATCTCGTCATTTCTCAGGTTTTTCAGCAGCATGTTGTTCAAGCTTGCAGTCCTCATGATGTAGTTCATTGTTATGTGAATCTTAAGGTTAGATTGATATGTTTCCTTTTATTAATCAAGTGACATTTTGGGGGTAAGCTGCATAATCCTACCATCAGATGTATGTGCTTACATCTGGTGTTAAAGAGTTTGACTTCAAGGCTGAATGTCAAATCATTTAATAGGTATATGTTAGCTGGTACCCCTAATGATAAGATTTATCCATCTGGCCCCAGTTGCTCAAATGTTAAATGTTAAATGTTAAATGTCAAATGTTAAATGTTAATCCACCAGATAAATCACTATGAAGTGGAAAATTAGTAGGAAAACAAAATTAAATTGCATTATCCACTGGATAGAGATTTATCAAGTTTTTATCCACCTTTTAAACAACTCGCCCTGCCCTCTTTTTAGCGCTTATTTCATTTTCCTTGTTAAAGGTGCAGGGCTTATTTGGGGGCAGTGCTTATTTTAACCATGGGTAAAACACTTAAGGGAATATAGAGAGAGTTAAGTGAGACACGTACTAGGTATGCATAATTCAATATAAAATATGTACACCTCAAACTGTTATATGAACCCGGTTTCAAGAGTTTCCTTACGTTAAAACTTTAGAAGTCGCCAGTTGGTCGCGGTATTATTTCTCAATTGATATGGTATGATATCTCTTTATATCAAGCGCCAATATCATGGGGCGTTTATTTGTAAATAACTAAGTTAACGCCGCAGCGCTTATTTGAGAAAGGCACTTGTTAAATTATTTTTGGTAAAGGTGCGGGCCCTATTCAAGAGCAGCGCTTATTTGAGTAGCGGAGCTTAATCAATCATTTATAGTGATGTAAAGAACTCTTATCCTTCTCTGCAGTCAAACATTCACTATCAGTGTACCTCAACATTATTGCAATTGACTGGTCTGTCACTTAACATAGCTGACTTTTTCCTTTTTGTACTCAACACATCAAACGTTAGGTGTCATTTAGCAACTCTTGATCCTTGCAGTACTAATGATCAAAAAAGGTGCATAATGCTCCAGTCAAGTTTTAATACCATAAAATTCCGAAAATGAGCCCCTCCAAATATAAGCCCCAAACTCATTACACAAAAAACCCTCCGTTAAATGGCCCCTCCAAATATAAGCCCCCTTCCCCCCCCCCTTCCCCGCGGGCTTGTAATTGGAAATTGGCCTCAAATACAAAGTAAAACAAAGCAAAAAAGGTAAATTTCCTTCCAACTATAAGGCTAGCCCAATCGATTTTGAAACGCAAACTTTCCTTTGTAGATATTAAGCCCCTCCGAATATAAGCCCCTCCAAAAATAAGCTTCTTAAAAAGGGCACCTTTGAAAAATATAAGCCCCAGGGCTTATTATTTTCAGAATTTTATGACAGCTTTACAAGTTTTTCTAATGGCAGAGCTATTGTGATTTTACAATTAATTTCCTTGCTGAACAGGGAACCTTTATGTGTGTTTTTATGTACCTCTTACTAATGAAATGTTTTTCATGTATGAAGACAGGCATCAGAATGCATTATGTGGAGATGGGGCAAGGGCCGACAGTCATTCTTCTTCATGGTTTTCCTGAGTTCTGGTTCATTTGGAAATACCAGGTATTTGTAATTTACAGCTATACTTTTGATTCTTTGCAACTTCAATTGCAGAACTAATCACATGCATTCTCCCTTCTTGCTCTTGTGTAGTCATTTTCTTTTTTTTTTCAGAACCATAAATAACCTGTTAATTTTGGCCATCTTTTCTCAAAAAAAAAAGAAAAGAAATACAGAACTCCTCCCTCTTCTTCCAAGAATGAACAAAAATAAGTATTTCTATCACCTCATTAAGTTAAAGGTCATGAAAAAAAGGAAATGATTAACGTGTAAGGTCTTGACTGTAAAACAATAATATTTCTCCTCACCATTACAGCACTATAACTATAGGAGATGTATGGAGTATCTGTGTGCTGATATTTGAATTGAAAGGGTTAAAAAGCCCCAACATTCTCTTCATTCCTCTTTCCTAAGTCCCTGGTCATACATACGTAAAACATCCCTTCACCTTGCCCCACCCAAACATATTCAAGTCCCCGACTTGACACTGGAGTACTACTGGTTCAGAAGGACAGTAACTCTCATAAACAATATTATTTGAGGTAGAGGTGAGAATATTTTTCTGATATCCATCGCCAGATCACAGCTCTTGCAATTGCTGGTTACAGAGTAATAGCACCAGATCTACGAGGAATGGGAGAAACCACCAGCCCTTATGGTAAGTAATAACATGGACAGTGACAGTGCTAAATAAGAATCATTGCTTGGTACAAGTTAGACTTCAAGTAGTCTCCCTTTTTTTGGTCTTCTCCTGTTGAGTGAAACCCGTCAGGCACAAAAATGACCATGTGCATGACTGAAGGCACGAGACAGAAGAGATGCAAAAATAGAGAGACTCCCTTTTTCCTCTTGGGCTGCTGCCCTCATTTTTCACATCTCGCAGCTTGGCCACTCAATGCTCACGCGTGCGTGCACTCCCTTCACTGAATCTGAAGAAAAAAAGAGAGACTGCTCGCAGTTTAAGAAGAATTATTGTTTTTCCTAGTATTTTTTCTTGCTTAGTTATGACTTTTTTTATCACATTTTTCTAGAAATTGGTGTATACGGTCGTGAAATAGTCTGTGCGGTGAGTATAGTATTCATGCCATGAGAAACATGTTTCTGAAAGGTTATTTGAATGGTGCTATGTCCTCTGATGGTTAACATTATGCTTCAAATGTTTCAACAAATATGTGGAAATCTAACATGAAATTTTATAATTTGCCATTTTTCTCAGGATGTTATTGCTTTGATGAATTCTTTGGTAAGAGTTAAAACATTTACAATAATATTTATTATCTAATCTTTTTTGAAATTTCAGAAGAAAAAAAATGTTATTTGTTTTTGTGTTTTTGCAACATCTTTATCCTCCCCAAAAGCAATTCTCCAAACTGTTTTCTAAATGTTTTCTGTGGTGGTAATAAGGAGAATTTGGTTGAATATCAGAACATTTTTATATGTGACCTTTTCCCATGCCCAATATACACACGCAAGTTTTACGACTGATCTTCATGTATTTCCTTAAAGAATTAGTTGAGAGAAACTGCAGGGTTTGTACAGGTCATGGAAAACCTGGAAAGTCATGGAATTTAATTGTCAGTCCTTGAAAATCAAGGAAAAGTAAAGTTTTGTTTGGTAGATTAGTTACTGCAGATGACAAAGAACGTAAGATTAAGAGCAGTGATTAAACATGAGCACGAACGGAAGGCATTTTGGTGGATACCAGAGTTTGTTTTTGTTGAACTGTTTAAGGGTTTAATAAATATGCTAAAACAAATGACAGCTAAACCTAAGGTCGTGGAAAATGTCGTGGAAAGTCATCGAATTTCAAGAACTCAAAAGAGTACGAACCCTGAACTGATAAAAGATTAAAGCATTTTGCATTTTCCCCTTTGGTGATTACTTCATTTATGCTTTTAACCTATTCTTTTGTTGACTAATTGTTTTTTTTTCCAGTTTTACAATGATATCATAAAGAGAATCAATAGATGCCTGTTACGTTTAGGACTTTAAGAAAATGATGACATACGTTACACTAAATCATTTGTCCATATCAGTCTTCCTTTGGCGTACGTTGTATTCTAATAATTTTATTATTTTCTCTTAGTATATACAGCAAGCTACAGTAGTAGGTCGTGATCTTGGCGGATTTATTGCATGGGACCTCAGTCTTCATTATCCTGAACGTATTTTGTGAGTCAGTTTATACTATATATTGTCTGTTATCGAGCTGTATAATAATATCCCCCTTTTTTAAAGAGTGACAGGTCGTGTTGCCTACGACTCGTTTCGCTAACGTCTTAAGTCGTTCCGCTTAAGAAACAAAACAAGCGCTTCACGTGAATATACCTTGTTCTTCAGCAATGACACGAAAAAGTCCAATGCACACGTATTAACC
The DNA here is from genome assembly GCA_038088405.1 of Porites divaricata. Classification (NCBI taxonomy): domain Eukaryota; kingdom Metazoa; phylum Cnidaria; class Anthozoa; order Scleractinia; family Poritidae; genus Porites; species Porites divaricata. The sequence goes on from JBBMOI010000005.1 coordinate 2,864,252, forward strand.
TCCTTTACCTTTAAGCTATAGTGATCAGGCGAAATATAAGAAACTAGTCTAACATGTTGGCGAAACGACTTGAGACGTTTGGCAAATAGGTTGTTGGCGAAACGACTTGTAAGCGAAACGTCCATAAATAGATATAAGGGAGGTATCCTGACTTGTGCTTTTACGTTATTACTTGCAGTTACAAAATACCTGGCTTTTTTCGCTTGGTTACTAACAGGAGGGCTGCCAGGGTTCTTTCTATCTAGGATTTATCATTTGGGGGAGAAGTCCCGAATGACCGAAGGCCACGAGTTTCCTATAGGGGAGTCAGGAGCATGCTCTCCTGGAAATTTTTTTCAAATTATGCGCTGAGGTGCAGTCTGGTGCATTTTGAGACACAATTTTGAGAAATGTTAGACTGTGTGCACTGACCTCGTAGCGTCTGGAAGATATTTCCGATATAGTTACTTATATGCTGTAATGATAAAAATTGGGGGGAAGCTTCTATCCCTCAAATACCCTAGATAGAACTCTGGCTGCCCAATAAAATTTGGACTTCTGAACATTTATTTGGAGTGGCAGGTTGTCCCTCAGCTTTCTCATTAAAGAAACAAAACAAAACAAAGCAAATAACAGACAAAACACGCGAAGTGAGACAGAGAATTTTCAACCCGCGCCGTGGTGCACAGTTTCATCTCGCACTATGCTCTTTCTGAGAAAAATAACAGATTACTCGTCTTTTAGTTACAGATCGGTTATACAATGTATGATAAAGAAATTCAAGTGCTCATAACTCTCACTAGCTGGGGAGACTTCTATTTAACTTATATCGAACATTTTGCTCTTTTCTATCTCGGCAGGGCTGTTATAAATATGACACCTTTTATACCTACTTCTCCCCACGTCAACCCACTAAAAAAATTACAAGCAAATCCAGGAATATATCAATATCAACTTTATTTTCACAAGGAGGTTTGTATTAGGTTTTTCCGTTTCCTCATGAAATGTAGTCAGTTTAATGACGGGATGAACAGGACAAAACGCGAGCAATCGGGCAGGTGAAAGGAGAGCGAGAAACCGAGCCTATGAGTTCACTGATAGCCGGTCCACAGACGTTTTTGCTTTCTTCAGTCTTCTTTTCAATAATTTACCCACCAAAACCCCTATGTACTATTTTTCAATGAAATGCCAGCGGTTTAGAATTACGGTTCGGATACGGGAAAACCGGCAAAAAAAGAAGTTAAAAATCGTTGATGCGCATTTTACAACCCACGTTCGAACCTGTTAACAACCTGATTTGCTGCAAGACAGGTTTGATGTGGATTGTAAAACGAGGAACATCGCTATTCAACTCGTTTTGCAGCAATGTTACAAGACAAGTTGGATGTTTTTTTTGCTGCCCGTTTTTTCCCTACCTTTAAGATGAACAGAAAAAGGCGCGAAATTAGAGAACAAGCTAATCTACCACGCAACTGGAGTAGCTATATAATTAGTAACGGCGATACTTATTCTACACGTTATTTTTTAATCCACTGATATTTTTATAGGGCGTTGCAGAAGAAGAACTCCAGAGAGACATAAGAAGATCATTTATTCTGTTAATAAGAGGCGCCTCTGATGTGGTAAGAGTGAACGAAGACGGAAAATAAATCATGTTTTCTGTTAATCCTTCTCAACTGTGAGAGACTAGTAATCGTTGGTCCTGTCTTTCAGGTTTTTAAAGTAAGCCTCGGCAATGTATTGGAAAGAGGTAAGCAAGTGTTGTTTAACTTAAATCGCAGTTCATATGCCCCCCAAAAAACCAATAAATCCCTTCTTGACTAAACGCGTACATTCGAATTATGTCTTTAAGAAGGTCATCAAGAGTTGCGCCAGAAGCATTCATGAATGCGGAGGGCGCATGCACAAAAGCTCCATTTGAAACACCGTGCCCGCGCGAAACCCGCGCGTGTTTCACACAATTCGGGGTCTCTCGTGCTTCATGATGATTTTCGCGCTCTGAGAACGGAAATTAAAGACCCGCAACGCATGATGCAATGACGTGCAGTGAATCACAAGAAGGTCTTTTTTTAGGATCGTCCTTGAATTACGGTACGAAAGTATTTTTACAACTTTTGACCATTACAGGAAAAATAGATTTCATTATGTGCTAATGAAATTGAAATTAAAAACTGGTGACAACTTTGCATTCCCAGTACTTTTCCTGAAATTCCTAGGCAGATGCGAAATAACCACTCTTTTCTTCTACGGAAACCTTTCAGCCTGCCTCCGAAAATCGGAGACTTGTTATCTGATTTTTACTGCATTATAAATAATTTTGTCAGGTGGGCTGTTTGCTGGTGTGCCAGATAACGTTGAGAAAAGCTGGATTCTGACCGATGGAGACCTCCAGTATTTTGTGGAGAGCTATTCTAAGACTGGATTTAGGTAGGTTCTTTTAACCCGGCTTCAAGTGCCAGGATTGGCCAACATCATTTTTCGCCTGTCTAACAATATCAATACATGGTCACGAAAAATGGTTTCAAGAATTAGGCGCACACGAGCCATAGGCCCACACGGCCGGAGCTTATACCGGTTTCCGTAGCATGAAGCACGCCTAGGAGTATTGCTACTCCACCCTGGACGGGATGCTGGTCCATCGCAAGGTTACCCCCTCCCCACCAGTATGTCGCTGGTACTTACTTATACCCCTGGGCTCAGTTGTTCGAACGCCAGTTAGCGCTAAATTTTAACCCGGGTTTCTTTTTCTTTTTATCAAAATCACACTATGGGATAATTAACAATTATTCCTCGAGCCCGATGGGTTCTGAGTCAAAATAGCCGAATGGGCTATTGACTCAGAGGCCATGAGGGCGAGAGGAATAATTGTTTTAGTAAAATCCAACTAGTTGGTCAAAAATATCGAGAATAAAATAAACTTTAGCTAGTTAAAGCTGGACTATAATCCTTTTTTGCCGCCAAAAAGCCCGCGCTTTTCGCTACTAGTGGGCTATAACATATAGCCTAGTAGTAGCTCAACCAATCAGAACGCAGCATTGATGATAGACCACTAGTTGGATTTTACTAATTTTCTCTATTCCTTTTAGAGTGTCCAATCATGAAATTGTAGGCAAAGAGAATTTACTTTTTAAGCTCTCATATCTGAGTTCAAATTTCGCACTAACCGTGGGTCACCTTAACCCAGCTTCGAACAACCCGGCCGTGGGTGAAGAGAGACAAAGTGGTCAGTAAAGTTCCTTGTCTAAGGAAACAACGCGACGGACGAGACTTGAACCCCGGACCTCTAGATCCGGAGTTCGAAGTGTTAACCACTCGGCCACACACGCCTCCAGAATTATTAAAGGTGTCGTAAAACGACACTAACTCTTTAAGGAAATGTATGGAGATTAGTGTGGAGAATTTGTAAGTGGATATTGGGGCTGACAGGATTAAAGGAGTCAAGAGAATGAGACTGTGATACTACGTCAGTGAGATCTAATATTCCTTCCAAGACCAAACTTGTTTTACAAAATATGGAATATTTTTTTCTCCATAGAGGGCCCTTAAATTGGTATAGAACCATGGAAAAAGATTGGCGATGGAACTGCAAGATAGTTGGACGCCAGGTGACAAGCACTTATAATATATTTCAGTGATGGACCGGTTATATGCCCTAATTTTGTAATAAAAACCGCCCAAGTAAATTTTATCCTAATGTGAGTTGCTAATCGCTGCTGTTAAGACCACAAGAAAAATATTGTCTGGAGTAGGGGTGGGGATCACATTGTCAGGCGAGAGGGTGCCCAACTAAAGTTTGTGTGATGTATGTCACGCTTTCTAACATAAGTGATATTTTTTGTGTCACCATTGTCGCATTGCCATTTGCCCGAACTCTCTTCCAGTTTACTTGACACAGTTATGACCCAAAGTGCTTCCCGATTGATGCCATATTTTCATACGCGTTTGCCTTGCAAAAATGTCTTTGGACAAGAGAGAATGAATACTGGTTCGCACAGCCTCGCCCTTAGGTGTCCCGGCTCTGTTTCAGTTAGTTATGAGTTGCCTACTGAAGCCCAAGGTAACTCATGCACACAGTCTTGACAGTATCGAGGATAAAGTCGTATCATTTTTTCAAGTTTCACTGTAGTGTTGCTTAATGATTTGTTTGCAATCAGAACAGGTTCAACAGCCAAGTTTAATGATCACAACCGGAAAAGATATTCTAATTAAACCACAGTTTTGTGCCAAAATGGATCAGTGGGTAAGCAAAACAGAACAATAATCTTTCAAGTTAAAATCTTTTTGGGGTAGAGAAAATAAAATTCCCTAAAGATAGAAACAAGATAGCAGGAGCCCGGCCTTTCCCGCTAGGGCGTGAACGACAGTATTTATAGCCCGTTGTTCCATCCGGCTCGAGTTAGTTGGAAAGTCGAGCGTTTTCTATAAATATTTGTTCGGCAAATGTTGCCTAGAATTTTTTTCTGCTTGAGGACGGCTAAAAGTTTCTAGATGAACGTTCCATTCATGTCCAATTTTCGAAGCTTATCTAACATATTCCCTACGATTTTCATATTTTACTACCCAGGTTACACTATTGTTTTCTATTTTTCGTAAGGTTTTTGAGCGTCAGCCGTTTTTAGTGTCGTCACGCAACGCTCCTCCCCACTAATAGTGGGGAGGAACGTTGCGTGACGACACTAAAAACGGCTGTGTAGCAGACTAGAGCGTCTGCAACACAGGCAATACCAACATTGGTCATCTTTTTACATTTATTTACTATTTTTAGGTTTCAAAACTAGACAGAGCGCACATAGAAGAGGCTTCTCACTTCTTGACCCTGGAAAGGTATGGAAAAAGCGTTTGTTGTTCTCTACAAAACAACTTGCCAGATCGTTCTGAAGAAAAGACTAATTTCTGAAGTTTAGTCCTTCCTTGAACTCCACTTCATCGGGAAAAAAAATGGAGCAAATTGCCATTAAAACCGCGTTTTGACTTGGTTTCTTTTCTCTATATATGAAAAGAAAAAGCTGAGTCGAAAGAATGTTTTTGGAACGAAGACAGGTTTTTTTTTTGTTTGAATTCAAGTTGGTTTGTGAAATCCATGCGGGGCGATGGACTGTACTGAACATTTGATTTATTCTCAGCGGGGATCGCCAAAGTCTCGCAGTCCCCCAGCGTTACCTTGTATTATATTCCGGTATTTTTTCCATGTCTTTGTTAACTCGTGCATAAAAACAGACTGCTTATCATGTTTTGGGAAAAGAGGAAAAAAATTTGTACCAGAGAATTACATGAAATAGCCAGCGGAGCAAGCATTTCCAATCATTGCGCGTGAGTTGGAGCGAGAGCAAAACAAAACAAAACAAAAAAAATTACGGGAGGGGGAGGGAATACCTATGCCTTCCTTACCTTCTCTCCCCTCCCCCTTCGTTCCTTTTTTCTGCTCTCATCCCAACTCTCTCAACGAACTCGCGCGAAAACGCTTGCTGCGTAGGCTAGAGAGTTAATAGGCCGTACCGTATTTAATAGATAGAGCCCAGCGGCCCCGTGGCGGCTTTTTTTCTCGGCAGGCGCTCTTTTGAGTTATTACACTGGGGGCTGTAAAGCTTCTTTTGAATAAAGAATGCTCTCTGACTGAATTATTATTTTCTTTCCCCTAGTCCCTTGGAACTCAACAGAATTATGGTGGAGTGGTTAAACAAAGTGTACTCGGTGCATTGTGATTCTTCCAAGCTGTAAAAATACAACAGCCTCCAGACATGTCAACATAGGATTTCCAACCTCCGCTATGGCCACGTTTTAAGGCGTGGTCCAACTTGGTCGACGTATTGTCAGTTGCGTTGCTGTTCATTATCCGTGAAATACTGACCATCATCAACCTTTTACATTAACTTGTTGTATACCTACTTAAACGACATTGCTCAGCAGGAGAGCTTTCTCATCTTGACTAGACTACAATCGCAGTTATTGTTGAAACGCTTGGCCGTTTCTTAGCTTCCACCCCTCCAATGTTGATTTTGCGGGCTGATTTTCCAGACGTTCATGCCCAAGCAAACCCGTGAAACCAGCATAGAGGGTAATGTTTCAACAAATATGACCCGAATTGTAGGCTGAGTACAGCTGCCCTTCCCCTCAAAATCGGTGAGAGAGAGAGAGGGCTACACAGCTAGACTAGCCCAAAATAAATTTGTTGCACTCTTGTTTTACCTCAAAATAGAAATTGAGCCCAAACGGATTATCCCAACATTGTGGCACAAAAACGAGCTCTCATCTGGAAAGATCATGTGTCATTTTCAACAAAGTTAGCATAAAATAACAGTGAGGACCACGAGTTATGCACATCCTGAAAGTAGTCTTCTATGCAGGCATTCTTTGGGCTGACACACAACAAGTTTGTGGAAGTAAGCACTTCATGACAACCCAAAGAACACCCAAATACTTAGGTTAATAAAATAAATGAAAGAGAAAAACTACATGAAACAATAAAATGTTCCTTGTCAGTCAAAATCACTTTAATATTGTTCTCTAATTGTTGCTTTCTTACACTTGTGACATGTATCACCACACTCACTTTTCCTATATACATTCAGTGTATGTTTAGCATTAATCTTGATTTCTTGCCTATCACAATGCGTCCAGAGAGACGCCAAACAAGTGTCATCAGAATAATATTTTTATGAGAGTTTGTGTTGAAACTATAGAGTAAAGTTTAAATCCAACGCATGTAAATCAATCAACGATAAGTTTACACACTCAGATTCAATGAATCGCAACAGGTTTTTGTAGTTTCTACACTCATCCTCAAGATAACTGCTTCAGTTTTTACTTGTATGTCAAGAGTAGAGTTTGTGCTGTTCATGATAATTATTTATGCTGACTTTAGCAAATTAGAAATATTCATAGAACGCTATTAAGTTGCAACTGAATTAAGAGGAAAATAAAGATGAAGCAGGGGTTCATGCTAAACGAAAATAAAATTTAAGAATATGAAATATTGTTCATTTGTGTAAAATATTTCTCAGGCAAAGAGTCAGTTCTGAATCAGTCTTGTTTCTTGTCTATTTCCTAAAACCTCACAAAGGAACTGATACCTTCCACAAACCACTGGAAGCTTGCAGCAAATTAAACTAAAAGGAAAAAATGCTGTTCCACAGCTACCTTTGTGTAATTTCTGGAATATGGCACATTTTAACTACTGTATAACTACTATCAATAATTTCAATGAATAGAAAATAAAGTACTTTCATCATCCTCTATCCAAAATAAAATCTGACTACAAAACTTGACAATATTTTTTACTACTGCTTACTCTGATGATCAGCTATGGAAATACCTTAAGGAAATCTAACTTTCAAACACTGGAGCCCTCCTGGCATTCGTCTTAAACTGTCCAGCATTCTAGTTTGCAAAATGAAATTCTGATGGCGTTTTTCACTAATTCTAGATTTGAGAGTGTGAGGGTAAAATAGTTCATTCTTTTCAACATTTTTACACTTCCATCACAAGAGAATTGTCACCATCACTGTGCTATAAGCAGGATAAATTATTTATAATCATACTAAACTATTAATAATTTTCAAACTAAACTATTAATAATTTCATTATATAGCTACAATAGTATGCGCTGTCTGTTTGGCTGCTAAGCGGGCATTATTTTCTTGTAATGACCATGCATTACTAGCTAGGTGTCCAAGGCATATACAGTCTGTGTTTACATGCAACTTAATAGTGGACATCCTTATGGACATCCATGTTATTGTCAATTGACAGCTGTCAAAAAGGGTATCTGCTGACCAGTGTGACATGACCGTATTGCCAGCTTAAGTGTAGAACTCATTGAGGTGACATGTTTTTTTAAAGTTTTCTGCTGACCAGTTATTGGTTTTCGTTGATCGCAGGCTCAGGTCCATAATGAAAAAGCCATATAATAAATAACTTATTAATCTTGTCCGTTCAGTCATTACAGGGAAATCTCAGGCCTCGGCCTTGATGTGACATCGCGATCCTGTAATGACCTCACTCTTGGTTAATAAGTAGTATATACTTACACCTGAAAATCACTGTCTTGATCAAAAACTACTACTGTGTGTCCATCAATGTCCCTCTCTTGGTAGAATACCAATATGCTGTCCATAGTTCCCCCATGTATGTTTCATCAGCCTTCATAGATCTGTTTATTTACATTGTAGACACAGTTCCATATATCCTCCTGATTTAAGTCTTTCATTTTTCATTCCCGTCAATCTTAAAATCCCATTCCTTGGATTAACTCTTACATGTTCATAATTTTTGTTTTGTCAGGAGTGAGTTGAAAATGCATTTGAAGAACGAACTAGATTGATCAGTTTCTTCACAGCCACCATCCATTGGTTGACCTAAATGGAAAGAACAATGCCATAAGTACAAAACTTGGCAAATTTCTAAGGCTAGAACCTTCATCTAGCTAGTAGCCACAAGGCTACTGTTGTCAAATAGACCAAAAATCCTAGACAATCTGAACTGAACTAATACCAAACTGGGAGCAACACCAGTAACAAAATATTTTCAAGTTTATTTTTGTTTAATTGCAAAGGTTCAAAGAGCATTTCCATCAGTAGGGATCTAAGTGCACAAAAAATGAAATGTCGTCAGCTTTTACTGGAATACACAGTTTAAAGACCTGGGCCGGGTTGTTTGTAGCTGGGTTAAGATAACCCAGGGTTAGTGTGAAATTTGAACTCAAATATGAGAGCTTAAAAAGCAAATTCAGTTTAATTCTCTTTGCCTACAATTTGATGATTGGATAACTCTAAAAAAAGTAAAGAAAATTATCCGAGAAACTGCTTTTGATAACAAGAAAAAGAAACCCGGGTTAAAATTTAACCCCAGGTTAGCACTAGCCAGCATTCAAACAAATGGGCCCTGAATAATAAAGTTTTATGATCTCTTTGCAACTTGGCAGCAAGGCCAAATTAATCCAAAATATTTAATGTGATTTCACAAGAAAAAAGAAACAGGAATAACCCACATAAGGACCTCTACAATGTGAATAATAGTTATTTGACGAATAACTGTATTCTTATAATGTTTGCCTTTCTTCCAAACTTTTCTTTGACTTCGTTTAAGACAAATTTGGAATAGTCAACCAGTACTGGTTTTTACTGTACCTGTAATTGTTTTAGAGAGATATATTGTACTTCTGAGTTACAAAGACTACAGCAGAGATTATTAATGCGTACCTCAGCAACAAAGTCCACCATCAATGAAACATGAATATGATGAGCTTCTTCAACATTGCCATCATCCAGGGCTGATTTGTTAAAGAAACGAACACAAGGTGTCACTTATTCTGTTAATACTGTACTATCATTATCAGAATGTAAAAAAGCTACTTAAAAGTGGAGAAAGTGAATGATATTATATACCTTTTGCTAGGTTAATCATTCTGCTCTTAACACCTTGACTAAGCTTCCCATTTGTCCAATTCTGTGCCATTATTTGAAGTCTCCTTGAAATATCATCAGCAACTCTTTTCTGCAAGACAGCACAGGGCAAATAATATTTACCAGTGCTCGCTCTTCATAATATTACCTTATTTAGCTTATTTATTCATGTAGCACTTTCCCTTTTCAAATTTTAAAGTACTTCTGTGTTTACAAAGGCTTCCCTATTTATCCAAAAATGGAAGAAGGGTGTTCTGTTAACTGAACCATATTGTGGTTTTTAACCGACAGGTACTTAACAAAGACATTTTAACTTTGAAACTGGTCATTGGCAATATTTTAGTCCAGATTGTATTAATCACCTTGATTTTGGATTTGTATAGAAATCAGCTCATGTACATCAAAACTTTAGATAGCTCTTTCTATGAGCCATATAGACTTCAGTTCTATCTAAAGTGACTACCATTACCCCATTCCCCTGGATCATCCATTAAGCACTGTATTAGAGATGATTCCTTGCGATCGAATGATCATCCAAATTAACCCACTTTGCAATGACTTGGTTGGTTGAGAATGACCGTGTAGTAACTTGGATAAGGACATGGACAGCAGGGCAATTACAAAGTCATTGTAGAAGTGGCTTTAACAGTGTTGATATGAAAGGTCCACTATATTCAAATTATGGTTCTTTTTGCAAGGCTTTCTTACTGAACGACAACTCTTTTATTAAGAACCAACCTCTAATGTGTCATGAAGCTTGTTTATTACATCCTGCAAGGCATCCATTGTCACTTTAAGTCCTTGTGAATCATCTATTGCACTAACAGCATTTCCGTTTTTCTCTTGGCTAGATGGTGATGTACTCCTCGGAGTGTTACCAGCACTCAGAGATCCCGTGGGGGGAATTTGATTTCCTGGAGGTAATGGCGGAGTCGTACTATGCACAGGTGGTACCCCAGTTAGCTGGGATGGTGCCATAGGTGGAACTGGGCTGTGGCGATGAATATGATACAGAGGTGGTGTTACCTGACCCACCGGGGGCTGGTACGGTAAGAGTGGGGGAGGGGTGACATGTCCTAATGGCAGAGCAGCTGGCTGAGTTGCTTGGTGACTCGGCACAGAAGGAGCAGTCGTTACTGGTGGTGTAATTGGATGAAATATCTGTGGCGAGTTACATGTGTGATTGTCAGAATGGTGATCATCAAAATTATCTCCAATTTCAGCATTTGAACGGATGCTGTGAAAGGGAGCAGTTCTTACTGGCTCAAAACTATGGTCTTTCAGATCAAACAATGGCTCTCCAAGATTTCCTGATAGATTGTTCGTTGATTTAGCATGTGTATGCAGTGTTCTGGAGTTCTCAGGTTGTGCTAAATAAGCAGGAGATTGCCCTGCTTGTGTCACTGTTTCACTGTTGAATGAAGGTGTGGATATGCTTCTCGTGAACGCCGCTGGTACCACAGGTGGTGGGGTAAAAATGTTGCTAACATAAGGTGCAGCAGTCACTGGTGGTGGTGTATAAAGTTGTTTAGCACCATTCAGGTGTAGTCCAGCAACACCTGAAACAATCACAAATGAGCAAATCGATCAGATGGTCACTGATAATAAGATCAATATATAATTTGAGTAAAGTCTTTCTACTTTTAACACTCAATGATATGACATTTGCAGCGAATTGGAACAAATGCAACATGTTTGAAAAATAATTTATAATAATTTGTTTACCCACGAAGCACTTAGGAGCTCTTATGAGCTCATTTAAACATGTCTGTGCATTCCAGATCAAATTGGAATTTGGAAGTACTGGTTTTTTGAGGAGAGGGAAAAACTGGAGTATCCAAAGAAAAACCTCTCGGAGCAAGGGAGAGAACCAACAACAAACTCAACCCACATGTGGTGTTGAAGCCAGGATTTGAACCTTGGTCACATTGTTGGGAGGCTAGTATTCTCACCACTGCACCATCCTTTCTCCCCCAAAAATGCTCATTCACTTTAAAAGTAATGTTTTTGCTGCTGTTGATGCTAAAGCTCCCTAATCCCACTTTAGGGGAGAGGAAGAGAAAAGATTCTGGAAACAATGCTGACTTACAATGAGTCAGCATATTGGTGATAAATAATGTATACTGTAGGAAATTTGTGTTCTTGAAAGCAGATAGTAAAAAAACAGTCATCATCATGTGAATATTCATAAATTCTGTGGGTTAATTCTTTCTTCATTGTGGCAATGTCACATTGCTACATTGTTGGCTGAAAAATCAAGTGCCTTTGATAGCCCATGTTGTAAACAAGAACTCGGCCCATGTCGACCGAGAACATGACATTCAACATTGGTAGAAGTATACCATGGTCTTGTGTTGTCTTCACACCTTACAATACCATTAAATTTACTCAAACTAAAAATTTGAATTTTACTAGTGAATCATGTGAAGACAAGCGTACAAATAAAAACGCACACACTTCTAATAAATGGTATCAGGTCATTTCTCTCACCAATAATATAATAAATCGTACCGTTTTATTTGCCTGCTCTAGTAGACAAACTGTCCGTACAAGGCGTACATTAAAAGTTACATGGTCTTCATGTTACTCACCATTGACAAGATCGTCTTTATTACCAACAACAGACGTTTGTAAACCCGGGGAAGCCGCCTGAACTCCGTGCAAGGCTTGTTGATGAGAAACTCGCTTTCTCAAGTCTAACTTGGGTTTGTTTCCGGTCGAATTATTAGAAAAAGCGAATGTCGGTGGATCATTCCATCCGCGTGCAGAATCGCCATTATAAGCTATTATGGCGCCAGAAGAACCTGAAATTGTTGACAGAACCATGTTCATATGTGATCGTATGAGCTTTATCAGAAACCCATAAAAGCTTTATATGTTAAAAAAGTCTTCGCGTGGGTAACTTGTGAGAAAGATTCAGATTAGTAAATATTTTCTTTGTTGCCTTAGAATCTTCCAGGTATAATCTCACGGGAATTATTGTTTTTTAATTAGAATTTTCTGGGTTAAAGAAATTGCGTCAACGCGTCAGTGAGCTTAAAGGACATACAGGATGGAATTCACTGATTTAGCTTGTTTCAGTTTATCACAATCTTCTCAGAATTCTTTCTGTCGAGTATTCGATTGCCAGAGCGTTGTTCTTTCCCTAAAAACTAAATCTAAATGACTTTCAAACGAAAACAAGGACATATTTTCGTTCGCAAGAGACTAAAGCTTCAGTACAGCTGGAAATCAGTCCTGGATAAGGAGGGGTAATCGCACAAAGTTGAGGATCTTTGAACAAACGCTAAAAGTTAAAAATTATTGAGCGCCATATTGACTACGTTACAATTCTCTGATCATAAACAATAAAAAGGCAGCCTTTTTTGGCGTTTGCACCAATATTTCCGTTTTCTTTACTGAATAAATACTATTCATTTCGAAGAATTTATAACTATTCTGCTTTACAATGAGAAAATCTTACCTTTTGGGCTCGGATCGCCCGGCATTATTGAACGAAGAGCAACTTGTGTAATCGATGGTAGACTCCTGACGTGTCACTACCAAAATGACGTCATAATGACCGGAAGTTTTTTGTCAGTTCTGGGAGCTCTATAAATCAAAATATGGGATAATGGAGTGAATGTTTTTAACGTAGCCAATCTGATAATTTTTGAAGCTTAGAGACAAAATCTTTGAACGAACTAAACGAAGGATAGAACTCTTTCCGAGCCTTTCCGAGCATTAACGAAGTTGTACGTTTTCATTCCTTTGCATCCGAACTCATACGAACTCCAGTCACCAGTCTCCAAGTCGAGTCAACATAACAAGATGTTGATGGCTGGCGAACATGTTGAGTTGGGACATCCATGTAAGCTTTCCTTATTCGACGCTGAAGATTGGATAATGGAGTTTGTTTAAATCAGAAAGACATGACAAAATCAGGGATTGTTAACATTTTCTTTTCACTACTGGTGATAGCCCGAGAGAGTCGCGGTCAATCGCTCACTGGTAAGCCGCAAGTTTTGAAGACGGAACACTGTTAGTCTTAAAGCTTAAGCTCATTTACATGAGCATAGAGCTGTGAATTAGCTGTAAAAGGTACACGCCCTTTCTCATTGACATTTTCTTTCTTCGATCAAGCTAAATTGCTCCATTTTTCTTATATCTGTCGCATTTAAGCCATTATGGAGGGAAATGTATGAGTCATGGTGAGCATCTTTCCGTCGTTAGGTACAAAGCTTAAAAAGTTATCCATGACTGAAAATTCATAGTGGACAACTCAAGGCATTTGTTAAGTCACACTTCGAGATTTTTTGGATATCTGGGAATTTTGTAGTTTTCAAAGGGATTCTACATAAATGTTAGTTAAAATATGTTTAGTTTCTAGGCAGCTATAGTTCCGGTCCGGCCATTTTAAGTTATGTAACTGTGACCTGGTGTCTTTTAATTGGACATTGGGTAAATTCGCGATATTACATGTCTGTCCATGACTGTTCTGTTTGATAAAGGCTTATGGCTTATCTTCCTTAAATCCTGTGTGAATATAACGTATAAATGAAGTTTAAGGAAGGTTTGAGCAAATTAAGGGAATTTGGCTATGTCACCCAGGATATTTTTCAAATAAACTTTCCTGCATATTCTTTTAAAGTCAAGGTGAGGTTGCAAAACAAAATATGAATAACAACATTACGGTATTTTAAAGCCTGAAATATTCACCTTAAGTTAATACTGTGAGAAAATTCATGGCTTTTGAATCGAATTCACAAATTTATAGCACTGAAGCTGTGAGATCTATGCAGTCAAAAGCTTCAATGAACTATAATTTTTGTTGTTGACCTTGAAGTGGAGTTACTATGTACATGAATTTGCCTTACTTCTATGCAAATAAGTTCTTTTAAAGCAGTAAACATTTTCCCACCTAATCATTTTTTGTTACTTTTTAAGTATTTTACATTTTCATTGCTATTATTTGTTCTTAACTTGAGTATAGATCCAGAACGAAATTAAGAGGTTTTTTCACATTGACTATAAATACATGGATTGTTTACGCTCTGAACTTGGTTTTTGGATGGTGATAAATAATTAGTAGGTTGAGTTTGATGGTGATAAATAATTAATAAAGAACATGTGAGGTTGAGCATCGGTTTTCTAATGAACTTTGCCTTCACTGTGGTGAAATATGCTGTATTAAATCATTATTCAGTCCTGGTAAATGAGCAGAAATGTAAAAAGATAGTATAATGTTTCTAAATTCTAAAACTGTTAGTGCTGTATGTTACCATTATCTTGAGGCATTTTAATTTTGACTTTAGAACTTTGGACTTGGACTGCAATTCTTTTGGCTGCTATAACTAAAAAATTATTTGTAGCAATAAATTTCAGTATGTCAGTGGTGATCTTTCTTTCAACCTGTGAGCAAGCTCTGCCCAGAGCACCCTGGAGAGCTTGCTAGATGGCTATCTTTCTTTCGCTAATGACACACTGACCCAGTGATTTTGTTATGTTAAATCTTCAAAAATGAACATAATATTTTATTACTGCAAAATAATTTGCAATATTTTTCCTTGGTAAGTGAGGTACTATTTTACTATCTGCAATTAAAATGATATTATTGCATAACTTTTAGTGTGATTGTGGAGTCGTCATGACTCACAGTATACCAGTTTTGCATTATGTATGAAAAAAAGTTTTTAACCGTGTTTCAGTCAAATCTTTATGGTAATTAAAAGATAGACACATCTAAGTGATATTTTTTCCCTCTTAGCTGGAGTTAATGAAATTTCTTATAAAGAACAGCCAGGATGTATTTAAAGTGTCCATATTTTTCTTGGAGGGGTGGGGTGGGGGTTATGAGGCTGTTCTCTAACAAAAACAAGGAGTCCACAGATTTTGAAGCTTGGAAAGCCAGGGTACACAGCATATAAGTCTGAGTGTGCAAAAAGCTGGACTGTCTAGTCTCCCAAAGGGGAAAGCATGTCACTAGGGGCCACCAGGATATAGCCCTGAGTTAACTACATATACCTCAGTATCTCATTGTTGCATAGCTGTTGGACACCCAATGTTAACAGTCACAGCATTAAAAGACAGCTGTTTCATCTGTGTTAGCATAGCATAGTTTATACCGAGGCTACATTCACACGGTACTAGACAAATTTTCTACTGGCTGAAGAAATTGACTGGACACTTTGTTCACACGGACCGTTTAATGTTTTTGCTATGTTCACATCGATGGAACTATGAACAGTTAGGCATCTAAATTTTCATACAGTTAAGGAGGTTCTGTGTAAATGGAACACCAAAACACATGAGTTTTCAACCAGTCAAAAATACGTCCGGTACCTTGTGAACATAGCCTGAATGCCTGGTAACTCATATGCGTTGTTAGCTGCCTAGATTATGGCTGAAAGATCTGTTAACTGCTTAATTACCGACTGGCTGAGTGTGACGTGGCTGTGTGCATGTTTTAGTTACTTATTATTATTGCAGGGCCAGTATGGTTTCCTGTCCTATAATAATTTTGCTTAAATTTTATTGTGACCTTTTTATCAATCTGTTTGTGCCAGAAAATGAGAAATTGAATTTTGATGCTGTCACCAAAATACACTCTCACCTGGATGATGACAGGAATGGTAAAGTTGATTTGAGTGAGTCAAATGAGGTTAGTGTACACTAAATGTTCAGGTTGTTGCTTATTGTAACTAAGCTCTCTGATACTTTCCTTTTACCTTCCTGAAAGTAAGGTTGGAGTATGTAGTTGAATCTCTGATGAAATAAGTGAAGAATAGCACTTATATTATTGGTTTTTGTTTTAATAATAGATTGTAAACCATTACCTGTTTATGTCAGTCATTAGTGATTAAATCTTTATTCATGTCAAGGAGCATTACAGTTCCCACTGAAAAAATTCTACTCGCCATAAACCAATAATGTCCGCAGTAAAGTCCTTCTCAAAGTTTTTGTAACGTGTAACTTTCATTTTGTTTTTAACCACATTTTAAAGTTTATGCGTGATGAATTAGAAGTCACAGATGAGAAGCGGCATTCACACTTCCATGGAAATGATGACTTTATCTCTGTTGAGGAGATGTGGCAAAGCTGGGTACAAAGTGAAGGTAAGAATTATGTTATGAGTGAGAAGCAGCAGCTGTTTCTGCTACTAAACACCAAACAATAATTTATATTGGCTCGTAGGCATCCTCTTCATCATTTCCCGGCTCCTCTTAATCCTGCATTCTCATAGCCATGCATGCCTTGTTTATGTCCAGTTGGTTGGGACAATCCAGTCATTTTTAATGATTGATAATCAAATCAATCAAGTGGCCATCAAGAGGAAGCATGGCCAAGTGAGAATTCAGAGGCCCCAAGTCCTGAGATCAAATCCTTGGCCATGCCAAGATGTTCACTTTGTGGGACTAATAAAATATTAGTCTGTTATTGATTGCTTGGTCATATTCTACTGTATATGTGACCACACTGGTTATTTTATTATTTTTGTCTGTTGAGGATAGCCAGTTAAAATCAAAACAGTGCTATTATTGTTTTGGTTTACTTTAATTTACAAGCTGTTTCAAATGCAACTAGACTACTTTCAATCATCTAAACTTGATGTCATGTGTTTATAACAGTTCATAACTGGACAACTGTGGAGGTTGTTGACTGGCTCACAAACTTTGTTCATCTTCCACAATATGCAGAAGTCTTTACTGACTTGGCTGTCAATGGATCGGTCATTCCACGGTAAAAGGATTTTTAATGATATTAAATTATGAATATAATTTATTAGTAAAATCCAACTAGTGGTCTATTATCAATGCTGCATTCTGATTGGTTGAGCTACTACTAGGCTATATGTTATAGCCCACTAGTAGCGAAAAGCGCGGCTTTTTGGCGGCAAAAAAGGATTAAAGTCTAGGGTTAACCAGCTAAAAAATTTTTATTTTCGATATTTTTGACCAACTAGTTGGATTTTACTAAAACAATAATTTTATTCCCCTCACCCTCATGGCCTCTGAGTCAATAACCCATTCGGACTTTGGCCTCATGGGCTATTTACTCAGAGCCTATTTGGGCTCGAGGAATAATAGGCCACTTGCACTAAGAGGTCACGTGACCAATGCTTCCTTTAAACAATGAGTTGGAATCTTGCTGATGCCAAAAATTGTTAGAGCACACAAAAATTATCTTACACCTGAAATTTGAGAGGAAACACATTTAAGGGAGATATTTTATGGCACTTTGATTTTTCAGCAATATAGTATGCTTTGTATTGGCCGCCATGTTGGAGGGCATGCTCTTGCCCTCCAACATGGCGGCCAAAATTACTTCTTGCTTATATCTTGTTCAACGTTTCATAAGTACACTCAGATGTGCTGTAAACGTTATCACATCATCTTTTCAACATTTTCCTTGAAGTTTAAGTGCAAAATTTTTGTTCAGAGAGAGGTAATTCATAATTTCAAAAATCCCATTTTGGTCACGTGACCATTTACGAACTTATTCATTCATAAAAACGATGTCACATGCCTCTTATTGCAAATGGCCTATTGTTAAATTATCTAAGGGCAAAAGAAGAAAGTCTTATTTGGTTGAAATCTTGAAGTGCTGCTTAAACTTTCAATAAAACATGGTCCAAGAAAGATGGTGCACCTCTTAATATATGCTTCCTACAAACTAGCCACCGTTAATAATAATATTTAAATAAGTAAAATTGTATTCCCCATATTCCTTATTGCAATTAACTTTTCAGCAATGGGTGGTTGAACTTAATTTTGTAGACATGTTGTAGGCATACCAGTCACATGATTTACTTGCCATTAGAACTATTTTTGAATTAAATACCAATATGTTCTGCAACCCATCCTTGTGTCAACAGACCTGGTAGCACTTCAAGTGTCTTTTTTCAGTGCATGTGAAGAACAAACTTATTAAAGCTAACATTTCCCACATGTCCAAAGAAGGATACAATCATTAGGAATAGACTTTCTCTTTACTATACAATAGTTCTACCTTATATTAATTTCCCATTATCCGTCTACGCTGTGTCAGAGTCCGATCTTACACCTGTACAATGTTTCTTAGACCACTGTGTTAAAAGGAAATATACGTCGAACCCTGTAAGTGTTTATGATTTCTTAGAGAGGCAAGACCTTAAAATTTTCAGAAAAGTTTCTAAAGCTAAAGGACATCCACTTTTATCTGTTATGCTGGAGTTAAACCATCCAGCCACAATCTTAGGAAAGAATCTTGTTTTAAACCTAAGATTAACACTGTGCATTTTAAAAACTCATTTATTAATCGTTTAGTTTTTAAATATGAATCAGCAATTAATATACTAGATTTTTTAACTATTACTTTTTACCTTTTTAAAATTTCTTACACTCACTTGTAACAAAAGATATGTATTTTTATCTGAGTTAGTTGAATCCAAACAATAAAGGTTTTTAACAGGTAGATGAAGGCTTAGGATTATGTGGCTATAATCATCTGAATATGCTAAAAGTAAATTGTTTATTCTAATAATTATTCAAAAGTAGGTTGAGTTTGATCGTCCGGGTTAACGTAGTCCTGAATAGGACTGTTGTCGTTGACAGTGACTGACGTTTCGACAACCTGTGCGGTAGTCATCTTCAGAGTCAAAGTGAGTTGTATCACGTCAGTAGATGGTATTATATACTCTGGTTATTGATCTGATTGGTCAATAAAGTCAAGATGTTATTGGTCGTCTGTCAGTGAAGCTGCGATGTCATTGGCTATGAAGACTCGTAATCAGTAATTGGCGCGTTTCGATCCGTCTATTGTCACAGTTAAGCAGTCGTCTATTGTTAGTCAAATTGTCAGTTCTCCAGTCGATCTCTCGTAGTTAGTTTCGCTTCATCCCGTCAATAAGTCGTTTGTACGGCGCTGGTAACTGTTGGCTACGATTCAGTGGCGTCTGTTCTAAGTTAGTGAACCAGCTTTCCAAAGTAAGACGTTGATGGTAGTCTGTAGAATACGTTATACATGTCGCAGAGTCCCAGTCAATTTGATGTTTCGTCTGTAAATGATGCTCAGCAATGTGATTGTTGACGTCACCATTCCTCGTTGCTCGTTTGTGTTCGGTCAGTCGCGTGCTAAGGTTTCTGCCGGTTTCACCAATGTAAGAAGCCTGGCAGTCGCAGCATTTGATCTTGTATACTGCTCCCTGTCTGTCCTCCGGTTTGTCTTTGTCCTTGACATTAGTAAGCAGGCGTCGTAAAGTGGTTATGGGTTTGTGTGCAACACGTATATTGTAAGGTTGTAATATACGTGCAATAGTTTCAGAGGTACCTATGATGTATGGTACAGTAGCTGTCGTAACAGGGCCAGAGTTGACGTTCGTCTGAGTGTCAGTGTTGCTGTGGGTGTTCCGTCTAACAAAGTCCGTGTTGTAATTGTTCTTACTAAAAACGTTGTAAAGATAATCAGTCTCGTCTTGTAGGCTGTTAGGTGAATCGCAAACTAGTTGCGCTCGCCTCGTCAAAGTCCGGATAGTAGTAGCCTTGTGAGAGGTCGGGTTGTACGAAGACTGGTCTAGTAATCGGTCGGTATGTGTCGGTTTTCTGTAAACAGTCGTTTGTAGTTTGTTGTTGTTGCGAGTGACCAAGCAGTCTAGGAAAGGTATCTTACCATTTTCTTCGATCTCCTTGGTGAACTGTATGTCCGCGTTCTGTCTGTTAAGGTGTTCGTGGAAATCGTCGATTCCGTCTTTGTGTACGGCGGTGAATGTGTCGTCAACGTAACGTAACCAGATGGGTATAGTTCGCGTGTAGGTAGCTAGGGCTTGTTCCTCGATGTTTTGCATGACAATTTCTGCTACAACAACAGAAACTGGAGAGCCCATAGCTGTACCGTGTAACTGTTTGTAGTGTTTCCCGTTGTACTGAAAATACGTCGAAGTTAAACAGAGGTTTAGTAGGTCCATGATGTCGTCTGTAGGTAGTGGTAGTTCAGCAGTAGAGTTCTTAATAGCGTTCTCAGTACAGTCTAGAGCCAATTGAAGTGGAATACTGGTGAACAGTGATTTCACGTCAAAGGACACTAGTTTGTGGTCGTCCGGTATCTGTATCGTCTTAATGGCGTCAATAAAGTTCTCAGTAGACTGTAGTTTATGTCTAGATTCCTCCGTCAGTGGTTTCAGTACGTTAGTTAAGTATTTAGACAGTTGGTAGGTCGGGGACCCACAGAAAGAAACTATGGGCCGCATAGGTATGTTCGGTTTATGTAGTTTTGGTAGTCCATACAGCTTGGGTGGCTGCGGAACACTACACCTCAGTCTGTTGTAGCGTCGAAAGTCGATCTTGTCGGTTTTCTTCAGTGTAAGCAGTTTGTTGTTAAGTTTGCGTTGCAGTGCGGGTGTCGGGTCTCGTTTGAGTACTTCGTAGGTCTGTTTGTCGTTAACAAGCGAGTCCATTTTGTCGTTGTAGCTTGTCTTGTCCATAACAACAGTCACTCGTCCTTTGTCTGCGGGCAGTATGACTATGTTCTGGTCTGTTTTCAGTCGTTTAAGAGCTCTCTGTTCGTCAGTAGTCAAGTTACTGTTTGGTAATGAGGCTGATTGTAAGGTAGAGGTCACTCTACTTCTGATGTTATCCTTGGTCGATTCTGGTAGCTCGTGTTGGCGAGACAGAACGGCCTCAACGCTAGATACAATAGCCTCCGTAGGTATTTGTTTCGGCGTCACTGAGTGTTTAAGTCCGTAAGAAAGTACTTGTGTTTCGGTCTCGTCTAAGGGACGGGAAGAGATATTCCTGACCCAGTTTTCGTCGGGTTTACGTCGTTTAGCCAACAGTTACCAGCGCCGTACAAACGACTTATTGACGGGATGAAGCGAAACTAACTACGAGAGATCGACTGGAGAACTGACAATTTGACTAACAATAGACGACTGCTTAACTGTGACAATAGACGGATCGAAACGCGCCAATTACTGATTACGAGTCTTCATAGCCAATGACATCGCAGCTTCACTGACAGACGACCAATAACATCTTGACTTTATTGACCAATCAGATCAATAACCAGAGTATATAATACCATCTACTGACGTGATACAACTCACTTTGACTCTGAAGATGACTACCGCACAGGTTGTCGAAACGTCAGTCACTGTCAACGACAACAGTCCTATTCAGGACTACGTTAACCCGGACGATCAAACTCAACCTACTTTTGAAATGACTCCTGGGTTCAAACCTTTCACAGTTCTAATAATTATTAATAAATATTTTTAATAAATTTTATTGAAAATATTCATTGTTAAGTTAAAAAAATAAGCATTATTAATTTATACTTCTGAATAACAGGGCTTTTGACGTTTATTTCTGCATTTTTAAGCTGACTGAAAATTTATAGCTGAATGTTGGGTGTTTTTAAATTGGTGCAAAATAAATTCTCACTTATCGTTTTATAGATGAAATTACATTGTCTGTCATTTTCCTAAGGTAACCCAACTGTTGGGTGATTGGTTGAGAGGAAACCATATAAATATGTTTCATGTTTATTGATCAGAGCAATTGTGTACTACAGGTGGTTCATTGTTAGTTACTGAAAGCTTGATTGAACTCTCAATTCTCATTATTCACAAACACTTTTTCAATCACATTAGGTTTTAAGAATTCAACTTTAAATCTCCAGCAAAAAAGTACTCTTGCCTTCAAAGAACTCTATTCTTTTTTTCCAAATACTTGACTGTTATGGATGAGAAAGTTTTGTATGCTAAGTTATTTGTGTGCTGTGGATTGTGATACATTTGTATTTTTTTTAATGCATGCATGCAATTTTTTTCCTGTTTTTGCATAGTATAAATTAGCTACAATTCACACATGGTGTAGCTTTATTCCTTATTTGGGATAGTTTAGGCTTCTGTGTTGTGTCATAAATTTAACCAAGCTATTTAATGCTCATTTGTGATGAACAGACTGGCTCTTCAGGAGAATGGCTTGCTGCAAGACGAATTGGGGATAAAGGATCCAAAACATCGCAAGAAGATTGGCTTACGTGCCATGGACATTGCCCTTTTTGGTCCTCCATTTGGTAGGTCATGATCTGTTTCTTTTGATATTTGCTATAAAAACCCAGTCAAGAAAACTAAAAACAATAATTATTGCTTTTGTACATGTACATGAACTTTGTAAAATAGTATGGAAAAAGAATAAAGGTTATTGTGCTTCATAAAACTAAGTTACAAGCCTTAAGCTAGGTTATCCCTCATGTTCTTAGTTCAAGTTTCAGCAGCAAAATATTAGTGCTTACAAGTAGAAAGTAATTCTGCTACAATTTGCTAAAGAAATGGTTTGACCATCAAGGTTTATATACAGCAGATCTTCAGAGGTGTCTCATGGGTGTGGTTTTATTTAGTGTGTCTTTTCTTTACAATGTTCTTAAGATATTATCTTGTTATTAGTAAATTGTTTTAGTTTACTTAATAAATTTATTTTTAACTTGAAATATAATTTTGCAGAAACATTTTTACTGCTTTTCCTCTAGTATGCCTTTCAGTTGACATTTTCTATAATTTAGTAATTATTCTGTTGCAGTAAGGTTTCTGGAATCAGCCCAATTTGAATATATTTTCCTAATTTCAATATTTATGTTATTTATTCAACATTCAACAGGTGGTAGTTCATCCCTATAATATACTGTTATGCATGTTTTCAAATCTATAAGGCTTGCAATCTAGATACAATAATATTCTACATGATTAATACACACATTTTTAGCCAAATGTTCATGTTTTATTAACCAACAATGTCCCAAATAATTATTGTTACAGTATTACTGCAATAGTGTTATTACAACCTGTGACTTAATTCTTGTATTCTTGGCCCGAGTTATTGATGGGTTGATGCCTTGTTGATCAGGATAATGCTGTAAAGAAACTGTAAACTGCAACTATATCAAAAGATTATCATGGTTGAAACAAGGGTTAAGCCAAGGTTTATGTAAAGTTTCTTGACTAGATATAGGAACATGTAACAGGTAGTGATGTTAAGGACAAGGAACACTCAAAATTAATCTGGACGTTTCGATCAAACATCAGAATCACTGACTAGACTACCAAACGTTTACAAAAAAAATTAATGCACTTGCATTGACATAATATTTCCATTTTTTATTTTTATTGTCAGTTTCAGGACACAGTCTTCTGAAGGATGTTGTTGTGGCATTTTCTGTGCTAATTGCAACTGTTGGTTGCTGGGTCGCTGTGTTGCAGAAACGCAAGGCAAAAGAACAAATGGAACGAATGATGAAGGACATGAAAATACTGCAACAAGCTGAGGATGGTCTTCAAGAGCTGCAGCTAAGGTAGTTCATTAATTTTAACTTCTACCACTAAGTACAAATTATGTGTCTAGGATTTTTTTTATGGATTTTTTAAGCGTTTACTACTGAAAAGTATAAGCGCTATATAAACATTTTATTTTTATTGTTAATTTTTTTAATTTTCAATATTTTTAAGTACATCACTGGTGATGGTAGATTGTCAAATCCCTGGTAATAAAGTAGTTTATTATAATTATAACGAGTTATTATTTTTGGTCCTCTAGACTAGCTAAAGCTGAGGATGATCATCAGGTGGCTATTGCAGAAAAATTTGATTTAGAGGCAAGGTTAAAAGAAGAGCTTGAGATGACAAAGGTATTCTATTGTTTCCTTTTATATAACTTGTTTATTCTCTGGCTTAAATTAAATAATTCTTAGTTCTTAAACCAGTAAATGCTCTTGCACTAAAACTCACTTGAGGACCCCTCAATAATAACTTTAATAATAATAATAATAAGTTTATTTATTTCTATAGTGCTCTTATGCTATGTTCAAGGCGCTTTACAGTCGTGTAAACAACATTATTATTGAAAAATCTTTACAAATTTTTTTACAAATTCATACCTGTTGTGCCAGGTACAGAAAAGTAACTGCACCGTGGTAGTGGCCTTCCCAAAAGATTTGCTCCTAATTGGCCACCACAAACTTTTCCAAAGAAATATTTATTGTAATATGTATACTACCTCTGATTTTCTTCTTTTTTTATTTAGCTCCTATTATTAGTGCATTTATATACTCTTTTTGAATAAGTGTGAATAAACTGAACTTGAACTTAAACGTGAACTTGAAGGGCAGTGTCAATATAAATGAGCCTCTTGTAATGTTATGTTTTGCTCTTACGTACTTTTTATCAATATTAATTCTGAAATGAAACATTTTTTGTTGCATCGTCATACAAAGCAAGAAGCACAGCTGTTATCAGAAACTCACACAGGAACAGAGGAGCAGTTACAAAAGCTCAAGCTTGCAGAGGAGGAATTAGCTCAGGTATAATTACTTACCTGGGTTGTGATAGAGCGATTTTCGTATGACCTTGAAAAAAGGTTTTGGTAAGTGTTCGTTCTTTGTTTCATCAGCCAATGGATGAAAAGATCAAAACATGGCCTCTTCGGTTTCCCGCCAAAGGAACCCTAATATGGAGAAGGCATTGTTCGATTGGCCAATCGTGTTGTAGTATGGCGTCAAAGCGAAGTATCGGTTGATTTCTAGAAAGTTCTCGGGCATAAAGTTTTTTCACCTGAGCATTCGCTTAACAGGGATGTAGCTAAAGTTTTTAACAGGCGGAAATCTAGGAATGATAGGCGGGCATTTGGGCCAAAGGCCCACTCTAGCGTGCCTTTGGCACGCTATACCTAGGGGGGTCCGGGGGCATGCCCCCCCGGGAAATTTTGAAAATGCGTACTCTCGGAGATGCATTTTCCTTGATTTTGGGGGCAAAATCAAGGGCATTCAGGACAGACGTTTATCAGGTAACAGGTAATAAAGTTATGATGAACTGCAGTCTTGATTGTTTTTAATGTTTAACTGAAACCCAGAATGATAATTAAGTTAATACATCTGTGATGGTGGGTGTAGCTATCACTGTGGTCTGCTCTATTCCGCTGCACGTACGTGAAGAGTGATCGTCAACAGGTGAAGAAGTGACCGAACACGTGCTCTCGTTGATTTGCACAGATTCTGTAGCTGAGCTAATCGAACTTCTTTCAGCAATGTCACTTGGTTCCTTAGAACTTATCCTGTTTCTTTCAGTAGACTTGAAAAATTGCATGATACCAACAGCCTCAGAATCATCTTTCTTTCTTTTCCCCGACATTATAAAGCAATAATAGAGAGATTAAGATTCACGTTTACGGCATACGGCAAACGGCAAACGTCAGTTGAAAATTTCTCAGAATAGAAAATAAGCAGATAAAAACAGTTCAGAACGATTCTTGTGGACAAAACTGGCATAAAACTACTTATTTTTGTGTAGAAGCAAAAAACAGTAAACGAAAAATAAGTGGAAAACTTGGTCACGTGGTACAAATTCACGTTTCCCGTTTGGCGTAAACGTGAATCTTAATCTCTCTAATATTTCAACCGGCAGAGATACGCAATTGCGTTCATTATTTCGCATACATGAAGTATGAATCCCGCTGGCCATTGAGCCTGCAAAATGGACGATGAGATGCGAATGATGCGATCGTAGCACGTAAATGGAGTGTTTACAAACCTTTCAGTTCCGGTAAGACAGCAATGAAGGTGTAAACAAACGAAATAAATAAATAACAGTCTTCTGAGAACATTTAAAAACATTTTGGAGAAATAAGTAGTGCCTTACAGCCGGGAAAATCGCGTTCACAGCCGGGTAATTTTCCCGGCTTCCGGCTATTATCTACATCCCTGGCTTAACCAACCAAAAGCCATGCGAGTTTGCATCCGTTCGATAAACCAATCAAATCACTCTATTTCCGTTCATTTGTCATTTCTGTTTTGTTCGCGCACATTCATTTAAAGGTCATAGGAAAATCGCTCTATTAAGCATGATTTGGGTAAGAGTTTCAGTAACTTTTGAAGAAGGTGACATTAGTTTCCTTAAATCTTACGTTTTCCAGTGATGATTGACGCAAAGTAGGCAGCAACACAACAGAAATAATTATTATGCAGCCCTATAGCAAGTAAGGCTCATAGAGGGTTGCCATGTCGTTATCATTGAAAGCCCTGTTGGGCTGATATTACAGGGCCTGAAGCAAATTTGAATTTCATCCCATTCCTTGGACAAGCAGTGCTCACATTTTTCTTGGCTGGGACAGTACATCCTTTTTTAAGTTTATGAGTTAGATACAAGATGACTCACTGCGACCTTTGCCCATTTGGTTAGTAAGCAGGTAAGTTACTTGCTGAACAGAAAATCTACCTGTACTTCTCCCGGACAACTGGACCAGAATTTTTGCAAGACCTGTGTTTCTAAACTTTGTGTTATGTTATGTCACTGGTTAAGGTTCGTCGAGCTTTGAGAAAAGCTGAAAAAGAACTTGAATACCAGACATGGAAGGCTCCACCAGTTTTGAAACAGTGGCTTCAAATAACATTTGATAAAGAAACCAAGCACTTCCAACATAAGAGAGCCATAGCACTGAAGCAGATGAAGGAAGCTAAGGAAGCAGTAAGTGGAGATGTAAATCCATCTGTGGAGAAATTATCGAGCTATAGTTTTTTTCTTGATCTTCATCAAACATCAAAAATTTAAATTTAAATAGCATTTTTTTTTTCAATTTATTTTATTTTGTTGACGCTTTCTGATGGCCACTCTGGTTCAAGTAATACAATACTAAGAACAGGGGGCTCAAGCACTCATGACAATGATGGCAACAACAACTTTAAAATGATTTATTGAGCGGAACAATAGCTCTACACATGCATCAAACTTTTTGGTACATTTTGGTGACATTCACAGGATGGCTACAACATAAAACTTCCTATTGCAATAGAGTACTAAAGTGTGACGTCATAAAAAATTGAATTTGTGAAATTATGGCATTCGTCAGGATAGTCTGAAAGAAAAACAACCAAGAGGCCTTCTTGCCAAAAACTAGCATTGTGGGGCAAATTGTCTCTAAGATATTAGCCCAGTTATGCTCTGATGACTCCATACAAATCCTTCTAAATTTGACTTGGGTCTAAACGTCATGACCCAAGTCAAATTTAGAAGGATTTGTGTGGAATTATCAGAGCATAACTGGGCTAATATCTTAGAGACAATTTGCCCCACAATGCTAGTTTTTGGCAAGAAGGCCTCTTGGATGTTTTTCTTTCAGAATATCCTGACGAATCCCATAATTTCACAAATTCAATTTTTATGACGTAATCACTTTAGTACTCTATTTGAACATGGATACTTGAGAATTCAATACTGGGAAAAATTGCTTACATTTGACAAATTGAAGGAGGTTACTTAATCACCATAAAGTTTGAAAGAATGCACTCCACACGTTCACTGCTGTCATAACTATTTATAATAGTAATAATAGCAATGATGATGATGATGATGATGATGATTATTATTATTATTATTTTAATAGCTCCTCTATAACAAATAATTATGTAGCAGCAGGTGTTCACTGCTATTTGTACATACTTGTCACCATTATTTACCTATGGCACATTACTTTTTCTAGTGTGAAAGAATAAAGAAAAAACGCAACAGTTTAATTGGATCACTTCGCTTAGCTCATGATTTGTCCATTGATGAAGTTGATCAGAAGATTCTGAGTGCAAGGTTAGCTTTGATTATCCAACATTACTGATTAACTGTTTAACCTAAAATCCTCATGGAATTTTACAGGAGCAGCTTAGAGTAATAGTCATTTAAATTGTGGAACAGATGGCATGATGATGGCAATCAGTTTTCCTTGATTTATTTCGTCACAGCAACAACCCTGAGCAATATCTCTATACGTAGGTAAAATCATTTAATCTGTATCCTGAAAACTTCAAGTGAGACTAAAACCTGCAATTTACACCTCTAGGTGAGATGACAAGCATTCCTGTCCATTTCATATGGACTCCCCTCCTCCCCTCAGGGCTACAAGAAAGCCCAGTATTATTTGGGACGATAAAATTGGGGAAACATGCAGTCAATTTTCCCCCTTCTTGATTTTTGCAGATCAGCTCTTGCTGAGGTCACCAATGAGCTAGAGGAACGGCAACATCGATGGTCTCAAATAGAATCCTTTTGTGGGTTCCAGATTATGTCGCAGACCTCGTTTGGTATCGGAAAAGGCAATGGGATGCGGCCACAGACTGGATCTGCCATTGCACAAGCACTTGTTAATGTTGCCAATGTGGCTGGTGTCAGTTCAGGAAGAAAAATCTCATCCAGTGCAAGTCCTTGGAAAGCACTGCCTGAGGCCACTATATATAGCCAAGCAGAGAGCAAGGAGGATCTTCCACCTACTTTTTCCACTGTAACTGCTAACTTAGCTTTGGCTGATGTGGTCAGTGAGAAGCCACCTAGGGATAAAAGAAAATCAGCTGACTTAAAGTGTGATGGTGATAACTGCAGTGATATAGAGGCAGATGTTGGAAAGACAGCTGAGATTAGATCTTCTGATGCAGACTGTGGCCACCCTAGTTATCAGCTTGGTTCAACAGCTATGGTAAATGGCATTGCAGAGTCAGAAAATAAAGATCATTCTTTAGAACACCTTGTGTCATCAAGTGGAGTGTCAGTGGAAGAAGAAACTGCACTGAATGGCAACGGTTCCTCTGACTCTCCTGCTGGCAAGCAAAAAAAGAGACTGAGCTGGTTTGGAAAGCGCCAGGACTCCAACACAGAAAGTGAATCTTCATCAGCTGCTGAGAATGAGGAAGAAACCAGAAGGAAGATTAGATGGCTGTGGAGGTCGGCCATTCGCAAGTCCAAGGCACAGAGAAATGCAGCAGACAAAGGCGATGCTGGCTTACTAAAAGCTGCATCAATGGAGAAATTGAAGTCGGGATAAATGCTTGTTGGACTTGAGTTAAAATTAGTTGCAGAACAACTTTTAGTTGTTTCTTCCAGACTAGGAAGCATTCATTCACAGAGCTTCAAGCCAGTTGTCTGGAATTTGACACAGATTGTCTCCTAGAGTGGACAGTCAGGAAGGCTTCTTGTCCATGCAATCTAACAGCTCAGTGGAATGTTTAAGCTTAGTATCTTTAAAAGGTTCATATTCTAACTGTGTTGATGGTTGAGGCACTGTTTATAACTCAGTAAAACAAGGATGCTGGATCTAGGAAGAGATGAGAAAAATTCAGTTTGACATAATGCTTGTTTCCTTTGTTGGAAGAAGATTGTGTTCTTAAATTTTTCTCTTAGACCCAGTTATTCAAATCATGTTGTCTTTTTCTGTTTTGAGATAAGACATAAACAATAGACAGGGATATATTTCTGGTTTTTGTACTTTAAATTTGCATAATGATGATTTTAAGTAACAGAAGTTTTTCATGTACAAAATGTACAAATTTACAAATGTACAAAAAAGAATAGAATTATGGTTTTATTTAAATGCAAACGTTTTAGAAGTGTTAATATTATTGCACTGAATGTGCTCAGAGGGAACACAATATAAGTTTCATTGATCAGTATTCCTTATTGTCACAGATATATTTTTGGTTAACTGTAATTAGGTTGTTTTATCACATTTTTAGTAGTTGTATAAGCAGGGAACACTGGCGTATTAAATTTGGGGGGTGGGAAAAGAGGAGGGTTTGTGTACACATTCCACAGAAAATTAAATCACCCTTTCACAGCAATTTAGAGAAAATAACTAAGGGTTTAAAAACTCAATAGGAGGAGCTCCCTGATTCTAGAGAAGAAAATGTCTACTCACAGAATAACCTGACTGTATAGCTGGCTCTAGAAAGAACAGGGGTGGGGTTAGCCTCTACGATAGTATCATTTTAGTGCCCTAAGGCACGCAGCCACAAGTCTCTTGTGGACTTTAAGATGCGAATGTTCTTTTCATGGCAATTTAATTGTTGACTTCAGTATTTTGTAAAGAATATGTTTAATGATTATGATTGTTGTTTTCTAGCATTCAATACAATGACTTACAGTATACCTAAAGGTGTATATGGTACGACAAGAAAGCATGCTTTCATATTTATTTTAACTTGAGTATTTATTTCGTTGGGCAAAGCCTTTATCCAGGGGTCTCAATGATGATGAAAACTGATTTAAATTCTCTCTTGAGAGTTTAAACTTTTCGTGAATGGAGCTAATATTTGGTATGCCGTGGAAAGAATGTTTAAGATTCAAAATATTTTGTATTTTGAGGCCCTTGTGGTTATAAAAAACTGTTTTTGTCTCACAAAGAATGACAATCATTTGTCGTGCAATATTCACGTCATACCACAAGTAACTGGTCATACAACTTCATTGTACTGAGTGTCTTACAGACTAATAATAATTATTAACATAATTCATCTTAGAGTACTGGTACATAAGACTGGTACACTATAAAAGTTTTTGCTTCCATCAGCCAAAAACACTTTGTTTCCCTGTGAGAGAAGGGTTTTTTCGTTCGTTTGTTTCACATTTTTTTAAATTTTAATATTGTAAACCTCTAGTTCCATTTATAACACAAGTCACGAATCAATGGTCTTGTGATCATGTGCACTTCTGAGAAAGGACAAAATGATGAAATCACTTAATTTTCATTTTTAATGCAACTGTGGCTTGGATATGTTTTTTTCTGATTATAACTTTTATTTTCTCTTATTGGAAGGTTTTCTTGAATGCTCTTGAAAAAACAATGTTGCTGCAAACTCAAATGCAAAGCACTGTTTTCAGCTAACTTCTCAATATTTTGATTGACAATGAAACATGTCTTTTAATACACTGAACAGTGTCTTCAGAGAGCTGGCTTGTGGTTAATGCACCGTTTACTTTACACTCTGAGCCCAGATGACATAAAGCAAGTAAGCCAAATATATGAAACATGGTGAAATGATTAAAGCATTTTTTTCATCAATTTTTTTCATCAGTGTAAAATTTGTAAGGTAATTTTATCAGCTCAGCTGTCTTCATGCTTGATCCCACAAATTTGTTTTCAAAAACTTTGGGGCACTGGTTGTCAGTTGTTTGTCATTTACCTGTTTATTGGTTTGTGAAACATTATTTAATTGCCGATTTCTACATGACAATAAAATTAATTTGAGAAGAGGCGGCAGGGTGGGGGGGGGGGGGGGGGTTATAATCAAGCTTTCCAGATACTTAAGGTAAATATTTTTATTGCAGTATCTTTACCTTAATTTTGTGGTTTGCACCAACGTTTGTGTTGTAATGGTTTTACAAAAATAAAGACACTATAAAGTTAGTATTAATTTCGTGGTATTAATAAAAAAGAGGAAAGCTGAAATAGTTCCTGTTGCTGTGCTTTGTTCTTGAAATTTCGTTAATGTAATAGTGTATACCGGTGCTCAAAACAGTCATCTTCTGTTACAGTAATGCAGGGCTCTGTGCAAGCAGCACCCCAGGGGAGGTGGGGTACTCCTTACATTGGTTTTAAAAGGGACAAGGGAGTCTCTGCCCAAAAGGGGTACCTCTTTCAGGCTTCAAGTATATGAAAGGGTAGGGATTTCACTAGTTGAATTTATGAAAGGGCAGGGAAGTCTGTCATTTTGGTCTGTGCAAAGGCCCAAAACAGCTGCCTAACAGATGCATTTTATGGCTATGGTAAAACTAAACGTAAAGGTGCAGACAAACTAAAGACCCAAACGCCCGTAGCTTATCCTGGTTTCCTTAGCATAAAGCTTTCCTAGGAGTATTGCTACTCCTTACTGGATGAGGTACCAGTTCATAACAGGGTTACCCTCTGGCAGAATTATGTCACTGGTACCCATTTATACACCTTGGTGAAGCGAGACAACAAGGAGTAACGTTCCTCCTCTAAGGAAACAATGCGATGGGCGGGGCTTGAACCCCAGACCTCCAGATCCAGAGTTCAAGGTGTTAACCTCTCAACCACACACGCCTCTGTATGGCTATGGAAAAGTTGGGGAAACGTCCAGGTTTTGTGAGTTATTCATATTTAAAGGACAGTGAATTTCCAGCAGTTAAAAGGGACACGTTGTAAACTAGGCTTGTGAAAGGGGTGTCATTTTGTCAATAAAGGGTAAACAAAAGGGGTACCTTTTCTTTCAAAAATAGAATATAAAAGGGTAAGGGTTAGTTGGACCTCTGGGCGCAGCCTCCTCGTATTAAATTTGGTTGAGTCCGGCCCCCTCGGGCCTAAATATTGTAAAGGTTCAGAGCTTTAAAAGCACAAACTTGTAAGCTTTAGCTCTTCAAAGTAAATGACTCTATCAACTTCTTTTTTGAACTAAAAATCACCGGCCAACAATGCTCTTGAACCAAAAGTTTTTGGCCAGGAATATAGTTTATTCATCCACTACTTTTCTCTAAAGCCGTATTACAATCATTACAATTTTTGGTTTGGTCACAACAACATATTAATCAAATTGTCTTTCCAAGAGTCAGTGAGTGTTCCATCCACATGACTGATTAAGCAGTGCCTATGTAAGAGCAGGGTTTTCCAGCTTTTTTTATTATTTCCAGCAACTCGTCAGAAGACAGAGCAGATGTTACATACACTCGCTGTTTTTCCATATCAATTTCAAGGTTGTCAATACCCCCTGGTAAAAATAGAGAAGATTACAAGTAACAATAATGATAATTCTGTTATTTATTCTTGGCAGAATTTATAGCATTAATGCCAGGGCTGAGCAAATGCATGAAACAAATAATCTTAATCAAACATAACAGTGTTAACTCTTTTAAGTCCCAATAGCGTCCAAGATCAATTTTCTCTTTACAATTATCCATACACTGTAAAGAGATAAGTTATGAGAATCAATAAAATGATCACCCAAGCGAAAAAACTTTGATCTTTGAACAAATTCTCTCAACTAATTCTTTAAGGAAATGTATGGAGATCAGTTTGGAGAATTTGTATGTGGATACTGGGGCTTAAAGGGTTAAGAATCCCAACTGGCCAGAGGCAAACCAGCTGGCTATTTTCAGGACTACCATTAACAAATTCAGCTGGTGGTCAGAACGAGACTTGAACTTAGGGCCCCCAAATTGCAACTGTTTGGCAGTCTAACCACTTGGCCTGGCTAAAACCCTATAAGCTAACTTTGAAATTCAAAAGCACCTTCTCTCTTTAAGTCCCAAGATCCACAAACAAATTCTCCATATCAACCCCCATACATTTCTTTGAAGAACTACTTCAGACAATGGTTGCTAGAAAGATCAACGTGTTTTCATATAGGTGATCAGTTTATTATTTTTTACTCTCATAAGAAAATAGATGTTGAGTACCTTTTTTATTCAGCACACGGGTGACAGCTCCAGAGCAGCCTTCACATGTCATTTCCACCTGAAACTCGTGACGCTAGTGGGTTAACATAATAAAAAGCAAATAAATTATTTTACTTGGACGCTGAAAAAAGCTGCAGAAACCGTGGGAAAGATGTCCTTCCACACAAAACCCACAGTTGAACTGGATCAATATGGGTATCTATGTACTGTTAACCTGTAAAAAACATATCTGCATATCATTGAGAAAGAAGTGACTGAAAATGAAGTGTTGTAAGGGAAGGCTTCACCCCAAGGTCCCTTCTCCCTCATTATTTTTGACAGAAAAGGCAGCCTTTTCAAAGATCTTTCATTGGAAAATGGCTACCCTTTCACATGTTACACGAAGGCATTTTGCAAACCTTGGGGAGAAAGTTAATGGATGTTATTGTTAACAGGGGTCTTTTTTGCATGAGGATGCGCGACCGCTGACTTGACAAAGAGCACACGACCAGTGACAGTGACCATGCATATGGTGCATAGTCATAGGAGCCAAATTGTTCACTTTGAAAGCTTGCTTGAGATTGAAATGGTAGCAGGAACTTAGGAAAGACCTTCGTTGTACAAAATAAGTAAAGATCTGGTGATTTAAAGTGGAGACTGATGCGCTGAACGAGGTGAAAGGGCATGTTGAAAGAGCAAGGATGTCTGACACGAACATGGCTGCTTGTTATTGTTTGGCGCTCGACTCGTGTCTTGATTCCCGTTCAATTGCAAGAACCGCAAAGTTTGGCATACAATGCATTGCTGATGTGTAGCTATTGAGCAAAATGTTCTTTATTTAGTGTTTGTCTATAAATCGGATGTAAATTAGTTTCTCGATACCGTGGAGGATTTCTGTCAATAATTTGTTGATAGCTGATTTAGCCATATTTCTGGAGTGGATTAATAACAATCAGCAGGCGACTACCACGCCGTTATCAGTTGAAATAGAAAGTTGTTCCCTTAAGTATTTTAGCGATACAAAGTTTGTTTATCGGAAAATTGTAGAACTTCTTGTTTTTGCATGGACGAACATTGTAACACATTATTAAAAGGAATATTCATTTAGCCAGAACTTAAGTGCTGTAATAATTTTTAACTTTTGGTCGGCATCACATGTTTCCTGTACTTCTTGGGAAACCTAACCGTTTGTTTCATCAAAATCGGTCACAAGATTCGACTTTGATTTCGGTCCTATTGAATACAGTTTTGACTGTGTCTCATTGATATTCATTTTTTTATTTTTCAAGACATACATTGTGATACCAACAACATCTCGCCAGGTGACTAATCTACGTCTCGTGTGCTGTTAATTTTGTAGCTTTAAAGTGCTGGGAAAATTGTAGAACATATATTAATTCACTGCTGAACTCGACACCGGCTTTTGCGCACTTCGAACCCACTCGCTGAAATTTGCTTTTTTTTTTCGAATATTTCTGTTCCTTTCCCATTTCAAAACGAAAAA
Source organism: Porites divaricata (assembly GCA_038088405.1). Classification (NCBI taxonomy): domain Eukaryota; kingdom Metazoa; phylum Cnidaria; class Anthozoa; order Scleractinia; family Poritidae; genus Porites; species Porites divaricata. Next base: position 2,899,284 of record JBBMOI010000005.1, read on the forward strand.
AATTGAAAGTGTTTACTTGCATCAACAAACGTTTCAGCACTTTGTTTAGACTTTGATGAGGTTAGCGCAATCCTACAGGCACTACATATACGCGCAATGTTGTCCAGGTCAAGTGGGGAGGTGAAATTTGATGGTAGCTCGTGTAAGTTAAAGCCAGTCTACTTTGCTTTTGTTAAGACCATGTTACAGTTTTTTTGCAAACTACACATTTTATTAAATCACGAGCACATTCGCCAAGACCAATGAGAAAAATAATCGCGATGATGGGATGGCTTTGAGACGCGCCATTTTGATGAAGGCAGACCCTGTGGTGAGCCTCCATGCACATCGCTTGTTCAGCGGTCGCGCATGCTCATGCAGAAAAGACCCCTGTTGTTATTGTTATTGTTATGATACTGCACATAACATGCAACTTTTCAAAATATTTTAATTAAAAGGCCCTTTTTAATTCCTACATGACAAATTTCCCTGCCCTTTCACATACTTAACTAGTGACATCCCTTCCCATTTAAAATATCTGAACTCTGTAAAAAGTGCTCCTTTGGGGAAGATACTCCCTGTTTAGGTTATGATAGGGGGTACATCACACCATATGACTCAGGAGGCCCTGGATCCCTCAATCCACCCCTGTACAATTTCACCGCTTCACCCACCCACCCACCCACAATATGTATGTTTTGTACTTCCTTGTTTAAATACATTAGCAAGAAAGCATATCTTATCATCTAGAATCGAAACTGTTTTCATCTTCATTTCTCAGTTAAATCTACGGTCCAGAAAACTCTCACATACGAATGTGTGTTGATTATCATGGTTCGGATAAAAAGGGTTCACTCCAGATCTATCACTATTGCCTTATTAGCTTTGACAAAAGCACATGCTTTTGCTTTGAAAGCTCTAAAGAAACGTAATGGCAAATTTCGATTGAAAAAGGCCAAAATCAGGCTAACGAATAAGCAGCTGTTTACATATTGTTGAAAGGAAGATACAGCGTCATGAAAACAGCATTTTAGAGACATCGTCATCAAAGAAGAAGAACAATCAATGCATGAGAGATTTAGTTTGATAAGGTCTGATTTAGATTCTTTCGCTTTTCCTTTGTTTTAAAGTGACCTAAAATGATTCTTATGCTAAGTTTATGGCAAATAGAGAAAATTACACATTTACAATCACAAAATTATACTTACAGAAGCCATTGCACGAGAACAATAGCACTTGCGTTGCTTTCACATGTAACGAAGACAGTCTGGAAGATAGAAGTGAGACGTCCGGCCAGATCACGTTCAAGCTGATCACTATGATATGGTAGAACAAAGGAGACTTTTGTCTGATTGGCTGTTTGAATCTTTAGTGTTCAGTCTTCTTACCGCGCGCCAGAGAGTAAACAAAGATGGCTGCTAGTGGGAAGGTTTCTTGAAGTTCTCCTTCGATCGTTCGTTCCTTCAAGAATTTCTAGCAAGAGTTGTTGATTTTCATATGACAAATAGCGGGAAAGGTTTTCAAGGGCTGTTTTAATCGACAGGGTGTTTTTGCCTTGGCCTATGAAAGAGGACTTCCTTGCAAATCGATAGAGGACAATTTTTTCCAACGTGACGATGCCTTATAAAGCTTGTTGAATGTTGGCCAAAAGTGCGCAAAAAAAACCGTTTTAAAACAAGGTACATCAGCTGAGAAGGAATTCTTATGTACGTTATGCTATACAGTAATCCTCGGAAGGAGAACGGCGTGTCTTTTACGCAAGAGGAAACACTCCAGAGTGGTGCGCTCTAAGTCCGACCAACTCGATCAAACGTCGTGTCCTGGAGCCGAAAGAGAAACAGGTAAGCTTTCAATTAGGCAGACACAAAAACCTACAACAATGAATCCGAATTTATTGCTTACCACATAATAAAACTGATTGTTTTTCTATGTGTGAAAGAGTCGACCCGGCCCGAGTTTTGTACCTTCCCTTTTTAGCATTCGTCCCTTGCATAGTGTGTTGTTCTTTTCTAAAAGCTGTTGAATTTTATTTGAGGTTGAAGTGGTTTCTCTGTTTGTTGCCAGGTGGTGAATTACCGGCTGCACATTCGAAGATGCATGTAGCAACGCAGAGGCTGCAAAGCACGAGTTCCTTGGCTTAACACCCCTGACCCACGCACCTCCAGTGTTGTAATAGTTATTTACAATTGTTTTGTTCACAACAAAAACAGAGACTTGTTGTCAGTAGATGTATAACTGAGTGCTTACTCAAAGAGATGCAACCAGTTGTAAATATTTATGTTAAATGGAGGAACCCAAAATGAACTGCTGTCTTTCAGCAATAAAAATATAATTGTCATTAGGTTGTCAGTTGCAAGGTTAGCTGTTCTTTGTTATTTGAATCCTTGATCAGTACAAGATTCATTCAGTGAATAAAACATGTTAACTCATGCTACTCACTCTTGACCTCACCAGTAAAAGTTCTGGCCTCAAAAGCAATGAAACATGCATATTTAAAATCAAGAGAAAGACCAATAACTACCTCTTCAAGTTTTTTCTTGACCTTGACAAAGAAGCCAACCTGCTTGCATTTTTCTTGTAAATTCAGTTTAGCTATGTTTGGATTTCAGAAGTGCGTGTTTAAAGCCAGGGGGAAGGGGGATTGTCCCAGGGTTGTCAAATATTTGATCCCTGGGATGCACAGAATTTGCTAGTTCCCAGCAAGGTTCCAAGTCGCTCGAATTGCATTTGACTGATGTAAAACCATATGTTCACAATTATTTCCCCTACAATTAGGAAGAGACATTAACCTTGAGGCATGTATAATTGAACCTTACCGTGATGTACATATATTCTTTTGATATGTTAGTTTCAGTAAAAGAATCACAGTATTGTTTTATATTATTTTGTTTGTTCAAATTGAGTAATGGCCATTATAATATTGTTATTGAGACCTTTCATTAAATATAGTACTGTGCATTAAGTTTTCATGGCTTTTAATGGAAAGCAATCACATCATCTATTATTTTTAAATGGTTTAGGTTAAGGGCTTGAGGCAAAGGAAACCGAACATCATGGGCATCTTATGACCCTAACCCTGCTGTCCCTGCTAATAGTTATTTTTCCTTGTTTCAGTTTGTAATAAAAGCCCTGTCTATTTAAAGACAGGTACTGAAGGTGCAATTGAAGTAACCTTGTTGTGCATGATAAAAACACTGAAAAATTTTAGACTTGGTTGGCTTCAAATTGATTTCCTTGGAAGGAAAAGAACACTCCCATTTTCGTTACCTGAAGTGAAGTATTTCAAACATTGTTTGCTAGTTCATAGGTCAGTAAAGGCCAAACAGGGTGGTTGCCCAATTTGCTGAGAATGGCTGGTCACACAACCACAGCATTTTGTTTGTTTATCATGCATGGACTTAAACAAAGATTCATAATAAGAGTGAAAGAACTTGCATAAACTTCAGCCTCTATCTGCTTACAATGGAGCAGGTGGCTAAAATTCAATTTATGAAAAAGCATGTAAACAAATTTTTGAAAAACATTTTGAATAATGTATTATTAGGCATTACTAGTATAAACAAATGTTGGAAATTTTGACACAGTAATAATGTTGTCTTATTTAGTGTCAATAAAGAGAGGTTTATAATAAATATATGAAATTGGTAGCATTGCAGAAAAGTTGAGCTTGTAAGAAAACAACTGGTAAAGCTTTTTAAAAATTATCCAGGACAGGACAATGAAAGTAAAATATATGTGAAATTTATGTCATGTATATTTTTAACCTGTGGAGAAAGATTTAACACGTGAACGATCAAATATGCGGTTTTGTAATCCTGAAACTTAAGCAATTGTGAAAAAAAACCTGAAAGCTCACAAAAAATCTACGCTTGAACGGGATTCGAGTGTTATTTTTATTTGTAGACTGTAGTAGAGCCACGGTTTACGTTTTCATGTACATAAAATTTAAGCTAGCTTACCTGATGTTGATAACTTTCGTCATATTCAGAGTGTGTGTTTATCTTCCTTGTTTATAAATTAAATTCCCACACTCAATTTGTCAACGCGATTGTTCTCAATAAGCGCTGCCCTAGAGACCACACTCTTGTAAGAATAAGCAAGACGACAGTACAATTGCGTTTTCTATCAGCGACCGGCTTCATTTTCAATACCGGTTTGCGCACTCCTTGCCAGTTAAATGCTCATTATTTTTCGCTCTATTTATTCTTCCATTACTCGTCTTTCATAGGTTTAAAGCGATCTGCGTCCCTCGAACTCTAAATAGACTTTTTGGCTATAATTGTCCGAACGGCAAGAAAATTTTCCCTCTCTTTCGTTAAAAATTCCTTGAGCGCAACATTAAAACATTCATTATTCGCCACAGTCGAAAGCAATGCATCAAAGTGACAGTACATATTACTTGAAATTTTGTACTCTTTCAGGGCCAAGACTTAAAGACACTAAAATTAGTGACACTGTAAACATAATTAGAAACTCTAAAAATAGTCCTGGGACGCCATTTTGGTAGTTTTCACGTTGAGAAGATACAACGTTTTGGCTTTTCTTAAGTGCCATGCCACTTTATATTGCAGATTATTTGTACAAGTCTCTTCCTCGATTAATAAACTATCTCTAACAAAAGGGATTTCCTGTCCCGAAGCCCACGACAAAAGTCTCGGATACTTGAACAAGTTTTTCTGAAAACTGTGAATTTTTCCCCTTCTGCTTGGTGTCGACTCTCGTTAACGCAAGTGTTTGGAAAATTGTTGCAATTTTATCAATGAAACCACCTTATTTTTTTTAAAAAAATGACTTGCTAATTATATTCTTGCACTTTTGCCTTGGTTTGGTGACCATCAAACATCGTTTCGCTGAACTAAGCTACTATTAGTGAGTTGCATGCTAACTGTCATGTACTTTCAAATTTTCCACAGCGTCAGTGAATAGGCTCTTATCGCTGTTTTGGTCAAAATATCATCACTACGTTAAAAATCACACGTTTTCATTGTACAACAACTTACTTTATTTAACAGTAATTCATTCCTGTGCTGAAAACTCTGGTAAAAATGACGGACATTTCTTGAGAGGCGGAATTTTCCTCCACGTCTCGCGGGTTTCGTTGTGCCGAAAACGGAAGGTTTTGACTCACTGCGGTTGGATCAGGCATCCCAGCCACTTTTTGAGCTAATTTGATAGGAAATATAGGACTTTTAAGTACTAAATATAGGAAAATATAGGATTTTTTAGCAAAAATATAGGAACTTTATAGGAGGTTATATAGCTCAAATTAAGTAAATAGTGAAAAAGAAATACACAATTCATAACATTTTACAAACTATTCATTTATTTTACCAAAACTGTTGTGAAAATTGCTCTTACAATGTCAACGCGCTCAATAGGTAACAAGGATGTAGAGTCTTTAACTGAACTACAGATTTAACAACTTAATAAAACTATAGTGTGTCACAACTTTTGCAATAACACTGAATGTTTAGACTTAAAAAGTAGATGAACTTTCTTTCTTTTTAGATCTGCCATAACTTTGATGATGGCATTCAGCTTTTGTAATATTCCAGCTCTTAAATCTTTCTCTTTTTAGTTGGTGAACTACTTGCAGTCAAGAGTTTTTTAAGTAGTCCATCTTTTCTTTTCAAAATGTTTTTCTGCCTTTCTCTTGTAGTCATGATAAGTTTATTTGCATCATCAATTTTCTTTCTTCCACTTTCAAGCATTGCTTGAGCTACAGCAGCCTCTTTAAAATCTTTATTCTTCAAAGCCTCTTTCAATTTTTGATTGGCTTCCTCCAAGATCTTATTGCCAATTTCGATTTCTTGTTGTTGTTCAGTCTCTTTTTTCTCTAGATCTTTACCCTTTTTTTGTAAATTTTCTCGTTGCTTTGTTTGCTTTTCTAGTTCCTTCTTCTCTTTCTCCAACAAAGCAGCTCTTTGTTCTCTCTTTTCTTTCTCCTTTCTCTCTTCCTCAAGTCTTTTAACATAATTTGAATGAGCAAATCGTCCAAGCTTCAAGAGCTCCTTGGTGATGGGCACAGCACTGGGATTATTATCAAAGGCCTTCATCCCATCAGAAGTCGAACGAATACCATTGATAGATGACTCACTCAACCTTATCCTCTCTTTAGTTACACTTTTTCCACTTTCCGAAAAACCTCTTTCCACATCAGCATTTCCATGTGCTAGAATTAGTGCTGACTTAACTACTTTATAAACTTGAGGATATTTGACTTCACCAAAGACATCTTTCAAAGTACCAACTTTGTTCCAGTATACATCTACTCTTGCTGGTTTCTCAGGCTGTTCTTCAGAAGTATTCCATTGTTCTGGAATTTGATCTAGTTGGTACAATTTCCATTCATCACAAAGTGTAGTGATGTTGACATCAACATGCAACTTTCTAGCCAAGCCTTTGATTGCATTAGAAGACCAATCTGCTGAACGGTTCAAGGGATTAAGCACGCTACACTTCTTCAGAATTGCATTATCAAGTGGTAACTTCTTTAACAGATGCTTCCCAGAAGCCTTGAAAAATGACTTCACTCCGAGTGTAAACATCTTCTTCTTGTCTGCTGATAAACTTGCACATGCTTTCCGGGTTTCCTCTCCAATCTCGATGCCAGTGTCACCAAGTTGAATATCACTAGAATCCAAATTGAGCTTTAACAAATCTGTCTGATTCAAAGCTTCTTGCTTGATAAATCTTCCTAGGAACATCTTTAAAATAGACACAAACTGATCATATAGAATATGAATAAGTGGCTCTTCTTTTTGAAAGTTGACTAAGAATGAATTAAATATGTCTGCAACAGAAATCAGGAAATGCATCTTTGCTGAGGTCTCCTTTGAGTTCAGCTGTCTCATTATCCTAATAAATCTAGGATTGCTTTGCACTTTAGCATCTTTTTTTGACTCTTCTGAAAAATACTTTTCAAGTCCCTTTATTTGTTCACAAATTCTCTGTAGTGCTGGTTGAAGAGTTAACCATCTACTGTCAACATGTTTCAGAAAGTATTTCTTTGGTAAACCTAGACTTTCTTGGACCTCTTGATAGTCCTCTCTTCTTGCAGCAGACAATTTAAACCATGTATGTATGTCTATAACAAGTTCAGAAAGTTCATTTCCAAATTCATGGAGGCCTTTAGCAAATGCATTATGAAATATGTGAAGGTTACAAGTTCCAATATCAATCAGACCATGATTTCTTTCAGGCAACTGCAAAACCTGCTCATTTACAAGATTCCAGACAGTTTTGTTGACATTTGGCCCATCACTCTCTAGCATTTGCAAACAATTTAGGGTTAGCCCATTATCATGGATAGCAGATATCAGTTTCTGGGACAACTGTGCTCCAGTTGCATGCCCCATTAAGTAACTTTGAAGATGATGAACCTGAACTTTTCCTTGAGCTACAGACCAGAACCTTATCTTTATATCAAGTTGCTTCTGAATTTGGGCATTGGTGGTTTCATCATAATGTATGGTGTACATGGATTGGGAGTTCAAAACATCATCAACAACAATCTTCTTAAAGTGAGGTCCTGTAGCTTCAGAAACCATATAAGAAACCTTTGACGAGCTCATCGAAAAATCATCTGGAATTTTACCTGGAAACATGGCATGCAATGTATCTTTTATGTTATCACATGATGCATAACTGTAGTGAGAGCTTACAACTTTCAGTGACCAAATAAGTTCAGCTCGAAGAGATTCATCCTTGTAAGAGAAGCAAGTTAGATTTCCAGTTGACTTCAATTGTTGCACATCAGTTTCTTGGGAGGTAGCAGCTGTTGATGTTGAGTTGTTGTTAGGAGGACCTGACGTAAAAACAAGTTGTTGGCCACAAATTATACTACCAGCCAGTTTCACATGCAGCTGTGTCTTTGCAGAATTATCGTGTCAGTGTCACTTTCTCCAGTTGATTCGAGATACCAGTCAGTTCCAAAACGTGGAAATATCGTGCAAAATGCGCTCAGCTGTGAAAGGTTAATCAATTCTTCTCTGTTTTTGAGATTTAGTTCCAAACAGTCGTAAAACAATGACCCAATTAGCTCTGGTTCAGCCAGAGCCGGCCTGATTTTAGGGTTGACTAAAAACGAAGGGTGAAATTCCTCGGCAAAATGCTTTACAAGTTCTTTTACAACCACATATCTTAAATCATGGATTGTTAGAATCTCTTCTTTTCTTATCTGTACTGGCAATTCTTCAAAATGTTCGGCACAAATCTGTCTTAAATCAAGATAAATGTAGAAGTTGCTTGCACAATCTTCCATTGCACCGGACCATGTGCACACGATGCTAGCTGTGAAACCAGGCCTCTCAAGTTGGAACACAGGGATCCCACAATAAGTTGATTCATTAAAAATTATATGTCACATGAATATCAAATTATTCATAAAACAAGCTTTTTCATGTTAAAAAATTTAAGTAAAATATAGGAAATATAGGAGGATTTACTGAAATATAGGCTCTTTATAGGATCCTATGAACATTATAGGAAATATAGGAAATATAGGAGCTCTGGGACCTCTGTTGGATTGATCCGTCGATAATTATATATAACTCGCCACGATTTCCCTGTTTAGTACGAAGCATCTGCCACAAGAAGTAAGTACCAATCTATGTTTTCGGGAAACGAAACAGTTTCCATTCAAACGAGTTCCTCTTTGCACAAACAGACCATCAATCTGAATGAGAGAAAATGTTAGCCAACGCCTCCAAAGCTGCATCTCACCTTCGCGTTCTTTCCCGCTCTTGGAATCACTTTTAGCAGATTGACCAATGAAAACACAGATGAGATTAACCAATCAGACAAAAATCTCCTTTGTTCTATGGTAGGGAGGGGAGGGAGCCGTAGTCGTTCGTTTGACCAAAATAGGTTTTATAAAATATTCTATCTCTTCCACTTTCAGTTTATCAAATTTTTTAAAAGGCTGAACTTTCTTGCATGTCTTTGTTTATTTTTCACGAAAAATCTAAATTTAAATTGCACTATGTTACAAAATGTAATTTTCCTTCTCCACCCCGACAAAACACTTCTCACCCTACCCCTGTTATGTCACTTGCGCATAAGGCGCGGAGCGTGACACAGTCCTGTTTCGAAGATGGAGGTGTCAGTCGACGTTGTTGTCATAGGTGGCGGAATAAGCGGTCTCTGTGCGGCTAAATTACTTTCTGTTGATCATGGAGTTAGTGTTGTTGTGCTGGAAGCTAGGGATCGTGTTGGAGGTCGAACAAATACTGTAGAAGATCCTAAATTTAAATACACCGATTTGGGAGGTGCCTACGTTGGTCCAACACAGAACCGAATTTTACGCGTTGCAAAAGAGCTTGGAGTGCAAACTTACAAAGTCTACAATGAAGGCAAAACCGTTGAGTTTCTAGGTGGAAAACGGCGAGTTTTTGCTGGCGATGTTTCCACATGGAACCCTATCGCCATCTTGGACTATTACCACTTGATTCGCACGTTGGATAAAATGGGCGAGGAAATCCCTTTAGACGAACCCTGGAGAGCACCTAAAGCTACAGAATGGGACAGTATGACGGTGAAAGAGTTCCTCGACAAGACCTGCTGGACCACGTATACCAAAAAGCGAATGGCGCAGATATACAATGACGCAATGGCGGCAGAACCACAGGACATGTCTTTGTTGTATTACTTGTGGTATCTGAAATCAGGCGATGGGGTTCTCAGAGTTGCTGCTATTGAAAATGCCGGCCAAGAAAGGAAATTCGTAGGAGGATCCCAACAAATCAGCAATCGAATTAAAGACAAGCTTGGAGATAGGGTGAATTATCGTATCTACTTATTCTTAATTATAGTGAAACCCCATCCAATTTTTTGAGTGCCACCCCTTGCTCTAAGGATGGTAGGTTTTTGAAAACGGCCACTTTATTTTGACATTTGCCAAAAGGTGCGACAAAACATTAATTCTCCAAATTTCAATTTTCAAAGGCCACTGATGAAACATTGAGGGCTAGGAATCCAGCCATCTGTGGGAGGCAGGGTCCCCACAAGGCCACAAAAACGTGGTGGATGTAAGAAGGTGGTTACGTTATCAAGATTTTCAGATAAGAAAACGACTAAGTTTTCTAACATTTTTGTTGTAAGAATAGTTTATCAAGGTTGGTTACCAGAAGTAGTTGTCCCGCAGAACCTAGCAAAGCAGGGGGGGGATTGTCAACAGGAAATAGAGGTGAAAAAACGAAAGGAAAAAAATAAATGGAAAGCTTGAATTAGCCAGGACTCCAACCAAGGTGGGATCACATGACAGGGTGACAGCTCTGCCATAATGCCACAAAATTCTAGACCCTCAATAAGCTTGTCGCAAGGAAACTGCAGACACAACCCAAAATGCTTATTATAAGGGCCATTGGGATTTGACCTTACTAAGTGATCAACCCTCAAATATGCAAATTCTGTGATAGAGAGTTGAGGTGAGTTTCCTAGTGGCAAAGATTACTCACAACTCATTACTACCAGTGTATATTAACTTCTATATGCAGTAAACCACCTGCAGCAATAATTAAGCAAGAAAATCTTTGTTAATTTTGCAGGTTGTTTTGAACAGTCCTGTTTGTCGCTTGACACAAGATGTGAGCAAAGTATTTGTCACCTGTGAAAATGGTAAACAGTATCAAGCACAGTTTGTGATAAGTGCAATGCCACAAGCTCTTCTCAACAGTGTGTCATTTGACCCACCCCTCCCTCCCTTGAAAAACCAGCTGATTCAGAGGATACCTATGGGTTCAGTCATCAAGACTGTCACATTTTACAAGGAAGCATTCTGGCACAATAAAGGTTTAGATGGAGTACTTATATCTGACTGTGGCCCCTCATATGTTACTGTTGATGACACAAAACCAGATGGGTCATATCCAGCAATAATGAGGTCAGTGCAAAATTTCCTGTTAGCTCCAACAGTTTTGTGTTTTGCTTGATGGTTCCCATAATGTGAAACATATTACTTGAAATGAAACAACTAATCCTCTGCCCTCCAATCAAATAATAAAAGACACAAATCCAAATAGAATGTAAGAGGATTAAAAATCCCAACTGGCAGGAGGCAACCAGTTGGCTTTGTTCAAATGTGGAAAAGGAGTGAATTTGGGACAACCAAGAAACAAATCCAGCAAGTGGTCAGAGCAGGGCTCAAACCCAGGACAGCTGGTTTGCGATTCCAACATGCTGTCTACTTGGCCACCAAGTTGAGTCTTCATCGTCCCAAATGAGCAACGTGGCCCCTTCAATTTTGGAGTAGTACATTCAACCTTCTCTAAAGCAAATCATTCCCTATTTTTCTTTGTGCCAGCCTCATTGATTTCATTTGATGAGCTTAATCTGGGTGGGTTGATTCTGTGAGGACAGGGATGGAAGATATCACCAGGGGATGGAATTTTCTTGCTTTGAGACACCCTCATCCCACTTTCCCATGGTCAATTGCAATCTTCTAATCTTGGATTTTCCCAGCCCCGTGAAATCAACAGTATTATTGTAAATTTTTGCTTCAATCTGTTATTTTTAGTTTTATTATTGGTAATCAAGCACGTTATTGGTGTACAAAGACTCAAGAAGAAAGAAAGCAAGCAGTTTGTCAACAGTATGCCAAAGTATTTGACAGCAAAGAGGCCCTCCACCCATATCATTACATCGACAAGAACTGGCCAGCAGAGAAGTATTCTGGGGGATGTTATGTCAGCATTATGCCCTGTGGTGTGATAACAAATTTTGGAAAAGCTCTGCGTGAACCAATAGGCAGAGTTTATTTTGCTGGTACAGAAACTGCTACTGTCTGGTCAGGTAACAGCTGTTTTAAGAATTAAATCACTTTTAACAGAAGGGACAGGGCAAGAATCCATTTTTATTATTTTTTAGCCTCTGTATGGGTATTTCCAAGGAGATAGAAGTCACAACGATCTCTGTTGATGAAGGGATGATCTTAAAGATTAAAGCCACAATCGCTTTGCAATATCAATCAAGTTTGACACCATTAGTCGCACAATGATGGCAAAGAATCATGCCAAAAAGTGTGCTGCACCTTCAGAGTAATTTATTGTTTTGCATTTTTTTCATTTCCATTGTTGTTGTGGTTACACTGACTCATTAGTAGCATTACCTTGCAAAGCAATTCTTGGTATGCAACAATTTTGGCTGAGAAACTGACGATTTGATGGGAAGAAGGCAACGAAATCGACATCCGCAGGAACCCATACAGAGGCTTATTTTTCCATACCCCACTAGAGGAAATATCGTAAAATACACAGGTTTGTCGCCAAGTGGGCAATAAGTTATATGTTCACAAAATGCAGCATGGAATATTTATTCCTAACTACAAAGAGCCTTTGGATGCATCTGTGATCCAACAATAATCAGTAACTTGAATATTTAATGTTCAGAAACTTTTGATATTTAACAACAGTTCACAGTTTTTCTCAATGCTAATGCTAATCATTTTAGGGTATATGGATGGGGCAGTGCAAGCAGGTGAAAGAGCTGCAAGGGAAGTACTCTGTGCGATGGGTAAGATATCACCACAGGAAGTCCATCAAACAGAGCCGCCGTCACAAGATGTTCCTCCTGTGCCTTGCTGTCTGACGACATTTCAAAGTTGGCTGCCAACTGTTCCCATGTTTTTAACGTCTATTACAGCAGTTGCTGCTTTAGTTGGTAGCATTTCATTGAGACATTATTTAAAATAGGTTTTCTGAAAATTAATGGGAAAAGAGCTTAGTTATTATCTTTAAATTCCAATTTTTGATGCTGTCTTGTGATGGGCAGAGTTTTTAGTTTTAAATAGGATTAACAAAATTGGTCAAATTCTAAAAAAAAATTCACTACACAAAAGTATTATAAAATCATAAATCCATTCATCATTTGCGTGGTAATTTTCGTGTTTCGCGCGTTTCGCTTGACGGACTAATTTTTTGACTGAAATGCCATGAACTGCTTAATACGGACCAACTATGGTCCCCACGGTGTCTGTATTTCGGGGTAAAAAACTTTTGATCAGTTACCTGTCAAGGGGAGAAATAAATTATTTTTACAAACCCTGCCATGTCTTTGACCATGTTCTGGTCTGTTTTATTTTAGATGAACATAACATCCTCGTTAATTAAGTCACAAAACTTGAATAAAACGGCAACATTGCCTCAGTTTGGTATTTCCCGCAGTATGGCTGCAACACCCTTGTCGACCACTGCCCAAGATGAAAAAATTCCTCCTCCCAGGTGAGAAAAGGCAAACCAAACCGTCATAAACTGCCGTAAACTGTACCGTATAAGCCCCGCCCGGATATAAGCACCCCCCACCACCACACCCCAACCTTCCAGCTTGTAACGAATTGAATTCTATTCTAATATTATGACGTTTTGAAGCTCCATCAAAAACCAGAAAACGCAAAACGTATTTTGATCAGCACTGCTACAGCTTGTTTCGAAGCGCTTTTTCTATTCCGGTTTAAAGAGCGTGAACGTGGTAAAAAAAAAAACCCCGGCGCTAGCTCCAAGCCCTCCTAAAACTACTTACGAAGATGCATGAGACCAGGGTTTATACGGTATACCAACCGCGCTACAGGCATAAAAAGTGAAAGTTTTCTCAAATTATGTCCAAAAATATGCCAGCTGGCAAGTGGTAAGAGCCTACCTGATCTACCTGTCAGCGCATATCCTTCGAAAACACCCATTTCTCCTGGCTCTTCCGCAATTTCAGTGCAACCTCGTTCCCAGGTTCTCTCTCCTACCCGTCGATCCGTAAGGACGGGTAGGAGAGAACCCTGGGAACGAGGTTGATTTCAGTGTTTATGGCTAAGTCAATTCCAAACCCCCTGAAGGATACTCACTTTTATGGCCTGCTGCTACTTTTATGGCGTGATTTTCGATTTTAGCTTCTTTTAGGGCTTGCGGTTTTTTTTTTAATCTACTGACCCCATCGTGGGAGGATTATTCTTGTCCTCGTAGATGTCTTTTCTCCTTCTTTAGGCTGATTTGTGTCGTTTAATTGAAATAGAAAAATGAATGAAAATAGATGAATAAATAAGTAAATAAATAAACAGATAAATGATCAATATATCAATAAAACGTTTAGGGGCATAGGCGGGATAACACTACATACAAGCGACTAGTGTTACCAGGGTCTTTTGGCACTATTATAACACTCAAACTATTTTCTATCAGGCTGGTTCGCTCGCCTCGCTGTCCTCGCTGACTTCAATTCACTGAGTCCCCAGAGATTTCCCCACCGGTGACCCCACAGGCAAATTGTTAACTATTCCCAGTTTTCGCTCACATGCTGTCCGTGATCAGAAAGTCATTCTGCACTCTTGGGAACCGAAGGTGTCTCACAAAAAACTGAACCAGGAATTGTGAACATAACTCTAGTGAAACATTCAATCAGAGGCTCGTCGAGGATGCAACATGGAAAAAACTGTTGAAGTGATCATTATAGGTGGAGGGATAAGTGGTCTCTGTGCAGCCAAACTGCTCTGTCTTGAACATGGAGTCAGTGTTGTTGTGTTGGAAGCAAGGGATCGTGTTGGAGGACGTACATACACCGTACAGGACCCCAAATTCAAATATCCAGATCTAGGTGGTTCCTATAATTGTAGTGAAACACGCAAAAACGTTTCACGTCTGGCAAAAGAGCTTGGAATTCAAATTTACGAGGTTTGTTGCGAAGGTAAAACAGTTGAGGTTTTTGGAGGAAAAAGGAGAGTCGTTTCTGGTATTCCCTCTTCCTGGAACCCTATTGCAATTCTAGATTATTACAACATGATCCGTACTTTGGGCAAAATGTGCATGGAAATCCCATTAGAAGAGCCGTGGACTGCACCTAGAGCTTTGGAATGGGATAATATGACTGTAAAGGAGTTTTTTGATAAGACTTGTTGGACGACATATGCAAAAAAACAGATGATAAATGCCATTTATGGTGCCGTTGCTGCAGAAACCTATAACTTGTCTCTGCTGTATTTCTTGTGGTACTTCAAGACTGGTTCACATGTGTTGCAGAATCCTGCTCTCTATGAAGAGGTGAAATTTGTGGGCGGGGCTCAGCAAATTAGCAATAGGATTAGAGACAGACTTGTAGACAAGGTAAAATGAATTTTGTTTTTGTGTTTGCGACCTGTCCTTGCAAAATTATCGGCTGTAGGGTTAGCAGCCAGCATTGCATTTGCTTGAAGGCATAGTGGTGGTGCTGTTAACATCTTGAATCTTGGAAATGGAGCTGCAGTTTCATGCCAAGGCATTGTGTTTTTCCCCAGGGGTACTTCCCAGGGGCATAGCCAGCCCATTGACCTGAAGGCCGTGGACTACAAATCTTTTGTTTGATCACTCTACTGCTTCTAATAAATTATGCGTTGCTGCGGTGAGCTAAAAACCTTAAGAGCTCAGAGTGTAGCATACCACTGGAGTGGGGGGTGGGTAACCCAACGATGAAATGACATCCCACTCAGAGGGTATAGCAGTGCTCCTAGTCCCTTCATGCTAAATAAATGAATCTGAGGTAAGTTATGGCCTGGTTTACCGCTTGGCTCCTATGCAGAGTTTTTGTCTGCTAAGTGGGATTTTACATTAACACACTTAATGTCAGATCCTGAGGGAAACTGTTAGTTTTGTTTTCCTAGGAGTCCTGAGGTTTCCCAAGAAGAAGTCAAGGGAAACATCAGGACTCGAGCGACCTGACATTAAGTGTTTTGTTACTAATATTTCTAGAATTTCACTTCAACAGCAACAAAAGAATAACCAGAGTGAACCAAAACAGTCAACTTGGTACTTATAACAATACAAATTTAATTCTTAGTGAAAACGACTGAATGAATGATTTACAATAATTATTAATAAAAAGCACTTTCCTTATATTATCTGCATCTTTTTCCTCCACTAGCTGCTGCTTGTCTTCTTTGATAACAGTTTTTAAAATCAGTGCTTTTTAGCTTGAGGCTTCGTGTTTGTGTTGTCGTGTTCATTCACGAAAAACAAAACTGGCAGTGTTTTCCCCGCCTTCTGTCATGTCACTTTCCACCATGCTTTGATCACATGCTGTAATGGATCCCGAGCGGGGTTCATTTCTTAATGTATCACGATAGGGACACATTTGATTTTAGTCAAGGTCGCGTGACGAAGAATCAACCAATGGCAGTCCCTGTTTAGTTGAGTGAAAGTCTAGGAATATAACAGTTATTAACATTGATGCCCAGAACAACACCAATACTGAACTAGCTTGGCGTCAATTATGCAAATATGAGTGCCAATGCAACTCTCGTGCCAATGGGTGCCCAGTGTTCATTTATGCCCTGTTAGGGCCCATAAGGATAAAATTCTGACGAGCAACATGGCCTGTATTTGAAATCCAGACTAGGGGGGGATCTATGCACCCCCCCTCCCCCCTAAGAGGGCCTCATTTCATGCACATGAATTATCAGTACAAAATATGCAGACTAGTAACAAATATGTTTAAACTTTCCTTTAGGTTACTTTAAACAGTCCAGTTTGCCACGTGAAGCAAGATGCAGACCATGTAGTTGTCACCTGTGAAAATGGTAGAAAATACCAAGCACAGTATGTGATAAGTGCAATGCCACAACCACTTCTTAACAGTGTCTCATTTGACCCTCCCCTCCCTCCGTTGAAAAACCAGTTGATACAGAGAATGCCATTAGGATCATCAATCAAGACTATCACATTTTACAAGAAAGCTTTTTGGCGTAAAAAAGGCTTGAATGGAATGGTGATTTCTGACTCGGGTCCTGCGCACATCTCAGTAGATGACACAAAGCCTGATGGGTCATGCCCAGCAATTATGAGGTACAAAGTATGAAAAGATATTAGCCACAATTACATTGTCATTGTTAGGTTCAAAAACCAAACTTGATCAACAATAAATTTAATATCCAGGAAAAACTGCAGACTTACAATACTCATTTCCAGGAGTCAAAGGCCAACCGGTGAGTTCAAGTTCCAAGAAGATGTCACATGATTTGCTACTGTAATAACCATAATTATTTGTGTAAGACAATGCAGAATGTCCTTTTAGTCATATTATCGACTGCATCAATTTTGGGCATCTATTGAAGAAATAAAATAGGTGCCATGTGCATTTATTATTTATTTTATCAGTTTTATTGTTGGCAACCAAGCTCATTACTGGTGTACCAAGACTCAAGAAGAAAGACAGCAAGCAGTTTGTGAACAATATGCCAAAGCATTTGACAGCAAAGAGGCGCTTCACCCATATCATTATATTGACAAGAACTGGCCAGCAGAGAAGTACTCTGGGGGATGTTATGTCAGCATTATGCCCTGCGGTGTGATGACCAACTTTGGGAAAGCTCTGCGTGCACCGATTGGCAGGGTTTATTTTGCCGGTAGTGAAGCTGCTACATTATGTGTTGGTAAGAAAGTGATTAACTGTTCTAAATTAATGTACTTCAATCATTAGAGGCCTGTTTCTCATCCTGGTAATTTTTCGGCCCAATATCAAATATTCCAATCAAATCTTACAAATTGAAGATTCAGGTCCTAGCTTTGTTCACTGGTATTTTTGTTATTTCCTCAGTAAAACTACTGAAATCTCTATCTTGAACATAAATAACAAAATATAGCTTATAGGTCCATAAATTTTTGAGATTTTCGAGAAACGTGCTGCAGGGGTAAATAATTAAATTTTGAGTGGGCCACTAGTTTATAGATAGGTGGCCAGTGGAGAGGGAATTAGGTAGACATGCATTTTATATTATTTGATAAGTAATAATGTGTACCTTCTTAAAATGTTCTTTTTTGGAAGGTGATGGGTGGGGGTCTGCATTATTTTCCGTTTTTTTTTTTTTCAAGATAAAAAATACAAAACAAAAAGTTCCATGTGAAATTACTGCTCAGTAGCTTTTATTCATTTTGAGTGGTCACACAATGTGATTTCATCCACACACAGAAAAGAGAAGTGAAAAAATTGCATCTGAGTCAGTTGGCCTTACCAATACCAGTAAGAGTGATATATGTGTACTCAGTACCTAATGCAAAAATAATGTTTGTAGGTTCCATGGAGGGGGCAGTTGAGGCAGGTGAGAGAGCTGCAAGGGAGGTGCTCTGTGCTATGGGCAAGATATCACCACAGGAAGCCCATCCAATTGCCCACCCTGAGCCTACTCAACGTCTGACGACATTTCAAAACTGGCTGCCAACTGTTCCCATGTTTCTAACCACCGTTACAGCAGTTGCTGCTTTAGTGGGTGGCATTACATTGAGACATTATTTAAAATAAGTTTGCTACAGTTTCACAGTAGAAGGTTTTCAAATGCTTGTATCTGCCTTGTACCCAGTCACTCTTGACCACTTATGAATATTTAGTTACCGTATATTTTAGTAAAGTGGATGCAAAGGGAAGGATTAATTGGATTCTCGTTTCTTTTTCTTCTATCACTCCGCACTCTTGTAGTGAGCTTTTGCTCCTATCATCATCCTCGGAGACCCAGGGGCAGATAGTGGGGACGAGGAAACGTCTAAACGGGCGGAAAAATATATGGCACGAAGAAAAGTAAAGAATGGCGAGAAGAGCCCCTCGGGACAATGTCTTACCAGACCAGTTCCAAACAGTCACTGCCATTCTGGCTTCTGATTGGTGCCAGAAAAACACAAGTTTTTTGGCACCAATCAGAAGCCAGAACGGTGGTGACCGTTTGGAACTGGTCTGGTAAGACATTGTCCCCAGGGGCTCTTCTCACCGTTCTTTACTTTTCTTCATGCCATATATTTTTCCACCCGTTTAGACTTTTCCTTGTCCCCACTATCTGCCCCTGGGTCTCCGAGGATGTCCCATCATTCCCCTCGCAAATGGTTATTTATAAGTCTACCTTTTACAATTATTCTCCTGCAGAGTACCCATAAGAAGTGGGGCATGAGGCATGGCTATTCTTGAATAACTTTTGTCCTGTTAAGCGATATGTTTCTCTTTTGAATTTTAGTTAGAAATTACCCTTCAAGTTCCAGGCTTCAAGATGCCAATGTGAGGGAGTCATAAAAACTAATCCATGAAACACACCGGGGGGTTGGGGAGTGATTTTCCCCACCACCAACCCCTTCGCACCTTCCTTATTTACTTGTTTTCTTGACCTTGTTACTATCTGGGAGCCTGGAACAGGTTAGTTAGAGATGGGGTATGGAAATTAAAACAGAGAATATCAGTAAACAATTTTTTTATTGTTGATGGCCACATACATAAACTGTGATGCAATCCAATCAAATCCTTAAAATAATGCATGTAAAAAAAAACAATACAACATTACAAAAATTTCATTATTACAGGGCTAATTATTATCAAACTTCTAAATTGTATTTATTGGTTAACAAATTAATACTAATGCAAAGGACAGAGAATTCAAGGAAAACGCTGACTTTTAACTGTTAAAATGAGTTTACAAAACTTTTTTCTGAAAGGGAAAAATTGTATAAATATTTTGTGATAATATCACCTTAGCAATATTCTTTACCATCATTGTATAAATTATAATATTCTTTTAATTCATATATTGAAAACTTTATTCAATCAGAAGTAGGCTGCAGCGGTGAATGCGCCACAGGCCTTTATTCTAAACCCTTTAAGTTCCAAGGATGATCAACATCTATTTTCCCTTAATGATTTCAATACATTATAAAGTAAATATGTTATGAGAATCAATAAAATGATCACCAAAGGAAAATTCCTTTGATCTTTTGACGGATGTTTTCAACTAGTCAATTTTTTTAAGGAAAGGTATGGAGACAGGAGCCCATAACACGGAAAGAGCAACGCCCTTGTACCCACACAACAGCAGTTTCACTGACTGGTTTATTGTTATTTTCCTGCCAGTTTTGAACATCAAATAAGTCTTACAAATCAGACATCAAAAAATGGAGACTGAAAAAAATTATTTCTGATATTGTTATAGTATTAACTTAATTCTTACTATGGATGTGCACGCATATGGAACGGTCTTTCATTTTCGTGGAAAAAAGTGCTCCAAAATAATGATGCTTAAAATAACTTGATTTGTAAAAATGCTGTTGCATGGACAAAGTATGGGCTCCTGATACAGATCAGTCTGGGCTGGTGTTAATTATAACACTAAATAACAAATAAACAGCTACCTTTCCTGTTTCCATACATAGATACTTAAAAGATTAGTAACAGTCCACATACATTTTACATCTCTAGTCCAACCAAAACCTTAAAATTATTTTTATAAATTTATTCACAGAATAGGGTTAATCTGACATACACAAGCTTAATGCTAATGAGTCTTCACTAGGAATGAACGTTTATTCGTTTGTCTCACGATAGAATCGCTTTGAGATATTGATCGCGACGTTTCGACTGCAATACTGCTAGTCTTCATCAGGCGATGAGGTCGATTGATTGAGACCTTCGGGTCCAACCACCAGTTCCAACTAAAGGCGCTCGCAGAGTAGCCGAACTAGCCTCTAAAAGATTCTTGAGGGAACACAACAGCCGTTCAACTACAAAGCGGACCCCTGAGGGAACATCATCTGCTAGTCGGAATAATGAGGATCGAAATACACCAATCACAGTGAACCAACGTGCATAAATAGCTACACGTAAGCAATCGACCTCATCGCCTGATGAAGACTAGCAGTATTGCAGTCGAAACGTCGCGATCAATATCTCAAAGCGATTCTATCGTGAGACAAACGAATAAACGTTCATTCCTATCTGACACCACGATGAACAATATTCACATCTTTAATGACATTGAACAGAAATATGGGCGCACAGCCCTAAGGTTGATTCGTCGCCACGAGCGTTGTTCACGCAAGCTCGCACGTTTCAGCAACCACCTCACCTTTCTTACAAGGTGTATTAAGACTCACATTATTCCACGAGACCTTCGGGTCCAACCACCAGTTCCAACTAAAGGCGCTCGCAGAGTAGCCGAACTAGCCTCTAAAAGATTCTTGAGGGAACACAACAGCCGTTCAACTACAAAGCGGACCCCTGAGGGAACATCATCTGCTAGTCGGAATAATGAGGATCGAAATACACCAATCACAGTGAACCAACGTGCATAAATAGCTACACGTAAGCAATCGACCTCATCGCCTGATGAAGACTAGCAGTATTGCAGTCGAAACGTCGCGATCAATATCTCAAAGCGATTCTATCGTGAGACAAACGAATAAACGTTCATTCCTATCTGACACCACGATGAACAATATTCACATCTTTAATGACATTGAACAGAAATATGGGCGCACAGCCCTAAGGTTGATTCGTCGCCACGAGCGTTGTTCACGCAAGCTCGCACGTTTCAGCAACCACCTCACCTTTCTTACAAGGTGTATTAAGACTCACATTATTCCACGAGACCTTCGGGTCCAACCACCAGTTCCAACTAAAGGCGCTCGCAGAGTAGCCGAACTAGCCTCTAAAAGATTCTTGAGGGAACACAACAGCCGTTCAACTACAAAGCGGACCCCTGAGGGAACATCATCTGCTAGTCGGAATAATGAGGATCGAAATACACCAATCACAGTGAACCAACGTGCATAAATAGCTACACGTAAGCAATCGACCTCATCGCCTGATGAAGACTAGCAGTATTGCAGTCGAAACGTCGCGATCAATATCTCAAAGCGATTCTATCGTGAGACAAACGAATAAACGTTCATTCCTATCTGACACCACGATGAACAATATTCACATCTTTAATGACAGAGTCTTCACTAGTCTCCCATTGTAAGGCCTGTAGACTCTGTCTTTCTTTCTGTATGTAGTGTCTATTGTATGCATAGTTGACCAATTTTTCAATTCCACATTTCTGTTCACCAAGGGAAACAGGGTGTTTTGCAGAATCTGATGTATGTCTCCATAGTGCCGGTGCTTGCTTGCATTAGTGTGGTGTAGGTTGTAAGCTGAGGAGAAATAATAATAATGATAAAAAGTACTTACTGTAAAATTCCGAAAAAAATAAGCCCCTCCATGTATAAGCCCTTCCAAATATAAGCCCCCCAAACCGCTAATGCAGAAAACCCTTCGTTAAATGGCCCCTCCAAATATAAGCCCCCTGCGGGCTTGTACTTGGAAAGTTCTCCTCAAATACAAAGTAAAACAAAGCAAAAATGATAAAATTTACTTCCAACTATAAGGCTAGCCCAATCGATTTTGAAATGCAAATTTTTCTCCAAATATAAGCCCCTCAAAAAGGGCCTTTGAAAAATTTAAGCCCCAGGGCTTACTTTCGGAATTTTATGGTAATTTCAGTTTCAATGTATTACCACTAAAGTACTAACATTAAGGAAACTATTTGTAAGTCTCCTGCTAGAGATGGAACCACAAGTTTACATGGCCATCTGTGCCACGCAAAGGGATGGGGAACCTTCACTTCTCAGTTATTTTAAGACCATGAGTATTGGTGCGGCCCCATGAATGGAATTGACAACCTCCTGCTCTACAGTCAAGTGCTCTAATAACTGAGCACATCCTGCCACAGTTAAAAAACATGTAGTAAGTCTGCTTAATCATCATAATAACAAATGTGGTTTCCCTTACCTTGTTCAGTACAGGTTGTGTGGAAAGTACATTGTAGAGGCCTTTGAATGACAGACCCTGTTTTACAAAAAAGTATTGATAGTGACAAATTGTCATTTGTCACTTTAACTGGGCAGAGTTAACATTAATTTAGCAAAGACTTCTGGGACTGTCATAAGAGACATGTAAAAAATACTGGCCAATGGCTGACCAGTGTATCCCCAGTAATGATCGCAGATTGAGGGCCACATTTTGACTCCAGTTCTCTTCTCACTTGTAAAGTGGTGAAACTGCGGGGTATTGTGTTTCTTTATGGTATTGAATACAAAATAGAAATTATACCTCTTGTCCCATTTTGTTCATGCATGCTTTGCCCTAAAACAAAAATCATTCAAAATACATGAATATTTCCACAACACCCCGGGGCATCAAATCACAACATTAATTATTTTATATAGGCAGCAATAGCTGGAGGGTACGGTCAAGTGCACAGGTTACTAGTCTGCTCCCGATCCACAGCTGTTCTTTGTGTCGTCAAGCAATGCTCCTCCCCACAAATGGCTGTTGTGGAGAGGAGCAGTGCCTGACAACACAAAGAACGGCGGTGAAGCAGGCTGACAGGTTACAGCAATATTAAAACTCTCCATGAAATGCAGTAAGGTCCAGTTCAAACCTCAAAAATTCTCATGTAATGAACTTACCTACTACCCATTTGGGTCAACCCAAATGAGATAGGTTTGGCAGTTGATTTAGACATCAAACATTTTCAAAGGGAAAATACTTTATTGATCTTTTATGAAATTCTTCCAACTGGGTCTTGATGGAAATTTCTGAAGATCAGTCTGAAGATTTGGTATGCAGATATCAAGGGGCTATAATGTAGGATTGTTTTTCAACTCACAGGGGTCCTTCTGTCATCTATCACCAGAGGTGGTTCCCAGTTGTCGTAGTTTGTCTCCAGGACAAACCAGGTATTATTTGATGGATTGAGGCTAAATGACAAAAATAATACAACAAGCACAATAGTGTCATGTGATTCCCATATTCTGAAATCATCCAAAACAACTAAATTAAATCATTAAATTTATCATTAACACTAATATTTTTTAATACTATGAATTGATTTTCATATCTGCAAGTGGTAACTTTTTTTCCATTTTTTAGTTAGCTGCAGAATGATTTAAGATAGATAGTAGATAGTACTTTTATTTCACAGGGGTAGATGATCACTTCAGTGTGTTAGTGTAATGAACAGAGCAATCCGATCCCACCCTTGTTGAAGATTTTCAAACCCACCCCTGTCAATTATGTGATCATTTGCATGGATTTTATTCGTAACTCTGGCAATGTACAAGATGCTTTCAAATTAAAAGAAGTAAAATAAACAGACAAACATGCATGACTGCCAACAGTTGTTCTTGAGCACCATTAACAGTAAGACTTGACAATTTACCTCATCTGGTTCAGGCACTTTGTTCGAGAACGTGTTATGACTACACCCTGTAAAATGACGCAAAACAGGTCTAAATAATTCTAAATGAAGATATGACCATACTCATTAAAGTTCAAAAGAAATCACAAAGTTGGTTTTAGTATGCAACAGCAAGCTCAGCAACTGGCTTCACTAAGTCACTGAGTTTCAAAATAATAATCAGTGCTGCTTGCATTCGGAATTAAATCAAATGCAATGTTACCTCGCCAGATTTAGTTCCCCCAAGAATGTAATAAACCGGAGCAAGCACTTCATCATTTGCCAACATATCTCGAGCCTCTTTAAAACTGATAAAAACAAAGCAATTCAATGTTCAACATATATAATCAAGACATAGTTTATCTTTGGATTGACACTAGCGGTAAACAGACACTAGTTTTTAAGTGTCTACATTCATACCTTATCACAGAGTGCAAATACTTTGCATTGTGTAGACTAACTTCAAAAGTTATCTGAAATTCGTGTCAACACTTAAATGCTCAAGAGTACTATATTTAATGAAATGTCACAAAAAAAAACAACTTTGTTTTGTAATTAGCACCAACTGTAGCTTTCACTAACTGTTGATTTCTCCACCAGACAAAAACGACATACAATATTGTACAACACGAAATTAATAGCACCACTGCACTACTGAAGATGTTTCACTTCAGAGGTCACAGCACAGGATTTTATCCACATTAACTTACAAGTTAGAATATTATCACATTTAGTACATGTCTCCAAAAGTTTTTCTAGACTAAATCTCCATTATTTGGTTTATAAACAAGCTTCGATTCACAGAAATGAAAATGAACATGTTTGAGAAATGTTTAAGCTTACCTGGCTGCATTTTCCAGAACATCACGTGTAAGAAAAGTGGACCATTTTGCATTTCTTTTGCCAAGTATCCACTCTATAATTCCTGTAAGTTACAAGATGTGATGGCACATTGAGTCTAAAATAATTAAGCTAAATTATTATTAAGATATAAATGAGCTGCAATTTAACATGTGATCACAATATTAGTGAACTTACACAACAGGACAGGAGGGGAAAGAAGACAGCAAAGCTTGTGTGACAAAGCATGACAATAATTTTGTTTGAAACAACTTTTTGCCAAACTTTAATTTCCTTTAAACAGATCTTTTCATAAAAGACCAAAAAACTTTAAAGTTATGTGACAACCATGACAAAACACACAATTGATAGCCCTGTCACATTTGTCACACACAAGAATTTTGCTGTCCTCTTCTTCCTGCCATCCTGTTGCCATGGTAATGTGATGTCACCCTTCTCCTCTCTATTGGTGTCACCTGAAAGCTTAAGGTTCTTGTTCCAATAAAAAATATTAGCATTTATCATATTAAATTATTGTTATATTCAGCTACTGTACATTCAGTCATCAATAAGTTCTTACCAATAAAACCACCATCTATGTTGAATCTTTCATTCACTGTAAGAGTAAGTACTCCCTAATGAAAATAAACAAAAACACAACCAAATACACAAACAGAAAAAAGCATGTGAGAATTAACAGATCATATTATTCACTACTATTTGACAAACATATTAACCTCAGGGATGAAATACATGGCAAAGTGCCACTGAAACTGAACTATTATCAAAAACATTGCATTCTTTTTAATTTTGAAACAATTAGGCTAAATTGATCCAAACTAATTAGCACAGAAACTTGCCGAAAATTAGATTTCATCCTGGAGATTTGGTGACCCATATGGGAGGCCACAAGATTTGTGCCATATCATGGAGATCGAGTTGGCACATGTAGCTGGGTGCTGAATACAAAGCTCTTTGTCTGTAGGTTTTTACCACCAGTAAGTACATTAATGCATAAGAAACATCTGGCACAAAAATCAAAAACCGGGCCCTTGTGTTAGATTGTTAAGCTGTCTCTCATAAGTAAAATGGAATTCTCACCGGCTTAAGTCCTGATATAACACCAACATATCCAGCAAAGGAGACTGTTTTGTACACAGTCTGGCCATTTCTCTGAAAATAAAGTACCAGTAGTAATCAATTTGTTCTATTTAACAAAGTTGGAAGTGATTGTCAAGTCTGTGGAATATCTCATTAGGAATATAGACCATATGCCACACTGACCATAATAAAGTTATTTTTTGTGATGATACTTACACGGTAGTCAATATTGACAATAAGTGTCCTAAGAATTTCACTCAACATCCAAGTGTCATTCTTTTGATCCCACCTAAAAAGAATGTTAAATTTAGCCAAAGCCAAATTAGTGGAGCTCTCAAAAAAATGGACCTGAGTCTGCGATCAATTGAAAACCAATAACTGGTCAGCGCGTATTTTTAAAAAGCCACCTCAATGAGTTATACACCTGAGCCTGCAAATAGTCATGTGACAATGGACAGCAGATACCCTTTTCTGAAAGCTTTCAATTGACTAAACCATGGATGTCCAATATCATGTTAAAAGCATTGTATATGCCTTGGGACTACTTGCAAGAAAGTATGACATTTCACGCTTCTTAATTAAGATGAAGAGGCAGATGAATGGATGGACAGACAGACGATTTTGTCACTACCAAAATTTCTCAGATGTACAGATAACCAAATTTTATTACCCATGGTGCTCCACTGTGAGAGCTTTGCGTGCATGACAGCCCACCCACCCACCCCACCCCTCCAGGGTGCAACTGGAGTGGTATTGAGAAATACTTGTAGAATCCAAGAATAGACTTTCATAGAACTGACTGGAAATTGAAAGTGGTGTAATTACAGCACTACTTTTAACGTAACAAATTTAATACAAATATCTTAATCAAACCTCAAATGGACAGATAAAATGCTTGAAAGTCAGATTGAACTCACCCAAGAAGCAGACCAAAATCCAAGTTTCGAGCATGAAACAGATTCCCTGGAAAAAGTTTCAGGCATGTAAGGATTAAATAAACCTTAAATTACCAATAGTTACATCTAGAGACTGTAAAACCTTATTCATGAATAGTTAAAGTAGAATAAAGGAAAATACCAGAATTCTCTAACTCAAAAAAGTGAGTTTAAAAATGCACCTGTTTTATCTTCAGCAACAATAGAAGTACAAACGGTAAAAACTTCATAAAAGATGTTGTACAGCACAACTTCACCTAAAAAGACAAGAAAAGGATAAACGCTAAACCTTGGAACATTAAATAAGACAAATTCTGATGCTGTTGGGGAAGATCATGATAGTGACGATGAGGACAATGACACAAAAATAGCTGGACATTAAATGTTAAAAAAGAATTTTATAGATCTCTTGTTGAGCAGTGGGAGAGATAGGAGCAAAATAAATTATTCCTTAATACCAAGAGGAAGGCCTGTTGCTTGAGATAATCCCTTGATTTCGTCCCCATATGGCGCTGGAAGCGTGTCAGCCAGAGGACCCTACGCAAAGCAAAAGATTTACAAATTAAGGTCCAAAGTTTAGATGATGTCGTTGTAGTAAAGGCACAAACTCTTCCGAAGGCCAACAGCCACAGGGCCACTTTATAAAGATGTGAATTACAACCAACCGGGCTTGTATACCCCTGCATATAATACAGTGTATCCTATAAGTAGTACACTGCTTACACCCCTGGGCTAGATAGAAATTACTGACCCCCTCTTTGCATGGCAGTTCACTGCAAATACTGAGGAAAGTGGTTTCTAGCAAGCCTAAGATTTCACTGACTGCAAGTATCCAAGTAGACTGAATTTGGGACAAGTACCATGGTATGGGAACTATAGGAAAAATTACTTCAAATAGGGCAAAGCAATCAAGGAGTCAAGTATACCCAGATAATCATGTTAACATACCAAGTCCTTGTCTATAATTCCAAACAACTTGCCATCCATGATAAAGCTTGTAAAGTTCTTGATGTAGCTCAGCAGGTTGAGGAGCTTAAAAACAAACATGTAAGAACACACAATTTTTAAAAAACATTAAGAATTGACTTTTTTGTTAAATGTTAGGCCCGGTTCAGACGCCGAACTTTTTATAAGCCGAACCTAATACATTGAATTAAGTACATGAAAAGTTTGGCATCTGAATCAATTAGGAACGCCTGTTTCAATTTGGAACGGCTCAGCCGTTCTTTTCGCCTAGCCCAGCCGGGAATTTCGCCTTTGGAGCGACTTTGGAACGGCTTTGAATCAGACGCCGAACTTTTCATGTACCGAACCTAATGCATAAATTATTACAATGTATTTTGTAAGTAGTTTGACCGAAATGAGCATTTTTCTCCTTTTGAATTTAGTTTGGCTGGAATTAAGATCGGCGTCTGAATCAATTCAGCCGGTCTAAATAATTTGGGTTGGCCTTAATTTGAATTAGGTTCGACTCATGAAAAGTTCAGCATCTGAACCGGGCCTTAAATGATAAAAACTTTTATTGAAAAAAAAAAAACAGGACTGACATAAAGCAAATCCCCTGTTGTTAAAAATGCAAGCTGGATTTGGGGCAAAAGTTCAAGACTCCAAGATGGAAAGAAACAAACAAAATACTTCATGATTTTGAGAGTCAAATATTCCAAGAGCTGGGCTGGCTATAAGACTTTCTAGGTACCATATTCTACACCAGCAATAACTAAGCTCAAAAAATAAAACAGGCCACAACACAGATTAACAAAAAACATAACCAACCTCTTTTAGTTTCTTGCTTGCAAGATCATTGTACCTCTGGTTTGCAGGAAGATCAAGGTTCACAATTTCCCAGCCTACTTTTCTACAGAATAAAAATAATAAACAATACAGAGATTCAAGAGGGAACTAATGTCGGTTAAGAGGAAGGAGGTATAATCTCCCTCCTTTTGTCCGATGCACACTTGTGGAGTCTTCAACAGTACTTTCATACAGTTCTAACTGATTTTCATGCAGTTGTAACTTTTGTTTCAGTGGATCAAATCCTGTGGTGTGACCATTCAAATAAAACTTCCTCTGTAGTACTTTCATGTGGTACACTTTGTTTTGTGTGTAGTTGTAACATTATAAGTCTGTGAGTTAAACTACATGCACAGGAAAAAATAACGGATTCCCATTTTTGGATATTTAGGGTATTTAAAGAATGCCCATAAAAATCCCAAATTTGGAAGAGTGAGACAAGTCCCAATCTGGGAACTTAGTTGGGAATTCCCTTGTTGGGACTTGTCTCACTTTTCCAAATTTGGGATTTTTATGGGTATTCTTTTAATACCCTAAAATATCCAAAAATGGGAATCTGTTATTTTTTCCTGTGATGCACAATATGACCAATCATATCAAACATCTTCAGCCACACTGTTACCATGGACTTTTACACTCCTCAGTCCTCAGACTAGTGAGACAATATTATCACAAAAACTTCCTAAATATATATTTTTTTCAAATTAGATTAAGACCATACCTTTCCTTGGGTGGATAGGCATTGCGAACACAGTCCTTGTCTGAAAACTATACAATAAATTTACTGTGTATTATTTATGTGAGCATGACAAATATTTTAATAAAAATGTAGCAAATCAGGAGATCAGAGTGAAATAATTTTTAATTTGTTTTTTCTTTTAATAACTGTCAACAATTTTCTTTACGTGGGAGTTTGGTGAGGATTGTACCCCATGCCAGGCTAGCTACACATCCGAAGAATTTGAACTTGGGACAACCAAGAAACAAATCCAGCCAGAGGATATTAGTGGGACTTCCTGATTGCGAATCTGACACACCAAACACTCAGCCAAAGTGCCTCATCCCTCTCTTATATATTGTTCCAGGTGTCCAGAGGGTAGGGATGGTGCAAAGAGAATGGAGCAGGAAAAAATGGCAAAAGACCACGCCACTCCCTTCTAAGTCGGATTTGAGGCCTTCCCATGGGAAGGGGGGTGTGCTGTCACATTGTAGGTCTTCTCTAAATCATTGACAAAAGAGCCCAAATGCAAAAGTAAACATATGCCACTTTCACAACCTAAAAAAATGGATTGTTGCTGACACAATTTTTCTCTTTTTCTGTCGATTGTAGGTGATTTCCAAGAGGATTGCTGTCAGTTTTCAGGGCTATGTAACCTGTCACTTCTACCCCTTGGTAGGCCTCTGATCTGGAAGATTTACTAGACCTCCTTTCATTGTAAACGTACAAAGCCAGAACCTTCTAACAACATCTTGTTTTAAAATATGGTGATCATTAGGATTTCCAGGAAACAAGGTGCAAGTGTGAAGTACGAAAATGTCATGTTGGCCTCCCCGGGGGACAACATCCAGCCCTGCCCAGATGCCGCCTCCAACCCACCTCCATATAGCTGCATATTTTACCTCT
Source organism: Porites divaricata (assembly GCA_038088405.1). Lineage (NCBI taxonomy): Eukaryota > Metazoa > Cnidaria > Anthozoa > Scleractinia > Poritidae > Porites > Porites divaricata. Next base: position 2,929,531 of record JBBMOI010000005.1, read on the forward strand.
TTGAACTCACCTTGTGAATAATACGTTCGAACGAAGGGTTTCCTTTAATCTTAGGAAATAAAATTAATGAAAATTCAATTTAATTACATTGCAAGTTACTAAATCCGTATGCAATCAAGTTGCGTGTGATTTATTTTTTCAATTTTGATTGACCAAAAGAAACTAGCTTTGCATGGAGTCTGAAAAACATTACAGCGACGCAAAAGTTAGGGGGTAATCCAGCTTTAACTTATGTTACATCGCTAACTATGTCTCTAGGCTCTAAAATTTTATAAGGTTCATTCCAAAGTTCCGATCACAGCTTCTCTTTAAAATTGAAAAGATGTGCTTACCAACTCTACAAGGTTTGCTGGAATTCGACAAGTTAAAAACAGATTTCAAATGTTATCATTTACCGAAGCCGTTGAAACTGCTCCAAGGAACATTACACAGGCCAAGAAAACCCAAATTCGTTCCATCGCCCTTGGAATAATGACAGAAAAGCCGAGGAAACTAAAGCTTCAGCACTCAACCTGCAAAGATCTCATCTTTACGGAGTGTGTGAAACCACAAGAAAGTCATATGACCAATACGTATGACCATGACAGCGCGCGAACAACTTCCCCGTCTGGGGAGGGGTAAACACAAGACGCCCGATCTTGTCGGTTTTTTTCTCTCTCTCTCTAGCACTCGCCGTCAGCAAAAGAGTAACGATATGTGAAACATCATTTTGTTGAAAGGTAAAAAAAAAGATCACATCATCCAACGAAAGATTACAGTATGCGAGAATTGATACAGTTATTACAAATTAATTGATAAAAATCTATTTTAAAAAATATATACAGTAGAACCCTGTTAATATCGTCACCAGGTGACCGTATCAACGAGGGTTTCTTTACAAGAAAATACACGTATGGACGTTTTTGCCGTGCGGCCAAAAAATAAGTGGCCGTAATAAAGGGGTAACCTTATTAACGTCATTAACTAGATGGCCGTAAGGCTGGTTTCCACTGTATATAAAAAATTTAAAAACTCTCGGCTTGGGTTAAAAATAGCTAGATTGTAGAGTATGCACACAGTACATAAAATGAGTACCCTCCCCTCTCCCCACCACACCACATTGTTCATCACGCACAAGGCAAAACTGATGACTGTATGTGGTCTAAACGTCCAAAGTTTCCTTCAAACGTATTGGAACTTACGTGACTTTATGTCTCTTTTACATTGAACTGATCATGAGTTATGATTGATTGCTGATCAACCGATTTTGTTGATTGACAGTTTTATAGATTGATTTAAGTTGCTTTTAGTGAACTTTCTTAGGTTTAGTTTTTCAGTTGCGATAAGCCTATGGACATGAACGAATAGTTTTTATTTCTTTGATACTCAAGTTTTCAAGCTAGAGAGATCCACTCTTCAGGTGCGATGATGTTTGTTTCTTTTCTTTGTATCATGTTTGTTTTGTGATTTGACCAATTTTTTTGTTTCGTGATTCCAGTTTAGCGTAGATTTTGGAACCAATTAAAATAAAATTATTGTGTAATCTTTTCTTGCAGAATAAGTGTTTATTAAAGAAATCTCAAAGGCTTAATGCGATTGTTTCCTTCTGTACCAGTATGGGTAAAAAAGATATTGGCTTTCCTAACCTGCATGCAAACAAAGGAAAGTAGGAGACGTCTAGAATCAGTCTTCCCGTCCTGAACGCCTTCAGTTCATATGAAAAGTGCGCCAAAACATGTAAGAACTTAGGGTCCCTCCCCCAGGCCCCTCCCCCATACCCCTAGTGCAAGTGCATCAAAGGAGCGTAGCTCCAGAAAGCTCAAACGTGATTGGGTGCCTTGAGATAGCCAAACAGTCCAGATGTGGTAAATGTGACATACTACGGTACTCTTCAAGTTTACGGAGAAACTTCCTGAATTTCTAAAATGCGCTCACAAGGATGAGGATTTCTAGAGTCAAAGTTATCGTCTGTCTCCTAATATTTAGTGTTCTGGTTGGCCTTGAAATTTTTCTTTCGCATTCAAAATCGTCGTTTTCCAACGCATGGAAATCAGTCAAGTTATCATCATCAAAAAAATCTTCGATTTCCGGTAAGATCTTTGACTTCGAGCTTTGATTTGTATGAATTACAGTATGGCAGCTTTACATTTTCTATTGATTTACACATGTATTTTGTTTATGTCACAGCGTTTTGGTTTTCTGTTTGATTTTACTTTACTTGTAAGATTTATATTAATTCAAACGAAGAACGTATTCGAACTTCGTTTTGCCTCACTTTGCTCATTTGGTGATTCAACATCTAGAAAACAGGCGTCTCCTTTAATAAAAAGCCACGTTTTCAGCAAATTTCCAACAATGGTTTGTTTACATTTTCGCCAACATCTGTGTAAATAGGGGAAATTATCAGTGCTTTGCCATAAAGAAATTGCCCGCTCTGGGTCAGTTCAGTGGAAATTTGATACCAGTGTTCAACTGTTGTTGTGATACCTTTGTGAAATTTGTGTTTGCAACTCGTTTCGATAGAAATTCATTTTAAGGATTGAATTTACATTTTAGTAGCAGATTTTACCAGTTCAAATTTGTTGAGCAGAGTGCTCAAACCTTGTTCAAACTGCCTGCCAGGTGAAGAAACAAACCGAGAATTGAAAGTCTTGTATAAAAGCTAAATGTTTAAAAGATTTTTGTTGGCCCCCAAAACTTTACGTTTATATGCTAGACAGCGACAATATTTTAATAGTTTACATTTCCAACAGTTAGTAACACCCTTTTTTGATGAAATATCTCGATAGAAGGAACTTTTGAACTAGATTTTATATCCGTGTAGTGATTTTGTTTCCCTGCTAGCAGAGGTCTCTCACGACAAGGCAAAAATGGAAGGAAATCCTTTCTCGTCGTGAGAGACCTCTTCTGGCAGGGAATGATTTTGTTAAATCCCCTGCGACCATGACATGGGCAATGATACCCAAACGCCGCGCCGGCAGCGTCCTGAATTCTAAAGATGTTTGTAGAATAATTGTGTGATTTTTGTCGTCTTCTCCAAAACATCGCGCAGAATGTTATTTTACGCGACATGTAGTTTCGAATTCGGCAGACCCTTTTAAACTTTTCGGTGTGCAGTCAATAGTTCGCGCGAAACTATAAATTATTCAAATTTAGATCTGTTTAATATTCCCGCGGGAGATCCAAATAAAAAATAGTGTACGTTTGTGCGACAAGGGTTTGTAAACAGGGAATACCGCTGTGCTTCTAAGCGTTGACTTTTGCTTGTGGAACAAAAGGGGGGGGGGGGGGGGGGAGGTTTGAAATGTGTATTTTTCTGTTCTGTCGTTTCTGGTGCATGCGTCAAAAAAAATATCTTTAACGGTACTGGTAGGCAGTCTAAGCTCTCAGTGTTCCAGGTCATTGATATTGTTCCACAAATCATACCTCAGGCCTATACTACACAGACTAAAAATTCCCTGAGTTAATTGCACTTGTTTAAAATCCCATACTAAAATGCCTGAGCCAAAAACCATACCCTTAACAGTAGCACACACCAAATACATAGTTTGTGTAGAAGGGTATCCCCTCTCAGATATTAATAAAAATTGTTATTTTGCAGGGATTAAAGGATTATCTGTGAAAGATTCTGTTGTAAGTAGGCTTTTAAAGACTTCCCAGTGCATTGGACTAGGACTTGTTAATTTTTTTTACATGGAGGGTTACGGGCTGATGGAAAAAAGGGGAGCAGCACTGACCAACATAAATTATATTATCATTTGATGCAAATTGTTCTTTGTTTTCATTGGCTGAAAGCCCACAATGTTACCTGCAAATAACTGCCTACAAGACCCTACAAATAATGGTCTGCTCATGCGTAAACGAAACCACGCTTTTATCCTTCTTGCGATTGCTCTTGCGTGAAAATGGTGGATCGCTTTGCTTCCTGAAAATATTCATTAAAATAAACCTGGTGATCGAATGATAAAACAATTCTTGAACTCGGCTATCGCAAAATATCATGATTTGTCAGCAGCTGCGAGACAATACACAATATTTTGCTCAACCTCATCCAGTATTGTTAATTGTTAAATTATATTGTAAGAAAGGTAACCAGGGGTAAAAAGGCATTACTGCTCCACCAGCCCTACAGTGGCATAGCTGGAAATTTTCCAGAGGTCTGCTTAGTTTTTCAAATCAACCCTACCATTTCTCCCAGAATGTTTCACGCAGGTGCAGTGCTCGAGCTTAACTTTTTAAATCGCTGGTCCTGGGACTAGTTGAACTGAAAATTTACGAGTCCTGAGTAAATCTGTGGTAGTCCTTCCTGATGGCAGCTTGACAATATTATTTGCAATATCTTTTTGCAATTAAATTTCATCGATGTCATCATGAAACTTCATAATACCACTGCCAGAGAGTCGAAGAAGAGTCACAGACACCGACCAGGCTAACCCACAATTTAATAAGTACTTACTACTGTCCTGTGACTAGTGGTTCTAAGTTTCTACTGGTCCAGAAGAATTTTGCACTAGTCCAGGACTAGTGGACTACCGCTAAGGTCAAGCACTGCAGGTGGCTTGATTAAACTTCTCTATTTATCAAAGGGTGAGGTAATCATCTTTCTCTGTCTAATATTAGGACCCTGTTCTCCAGGCAGCATGGATCTTGCTTGTGTTGAAATCAGGGAAAACATGGCGTTTGGTTTTCGTATTAGCTTTCAATTTTGTCTGTTTTTTTTAAATTTATCTTCAAAGTGTTTTCTAGGATGCATTGATTTGTGTACTAGCTGGCATGCAGGTGGCAGAGTACACCCCTGCACCCTGCAAGGACTTCCCCCACCCCTCTCCCCCAATATATCACTTACAGGTGGTTCCAGGGAGTTGTAGCTTCCTTATATTAGCTTTTGACATTATGATATTTATTGCTGTCTCCATTTCAGGTTACAAGTGGACAAAGACTAGAATCGGTGAGAGAAGCATGCAGAAGAACAAAGAAATCTTGGGATTCCCTCTCACTAACAGAGAAAAAGATCCTTGCAAAACACATCTTAGTCAATGATGAACACAAGGTCCTGTTCTGCTCTGTGCCTAAAGCTGCCTGTTCAAATTGGAAAAGAGTTTTCATGGTGCTTGAAGGTGAAGCAGTTGATGCTAATGCCATTCGCAAAGTCAATCACAAGGCCTTTACAACTTTGGAAGATCTACCTCCTTTGGCGGTTAAACGCACACTTAGAGAATACTACAAGTTCATGTTTGTTAGGGACCCTCTATCCAGACTAGAGTCAGCATACAAAGACAAGTTTGTTCGAAATAACACTTCCTTTCACAAAAGCTACGGCCGAAAAATAATCAAGCATGTGCGTAAAAATGCTCCAGTAAATGCTAAAGGAAATGATGTGTCTCTATTAGAGTTTTTAAAGTACGTATCAGAGAGTCGTGTAGAAGATATGAATGAGCATTGGATGCCAGTGTTTGAGTTATGCCAACCTTGTGCAGTTTCATATGATTTTATAGGATCGTTTGAAAATCTTGAGAATGATGCTACTGAAGTACTAAGAGAACTTCATGTGGAGGAGCAGGTTTCTTTTCCAAAGCAACAGCCATGGTATCAGACAGCAGGAAAGGGACATTTTAGTGATAAAACTCTTGGAGATGTTCCTTCAAAGCTGTTGCAAAAAGTAGTGTCAAAGTATGCTAAGGATTATGCGATGTTTTCATACCCAAAACCTGATGTCTGATGAAGAAATCTTATCACAAAAACAGAGGAGAGTGACTTTACAAAATCTTCCGCATTTTTATGGTGAGGGTGGTGCAAGGGCCCTTATTAGAGCATGGGTGCTTATTTGAGTAAATAATAGCACTTCATGATATATATAGAATTATATATAACAACTCCAAAATTATTGCAATGCTACTTGCATTGCTAGAGTTTATTGACTATAAAAAATAATTTCTATTTTTATTCTCAACAGTAATATATATTTAATTTATGTTGAACAGTTTGTGAGGAACCACACCCTTGATTTTCCTCATCATCTGATAGCTTAAAATCAGCTAAATAATAATATTATATTTGATATTAATACTTACAACATTACTGTTACCTCCAGTTCAAACTGCCATGAAGCTGATTTTTAAATTTTAAAAATTCTAAAAGCCATCAAGAGGCACATCCCCTGGGTACCAGAAATTTTTTTGTCAAGTGCAGTGGCATTCTTCAGTGGCGGCCAAAGGCGGACAGATCTTTCACCAAAGGCCATAAGCCATGAGCATTGAAGTCCCGATAGGCTCAGCACAATACAAAACAATCGCACTCTGGTCCAGAGCGTGCATGAAAAGTACCTGGCACCCAGGTTAAGAGGCATGTTCTCAGTTCTGAAACACTGTTCAGACGTTTCTTGATGACTATTCTCAGTGTCTTGGGCATTGTCTGATATGTTCTGATATGTATTCTCCTGGATTGGAGAATGATTCAGGTTTCTCTACCTCACAAAATCTGCAGCTGTAAGTACCTGACTGTATACCATTTGTGGAAGTAGAAACTAAAAAGAAAAAAGGAAATCAAAAGAAGCAATATGTAAGACATCTGAGGACCAGAAGATATTTTCCATGACAGGTTATGGGGCTGAATTAATTTATAATTAAACAGAGGCTTGTGTTGAATCTGTATTTCCTTGACCTTGCCCCTTGGGGTAGAAGTTTATATCCCAGGAGGAAAATAATAAATCATTGCCCAATTAAAATAATAAGGAGAGATGCATGATCTGCCTCTCCCTTTGTTTTCAATGCCTAATGTCACCACTGTACAAAAGGTCAGAATAAGTTGTGCTTGTTTTTCATTTAAGGTTAGGGCTCAGTTCGCACGACTTTATCAAATCCAGTCTTTGATATGAGTGCTAGCACAATTTTCCAAACTGGAGCTGGTAATCAAGCCTACTTTTAAGGGCCAAAAATTGATTGCATTATATAATTTCTGGTAGTAAAATGAATTTTGTACACGTCAGAATAATATAATATTAATATAATATATATATTATTTTTAAGTAGTAATATTGAGACTTACAAGAAGCTTAAAATCCATAAGCTGAGGACAATAGCTGCAATAACTGTTACTACCCAAATGCTAGGGAAAAAAAATTAAAAACAACAAATAAATAGTAATTTACATAAATATTCTGGACAACAAAAAGCTTGTAATGTACTTGAGATTAAAAACCTGATTTTCCTATAATAAGTAACACATCACTGGTTACAACATCTTACTTTAAAATATTTAACAAGGGAAGAGTAAGGCAGGTCCATATACCACCACACATGAATGGTGAGTGGAGTAGCTGTTTAAATGCAAACTCTAAGCAGGGATTAACCCTGTGTTCATTCCAAAGTCAGCAATTGCTCTCTCAAACCTTCCAAGATGAAAAAATATCCTTTTTATATAATTTAATAAAATGTAAGGCTAGGGTTAAAGAAGAATGAGAGAGTGCCAGGCTCCCAAAATGTCACTAGGCCCCTGGACACTTTTAGAGCACAGTCCGAATGCTAGCTGCTTTCATAATGGGTAAAGATTTTTGAAACTGTTCCCATATGCCAGACAGCAAAGGGTATTGTTTTTGACGTCAATAATGATCTGAAGTTGGGTGTAGATTTAACTGTAAGGGGCTGGAAGAGGGCAAGGTTTTATGATCCCAGGCACTTAGGTAATTACGTTTTTTCTCACCATTTGTCTGTTGAGAACGGTGGTTCAGGCTGAAACAGGGTAAGAAAATGACTTTTTTTACCCTGAAGGGATGGGTTGTTATGTATATACCTTGAAAAAAATAGAGAAAATATAGAAAATACTATTAAATGTTGAAACAATAGTTATGTTAATTACTATTATCAAATAATAAATAAACTGTACTCACCAGTGATTTGGTAGTAGGTATCTTGAAAAATGCCCCAACATGACAAATTTCCAAATAAATCCACAAATGCAAGTACACTCACAGGAAAAAATAACGGATTCCCATTTTTGGATATTTTAGGGTATTTAAAGAATACCCATAAAAATCCCAAATTTGGAAGAGTGAGATAAGTCCCAATCTGGGAACTTAGTTGGGAATTCCCTGGTTGGGACTTGTCTCACTTTGCCAAATTTGGAATTTTTATGGGTATTCTTTAAATACCCTAAAATATCCAAAAATGGGAATCCGTTATTTTTTCCTGTGGTACTCTAGTCATGGTAACGATAAGTAGACAATGTAGCGGCGCCCTTTTAAAATGTGGATTAAGTAGTGGAGGGAGTTGGATATAGCATGGATAATAGAAAGACTGTCTTTCTATTATCCATGGTTATAGTCTCTCTTCATCTCGACATAGCCTGCGTGCGGACGTCTGCTATTTCCTTTGTTGTTCACACGTTGAAAATAGCGCGAAACGAGAGAGAGGAAAGATTAAACCCTACTGGAAAAGGAAAATGAAATTGCCTATAGTGGACAGTGAGGGGAAGGGGTGTTGAATACAAATAACGCACATGTCATCGGCTTTCCCCAGCGGTAGAACTCCGAACCAAGCAGATCAGTTTTTTTGTTAGAGATATTCGAGGACGAGTACGACTTCCGAGTACGAGATTTGACTTGAAGTTTTTTCGTGTCTTCTCAAAAGGAAAGCTTCGTTTTACCATTTGTCGGTAGAAAAGTTAACATTGTTATCTTTAGTAAAGGAGATTACGCGCCCTCCCGATCGCAAAACGATAAAACTTCTAACATTAAATGATGTCTTGTTTTCGCCACCACGACATTCGCGCGAAAACTCGTAGTAGAATGACTACGGCTACCACACATTTTCCCGCCAAAATGACTCTGGCTTCACGCGCGTACTCGTCAAAGGGCGCTTTCTGTCAAAACTGGCCGGCCGGACCATTGCCCGACTAGTCAGTTTTTAAATGAAATAGGTTTTTTCAAAGAAGTTTTGCTGAAAAACGTTATCCTTCGTGTATACTATTTAAGATTTGACTGATCTGGCTGGAGAGTTTTGACTAAAAGGGAAATGATTGCAACGGGAATCGTCTGGCTGGTCAGTTCTGACAAATGGAAAGCCCCCTTAGAATCTAAAGCTCTCTAATGTTGGGGATTATAACGAAATGGATGTAACCTGGGACAGGCTCCGCATTGGGGGAAAAGGGAAAAAAAGCAAAAATCTGCGAGCGAAGCGAGCCGAGAGAGTCTGGGGAGGGGAAAGGGTGGCCCAGTTCCCCCTCCGGCCCTCTCTAGGCTTGCTTTGCTCGCCGATATTTTTCCTTCTCTTTATAGGCCATCCTTCGTTAGAACTAGTCATTTCTCACAACAAATCGCAGAAAAATAAGCAGTAAAAGGTACCTACCTTGCGGGCACGCGCATTGCTTTGATCTGTAGTCTGGATATCACTGGTTAATGTAAAAGCTATTGTTCTTGTTCCCACCTCTTCCCTTCCCATCACTTTCTCTCAAGGAAAACCAGTTTCTAGAGCGTATGGACAAGGCTATGCTAGATTATCAAGCACTGTTTTAACAAACAAAAGACAATAATGTTGACTTACGATGGATGATGCCGTAGTTTTATTTTTATTATTTATTATTCAAATATTTGGACTGGTTACGGTTCGTATAAAGGAAAATGTAATAAGCGCTCCCCTTGATAAGGGGCCCGCCCTCCAATAAGCGCCTGGGCGCTTATTCGAGGAAATATGATATACAGAAAATACAGTCAACTCTCCCCTTGCGGACACCCTGCCGCTACACCCCCGGCAAAAATGAATTACAGATATTCGTTTGTAATAGCAAGAAGGACAATAATACAGTGTTCGCTATAAAGCTAGTTGACTGTACAGAGGTAAACAGTCCAGAAGAACAAAGACTCAGTGAGACGTGGCAGACATCATTTCAAAGGAACTTTATTGTTTCATGCTGTTATTAACAAACCTAATCCAAATCCAGGTCGAAATCTGAATGTAACCAAAGAATAAGACACAAGAAAAAGTCATTTCAGACTTTACCTGCACAACTACTATACACAAAACGTTGCCTGGTTACGCTGTGGTAGGGTTTGTCCAAAACATTCTCGATTCCAGAGCTTTTCTTGAGGACGAGGCTGGACCCGAGGGGCTGGAGGCCAGAATGAACTTAGAACTTAGAATGAAATACGCCCAAATAGATTTCTCTAATACTGGGCGGGACGGTTTGCGGTTAAAGCCTACGTAAGTGCCGTGGCACTTTTAGAGATCTTATAGCTGGCATGGCTGATTGCTTGAAGCTATTTAAGGACAAAGATGTTGCTACATCTGAAGGAAGTAAGTTCCACACTCTAATTGTTCTTGGAAAGAAGGAATAGCTATGAGCTAATACGGATGACTGCAGTTGTTGATACGATAAGCAATGACTCCTAGTAAATGAGGTAGTAGAGCGTGCAACCATTACCAACATTCAGTCTTGTGTCTTTGGTTTTTACGTTACCCGTGACTTCTACGGTTCTTACACTGAGGATGAGCCAAATTTTCTCTGCGAAATAATGTAATTTCACAGAAAATATGTGGCGCAAACCAGCTAGTGAATTTCAAGGACTTTTCAAGACCCAATAAAGAAATCAAGTACTTTTCAAGGACCTTAACCGAATTCAAGGACTTTTCAAGACGACGTCTAAAATTCAAGACCTTTTCAAGATCGTACGAACCATGTGGAATCTAGACTAAAAAAACAGTCTTGGATTTCCGTACACAAGGTGAGCATGTGTTAACCCTTTAAGCCCCAGTATCCACATACAAATTCTCCAAACTGATCTCCATACATTTCCTTAAGAATTAGTTGAGAGAATTTGTTCAAAGATCAAAGTATTTTCTCTTGGGTGATCATTTTATTGATTCTCATAACTTATCTCTTTACAGTGTATGGATAATTGTAAGGAGAAGATTGATCTTGGACACTATTGGGACTTGAAGGGTTAAACTTTTGTCCTATGTTTGCCTTTGAGGGACAAAGATTTCTGTCAAAGCTATATAAAAAACCTGAAAGTCTAAAACATTTTAGCAAAGTTACATAAAATTAAAGCTTCTCCTTAGATTTCTAGAGAAGACTACACAACAATAACAACAATGTAAGACTTGATGATCAAGGATGATTGTGTTGCACAAAAGTTCAAACACAATTCCACAAGTCGGAAAGATGTGGAACCCCTTTGGTCCTTATTTGACAACTACCAAGTCTTTTTGTCCATAGAAATGTAGCCCTCTTAGAATCCTCGCTTTCAAAGTTGATTTAATGCTACTAAGCTTTAGTTAAATTCACATTATTTCCTGTACTTTAACAAATCTTGACCCAAACCTTTAAAAGAAGTGAGGATTAGTAACAGATTATTTACTATCCACTCCCCAAATTCTACTAAAACCACACTTCAACATTTTAATCATAACGCAAACGATATTCGGTTAAAGTAACATACTACTCAAGAACTTCTTTAGAATGGTTACATATTAGGATTTTATCTAGAAAAACAAACAAGAAAATCTTAGGAATATATTACTACATTTAAGGTTTGCTACAATGTTCTTTATTTGTTTGTTTGTTTACTAAAGAATACAAATTTCGAGACACCTTGACAACTCATTTACGGCTGCTACTTGAAGTCGCACAGAGTTCCCCAGGGCCCCTCCCTTTCCCCCACCCCACCCCATTTATGTCCCATTTGTTGCTTGGAAGGTGTTGGGTGCAGCCCATTTGTCCAATCAATCCTATCCACGTTAACTTGCTGCTCTTGAAAATCGTAACAGCAGGACAAGGCAAAAGGGAGTTGGAGCTACACATGTCAACCAGAAGTGGACATTTTTTGCTTTCTTCAGCCGTGAATTTGAACAAATATTTTGGCAAATCCTCTCTATAAAAGTAAAAACACTTAGTATTACAAATTTGATAGCATCGAGGCATATTAAAAGAGAAAAAGGCTCACTTCTGGTTGATGTGCGTTGCTAAAAAATGTCGCTTCTTGAACTCCCTGAAGTTAACACATTTCCCCTAAGCTACCTAGGGATTTTATGTAACTGTTGCGTGACAAAACTTTGACATTAGACTACTACAACAGTGGGGTTTTGGCGAAACGACATGAGAACATCGAGCTCGAGGCTTGGGTGACTGAAAACTGCGGAGTCTAAGTTCTCTGCGATTCCAGTTGTCATCGCATTCCGCAGTGTGACTCCCTTCCTGGATCCGCGTGGCACACTTCGAAAGTTTATTATGTTGAAGTTTACACTGTGGACAAACATAACGATTTGTAGTCTCTCTGCCATTTGAGAAAGACCTCGATGAAGTACTGTGTTTTACGTTTTCTATGCAGGGTCCACTTTTACCTTCATCACTTTCGTTAGAGTCACAGCTATTTTTGTTTCCCCTTGACCCAAGTGATTTCGTTGGCATTAGTTCTTTTCTGGTCGATGATTTCCGGCGCAGGAAATCCGGGATGCGAGCTTGTTTACTTGCGATGTTATCGTCCACCGATGTTGCGCTTTTAGAACGCTTACGCTTTGCAGTCACTCTCACTGAGTTGTTTTCAGTCCTCTCTGATTTGACCACGTTGTCCTCTCTGTGCGGATAGTTCTCTTTCCGGCTCTCTTCATCCACTTCTGGTTTCTCACAAGTTTGGTTTTCACCTCCGGTTTCACTATTCGTTGCACTCTGAGGAGCGCGTGAGCATGTTTCACATGACACTGCGTCAATACTCTGGCTACCATCTACAGAAGTCTCAATATCAGTAAAGCTCCCTTCGTTAGTTTTCCTTCCAACATTTGGCAATGATAAATGTCGACTAGTACGCCTGGTGGGCTTTCTAACCTGCGTATGCTCACTAGCCTGGTCCAGTGTGGCCTCCGTCACCTCAGTTACTGAGCTCCTCAGAAAACGCTTATGAATTATCAAGCTATCTTCACAGGAGCTCTCTGACTTAACTCGAGTTCGTTTTCTGCTCGCCGGCTCATTGTCACTATTCCCTGTGCTTTTGGACTCTTTTTCGTCACCAGCTATTGAATCTATCGTCTGGTCAGAGTTGGAAGTTTGACTAACAGCGTAGCTGCTGCTTCTCGTTTTCCTTCCCGATGATTCTTCACGTTCCCCTTCGGAGTATTTTACGACATCGGAAGCCCCGCGCGTACTTCCTTTAATGACGGGTTCGTCTCCAACCCCCTGCTCTGTGCTAGAGCAGTCCCCAGAACTGCTGGTACTACTAGAAGACTCAACTGTACTACTAACACGGGAGGACAGAGAATCCGCGAGGCTGCCACACCCATCACCCGCCAAACCCGGCGCGCTACCATCACCACTAAAATTGTCCTTGCAAATGGCGAGCACCCACTCGACTGACTTCTCATCCAGGTCAGACGATTCGTCTGTCATCACCTCGTACTCTTTCCAGAAAACTTCCTCGCGCGCACGGTAGAGTTCACGTCGCATTTTCTCTCGCTTGGTCACCATATAACACAGATTACGAAGCTGAAAAAGAAAGATGAGTGAATGACAGTCTTAAAACAGGAACATGGAATGTGTTTGTCTGGATGAGCACAGCCTTGATTTGGACTATTGTTGCGAATAGTACTACACCTTTTCGCCCAAAAGTCGCTTCACCCGACAGCAATTCGCCTGGACTTAAGTCGATTCGCCCGATGTGTATTTGTCGTTCTGTACCTAAATTAAACTCTACGATAAATACTTCCACCGTGTTTTTTGGGCGAAACGCTGTTGGGCGAATCAACGGTGATTCTTGACAGTGACTCACTTTCTGACTACCTGTGCGACAGTCCTCATTGCAGTCAATGTTCATAGCCTATGGTCAGTTGAGGGTAACTATGGTTACTGACCCAACTGGTCAATTACGTCAACGTGAGTCTGGCCCTGTTGGATAGCGTTATACATCGGATAAATTACTATCCAGCGGATACGTATTAGGGAAAACAATAACTCTATCGATTGGATAGAGATTTATCCATTGAATAGCGTTATCCACCTTTCGAACTACTCGGCCCTGGCCTATTAATTCAATATGCTAAGCTAGTAATTGAAGATTACCCTGTTCAAATGAAACCATTACTAACTAAAAAGTACTAATGCAACGACCCACCTTTTCCAGATTACAACGCAGTTTTACGATTCGTTCCAGCTGTGCTTGAAGATTACTCGAAGAATTCACCGCACCCTTAAAAATGAACAACAGACATTAGAGTCAGCCTACAACTTCATTTAAAAAAAAAAGAAACAATTCGCTTTATCCCGCTATAATAATCACCACGCGGTGATTATAACATTGAAGGCTAGCAGTTTTCAAAATGGCAGCCAGATTTTTTTGATGTTTTGGGGTCGGAAATTGATCAAAAATTTTATTTTCTCGAATAATTATCAATGTAATTATACTAAAACAATTAGTCGCCTCAGGCGACGTGAATATCGGCGAATAGTCACCGAGATGAAGTCGAGGTGACTATTCGCCGATATTCACGTCACCTGGGGCGACTAATTGTTGGAAAGCTGGTTCACTAACTTAGAACAAACGCCACTGAATCGTAGCCAACAGTTACCAGCGCCATACAAACGACTTGTTGACGAGATGAAGCGAAACTAACTACGAGAGATCGACTGGAGAACTGACAATTTGACTAACAATAGACGACTGCTTAAGTGTGACAAAAGACGGATCGAAACGCACCAATTACTGATTACGAGTCTTCATAGCCAATAACACCACGGCTTAACTGACAGACGACCAATAACATCTTGACTTTATTGACCAATCAGATCAATAACCAGAGTATATAATACCATCTACTGACGTGATACAACTCACTTTGACTCTGAAGATGCACAGGTTGTCGAAACGTCAGTCACTGTCAACAACAACAGTCCTATTCAGGACTACGTTCACCCGGACGATCAAACTCAACCTACTTTTAACTGTTAAATGTTGAAAATGCGGGGTGTTTTGTTGCAGTGTTACGTGTATACTTGCCTGCTTCCCAGACAGCTTTTCCTGCTGCTGAAGGGTGGGTGGCAGAAGAGGGACATCATCTTGAGCCTAACACAACATTTCATAAAAAAATTCAATTAATCCTTTCAACTCTCATTTATGAGAGTAATAATTATTAGTATACTCCAACTGAAATCTTACGAATATGCTTTTTAATATTCAACATTACTTATAAAATTCCGTAACATTTATTAGTTTAATTTTCCACCTGATATTATTTTGTATCCGTCGCCGTAATTTTTGTGCCATCTTCTAAAAATTGTAACTGAGGAGGCCTAATTAATATAAGCTCTATAGTTTCCTTTAGGCCTCCTCGCCATTTCTTCCTACATTTCTTTTTTTGGTATACTTTTTTGTAATTATTGTAATCGTGTGTGTGGCAAATAAAATAAATGTCTAAAAATGATTAAAGTAAATTTTCAGTAATAGAAGTGTCTGTGGTATGAAGGTGATTTGCACATCTGACACTTTCTACAAGCAACAGTACCTTTCTCTTTAGTGTCCAGAACTTGTGAATTCTGGCAGCTAGCTCCTTGGGAAGGTTGAGATCTTTTGCTATCTCTTCAACAGTCACAAACTTATGAAACTCCTCCTCCATCTGTTTCAGTCTGCAAAGAGTAATTCAAATGCTTACTTCCATTAAACTGTGATTGTTTCCTTTTTAACATAAACAAACTCAAACAAAGGTCGGACGAGGACCAGGTTATGATTAAAATGCTACACGAAAAAGGTGTGTTTTTATGACATGGTCATTCTCACTTCTTTTGACGCAAATTTTCTGCATCTTCTGTAGTAGTGGGTTTTTCAATGCCTTCTTCCTGGGTTTTCTTGGTGGGTGACTTTCCTCTATAGCTGTGTTTTGTACAATAACTCTAAATAGACAAAAGAGCAAGAATAAATAGCTGCTTCAAAAAATGGCTAACTATCGAGCAAATACAGAGTTTAATTTATAAAGTATACATATCTTAATTTAGTGTCGCAGTTAATTTTACGAGTTTCAAGTAGTTGATTTTGTAAATGTTTATGTTTTAAGCTTTATTTCACTTATTCATATATATCTAGTTATTTATTTATTTATATATTTATTCATCTATTTATTCATAATTTATTACTGACTGCTGTACCTATTTATCTCCGCTCACCTCGACTAGCACCTGCTATTTGCGGGCGGAAATGGACTTTATGTAAATGTAGATTGTTAATAATAATAAAGTGTGTGTGTGTGTGCATGTGAATATGTAGTTGCCCCTTTTTAAGGCAAAGGGAGAAATTCCGAGTAAAAACTAACAGGCGCCTGCTACGCAGGCTAAGAGTATCAGTGGCAAACTATGGGAGAAATGTTATATTACTTACAATGTGCCTGACTCCATCTGCAGCTGAATCATCTAAAATAGTCTTCATCTCAAGGCCGTGTTTGAAACCACATGTCACATGGAAAGCAGTCACACAACTTTTCACCTAAATAATGCAAGAACAAATACAGAACATATGTACAAACTCTTTTTCCTTGGTTTCTAAAAAGTCATCAGTTTCGTTTCTTGAACTTGCTGAGGAAAGGAAAGTTGGTGTGAGGCAAGAGTGAAGACTTTTGATTCTGAAAGTTGCAATCACCTCAAGAAAATGGGATTGTTCCCTTACACTAATATTATTGTTATTAATATTATTATTATTATTATTGTCTCTTCTATCACAGTCTTTGCTGGTGTTCTTTTTGTGCATCAGCCGAGCGCAAACCATGCACCTGAAGCATCAGTCACTCAAGTCAATCATTCTGTTTATACACTAAGCACCTTTCTGAGGATTCGCACAGATCCCAGCATACAGATCTTTTGAATCTCTGTCACAGTAGCTGTCTCTAATACTTTCTTGATGTTTTCTACCATCCCCTTCTTTATAGACTGCGAGCAGTCCCTTTTCAGTCAGTCGAGTCTAAGCTCGGCAGGACTGGAGAGGGCGAAATGGCCAAGAGGGAAACTGGAGAGAGGCTTTCCTGCCTCCTCCCCAGCTTCCCCTCAGCTTCTTGTTTTTTGCCGTTTCGCTTGCTTGGCTTGATTTCCTCGCTCGCGTGACCATCCTGAGGGACTGCTGGCAGTCTACCTTCTTTACTGTACCAAGCACACCAACAACCACAGGGATCACTATGGTTTTCATATGCCACATTCTCTGTATTTCTAGTTCTAGGTCTTTGTACTTGCTTTTCTTTTCAATCTCCTTCAGTGCGATGTTATTATTATTACTGTTATCACCATCATTATTAATATCATTAAACTTTGACAACTTTTTGTGCAAGTATTTGCAGAAATCTAGACCTCACATATTAATAAAAACTAGTGTACTGTACACTGATCGAGACTACCATTTTCTAGGTGGACAAAATAAAATACTCACTGTGCATTGAATACAGGCTCCAACCTTCTCACGGCACAAAAAACATACTAGGTTCCATCTGCTGGCCTGAAAATGAACAGTTAAAACGTAAATTTAATACAAACCTTTCACAAATATGCCAGAAGGGAGTAATTTTTTACCTTTACACTGGAAAAAATTACTAATGTTCATAACAAAATAATACAATGATGACCTTGGAAGGTACCTTTTCTGTTACCTATAGCATAATACTTCAACAAATTTTGAGGGGGCTAATAACATCACATAACATCTAAACATTCCATCTAAAAATAAAAGGGATGCCTGGTCAGTCTACACCTACACCCACCGTGTGCGAGTACCTTTACACTTTTCTAGACATGCATTTCATTTCCACTTTGTTGCACTATTGTTGCACCATAAGTAACATAGGGGTTATTTTGAACCTGCCATCTTGGTTCCAGCATTTAGCTTTGTATAAGTAAATGTGCTCTTTCAACTTACAGGAATATTCTCAATCCGGGTAATTGGTTCCATTCTAGAAACATTTCCAAACCCTACTTCTGGAATCCACAGAGCACAACTCACATGAACCCAGCCCTTGCCATTTCTAAAGGAATGAAAATAACAGCTCTCATCAGCATCCACAATTCAAGGGTGACCATTGCAGAAACTTCAACTTCATGTAAAGCCTAAAACAACTCACTTAGTTTTTTTCACTGCACCACCAGAATGATTGCACAGAATGCAGATACAATTCAGGATTCCCTTGCGACAAGGATGACAAAGCCAGCTACCGGCAGGAATGTTCTGGATGCCATAACAAGCTTGATGGACGCAGATATCACATGAGTCACAGAATACCATCTCATTCATTTCCTCACTATCAGGCTAGAAAGTGGTTGAAAAACATTTTAGAATTTTTAAGTGCCAAAAGCTACAACATACTCTTTCTCTTCATAAATCCCAATCCATTAAACCCACTGACTTAAGGTAAAGTTTCAGTCTGTGAAACTGAAATTCAACAGCTGAGATGTCAAAAAGCGGTTGGCATTCTCTTGACTTTTTTGCTTGGCTATAATCCAAACAACTCTTCCTGGATCAAATTTCTGAATTTGTGGAAACATATTTGCATAGATTACAGCCAAATATCTATGGTTGGGGCATAGAAAGGCTGACATACATCTATTGAAAACACAGATAATATTAATAAATTTTATTGTCAACAACATTTGATCAATAAAAACAACACAAATCAGCTATCGAAAGAAATGCAATGATCTGCATGTGCTTTGCAGACTACAAATTAAATTGTGTAATGTTTGAAAGTAAAATACTTTGCATGCAAAAAATAAAATATACGTACTTGTTATGTAACATACTTTTGCATACAAAAAGATTTATAAATTACTTACAGACTGACAAACATCACAGCACACATCCTCATCATATTCTATACTCAGACCTTTCTGAGTGGCTATTGCATGCCCCATGTTGTCGTAGCACTGAGAAGAAAAAGAGAACAAATCAAGTTTTGATCCTTCCAAGAGTTAGTTATGGACAAATAACGCAAGTCTATGCACTAAATAGGGTCAGTTCCCCAAGACAAACCCTGAGCATGCCAATACTGTATTACTGCGGCTAAAAATACCTTGTTTTCAATGTAAGCTATGGCCTTTTCCAATGTGGATTCCTCAAGTTCCATTAAGCCCTTGTTTTGTCGAGATCTATTCAATGCAGTCAGCCATTCTACATCCATTCTGCCAAGATCATAGGGGCATTTGGAGCCTGGAGGTCTGCCTCTTGTTTTACTTGGTGTAGAAAGCAGTTTGTTTTGTCTGAAAGAAACAAAAACACAAAGCATGTGTGTCAAACTAACATGACTATATAATGTGACAAAGCTGAAAAGTTACAATGGATTATTCTTTTCAAAATTGACTCAGAGGCAATACATACAACTTAAACGTAGCTGATCTCTTGTAAAGTGGCTCCACAGGTCTGAAATATGAAAGTTGAAAATATTGAACATCAAAAGAAATTTTAAAACCAACTACCTTTTCCACAATATGACTAAAAATTGTTAAAATCCTACAGTGCAATATCAGTGTTAATATCAAACTTTTTCTGCTTAATACATACATTTTTAACACTCACCTGAATGACGGTTGGAAAACACCTTCTGGATTTACAGGCACCTGGGGTTGTAAACAAAAATACATTAGGAAAGGACAGGACCCACCAAGGAGGACTTGTGGTGTCTTCACCTCTAACCCATCATAAAAAGATGGTACAGATACAGCATTATGTTTACATTTACTGCAATTAGATACATGCAGTGATTTTGTTACAAATAATTATGGTGAGTCCTGGAACGCATCTTGTAAAAATAATCATGAATCCCAGTAAAACAAAACAAAAAAAAATGAGTCTGAAATTGAAAATGCTTGGGCCTTCATGTAACCAGACAGTTAATCTGAAGACAGACTCCAAAACTATGTATTACAGTATACTGAAATTTAATAATAGTCCTTCTATTTTAAAGCACAACAAAGGCTAAAAGAAATATGCATCGTTAAATAACAGCCATAATGATAACTGCCACAGAAATTACGCGTACAGGATATTTCTACAAATACACATGTTCAGGTCGATTGATCAATCTTTGAGTCCTATGGGACATATGCCAAGAATTATTTTACATCTTTGAGGATTTTTATTCATCAGGGACACAGGAAGCAGAGGTTAAAAAACTTACTGTACATGCACAGATCATTAGTAATCAATTGACCATCTCAGCCATTTGCTGTCTGGCATGTACCGTAAAAAAAAACACTTGACCTTTCCAGAATTTCATTTGAATACTCCCCTCTTTCCTAAGATTTAACGTCACTGTGCAGCTTGCCCAAGAACAGAAGCCTGACAACACACAAAATATTCCTCACACAGATAAGGAACAAGGAGTTACAGAATAAATTAGCTCATCACCTGCACTCCTCGTTCCCATTCCTGTCTCCAGGGATCACTTATGGTGATGTAGTTGTCAGGACTCAAATTCTGATGATCTGGAAGCTTCATGGCACTTATCAAGTCGGTTCGAAATATCTGTGGAGCAATATGAATTTTAACATACTGAAAAATTTGGGTTGCAAGTCCAACAACTTCAAAAGCATTTTTGGTTTCCAGTTGTGTGGAAATGAAAAAAAAAGCATTGAAGAGCCTAAGATTGAAGTATCAGGGAAATAAGACCAATATTGATAACTGTTAAGTGTATACGTTGTGGTTCAATTTTACTCTTAGTTTAAATTTTATATCCCTTTGTTTTGGGGTATGGTAATGTATGATAATCAGTTTAACAAGAAAAGAAATAAAATTTATACCAAGAGTAAAACTGAACGACCACATGTATAACAATGGCATCTGACAACAAGAAAATTATTGCAGACCAAATCTAATGCATTTTGTTAGGGGTCCTGTGTGTCACAACCAGAAATATTCAAGATTTTGTGGACATGCATTTAGCTACTTCTCTCAATTTTTTACAGGAGGCAGAGCAGGTTTTGACACAATAATTTATTGTATTCTCACAATACTCACAATAATGAATATGTATTGGTGATTAAAATTCTAATAACTACTAACTTATGCAAATAAACTGGTTTCCATTATGACTTTAATATTCAATGTCATAATATCTTATTCAAAACTTCACTTCTTACCCACTGATTTTACTCACCTCAGCTGGTTTGCGACCCTCAATAGAAAAACTGGCAGGGGAAGGTGGGCGAGATGATCCTGTTTCAAAACGTGATATTGACATATTATTCTTGCCTGGGTTGCTCAAACACAATTATCCTTACCCAGGGTTAAAAAAAGTCTTAATTAAGTTACGGTACCCAAACATTTTCAAATATAAATACACAACAGAATCTTCATGTTAAATATATTTCATTGGAAAGCTTTAGGGGAAACTTATTTAGTAACAGAGAGATTAAGCATTGCATTTGCGGCCAATGGCAAACGTGAATTTGTACCACGTGACCAAGTTTCTCCTTTACTTGCCATTTACTGTTCATTATAACTACACAAAAATCAGTAGGTTCACGCCAATTCTATCCATAAGAATTGTTTTAAGCTACTTTTATCTGTTCATTTCTCATTTCAAAAATTTCTAAACTTGAATCTCATGTTTGCTTTTTGCCGCAAATGCTAGGCTAAATCTCCCTGATATTTTGTCTGTCAGTAAGAATACCAAAAGTGAGCTACTTGTTACAAAATGAACCAATCTTTTTTAAAGGAAGAAGACTTTACTTAATTAAATTCGGCTTAGAATTTTAATTCAAATTTTATCCAGAAAAAAAAAACAACTGTTATAGAATTACAGAGTTAAAGTTAAACTTAAATGAATGGTGTATGTGGTAACAATAATTTTACTCCTCTTTATTTAAGGGGTGCTTAATAGAGACGGGGGGACTTATTTAATTTAGAAAGGACGATGGTATCAGATCTCCATAAAGAAGTAGAATACGGAGTGGAAAAGCTCAACTACAAGAAGTTTTAAGCCACGAAGCCGAGGATCAGAGTCACATCCAAACTTCCGGTTGGTAAATAAACCACACCGTCATGATTGATTAATAGTCTATCATTAAATTATTAGTGAAGGATAATTAGAAGAGGGGAGGGGGGCTCATTAACTTTCTTCCCCTAAAAAGGGGGGGCTTATTAAAAGGAGGGGGCCTATTTGACAGGGGGGGCTTAATAGAAGATTTACAGTATTAAAGCCCAACTACAACAAAATACACTCTTTCACAAAACCAAATAAAAACATTTGACTTACCCTTAAGTTCATCAGCAATTCCAGCTATAGAATTCAACAACCTTTAAGAAAAACAAAATTAAAAAACTGAAATGTTTTCCTATTGTAGTTGCATTTAAGTGCAAGAAAATGACAGAATTATGTGTCACATTTAGGCTATGTACACTCTATACCGGATAGTTTTCTGTGGTGCCACAAAAAGCCATTCAGTATAGTATCAACAAAATTCCAATAAGTGGATCTCTGCTTTCAACCCTCCAAGTTGCGACCATTTTAGTCGCTATGGCGCCTATAATTTAGAAGCTGGCGCCTAGATTTGTAAAAAAGTCTCCCTAGACCAAAAGAAATGGTCGCCAAATGGTGACTAAGCAAAAACTTTAACTTGGAGGGTTGGCTTTAGAGATTGTAGCAATGCAGCAGTGCTGTGTCACAGCCATTTTTGTGCATCAACAGAACCCCAATCCAGTATGACCTCAGAAATTGTAAAGCACAACAATTATCCTTGTTTTGGCCTAGACGTTAAATCAGATAATAATTATTAATCTAAACATACAAATACCCTTTAAGTTCCCCTTGCTGGGTCTTCTTGCCGCCTTTTTTATCCAAATCTATCTCATCTTCTTCTGCAAAATATGACCAATAAAAATAAAATGAGTTCTTTCTACTCAGAGTCTATTTCCTTGTTATATTCTGATTATCATTTACTAGCTTGACTTTTTGCTTGTTTGTTTACATCATACATACACAGATAATAACCTCTGGCATTCTGAAATCTGATCATCTCTTTCACACTAACCCCTCCCTCCCAATCTGTTCTCATCGTCAACCGACCCTAGACTAACCTACTCAATTGATCCCTGAGATCATGAAAATAAACCTGATCATTACAAAGTTTCCAGACCACAGAAAATCCAAACGATAAATAAATGAGGACATCTGGTATATTGTGATCTTTTGTCTGTGTAACCTCAGGGAACATTGAGAAAAGGAAGTAGCACGACCCTTGAATGTCACAAACTAGATGACACACTAGTAGGTTCCAAATTCTCCACTCAACAAAGTGCAAGGATCATGGGAATAATGTTCACAAAAGACATGTCTTTACAGGTAATCCTACAACTAAAAAAATACTTCTAAGAGAATGTACAAATGGCAAAAATAACTAGGGTACTGCTATAAACAGTGTGGTCAGTGTGTAACACAATAAATGCAAAAGCATTCAGAGATTCGAAAGTAAAGATAATTCTACTCATTTTATGCTAAATATATATTGGGCATGCAAGATCTACCTTTGTTGATTTCCATAAAAAGTGTACAAGGATGTAATTACGCTACATTCAGTTAGCAAGGGTCATAGATAACCTTTGTACACCAGACATGGGTCGTAGAAAGCCTAATGATCAAGTCCATTTCCGTTACTGCTGCCTGCTGTAAATTACGCAAGTAAACTTAGCTCACACATCAAGCTTATTAACATTTGATCCACGCATGAAAATCCGGGAGTAATAAACAATGTACAATATCTAAAGAAGGTGTGGATTGAATAATATACAACGGAGAGATCACTATTACGCCTAATTCACACCACTGCAGCGTTAACAGACAGCAATTCGGGCAAAACCAAAACTCATAAATTATACATTTGCCTCGGGTTAAAATCACATGGTTTGAAACCCGATAACAAATAAGCTCCAAAACATGCAAACCGTTCGCCATGTTCATACACCGTGGAAATTAATGACCCGATCAAAAATTTCTACGACGGATTTAAAGGCGAAAGGATCACATTTTCATGTATGAAAATGCTGTCGATATAAGTATACTTTTTCGCAAAACAGGAAAGCTTAAAAAACGAAGGATCAGTTTCTTATAATGCTTTTCAGTCACGAAATTAATGGGCGCGAAAGCTTTCGTTATGAACAGAGCTATTGTGCTTTCGTAATATCGCAAAACCGGCCATTAATACCACAGACGTTCGCACAGGTAAAACATGAGACTGTGTAAGTATAATCAGAGGCAAAACCAAGCACAATTCAATCAATATCGCCGCTTTCAGGCGAGCAAAGAAGAAAGGTCCTCCGCGCATAAATTACAAAACAAAACGCTCCACCGACAACGGAGGCGAGGTCTTACCGTCGAAATCTTCGCCGCTTCTTCTGTCCTTTTTCGCCTTCGAACCCATTCCAATTCTTGCAATTGAAAAGCCTAGGTATTAAACTTCGTCTTGAAATTAGAATTTTCACCATTCCACGGCATTTCAGGAGGTAAAAACCATGTAGTTTTCAGCTTGCTAAACCATTCCCGCCATAGGTAGACGTCATTATCTCTGGAGTCAGTCAACCGTATCGAAATGACGTCACCATATTTGCCGAGAAAGCATTAACTCGTTCCCAATGTCTTTTTTCCACTACCTCAAAACGAGGCCAGAGAGGAATAATGGGTTCGAATACTCTCTCTATAATAAAATAACTGAAATTTATGTTCCTCAAGGACAGGCTAGAGCTTTTCTTTTCAGTTGCAGCTTCCGAATACAGATATCTTTCATTGCCATTGTCAGTAGAAACGTCAGCAATCAGTTAGTTCTTAGTAATAGAAAATAATAATAAATGTCTTTATTGCTTATTAGATAAAAATACATATCTAATGTTACGGGATAACAAGATTAAAAGTTCGGCTAAATTACAATAGAATAAAATAAAGATTAAAAATGTGAAAAGCTACGTAGCTACATATATCTGACATAAAATATCATAAAAGGTTGTATTTAAAAATTAATCTATTAACAAATGTGTTTTTATAACGTTCGGTGTTTATCTTGGGCCTTTGGCAGCTTTTACGTCTAAGGTTCTATGTTAAATTGTCCACTAGTTTGAAGGCTGAATTGTCCACAATGTTAGTTAACTTGGTTTTCTTATTCCTTGACAAGAATTTAGAAAACCGTATAAGTTAAGTTCAACGCCATTTCGGAGGGGGGGATGTAGGATTTGGACATTTTTTGTGGAATTTGTAAAACGAGTTCCTTTTTTTATTGGGTTGAGATTAGAGAATTTTTGGGTAAAAGTAGTGGTCGGGGATACGGAAATTCAATTTTGTCGTGTCCGCATTCAGTAATATCTTAAATAGTCTGAAGTTTAGGCGTTTCTGATGGAAAAGGAGAAGAGAGAAGCAAAAAGAGAAAAATCTCCTGCCTCTTAACATCTAGGCAAGGCCTGATACTAGTCTTTAACTACACCAGCGTTTAACTGATCTATTTTGTGTGTGACCGCCTTTGTATAGGCAAGTTATGAGTGGTTATCTCTTATCATCTTGGCCCCTGCTTTGGTTTGATATGCTCGTCATATTCCGGCATTTCCGTTTTTGTCGTTTTCGTCACAAGAAAGAGGTCTGAAGTCAAAATTTTTTTTTTTTTCAATAGCCCGTGCTTTCCCTTGGACGATCCTTTTGACAGACCGTTTGCTGTGGCGGGAAAAAACTATAACGTTTTTGCTCGTAACATGCGATCAGGAGGTCCTTCTACCCCTTTTCTTTTCTCTTGGAATAAAAGAATTTCTCTTTTTTGAAAACAAAAAAGGAGCACCTCATTGTACCGTAAGGACAATCTTAATGCAAAAAAACAACAAGGAATTTTGCTCCAGAAGCGGGCGTTTAATAGTCGACTTCCTAGTCCTCAGTACAATTTCCTGTACTTGCGGTATTTCCGGCTGATAGTGAGGAGTGGGTTCCTTCTAGACAGGAGCTTCAGTTACTGACTTCTCATGTAACGGTACGCGAAAAGATTCTTGACTGATCTCATGGAGGATCCTCATCCCGAGAAGGCATTTACAGTTAAAATACACTAATATACACTTATATCAGTAGTGCCAAAGGTTGACAACTGATAAACAACAAAGTTACTGAATAGTTAGGGTTTTTTATGCTTTGATTTATGAAACTTCATGCTTTGATTTATGAAACTGCCTTCTGGAAATGATGGGAAATAGCATTTCTGAGGCCCTAAAAATAAAAATTTCCTGGAGGAGTATGCCCCCAGACCCCCCCCCCCCTCCCCCCACGGCCTCGCCCCTTCGGCGCTTGTTTCTCTACGAGTTCCTGTGCGTACCGAAAGGGAAAAATCACGCTACACCCCTGATCCGGATATAACTGTGTTTGTTTTACTCTGTTAATACATAAATAAATAAATATTGCTTTAGTTTGTCTACTGACCCAGCAAAATTAGAAGCGGGGGTACATTCTGCAAACCTGCAACCAAGAGAACAACCTGGCCGGGTCTGAAAGACGGACCCGAATAAACAAGGGCCTGAATGATTCACACATCGAGGAGGTGAAGACGAGTCGGGGCAGAAGTACAGCACTCCTTTTAATAATTTTGACATCAATGGCTTCGACAATTTGAATTGATATGGCGAGTCGTAATGGGTCCCTGTTTTGATAACAGGCTTTAGATTGGACTGATTGCTTATCAGATACCTCAAGGAACGGCCACTTGAAAACGGAGTTCCTCGTTTGCTCTTAAAAGTGGATGCTTATCAAATCGCTTACTACTGTGGATCATCAATTGCAAGTGAACTAGTCTTTATAGCTTAGCAAAGCGGAGAAATTCCAGAATTTCTTTCTAAATTACGATTGGAGTCAACTATGAATGCGGCTTCTTCAACAATGCAGAAGAAGAGAGGAAAAATGCAAAGAGTAAAATCGTATCCTCAGCCTTTTGACTTAATCTTCCAAGTTGTATGTAGCAAGGACACGTTTGACACAGACCTCATGGAGGCAAAAACGATTATTGAGTCGTTTCGCCAAAAAAGAAAAGACTTTGAAATCGATGCAGTAAGTTCGTCGGGAATGACTGCCCTTACTCAGTGCGTTCTGGATGGCAACTTGAAGAGCGTCAAAGCCTTGGTTGCGCTCGGGGCCAGTGTGAACAAGAAAGATGGTCAAGGTTGTACAGCATTGCACTATGCTGCAAGCGAAGGCTACATCAGGATTGTTAAGTTCTTGCTAAGATGCAACGCTGATGTGCAAGCTGTTAATCGTGACCAGCAGATGCCAATGGATATTGCAGACGGGGAAGATGTGCGTAAACTTTTGTTTCGAGTTGCTTTAGTTTATTCACCTGTTAACAGGTCCCTAACACGCCGAACTAGCTCGCCTAGTTGGTTATAAGAATCTTGGAACTGCCGACTTCATACTTTGTTGTAAGAATTTAAATTAACCTATGCACTTTGAAATAGCCCGTGATCCAGATTCTTTGTACCCTACGCGGTTTTTACCCGCGAGCGAGAGAAAAAACCTTTGCGGTACCCGTGTGCTCCAAAGAAAGGAATGGAGATTTAAAGCAAAGGATCTAGATAATCATGTCTTCAGGCTTGGTTAGCTACCAATTATTTTGTCTTACGGCCACTGGTTATTACTGATAAATACTATTGCCGATAAAAAGTATTTTATTCTCCCCTAGCAAGAGACTATGCAGTCATAGTCTCTTGCCCCTAGCTAGTTATCACACAGGTGCCCAACCTCGAGACATACTGCTACGTAACCTAAGAAATATAAGGATTTCTTTGGGGAACTGAAATCAGCTGAAAAATGATTGAAACTGTAAGCTACGTTCGTATATGACGAGGCTGATAAAAAAGCGGCTTACGCTCTTTTAAATTAAAGTACGCATGGGTTGCAATAAAACCCATAAAATGGACACTGATAAATCGGTTTGGAAACCTTATCAGAAACATAACAATCGTTTTTAGTACTTAGGTTACAGAAAACATTTGTTTTGGTAAATTTTGCTTGGGCTACCTGTGGTTATCATCACAAACGGAAAGTGTAGGTATCACAGGAGATTTATTTATTATTTTATAATAAAACTCTATAAGCTCCCAGCATGATAAACTATCAAAATGCAAAAATACTTTTCAGTGTTATTCTTCATTAATGTACAGTACATATTTTGGGAAGAATTTTTTTCGGAAGTATCAGTTCTTTCTGACAAAATGTTTAATATTATTTTTAAATCTTCAATATATCGAAAACACATCTTGGTGTATCAATATACCCGAAAAAAGGGTAAATAAATCAAGGGAGAATGAGGCTCCCTCCCTCCCCTCCCCAATTCATGCGTTCCGCTCTCTAACTCGCTCATAAAATTATACGAGTTGACCGCTGGTTGAATCTGCCGAAATTAGACGGATTGCTGAGAGATCAGCGAGAAATTTGTGATTTTTCAACGAACAGGTCACGATCGAGACGGCAAATGTGGGGTTAGCTGTTCCTTTTTTACTGATTTAAGATGGGGAATTATCGTCAAGGGTGCGTTAGTTTATGTCAAATCATAGCAGTTGTTTTTATGTGTCGCGTCACAGTGGCTTGTGCGGCAGTTCCGGACGAACTTGAAGGTCTTGCCGGGCACGTTCTTCGGGCTTCAGAAAACATCCCAGCTAAAGATCACAATGGGCTTACAAAAACTTCGGATTCTGTGTCCTTTTTACAGCCGGTAGAGGACGACGTGGTAAGAATCCTGGAGTTGTTATGTATGGTTGATCTATAAGCTTATGGGCGATGCTAATGTTATTAATTTAATGTTACATGGAAAATTAAAAATGTTTTCTGTAACACGTCATATATGGACGATTTGTAGTTAACGGCTCAAATTAATATTGATCACACAAAAGAAGTGCTGTTGTTAGTAAATGCGAGAAAGTAGCTAAAGAGTTAACGAAGGGGGTTTCATTTGAATAGCTTCCTTCTTAATTCTTCCAAAGACCACATTAATTGCAGATAATGAAATAATATAATTATATCACTATTAACCAGCTCCAATTAAACGAAATCGTTTTGAACGGTAAACAAACATTGCTATCTATGATGGCACTGTTTTCCGGCCGGTGAACCTGAATGATATTTTCATATGTTGCTCAGTGGTTTCAAACAATGGGTGTATTTGTTAAGGTTAATTCTGTTCCTTTCCATGCTAACGAATATATTTCTAAATCACAGTCTGGCCCAGGCCCCGGTTGTTTAAAGGGTGGATAGCACTATCCACCGGATAAATCACTATCCAGCGGATAACGAAATTATTTCCCGTAATACTTATCCGCTGGATAGTAATTTATCCGGTGGATAACGCTATCCAGCTTTTCAACAACCTGGGCCAGGTTGTTCAAATGCTGGATAGTGCTATCCACCAGGCCCCGGTTGTTCAAACGTTGGATAGCGCTATCCACTGGATAAATCTCTATCCAGTGGATAGTGTAATTAGTTTCCCCAATACTTATCCGTTGGATAGTGATTTATCCGTTGGATAACGCTATCCAACGTTTGAACAACCGGGGCCAGATAAATCTCTATCCACTGGATAGCACAATTAGTTTTCCTAATACTTATCCATTGGATAGTGATTTATCAGGTCCCAGTTGTTCAAAAGGTGGATAGTGCTATCCACTGGATAAATCATTATCCACTGGATAGCGCAGTTGGTTTCCCTAATACTTATCTGCTGGATAGTGATTTATCTGGTGGATAGCGCTATCCAACTTTTTAACAACCGCGGCCAGGTGGATAGGGCTATCCAACGCTTAAACAACCGGGGCCTGATCTATTGGATCCACTTCTGACAGGAATTAGGCTATTGCATTTAATATCCGTACCCCCCAGTTGAGTACCAATTGAACTCTTTAGGGGTAAGTTATAAAAGTTGAGGATTTCGTAATGGGTAGCGTAAAAAATATGGAATTTTTTAGGGTGAAGCATTAATTTTCATGAATTTCTTCAGGGATCGACCCATATTCTTCAGGGGGTAAACCCATATTTTATGAAAGTCTTCAGGGGTAAATCCAATATTATTTTATTTAATCTTCAGTGGTAAGAAGAAAAGGTAAGTCTTCAACTGGGAAAGTATGGATATAAAAATAAAATTGCAACAGCCCATTCTTTGAGTAACTGACTTCAGTTTTCCAATAGTGGATCTGAGCAACTTCAAATTTTTGTGTTAAAAGTACTGCTACCACGATCCACAGTCTGCAGTCAGCGAAGAGGAAATTGGTGTGTAAATGTACTGCTACTATGGTCCGTAGTCCCATGAGCAGTGAATTTGAAATTGACTTAGTGTAAATGTATTGCTGCCACAGTCTACAGTCCCATAGTCGGTGAATTTGAAACTAAGTGTATAAAATAATGTAAAGCTACCGCCATCCACAGTCCCAAAGTCACTGAATATTAAGTTTAGTAGAATGACTGCTTTATTTCAGATTAAAGAACAAAGTGCATTTCGTGTATAATGTGCTTGTTTCGGTTGATGTGGATCGCTGGCCTGTAGCAGGGATTGTTCAGGAATATTTCATTGGCTGGGTATTCTGAAGTTAAGCCCGTGGATCAACAGATTCAAAATACGACCTTCTCCTGCGGACAACAGATTCAATTTTAAAAATTGTGCACAATGGTTTTTCACACTGAGTATTGCATTTCCCTCATTTTGAACACATTTATTATGTTATTATATCCAAAATTGTCCTATTTTGTGAATGAGATATCATTTTAAATGAAAACTCTTTAAAAAAGGGTTAAATTTGGGATCCTGTGCAGAACATACTATCCTGAAACCAGCCAAAGTACAAGCCTCAGATATGTTGATACCATTTCCAGGGATCATGTTATGTCCTTGTCCCTTCCCAGTCACCACCAGCTGTTAGCTGACATATTTAGCTAGCATTTGAAACAACCACAACATCTTTATTAACCTGGTTGCATCATCATTTTCAGGATGCTGTCTTCCAAGGTTCTTTATCAAAAGAAACAACTCAAGCATCTCGCCGGTCATCAAGTATCTTTAGCTTTGACTTTTTACATGGCTTCATAGCTGCGTTATCTGTCATCATTGTATCAGAGCTAGGCGACAAAACATTCTTTATTGCGGCAATAATGTCAATGAGACATTCAAGGTTGGTAGTTTTCACTGGAGCCATGGGAGCACTGGGTCTCATGACCATCCTTTCAGCAGTTCTGGGTTTTGCAACAACTGTAATTCCACGAAAATACACACTGTACATATCAACGGCTCTCTTTGTCATTTTTGGACTTAAAATGTTAAAGGAAGGATATGAAATGGACCCCAATGAGGGGCAAGAGGAATTAGAAGAAGTTCAAGCAGAACTTAAAAAGAAGGAAGCTGAGGTTAGTATTGTCACCTGCATAAAACTGGTATGGTAACTTAAATAGTTTTCACTACCTGTTGCATTTAGCCTGTGCTAGTTGTGGGTAGTATCAATCACACAGGGTTTCTTTATAGAGAAGAGAAGTGTAACATTGCAAAAATTCAAATTTGTGAAATTATGGGATTGGCTGGCATATTCGGAGAGAACAAGATGAAAATGCCCCCTCGCCAAAAATTGGTCCTTTTAGTGCAGATTTGTTGTTTAGATAGATATAAGCACTGGTTTGCTCTGATGACTCCATACAAATCCTTCAAAAATTGGCTTGGATAATAATGCTAACATTCCCGGCCTATTTTAGAAGGATTTATATGGAGTTATCAGAGCATAACGTTGCTTATATCTCGTCACCAATTTGCAGTGACAGGCTGATTTTTGCCCAGTGAACATTTTTCATCTTGTACTTAATTCTGGATATGTAAGTAAGTAAGTAACTTTATTTAATCAGGGTAGCCCGTTCAGCAATGAACATCTCACCCCTTCTTCGTGGTCTGCATTGGCTTCCTGTTAAAGTCCAGATAGAATTTAAGATACTGCTTATTACGTTCAAAGCAATTCACGGCCTTGCTCCTAAATATCTACGCGATTTACTAACATTTAAATCGTCCTTATATAACCTTAGATCTTCAGATAGTATTTTACTTTCTATGCCAGTTGCTCGATCGAAGACGTTAGGTGATAGAGCTTTTATGGTGGTAGTGCCAAGGCTCTGGAACTCTCTTCCAAAAGAACTTCGTACGATTACTAATGTGAACAGTTTTAAGGCGCATATTAAGACTTATCTTTTTAAAACTTTATATTGATGAGCAATTTTATATTCAGTTCTTACTTGCATGCATATATATTCTTTTTATTTTTTAATGCATTATCTTTTATTTGTTTCTTTTAAAGTAATGTAGTTGTAATGCACAGCTGATCATTTTCATGTTAAGCTGTGCACAATAAGTTTAAAAATTATTATTATTATTATCCATAGGGCCCCTGAGAAATAGAATGTATACTATTTAACGATCTCTAAGGTATATACATGATAAACATAAACAATAATACTGTGAAAGGTTTGAACCCAGGAGTCATTTCAAAAGTAGGTTGAGTTTGATCGTCCGGGTGAACGTAGTCCTGAATAGGACTGTTGTTGTTGACAGTGACTGACGTTTCGACAACCTGTGCGGTAGTCATCTTCAGAGTCAAAGTGAGTTGTATCACATCAGTAGATGGTATTATATACTCTGGTTATTGA
The DNA here is from genome assembly GCA_038088405.1 of Porites divaricata. Classification (NCBI taxonomy): domain Eukaryota; kingdom Metazoa; phylum Cnidaria; class Anthozoa; order Scleractinia; family Poritidae; genus Porites; species Porites divaricata. The sequence goes on from JBBMOI010000005.1 coordinate 2,962,119, forward strand.
TCTGATTGGTCAATAAAGTCAAGATGTTATTGGTCGTCTGTCAGTTAAGCCGCGGTGTTATTGGCTATGAAGACTCGTAATCAGTAATAATATAATATAATACAGTATAATACTGGAAAAAATCTTGCTAGGTCAATATAAAAAGTGTGTGCTAAGAGATAAGAAATTAAAATTATAAGGTAAAATACTCGGTCAGCATCTTTTTAAAACTATTTACAGACGTGACACTTTTAACATAATTGGGTAAAGAATTGAAGTAAATAGCCCCTGCATACTTAAAAGTTCTTTAATTTGTCCATGTTACGTTTAGGCTTTGATGGGTACAGGTCATTGCTTCTCCTAGTTGCGTGATTGTGCAACAAATCAGATGATTTCACAAATTTAGTTTTTGTGACACATCATCACTTCTCATTCCTATGAAGCCAGCCTTAAAGTCACGTAATATGAAAAACTCAGTATCATATTTTGCTATTGTTCATTTAAAAATGTCATGTAACTATTGCTTTTAAAGCTTATCAAACTGTAACCTTTTTTTTTGGCAGTTGGTAGGAATTAATGATGATCGGTCTGTAAGCCACCCGGGCATGAATAAATAAATTCACTGTTGTTATTTAAAATGAAGTGGAGGTGTGGTGGCCGTGCAGTTAAGACTTTGAACTTGGGATCGAATTGCTGGTCAAGGTTTGAGTCTTAGATATATTATGTTATATAAAGCTGTCTTTCTCTTTTTTTAAGTTGGAAAAACAGCAGTCTTCAACCATTACTCAAGATGTTGAGACTGGTGTTATCCGAGGTGGAAAAAAGGATACAAAGTTTTTTGGTCTACTTTCACCCATACTACTTCAAGCATTTACACTGACTTTCCTGGCAGAGTGGGGAGATAGATCACAGATTGCAACTATCCTGCTTGCGTCAAGAGAGGTAGGTTTTTCAGAAAGTTAATATCTGGCATTCCAGGAGAGGAGAAATTCTTGAGATCTTTCTTTACTTTCTGTCTTTTCAACATGCAAAGAAAGTAGTGTATCTGTTGTACTTAAATTATGCTCATGGTAGAAATTGTCTTTGTACTGGTACAATTATTTTTAAACTGGTACAAAATTTATTAAATGGGTCTCATTATACCTTTTTAAGAAATAGTCTTAGTTTACAGATATCTAGGGTTAGGGTTTGGGATTAAGCATTCATTTTGCTGTTTTGGGTTAAGCACTCATCTTACTGATAAGGGAGAAGTGCTGTCTTTCAGCACGTTTACCCCTTTACTTGGTCAGAAGGGTTTGCAATAGTTATTAAAGTCAAAATGTCTTGTTTTGTTGACAGAATGTTGTGGCAGTGATAATTGGGGGAACATTAGGGCATAGCTTATGTACGGGTCTTGCTGTTGTTGGAGGAAGATTAATTGCCCAAAAAATATCTGTCAGAACAGGTAAGTTAACTTTTGATTTTTTGTTCAAGATTTTTATTTTTTTATTTATTTGATTTTTAAACACATTGCAAATATTTAAGAAAATTCTTAAAGACAAAACAAAACAAAAAAGAAGCATTAAAAATAATTATTTCAAAAGAGAGGTAGTGAGTCAGGTAATGAAGGAAAAAATTTTTTTCTGTTCATCTTTGATAGAAAGCAGGAAACAAAAAAATGAAGGAGAGTTCATTCAATTAGTTGCCTTGTCTAAGGTATTTTGTGCCACTTCTGATTTGATTCTTTGCTGTGAAGGTTAAAATAAGTGGTTCCTCAAACACTGATTAACATAAATTTAAATAAATTATTTTATTGCACTGGACCCATGTTTGTTATTAGGCTTGCTTTTGATTCTGTGGCACCAAAAGCAAAACAAAATAAGTCTAGGCCAATCAGGTAAAAGTGTGATATGGTTCATTTACACAGGCATAAAATACAGTCTGTAATATTGTTGTTATGGCTTCAGTCATTATTATTGTTTCTGTAGTGGTCTTGTAAATTGGCTTCAGTTATATGCAAAGTGTCTCACTTAGGGCAGATAAACAGTAGCTGTATTAGCCCTTTAAGCCCTAAGAGTGATCAGCATCAAATTTCTCCTTGTAATATCAATGCTTTGTAAAACATAGTGGTCGTGAGAATTAAGGACATGATCACACAAGGTGAATTTTCTTGATATTTTATCAACTTCTCTCCACTACTTCTGTAGGAAATGAATAGGGGCAACAAATGAGAATTCGAATTTTGATCGTAGGGTTAAATAGTTTAAGGCCACTTCCAGAATGTTTGATCCACCCAATTTTAATTAATGATTGTTTTAGCCTGAGAAATGCCACCACTGGTTTCCCTGCGTAATGACGTCTGAGAAACGAGACCAGAAATTCCCTTCTGAAGATGCGTCACTACCCAGATCTGGGAAGTGCTTCTCATAGGCTGAAGCAAATTTCCCATGCAGCAAGACCAATCAGAATTACTACCTGGGTCATCAGTTTGGAATTGTGCACTCATGTCTCAGATGTCATTTGGTGGGAAAACCAGTGGTGTTGTCGTAAAATATTGGCTGTTTTCTCAGGCTGTGATTGTATCATCATTAAGGGCCGGGGGCTGGGGATTTTCCTCCGGCTTCCATAAATATATGTTCACCCCCGGCTACTTTCATAGGAAAATAGAAGAGAAATACAACCAAAAGAAATCCCTAGCTGTTTGATTCCCCCACTTATTTGCCCGGCAACTTGAAATCTTAGTGACAGCCCTGCTTAGACTGTTATTTTGTGTTAATAAAACTGCATCTTGTAGTAAAGGTTTGGCAATATTATTTTGTAATGTTCCAGCTACATGTCCTTAGACAAGAAATCATTGCTTAAAAATTGTGGCTTAACCTTAGGTGAATCTTAACCTAAAAGTAACTGGAGCTTGTTCAAAAACTAACATCATAGTATGCCATGGTCTTTGTTGTTGCTCTGTAATTTAGAATGTTTTATTTAAGATGTAAGAATTTATTTCTTTGTTTTTTCTCTTTTTCAGTCACTATCATTGGTGGAATCGTGTTTTTAATATTTGCATTAACAGCATTCTTCATTGAGTAATGAGCCAAAAGTATTGAGGACTGTACAAATGAATGATACTGCTACACAATTTAAATGAGCCTCCTGTTTAAAGAGGGTTAAATTTGATTATATTTCCTGGACAATGTGGATTTCCTAGCCTGATGGTCTGATCAGCATCATTCATATTGACATTACTACAGTCAAATGCCTACTTACAGATTGTAAATGGCCAGATCAAAGAACATAATCCAGAGAAACTTCTGCCATGTTCAAACACTGCTGGGCAAAGATTAAAGATTGCCAATTCAAAGGCCAAGTCAAGGAGGTCATTAAGTAAAGGAAACCCTCCTCCATTTACCATCCTCCCTTGGGGATACGTAACAACTAAGTTATGTAACTGTATCTCATTCATTTTGCATCACTGATGAAATTCAAGCAATTTGAACGAAATGTTTAGTTATTGTTTAATCAATGCTTTTAGTTTTGGAATTTTTTGTTCCTCTTATGTTTTTGCCAGAGTAAAAGGACAATTTTTTTGGTATAACCATTAATACACTAAAGCTCATTGAGGGATCTCTTTTGGCATTAGAAAGTAAAAAAAGTGTTATTTAATTAGCATTGTGCAATGGAATAGGCCCCCGGATTACTTGGATACCTGTGAGAGAAACCTTTTGCCACTCTGCCATTTATTTGAGTATATGTGGACTCTGTTGTATTAAAACGAGAATAAGTTATCTTTTATCCCAGATGCAGATAGCAGTAGATATACCTAGATAATACCATGAGAGAATAAAGCTCTAAATTGTCTGTTTTGAGAGTCATTCTGCTTTGCTTGTCTCATAAACTTACGTATTTCTACAAAATTATCCAATTTGAAAAAAAATGGGGCCCGTTTCTCTTCAGGCATGGAAAGCTATTTTCTGTCTGGAACGTTAACATGATGACGACAGTTTTGAAATGACAACTGTGTGTTGACAAAGCAAATTGGGCTGGTATGGAGGTTAGTGGTAAGTTCAAATTAATAATACCGTACTAGTAGTAATTGAAAGTGCGTCTGACTGTAGCAACACTAGACCACTCGCATGATTTTTGTGCAAAGGATGCTAAACCTTTAAACTGAGGCAGAACATACCAGTTCCTGGCCAAGAAAAAGCCCCTGAAAAATCTGCAGGGCAGCAAAAAGTGGACCCGTTACCAGGAAAGTTTCATGAGAGATTGTAGATTAGGAATGCATCCTTTGGATGCCATCATATTATTAGCTTGCCATGCAGACATATTTAAAGCTGGGTTAAAGCTGCTTGTTTATGTTTGTATCGCTGCGGCTGCTATCCTTTATTTTATAACAGAGGAATATTATAATAAATATATTAAGATAGCAATGCAACCTATAAGTTTAGAGAAGGGTTACTAGGAGTTCATATTGTAAAGTAGAACACAATATTAATCCAGGGTTCATGCAAAAAATTGCAACCATTTTTAAGGACTTTTCAAGGACCCCATTCAATTTGCAAGGACCACCTACCAGGAATGTAAGTCACAGATTTGTACATAAAAGCACATTCCAAGTCCATGCTAAAAGGACTTTACTGTGCTTTTCAAAGACACGCAAATTCTGAAATTTAAAGGCCAACTGATGTTTGCGTTTTTCGCTGCCATCAATCATCTTAGTGGACCTCTCAGGAAACAAGTTTACTTCAACAGGTTCAAGAGGTCATTCTTTGTGATTGGTGCATTTCAATCCGTACATATATACTGTGAAGGTAGCTTTTGAACTTCACAGTTCGCATGTTTTTGAAAAGCACAGTAAGGCTTGGACTGTTTGCTCCACCAGTTTCTCTAAATTTTTCAGTTCACTTGTCTTAAATTGATAGTTAATTCTTGCATAAAATAAAAACACATCATGTAAATCACCTTTAAATTCTCTGAGTGATGATTTATATTCTTTCTTGGACAACCAAGAAGTATTTAAAAGAAGACTTTCCAGGCCACTACTTTCAAACGTGAAGAAAATTCAAGGACTTTTCAAGACTGTGCAGTAAGAAAGGATTTTCAAAACATCAACAAAAACAGCAACTTGGTTATTTTTTTAAATTCAGAACTTTATTTTTGTACAGAAGCTCAGTCCTCACTTTCCACCTTTTGTGTTTGTAGCCCTGGAAACAAATAAACAACAAAATCAGAATAAAAATGCAATTTCATAAAACATTTGCTGTGGAAAACAGCAATAAGATATAACTTTAAATCGTTTTAAGAAAAATGTTAAAACATGACGTCACATCGGAAGTCCCTTGGTGTTACTGCACCCTTCAGCATCAGAGCTGACACCTACATTTTAAGTTGCAGGTATATTGAAGCAGCTATAGTGTAGGAAGTTCTTTTGTTTCTCTTTTCAGTTAGTGTTTTCTACACATTGTGCTTATAGTAGCCAGGGAAATTCCTGGCCCCTTGCACTTCAAGGCATCCCTGTGGTGAATTAACTTCTGGCAAGATGGCTAGCTACCGTAAGTAAACAACTAGGTCTTTAAATGACAGTGTGCTTTTACATTTTAAGCCATAAGAATGTGGTCATAAGAATGCAGTCATATTAACAGGGTGACCATTAGTTCCAGTGTAGTTCATTAAATAAAACAATGAAAGTCTTACCCTTGAATGTAGCAACAGGGACATGAGAAACAAGGGTATACAATTTGTGAATAGAGTCTTCATCTTCATTTCTCTTACGAGCAAGACGAATTCGGACTCTAAAAGGTACATTTCTAGAAAAAAAAAACAAAAACACAACATTGAAAGAAATGTCCTTAGCCAAAACAATACCTGTGTAAAATAATACAAAATATAAATATTGACCCGTGAAACAGATTATAACTAGTGCAAAATAGCTATAAATAAACAAAAGAAAACCAAAGAATTTGTGCATCAAAGTGCATAGTATTCTACTACCTATTTCATGGGTTAAGTAAAATCACTCTAAAACCTTCCACAAGCATGCAGAGGCGTCGCACCCCTTTAAAAAACCCTCCTATTTCATTCAACCCCTATCTGTCACAGCTCTTTTGTTTTAGGATTAGGGTTCCATTGTTCACTTTCAGAAACCTCTCTTGCCTGTTCTTGAAAACTTTTGCCAATGTTTTTCCTGACCCGACTGACAACCCCAAAAGCTCTGAGGATGTTTTGAGAGGTGCTCGCACATGGAAATTTGACTGTATTTCTCAATCAATTCTATTGGCAGAGCTTCTGATATTTCGCGGAAAAAAAATTAAAAATTTCGCGGGATTTTCGGGGGCAAATTCACGGAAAAATCGCCCGATTTCACGGGATTTTCGCGGGAAAAAAGTCAAAATTCGTGGAAAAATCGGCCGATTTCGCGAGATTTTAGCGGAAAAAATTCAAATTTCAAAGGATTCTTAGAAAAATCGGCCGATTTCACGGGAAATTTCGCCAAGAAACAATCAGTAAAAAACAGCCGATTTCACTGGATTTTTTTTTGCAAATTTCGCTAAAATCGACTCAATTTTCGCATTGATATGACCAGCGTAGTTTAACGTTTTTTTAGCCGGGATAATAATTTGCTTTTTTAAACAACAGTTCGCTCGAAAAATGAGCGCATGCTAAAGCTATTGAGATTATGGTTAGTGCCCAGTTTTTCACAACATTAATCCAAGAACGCCTGTTAGTTTTGGAACGTTGTTTACTCGTTGCAGTGACAAAGTTTCAATATAAATTTGGACGTTTGGGGTGAATAAAACAGGTCTAATAGCCAAGATAAGCATGAAATATGTTTTGCCGACATGTATTTGGAAATATTTCTGGCGGATTTCGCGGTATTTTGCGTTTTTTGGGGAATTTCACGGGTCCGCGACCACGCGAAATATCAGAAGCCCTGTATTGGGAAATACAGTGGCTTTTTAAGTTAGATAACAGCAAAGTCATCATGTTTTCTCAAATACATGATGACTTGATTTTTTATGATTCATGAACCTTTCAATGTAGCTGGACTTGAATCACTGAAACCATACTCTCATACTCTTCTTTGGGGGGATCCAACAGTTAACCCTTTAAATCCCAATAATGTCCAAGATCAATTTTCTCCTTACAATTATCCATAAACTGTAAAGAGACAAGTTATGAGAATCAATAAAATGGCCACCCAATAGAAAGTACTTAGTTCTTTGAACAAATTCTCTCAACTAATTCTTTAAGGAAATGTATGGAGATCAGTTTGGAGAATTTGTATGTGGATACTGGGGCTTAAAGGGTTAAGTGATTTTGGTCATAGCAGTGAAGAAAACACACCTGATGCCCTTGGACCACACATGTTTGTTCAAGGTGGTGTCTATACGGACATCTGGGGTCCCCATCATCTTTTCTGCAAACTTCTTTATTTCCTTGATAGCCCTTGGAGCTCGTCTCTTGAATCCACTGTTAAAAGCATTTTGCATTTTAATATGCATGCAACACTCTTATTTTATATGCAAAAAGTAACAGGAATGGACAACAACAGAAAATTAAATGTATGCATCATGAATGCAAAGGCTTTGTAGAAATTTTGTAAACATCCGAGAATATGAGGTCATGTAGAACACATACTAACAACACATGTATAACTTTTACTACAGGTAAAACCATTAGACACGATCTCAGCCGCATATATGCGACACAAAGTTGATAACCTGTCCTAGCACAAAGAAAACCCTCGTCTTCTAATGGAAAGTATTATTATACACCCGAATAACCACCACAGAGGCAGATTTTATATATTTCTTTATATTTTTCTATTTTGTGATACATTGCATCCATCAATCATCTGACTTGAGACAATGAACGGCAACGATTTTGCTCAGACCGCCTTCCCTGTGGTGTAAAATTGTGGAAATTTTAACCTTTGAAATTTAAAAAAATCCCCGAGATTAGACTTCAAAAAAGGTCCTCGACCTTGAATGGGTCAGCAGATTCTATTCTACTATAATTAGCAAAAACTGCCAGAAAACGCGAATCTTACACGCCATGGATCCTCTTGTGTACGTTTATTGAGTATTCACGAGTTACAACTTCGTTGATGGCAGAACGCCCCTTCTTCTTGTCGCTTTTCTTCGACATCTTACAAGACAAATAAAGAATAGTTAAAAAACAAGGACCTATGCTAAAACGTTTGAAATTTCAAAGATAAGGGCCTTGATGGATTGGATAATTTTGAAGTTTTCATGAGTTGCACACAAACCTTCGAGGGCGATTTAAGAGAGAAAGGCTCTTGAACGGCAACAGGGAATTATGGGATTAAGATTGTTGTTACCAGTCCTTAATGCGAGCTTCGTGGAAGGTGGGTGCATGAAGCGCACGCGAGGGTGGGTTGCGATAATTAGCAAGCCAAGAAGTAATGCTTGAGGAAGTTTGAAAGCAGAAAATAAATGTGTTAGCCATTAAACTTCTACCATTGCTCTTCAAAGGCACCTACATATTTCTCTCACAAGAATTCATTTTACAAATAGAAAAGAATAGTTGAATATATTGAAGGGAAATGAAGTAGCCTGTGTAGAGCGAAGGAAGAAATCTCGAGGACGATAACCGGCGCCTGCATGCTACGCAGGCCAGAAATAAAGAGGTTCCTTAAAGGTGATGTTACAGGGGCACCCGACGACAATTTCCGGAAAATATCTGTTCGGAAGGCGATTCGAGATCCAGAATTTTTGGAGCATTTGTTGTAAAATTTCTTGCTTGTCCGCCTCTCCTACGATTTTCGAACACCTAATAAAAAATAGTATAACTGCCCATTTTTAACGGATTTTTACCATTAAAAAGTCACCTGGAATTTTCGGGAGCCTTTTTTCTGGCTGAAATTTTCGAAAAGGTAAGTTTTGATCCCTATAATTTTCGGATCACTAGACTTTCACCTAGGAAATCCGCCGAACAGATGGAAAATTTTTAGGAGATAAAAATATGCCCATATCTACCGTTTAAATAGTAAAATACGTTCAAAAATCATGCTATGTTTAAGTGATTTTGAACTACATGTATATTCTCATTGGGTGCCCCTGATGTTACTCGGGACGTACGATTCGCAGCGACAATTTCAAGTTATCGCAACACAGCGTTGCAATGTTGGAACAGTGTTGTGACTATTCGAAACAAAGTCGCAACAACGCTGTGTTGCGCTAAAACTCGTCGTTTCGAATCGTCTTGTGTAGCATCACCATAAGAGACTTAGGATTTCAACAGTTTATGCTCAGGCGTGGCTGTGAATAATCAAGAACAAAATGAGAAAACATCACAGATTTGTACTCAACCATCAACAAAAATAATTACATATTCAAGAATCAATAAATGATTGTCCACCAAAACTAATCAGTGCAAATATAAGAAAAAAGAAACAACAATATATTTTCTATCACGCAAACTTCCCGTGCTAAAACAGGAAGTTTTGCCTCGTTTTTTTTCCGTGACTCAGGGAAAAGCCACTCCATTTTAATGGCCCAGAGAAGCATGAACAGACTCGTTTGGACCGTAAAATGTCATATAACAAAGTGTACATCGGCAGGCGACAACACGTACAGGGATACGGTATTCTATAAGTAACCGTTACTTCATTTCGCGTGTGCTGAGCACTGCATCTTCGTCGTCCTCGTCATTAAAGTGTGATTCAGCCCTGTGTAAATCAGAAGGTGGCAACTCTTAAATAAAAAATGCTAAAAATGGAGGGTATATAGTGCACGTCCCAGTCTAAGAAAATCTTATGCGTTGACGCGTTTCAAATCTTTAGATTTCTAGCGAGTTCAATTCCGTACCGCAGACTGAGACGACAAGAAAAAATTGCTCATGTAAGTTTTAAAACTTGACAAGTGTTTTTTTACTTGAAAAGGTAAGAAACTTGTTAATTTTTTTCTCTTTTGCACTTAATTTACACGCGCAATCAAGGAAAACTTGTCAAGAAGAACTTTTCCTGTAGACTGCGGTGTAGATCACCGAATCCTGAAGTATCTAAAGCAAGATTTCCGCTCGTCTGTAACCACTGGCCGATGAAATTATGTAAAAAATAAAACTCTCACAAAATTTCCTCTTGACTCCCTTTAAGACAAACACCTCTACTAAAAAAGACGACAACGTTCAAAGGAAAAAGCTACAACTGAAACCTCTGCCACTGTGCAGCGATCAAACAGAAGAGGGTCGAGTCGATAACATTTACGTGAAACTCTGCAAGTGTACAGTTATTTAAAATACCTCCGACAAAATTAAAAATGAATAAAAGATATAGAAAGTAAAAGCAGTGAGTCTTGCTCACCGGTCTGTTTTATTCAGCACTAACCTTGGGCTCTATACAGAAGAACTTAGAGTTATATAACGAACCTCTGTAGTGTAACGGAGTACTCAATATGTAGTCGACTCATACCGAGTGTCTCTCTAACGGGACTCCTCGGTAAAACGGAAACGTAGAGTTGGTTCCTGCATTTCTTTAGTCTCTTTATACCGTTTCTTTACCACACGGACTATGTTGACTATACTCAACATTCAACTTACGGCTAACATCAAGTTACAGCAACCAACTTTCAACTTCTCGTTTCAACATTCAAAGTTGAAAATTAAACTTAAACTCCCAACATCTAACATGATCACTAGTTCTTGAAAATTGAGCGCGCAGGATTCTACTTATATACACAGTCTACACAACATGTAAGTTGTGCAACCAACATTCAACTTGAGAAAACCAAACACCAACTTTGCAATTTCAGTATTCAGTGCTCGGCGTTATATATAAGTCTGGTCATCCTTTTTTATAGTCCGATGTTGAAAAGATATTTAACTCGTATCTGACGTGATGGGTAGTGAATAATTGCCGTCACGGATTAAACTTCATCGTTGCGAAATCTTGACCTCGTTGTGCGAACAGCGTAAATATAAAATGTCCGCCAAAATGTATCGTATGTAACAGGCCAACTTCAAGTATCCAGTCTCCCCTGGTGTGAAAGGGGGGTCGGTAGGCAACACACCACCGCCTCGAGCCAAAATGATGTTTCTTCCAATGAATGTTTTCTCTGGTGGGTAGATTATAAGAAAAAGGGTTTTGACTGAGGAATTGTGATTTTTGACTGAGAGGTCGTGATACGCATATTGATTTTCTACGGTTTATTATCGTTTCTGGTCGGCATGATCAGGGATAAAAGAGCGTTCTCTTTGACCTCTTTGAAATGTAAAGCTCTTTATTGCAGCTCAATAAGGGTTTTAGGTTGTTTAATTTTCTCCAAAGTGCATCCTGGATCTGAATAACTGTAAACGATTTTATTTTTGTCTGTAACTGTGTGACGGTTTCCGGCAATGTTTTGTCACTCTGGTCCGCAGCTCTTTGGCGTTTTTAGCCGGATGTTTAAAATTCTCACGGGTTGTGATCAGATCTCAAAGAATAGATTGGAGCCTAAACTTAAGCTTCGTCAACTATGGAGAATTTCGATGCGACTCAGTGTTGATTGCTCTTAAAGCAATGATTTTAAAACTCCAGCTTGTTTTTCTAATGATAATGTGAGGCTTGGGACAGGGCACCCGAAGGTGGTTTCCCCCGAAATACATATGATTGTATCTGTTCGGTCATCCTAGGGGAACTTGAGTCTTTTCGAAATTACAAGTATTATTTTCCCGAAAATTTTAGCTGCATTTAAACATACTAGGACTGTTACGAAAGTGAGAATAACCTAACCCTAACCCTAACCTAACCCTGGGCGTGAAATGTGAAAAATCAAACTTCAGAAAATCGTAGGGAATTTATTAGACATAAGCTTCGAAAATTGTACATGAATGGAATGGTCATCTAGATATTTTAAGCCGTCCTTACTTGATAGAAAATTATAGGCAATATTTCCTTCTGGAACAGATATTTTTACAGAAACCAGTCTTTGGGTACCTCTGTTAGACTAGAGCTCGTAGTTCCTCCCTTGGTAATAACTTTTGAATTAGCTTTTTTAATAACAGTATTGACAGTCTTTAATGTTGTTGAGCTTCTTGTTGCTCATATTGATTTATGAGTACTTAATGAAAATGTTCCTCTTAATATCTTTTCTACAGTGGCTGGCAACAGACGCCGCCATCTAGGTTGTGCAAAAGGAGGAAACGGGAGAGACCGGAGACTGGAAACAACCCCTGTGGTTGGCCTGTTACGTCAGCACATAAGATACATTTTGGCGGACATTTTACGCTGTTCGCACAAAGAGGTCAAGATTTCGCAACGATGAAGTTTAATACGTGACGGCAATCATTCACTACCCGTCACGTCTGAAACGAGTTCAATATCTTTTCAACATCGAACTATAAAAAGAGATGACCAGACTTATATATAACGCCGAGCACTAAAAACTGAAATTGCAAAGTTGGTGTTTGGTTTTCTCAAGTTGAATGTTGGTTGCACAACTTACATGTTGTGTATACACCCATTTTAATTAAGGTTGCTTCAGAGAAGAATGATGCATGATCCATGTTTCAATGCCCGCGGTGTATTATTATTATAAATTATGTGCCCACAACAAGCCTAAAAACCTAGAAAGCAAACGCTGCTGATGCTTCCATTGCCTTTTCACAAATGGTCTCCTTTATTTCAATGAACGTGAACAAGACTAATTAAAACTTCCTGCTACAAAAGGGTTTACCATAGTGCACTGCAGGCTATGAAACATGGTTCACGGGAGCAACCTTAATTGAAATAGGTGTATAAGTAGAATCCTGCGCGCTCGTTTCAAGAACTAGTGATCATGTTAAATGTTGGGAGTTTAAGTTTGATTATCAACTTTGAATGTTGAAACGAGAAGTTGAAAGTTGGTTGCTGTAACTTAATGTTAACCGCTTAAGTTGAATGTTGAGTAGTCAAGTTGATTTTTGGCGGGGATTGAACACCATAGATTACGAGGTCTTCATACACACGACGTTTTATAATGACAAGACAGGCGCTGTAGCCATCCCTGGCGTAAAATTCATTTGAACTTCCACTGAATCTTAGAGTTCATGCATTGAAGAACGGACGTATAGATTTCAGCTTACGGAAATATGACACAAACAAGCAAAAATACACCAGTGAAAAGCACTGCCGAATAGTTTTTAGATGAGACGGTGATCACGGTGATATTGCGGATTGAGATCGTCACGTCTTTGCAGACTGTTGACGTAATTTTCATAAAATTACCTGGAGTGCGTACTCAACGAGGTTTTCATTCCTTTCGAGCCAAATGTAAAACGGGAAAGGAAAGTATGGAGATACTTGTTTGATAAGTATAAGGAATTAATAATCACTTATCCGTTGTCGGCCATTTAATGTACTGCGGTAGTCAGTTTTTTCCTTACAAGAACTGATATGGTAAAAAGACAACTGAATGATCACATATTTATATGACAATTTTCCATATTGTTAAGGAAGTTATAAATGATTTTTGAAGGAGCAGAAAATTTTAAGGAAAGAATGTTAAATGCAAAGATTATCATCCAGTTTGCCGTACCAAGGGAAGCAGCAAAATTACATTTTGGTTCATGTTGCCCCGGTTAGAGATACCGATGCATTTCATTGTAAGACTTCGACAAACCGATCTGGATAAGTTAAATTTTTGGCATAGTCGAAGTGGACGCATATATATTGATAGGAAGATATATCAAAGATAAATTGACGATGGTGCGCGCAGTTCTAAAAACTGACTTGACTAGTGGGATAAGGCACCGGAAGTCGCGTTCATGTGGTCCTGTCCGCGCGCTTTCGTGTTCTTATTTGACTTTGCGTTATCACGGTTTGCTAAATCAGACTAACAGCAGCCCAGTTGATCAACATGGTGTGAAATTAAACAAAGTCGTAACCTTTCATCTTTATATACGTTCCCTTAATAAACAGCTCCGTCGGCAGATACTAGGCAGATTTAGAAATGTAAATGCGACGGTAGTGACAACGGCGTGCGCAGACTTAAAAACCATGATCTTGACCTTAAATCTTGACCAGCGTCAGAAAAGCGGAAAATAAAGCAACGAAAGTCACGTTCAGCCGGTCTTTTCCACAAGCCTCGGAGTGAAATTTAGTTAAGAGCAACCTCGTTCCCAGGTTCTCTCTCCTACCCGTCGCTTCGTAGGGACGGGTAGGAAGGAAACCTGGGAACGAGGTCGAGTTAGGAGTAGTTTGTAGAGCACAGTCTAGTAAGAGAGAGATTGGTGAGAAACTCTATCATTTTCTCCGAGCTCTCTTCAGAAGAACATTTTCTTGTTAGAACTTCCCTCCTCTATTGAGATTTAGAACCACCTTGTTAAGCAGACACAGCATAAGAAACAGCGTGAACAATGCTACGGGAAATAAATGATCCATGAAGGCAATGTGTGTTTAATTTTTGAAGTCCAATTGACGATCAACATCATCAACATTGACGGTCGAGGTGGCTGCCATCACACATTAAATTTCCTGCCTTAGAACAAACTTATAGACCCTTAATAATTAGCACCACACAAAAGAACCACTCTTAACTTCAGAAGGCAAACAGATCAGAAAGCCAGACAGTATCAGATAAAAGGAATAAAACTAGCATTTAAACTGAACAACTGTAATGCTGATATTTACCATGCATCATCGAGACTCTTGCCATCATTGAATTTGGCCTGGATCAGCTGTTCGTGGACCTCATTTTCATTTCATAGAAGGCGTCCGTCACAAGCCTGGAGTGGCCTTGTAGTTCGATTATTTAAGTGTTCAATTTGTACGCCGACCTACCGTAATTTTACTCAAGACAAATTAACTCTACGACTAAGGTTTTTCCCGTAACTAGGAACTTAATAACGACCTGGTTTCAGCAAAAAGATTTACAAATGAAGTTCGATTCTACTTGCATCAGTGTTTTGTCATAAGTCGTAGCTAAGGGATAAACTCACGCAAAATTACCATTAGTGAAATAAACAACACTATTTGTCAAATTTTAAAAGCTGTTTGCAGTTTTTTCTTTTTGGCACTAGGTGAAACGTGGGTCTCAGTTCGTGACTCTGTTTTTCAGTTGCCTTCAAAGTTGTCCCTGACATTAGAGAGATCTTTCCACTTTCTAAACAAACCTGGTCGAGTTTTGGTTGAAAAGCTATGTAAGCTCGTGCGTTCAACGGCCGGCTTAGGGGCTAGATCTTGAACCGATCATTCACTGA
Source organism: Porites divaricata (assembly GCA_038088405.1). NCBI lineage: Eukaryota > Metazoa > Cnidaria > Anthozoa > Scleractinia > Poritidae > Porites > Porites divaricata. The sequence continues at coordinate 2,977,248 of JBBMOI010000005.1, forward strand.
CGTATGCGTAGAATTACGCATATGAGATTCAACGTAATAATTTTTTATAATTTTTTTATCAGTATAGTGTTAACTTGATCGACACCGTTAAAGTACTGAAAGTAGTTTTCCTTCAGTTTGAACTACAGTAAAATTACAATTAGTTCACAGTTTCTTCCGGATCAGTAATATTAAACTGGTACGCGCTATGTATCTCCTTCTTTTTCTACTTGCTGCACTGAACTCTTACAATCACCTGAGTGGCCTAGAAATTGGCACGTTTTCCACCGGGTAATACAAAACGCATGTTGAAAACAATCATTCTTTGTGTTGGGCTGAAGAAATAACTATGCGTTTAGCGGAAACACTATTTCTCAGGGCTTGAATGCAGGGCTTTTACAGCCGTGTCTGTCTAAGTTCAAGTTGTTCCACTGGCAAACGCTGCCTGGTTTTGAGCGCTGTAGCCATTCGTCAGAAGTGCGAACGAATCTTAGTATGAAAACTTCATTTATTGAATATTTTTTTACAGTGGTAAATTGACTTTGAGCTATCAACTCGACTGATAAAGACAAATTTTTCTGTTTTTCTTGACTCCTCAGCGATACTAAATGCTCTCGGTTGGCTTTAAAATCTAACCCTATTCTTTCAAATCTTCAGATAGTTAAAGCTTGAGTTCTTCACGCCGGTTTGCCTGTAACACTGAGGCCCATAAGGTATGCTGTCAGAAGTCTCTTCAAATATGCCTCGTTACCCTGAAATTAAGATAGCGTACATTCCTTTACTTAGTATTTGTTTGACAACAATTTTCAAAGATTGAAATCGGCTTAAAAGTGTGTTTAATTCGCTTGGGTGTTTTGAATGCCGATAGACTGATACTTAATTTTGTATTCAGGAATTTGCTTGGAGAGATCGGACACAATGAGTCAGCATTGAATTACTTTTACGTTCTGTTTTCTGCAGGCGAATGCTACAGCCTTTCTGTTACATCTAACTTTTTCAAATTTCTTCTCTAAGAAGAGGCAATCACTAACGTCACTACAATGTTAAAATCTAATTTCAGTTTGTTTCCCCAGCTCTATTAAAAACAACGGAATGCCGGGCTGACTTGTGTAATAGTTAGAGCAGATTTAAAACCTTTAACCAATTTAAAGAACATAAAAATCAGCAACATAAGAAAATTCAGCAGAGTAGCGGCGTGGATTTAATTACTGATGTCCTCTTTTATATGTGCAAATATTAGTTATTCAGTTATGCCAAATCCATGTACGTACGTGAGTGTGTTTAACCATGACTTAGACATTCTCATATCGTCATTTTCATGGTCTTTTTCAACCAGAAACTACCGTCGAAGTCTTTTTTTTTTCATGAATATTTTTTCTTGTGGTCTATACCAGGTCGGACTATATATTAGAGGTCGTGTGCCGATTACGACCTCGCAATATAGCATGTTCGTGATTGTAAACTTGAACTAATTTTGATCTGCGTTTTGAAATCAGCATAAAGCTCGGCTGCCAGATTTCAATAAAACTGTCAGGCAAACAAGATATTTGTTGGCTAGAATTGTTAGCTTAACTTATTTTCTCTGTATATCAACAAGCAGAACTCTGATTTAGTTTTGGCTTCACTGACAGAGTTAGTGTTCATTAATGCGGAAAGCTTGATTCTTTCATGTACTTCTGCACATAGAAATGCCTCATGCATGCAATCACGAATACTGCGCTGCCTTAACGTCAAATAAACTCGCCGTACACAAAATCGAAAAAAAATCGACAGCGTTTTCTTCAGTTTAAATTTTTTGCGCTATTGAATTATAACGATTTTGTTCCAGGTAAATCCAGCTACAAAAATCTCAGATTATGTTACACATAGGTGACTTTTATAGAATGACTGCTCATTTGTCAAGGGTTATTCTGTATAGCTAATTTTTTCAAGATTTCCAAAATTTCACAAATGGCAGCAGCGAGTTCACTTTGGTGTGATTCAGTGTTGCGGTTCCGTTTCATTTTGAGTTGAAATTTAAAGTTCGTATGCAATGTCAACTGCCGCGGCAGAATTTTTTTAAGTATCTCGTTCGAAAGCTTCATGCAAGTAGAGACCAATTGTTAATTTGTTAGTAATTTGGTCTTAAAGCTACATGGTTACTGCTAAACCATGCAACAAGTTAAGCTGTATCCGAGAAACTTCCGAGTGGAAACTTCAGCCTCAGTTTATTCTTGTTGCAATTACATAACTGCTAATATGTTAATGTAATGTATGATTAGAAATTAGATCAATTGTAGCAATAAAATGGATTGGGCTTAAGTAAGTCAAAGTTAGTACCCTGTATCCGTGGAAACAGTATATTTCTTTGTTCAACTCAAACCGCAAATTAAATTTATAAGCCAACGTAAAAAGGAATCCATTGACATATTTTTTTTATTTGCGGGCACAAAAAGAATCACGTCTTTTTATATCTTTGACTTCCTGTATTTTACTCGATACAAGGATTTGAAGATTTTGTGCTTTAAACGTTGTCAAAAAGTTTTCCATACTATTTCCAAACCAAATAAGACGGAAGGTTAAAAGCAATTTTGCAAAATTAGTTTATGTGAGAGTTTAAGCAACAGCGGAAGTGATAGTTATAGATGCCTCTTCTCAAAAGTTCTTTTATATGTTGGTTTATTAACGTTAATGGACAGGAAGAACATACTTAATATTTAGCCGTTTATGGTTTAATAACGTAACTGTTGCTGGAACTGTCTTTCAGGCGTTTAATTCACTTAGTCTTGCAGTGTCATACTGACCTCAAGCGAGACTTAGAACAATAACATGTTGTTCTAATTGAACCGCTGACAAATAACTAAAGATTCATTTCTTGTTTGTAAACAGGTTTGTCATTTACGTAATTGGCGTCCCCAGCAAGGGGCATTATAAGGTCAGTTACTACATATACAATAGCAAAAGTTGTCTAAAGAAGAGGACGTATGTTTTAGACCAAGTCGTAGTTGGTGTACAAACTTTTATCTATAGAAGAAAAAAAGTCATTCAGTTCATATTCCACTTTCACCGAGCACGACGGTCAATTTGGACCAGTGGAATTTGTGCGGTTAGACAAGCTTTTTTAATTGGCACAAGAGTGAAATTGTTGCCCATCACGGTGGAATTTTTCAAAAAGGACAAAGTTTTCGCTGTTAAAAGAAAGCAAAGTAAAAAGAACAAATTTACAGTGCACACTTTGAAAAAGGAGCGATTTAGCTTTTTACATCAAAAGGACCACACTTGGGTGCACACCACGAAACAACTCACCTGACCTTAACCTGCGATATATGCCTTCCAAAAGCTAAAGCAGGAAGACTTACAAGGCAGGAAGACTTTGTGATAGCTCAACTGTGGTCTATAAAAACCTGTATATTTTACAGTATTGTCCTTAGAAGGAACAAGCCGGCAACAAAGTAGGAACTAAATATGAGACACAAGATCCCACATCAGCTGAGAAAATTGTGCAAGCGGCCAGGCCATATTGTAAGCTGGAAGACTAAAAGCAGGTGCTTTAGTACAAGTCGAGGTATAAAGTCACAGTTCAAGCATCAAGTCAAGGCGCAGGCTGCAAGAGAGAACACAGGTATTAGTAAAAGTCAAGTTTTACAGTCGGAGTTAAAGAATCTAGCCATCAAGGCACAGGCTGCAAGAAAGGATCAAAGCATAAGTACAAGTCAAGGTATACAGTCGGAGTTAAAGAATCAAGACATCAAGGCACAGGCTGCAAGAAAGGATCAAAGCATAAGTACAAGTCAAGGTATACAGTCGGAGTTAAAGAATCAAGACATCAAGGCCCAAGCTGCAAGAAAGGGCCCAAGCATAATGACAAGCCAAGACATCAAGTCGGATTTCAAGCATCAATTCAAGGCCCAAGCTGCAAGAACTGAGCCAAGCATAATGACAAGCCAAGACATCAAATCGGATTTCAAGCATCAATTCAAGGCCCAAGCTGCAAGAAAGGACCCAAGCATAATAACAAGCCAAGACATCAAGTCGGATTTCAAGCATCAATTCAAGGCCCAAGCTGCAAGAATGGACCCAAGCATAAGGACAAGCCAAGACATCAAATCGGATTTCAAGCAACAATTCAAGGCCCAAGCTGCAAGAATGGACCCAAGCATAAGGACAAGTCAAGACACAAGGATCAAGACAACTGAGACAAGATCCAACAAGATCAAGATGGAGAACCCTCCAACTGAAACTCACAGACCCAGTTCAACCCTCAACGAACCCAAAGCCCCAATTTTGTATGGTGAAAACATTGATTATGCCATCCGAATCGTCGAGCACTTTGTGAACTTTCTTCCAGGAGGTAAGTTTTTTTTCCTGATGACTTTTTCTCTCTGTCAATTAGTAACATAGTAGTTGTGGGTTTTCTTGGTCAAACAGCTCGATGGCATTTGTTAGTCCACCTGAAAATACCTATCACGGCTTCATCAATCGTTTTATCTAAAACCCCCTCCAAAATAAATGTATAATACCAAATGGAAGAAATTTAAAGCCCGGTGACTTGACAAGAACACATTTGTTTTTTGCAATCTCTAAAATACTAGAAAACAGGCTTTTTCTCAATCCTTCTTAAAATGTACTGATTAAATGGTCTGTTCTTGCTCCAAAATATTTCATACACTCCCTGGCGGCTTCCAGTAGTTGCATGTGTGTGTATGAACTGAGCAAGAAAAAATCAACTGTGTAGAAGAAATCAACCCTTGCGCAACATTCACTGCTAATCTAACGTGTGGAATAGTGCACATAATCTCACTCAGTTCGAACATAAAAATGTTCAAGAACTCGCCTTGGCAGCATTTCGACAGTCCTACAACTTTCCATATACCTACAGCGGCTGTGGTAACGAAACTGCAATATAAGGGACCCACGAAGGTAGACTGAGCATAGCAGCAAGGGTACTGTGAACAGGCTGCACTAGAAAATATATTCCCTGTGTAGGATTTCTAAATAATTGTCAAATATAGATCAATGGGGCAGGAATCACTGTGACTTAGACATTTCCAGCACAATCCACAAACTCAGAAAATCTATATACATTCATTTGGCAAGATAGAAGATAAAGTCGCTGCTAATGATACAAAATACCTTTTCCTCTAAACGCGACTTCATTTCAGTCTTAGGATTTCACTTATAGGGGCGATCGCTTGAACATTCTGTTGTCAGAATATGGCCATTCGAGAAAAAAGTCCCGCGAAAGTATACCTCATCAACAACAACAGTTAGTTAAACGGATGTTGTGCAGAAGCTTAAACTGTAAAGCACCAGAGAGATGAGAGTATTGCTGGCTAGCTTTGATTTGAATTTTCAGATTCCTTGCATGGACTTTCACCCCAGGCCGGTTTCGAAAGTAGAATAACATAACTCTTATAAGCACCGGGAAAGTACTGTTTCAGCAATTCCAATTGACTCGGCTTCACGCGCAAGCTATTAGATATTCAAAAGCTAGGACAATATTGTGTAAAACAATATATAGCAGCTTGGAAAAGTACAGCTCTGTAGCTTCCATTTTAATACTTTAAAGCACACCATAAAGGTGAAAATTTTACGAGCTCAAAACGGAGTTAGTTGAATGATATTAAAGCTGCAGTAACTTCGAATACAGCTGTCTCTCATCACTCACTTAAAACCATTGTTATACAGCTATTTGAAGATCATGCTTAAGGCTTCTTTTACGGTTTTAAGCATCACAAACAGATTGGTAAGTGAACAACACCAGAGAAAAGGTTCAGTTGGAAGTAAGGACTTCTTTGTCAGTGGGGTAGATATGTCCCTCATGGTCTGAATTTCAGAACCCTTCGTTTCACGTATGAAGGAGAAGGCTATGCCCCTGTCAGTATTTTGACTCCTGTATTTGTTCTTGCCGTTTTGGCTGTCTTAGTTTCAACCCATCTTTGTGTCTTTTGTCGCCGTTCCATCTGCCTGCATGATGTGGCTATTTCAATGCCAGGTCGCATGTCGAGTTTTTTTGTGCCCTAACAGGCCCTCAGCACTCAAACTTTGTGTTTCATTGTTAAACCTACCATGAGAGATTGATAGAGTCTTGTACAGTTATTTGATAGTTCCAACTCTTGAGTCTGCGTGTGGATAAAACCCTGAGGTGTGACCATTCAAATGAAAACTCTTTGATAGTACTGACTTTCACACAGTACTCTATTTGTTTTTCAAAATTTTACAAAATGAGACAGTTAGGTTTTGTTGAATATTGACTCAATATCATAGGTTTCTCTGACTACTCAGTAGTGTTTAGCTGGAAGTCACACCTTAAGAAGTTTATCTATCACATTCAAAAGTTAGAAACCTTTTTTTCTTTATTGAAGGACTGCTCAAAGCTGATAACACGTAAAAAATTTTCTGTACGAACGTAAGTTAAACCTTCCTGGGGAAGGTTGCATTCACAGGATCACACAGAAAGTGCTGCTTAAATGGCGTTCATTTGTGTCACACTACCTTTAGCTCTTATCCAAAGACTTAGCAACGAAACCACTCCTTAGTAACTTTCGTTTGAATGGTCCCAGTTATCGAATGGGTAGAACAATAAGAAACTAGCCCTCACCTTAATGACACTAAATCTTATGCTAAAGTCATGAAAGATGATGATAGGAAAGGGCTGTTCATGTAGTCAAGACTATAACATTATAATGGCCATACTTGAATATTCCACAGTTTCAAAAGCTAAAGAACCTAACACAATATACTTACAGCAGCAACAAAGACAAGTTCGGATCTGTTGCTCCTGTTTGAAAGGTTCAGTACACCATAGCAGATTTCATTCATAAGCAAGCTCCAATCCTTTCTAAAGGCAACTGAACTAGTACTGCTCAGTAGCTTTCATTTCAATGATCTCCATCCACACAGACTGTCTCAAACGTTCAGCTGAACGTTAGAACCATCTTTTATTATTTTATAGCACAGTAAACAGCACCATAGAAAAAGTACATTTCAGGAAAAGTCGATATTAGAACTTAGATCTATACAGACTCAAGAGTTGTGACCATCCATTGCAGAGAAATAGCGTACGCATAGGGTACTGTTTAGTATTTTGAGCTTCTCGTACTTATTGCATAATCCCTTCCACTTCGAAAACAGCTCAATTCAATCCATAGACTCAAACGTCCGAGGTCACCTTTTTCAGCGAACTAAGAGGGGAAAGGAGTCATCTGGTTTGAACTTGGCTGTAAATGTCATCTGTTACATTCAAAGAGCTCAGCCTACTTCACACTGAGAATAAACACCCTCATACTTAAGGAACACTTCAGTGATTGCAGTGTTATAGCCGGAAAAGGTACTAAACGAAGATCCTCAGTCGTTTCTAAATGGAGTTAAGAGTTAGGACCACCTTTAGATGAAGAACTTGACAAATGAAACACACAGCATCAGTGCTAGTACGGTCAGGAATACCTGTACTGATTCACTACCAACCAGATTTTTGGGGTTAGGCCGCCTATCTTCAACATTCAACTTTCAAGAGTATTTTTTATCCAAAAGAAACAGTACGACTGTAGGATAGTATATCTCGGTAACACGATTGCCACAATTTCATTTAGGATTTCATCTTTTTGGTCCGTGTGAATCAGTGGCTCACAGTTGCAATCGTCCTTTGACTTACTGGTCAGGAATGAATATCGCATTTTAACTTACTACACTAGAAAAAAGGTGATTGTACCATTTCTAACTAGCACAGTGTCGAAAAGCAAATTCTTAAACATCTACTTTGCCCCCAAGAAATAATTGAGCACGCAAACTGTAACTGACGACTTTCTTTTAGAGCCCTGACTGAACTATAGGATTTCTCACATAACGCGTTCTTAGTTTTTCTCTATTTTGCGACAGAGGCGAACGGTTTCAGTGTCTAATGGAGATAATGCTGAGCTTAAAAGCAGGATGACAGCAAACATCGAGGATCTGTATTTTTTCTTGCTGTTTTTTTGTTAGTAAGACTTTGGTTTTGTCTTTCTCAATTAAGCTATTTGTTGAAATTTAGCTGATACAGCAGGAATCTAAGCAATGAGTAGCCATTTTATTTTCCTAGTCAGTTGACAGTTATTTCTCCGGTAATAAGCCCGCGCGTTAGTTATTTTTTCATTAAAACTGACTTTAAAAAGATCGTGTAGTCAATGTCACGAGCAAGGAAACATATGAGACAACACAGAAGAATTTAAAAGCGGATAGTCTGACGGAGAAATAGAGACTTTTGTTGCTGTACGGTGTCGAAGCATGTATCTTCCTATTCGTGAGAAAGTCGTTGTTCTTCTTTGATATGCATATAGACGTACAAAAATACACAGACATGATAGCTCTACGTGATTTTCTTTATTTAATTAACCCTTTACTACAATATTTTTATCGGAAAATTTAAGATGTTGTCGGTTCAGTATTTACTTAGTGTAAAAAACAAATAGACAAGTTCAACCTCTTCAGAGGTAAAAGCTTATCAAGCCAAATTCAGCACATTAAATTTCTGAGACTATAGTGCGCTTTCGATTTTTACCTCAAGTGCGAAATGTTTCTTTTCTGAGGCCTGTGGATGTGGTTTTCGCTGATGCGGAAGAATAACGGTCGGCGGTGACGTTGTTTTTACACATATGTTCTACGATATTTCTTGATTGAAAAAGTTTAAACGTCACCTCTTGTTACGCGTTTAGCATACTTATAATTACGGTATGCTGTCAGGTTCCTCTTATATCTAAAAACTTACAAAAATGATGTCAGTTTGTTTTCTGAGGACTCAAGGCGTTATCCTAGAAAGTTTTTTTCGCAACTCCTGCCTTCTGCCAATTTAACTTTTACGTTCTTTAAAAAAGTCTTACGTGTCACACAAAACAAACCTAGAATGCGTTTAAATTTTTTAAAACTCATTATTTCATTTCCATACAGATAAACTCGACAAACGATTCCTTCAGCAGTTTTGTTTAGAAACAGTAAAACTTCGAAGGTCTCCTGATTCTCATAAACCATGATATGCACTTTGTGCGCAATTTCTCAGCAGGTTATTTTCATACTTTTTATACAAATATTCTTGCCCATTTTCTTAAAATAGATCAAATCAAGCCGAATTATGTATATGCTGTCGTCTTTGAAGTGTTATGCCTAATAAAATAATTTTAGCTGATGTCATGTGGGCAATTAAGGTTTCTATGTGGCTTCTACTGCTGAATGCACAGGACCTCATACAACATGCTAATACTTTTTATGGCTCAAAAAAAAAAATACCCTGATAATTGTCGTCGCACGCAGCTCTCAAAACCACTGCCACTTGGCAGATTGAAAATGTTATAATTATTTCTCAATTTGTTTGAAGGGCCATGCCTCAAATCTCAAACTTTTAAAAATATTTTATTCTCGTTTCGTCACGTTGAAAACTTTACCTCGCTGCAGAGATTTCCGCCATTCCGGCATGATTTTTAGCATTTAAGAAGTCGCTGGCGTCGCTGGCATTCGCGTAGTTGGCTTGTTTACATCCCTGAGGGAAGTCAACTACGCAAATGACAGCGACGCGATCGACTCCACACATGCTAAAAGCCATGCCTCAAGGCCCGCTCTCCTCACAGGCGACGAAATTTTGGCTATTCAAGCGTGAGCGCCGCGAAGATTCAACGCGCGCGTCATAACATAAACACTGATATTGCGCGTTCACGGATTCATGAAAACATTTAATGTTTTTTCTAGTTCCTAACTTTGTCACAGATGACATCAGTGTTTCTAAGTAATTCTACAGTATTTTAAATTACTAGTTATGTTATCCAGTGCAAACTGCACTTCACAAGGATCCCAGGTAATCATCCTCCTTTACAATATGAAGTAAAATAAAAAGTAAAAATTTTAAACATGACCAAGGTTTGCACGTCCGATAGTTCCACCTGGGCAAATTATCTTGGCATTTTCATTAATTTGTAACAGTCGCATGTGACTGAGAAAATTCGCACAGCGCGCGTCATAAAATAAACCAAACAATGATATTTTCGAGTTCACGGATCAGGGCTCCCAACGAGAATATAGTTCAAAACCACTTAAACATAGCATTGTTAAACGTATTTTAGTATTTAAAAGGTAGATATAGGCATATTTTTATCCCCTAAATATTTTTCATCTGTTCGGATTTCCTAGCTGAACTCGTCTAGTGATCCGAAAATTATAGGGATCAAAACTTACCTTTTCGAAAATTTCGGCCAGAGAAAAGGCTCCCGAAAATTCTAAGTGATCTTTGAGGCTAAAAATCAGTTAAAAATGGGCAATTATATCATTTTTTAGATGTTCGAAAATCCTAGGAGAGGCAGGCAAGCAAGAAATTTTACAACAAATGTTCCGAAAATTCTAGATCTCAAATTGTCTTCCGAACAGATATTTTCCGAAAATTGACGTTGGGTGCCCCTGACGGGTGGAAACTTACAAAACGGTTTTTGTTTACTCTCTCACAGGTGGATGACATCATCAGAAACAAGTAATTTTACTGTATTTAAATTCCGAAGAATGCTATTTTGTACTTGCTGCCCTTTGCATAGACCTCTCTTTTATTCAAAAAAATGAAAAGATCGGTAGAAATTAAAAGTCAAACTTTAAAACATGACCGACGACTGTATCGTTCCGGCAGTTTATGGCTTCCCACGCATTATAGTTTGTCTCTAGTAGGTCAGACATTGGGCGGTAATGGAGGCGGAACTCGAACATGGTCACATGCTTACATGTGCATGTTCATGATGTCAATGAGAAATAATTGTGGCAACCCGAGCAGGAAAACTCATTGTTTTGCTTTGTTTGGGCTAACGGACTTGAAGTATGGACGTAAAAGTTTCTTCCTGATTTTAAATCATTACACGATAGAACCAAAATAGTAACAGTGCGCATGCTCTGTTGACTTACAGAGAATTTCTTGCTGCGTGTCAGGGAGATTCCCTTCTTTCAATTGACAAGTCCAACCGTCAACCAATCAAATGCCAGCAGGAAAAACGAACATTATATAAAGCGAATGCAAACTTGTTTGCTCAGAGCAAGAAACCAGTCAAACGTGTTTACTGCGACGAAAGATTTTACCTGTTAACTACTCAAACCGGTTGACTAAAGTACTAAACAAGTTTACAAGAGTTGAATGTATAGTGGAGCTATGGTCGGCAGAACAATTTTGTCTCCCTTTCCACCGAAGGTGGCATCAGTTCAAGAATTGACGACGACTCAAATGGACATTGTCGATATAGGTAGGAATTTCGTCGATTTGGCCATAAGTTGACATTTATCAAAGAAGATAAACCGTTTGCCTCAATTTTTTTACTTTGTAGCTATAAATTGTAACGCAACTGATAACAACTGGCATATATTTGGAGCCAATGTGGAACAAATGCTTTACACTTTGCAAGGCGAAGGTGAGCTATATTTAGTTCTTTCGTTATCAGACTACTGTAACAATTTGGAAGTTGTAGTCTTCTTCCCGTCATCCCTTGCGCCCTCCCTAATTTGACTGTTAAAAAAACAAGAGGACTGGAATCTAGTCCGCAGCTTTTCGAGTCTCGGCCTCGTCAGGAGCCGGCTCCTGGCCTTGTCAAGGACAACAAAACAAAAATATTCCTCGTAAATCGTCGGCTATTTTTTTTTCTCTGAAATGTTTCGTTATTTATCAACTATGCACTTACAGAAGATAGAAGCCGAGTTGTTCTAGAGCTTGACTTTTTGCGGAATATTACACTACCGATTACTCTGTAACAACTAACAAGCAGATTTCGTGAATCTGTATGATCAAGATACCAATTTTTTCCCTTATAAATGTAAGGAACATTGTTTTAGGGTAATGACAGAACAGGTTTATTTTATTTTCAAGAATATCACTTTTAAAAAAATAGATAAATACTTAGATAAACAAAGAACTAAACAAGAGACGTCTGAGCGCGAAACAGAGAAGAATCGAGGGCAATTATCCAACTCTTTTAAAAATGAGACAAGTTTCAAAAACCGCAAAATACGTCAAAAAGTAAATATTGACTGAGAACAAACCTGTATCTAGGATATTGTTATTTTGTTAGTTACTCACGCTAAATGGTCACGCTAAGTTGGCGCAATTTCTTAACTTCCTCACGTGACCTTACGCTCCAATGGCGCAATTTCTTATTTTCCTCACATGACCTCGTGAGGTTTATCTCTTGATACGTTTTGTGACGTTTGTTTGCGCTAAGAGAGGATGAAAGACCTGAATCCTCACTTGCTTTGCACGGATCATGGGTGAAGAACTCATGATCCGAATAAAAATTGAAGATGTCGAGCCGCAGGAGCCCATCATAGGTTCCTACGAGCCGTGAATGTGATCAGAGTTAACTAGTTTCCAAAATGTTTTTACCATTTTATTATCGGCTGTATCGATATGGAACGTTAGCAATTTTTTAAAAATTCAGAAAACAGGAAACTGTAGAAGTGAAACCAAACCAGGAGCTTATGCTCCTGTCACTTAGTTCTCTCGGCACCAAAAAATTTTAAAATGTTTTGTTTTTTTCCGCATCAATACCCTCGCTCGAAACGGCACGTCGTCAGGCGCGAGGGGATTCAGTATTCGCGCGTGAAAATGACTCTGTTCCTCGCGGTTTGTTTGAAGGTGGAGGTCATGTTATACTTTTTATGTGAGGAGTAAGAAATTTCTCAGGCCAGTCTTTTATAGAAAGCACAATTGGGAAAAAAACTACATAACAGATGAAGTGCAATGATTACGTTTGCAAAAATACGGACTTACAGCTACTTATAAGGGACTGAATCACAAAACAGGCAAAATCCAAGACACTTCAGAAAAAAAGAATTATCGTAGCATTCTCTCGTTGCGAAGTACTTCATTATTCGGTATCAGGGACGTAAAAGCGGCCTGGGAGGAAATATTTTTAACTTCAAGGGTGAAGGGTGCTCTTACCCGCAGAAGAGTCTTTGGTAGAAAGATAAGTTTTAACGAAGTTTAAGGCCTTCAAGAAGCTTGCATTGATTTCGTTTTTGGTGTAGCCTGTGCATCATGCTTTTTAAGGGGAAATGGACAAAAAGAAGGTGAAAGAAGGTAAAGCCTACTCTCCACACAACCTTTTCTCCCCGAACCCTCTTGCAGTGAAAAAGGCCTGATACCCGGTAGGAGAGCATGTCTATATCAGATGCTTTTTCTGGTTATCATTTTACCGGTACATGCAACGAGGCACGTGCACTATTCCTTTTTTGTTGTTGCCAAACTCTTTGCCAATGAGCAAACAATTTGTTTTCGCGCAACGAAGCAAAGCAACCTTTCACTGACATTTCGGTTCTTGTGATTTGTTTATGGACCTGTTTGTCAAATAGGTACTAATTACGAAATCCAAGTCTGGTGCGCATAGTAATTAAGTGAACTGCGCAAGAATTCCTTATTTAGAAGGTAACTGTCATTAACAGCCAATCATAGGGCTGGAGGCAAACGAAGGGTGTGTCGCAACAAAGCTGTATGAATATTACAAACCAGATGAGCGCGGGTGTCTCTTCGCCTGGCACAAAACGAAACCGGTCAAACAAGTTTACCTCGAAGAAAATTCTTCCCGTTAGACCCCTGCAACAGGTTTGAAAAAGGTCTAAATCAGGTTGAAAAGTTTTTGCTTGGGCGTCGGACTGGTCAGGGCCAAGGAAGACCATGATTAACGAGGCATCTTGGTCGCAAATGAAGACAACGACCGCTACAGACGACACGTCCGCTTTCGCGAAGTTCCCAGATATAGGTATGAATTTTATCGCACTGGCGCTCTGATTCGACTGGGATTTACCTTCTTCCTTGTCTTTTGTGTACATTTTAGATATTTAAGTACTGCATTACAATTTAGCAGATACTTCGTGCAAAACGGGTGAAGCGAAAATCGAAAATTCTTCAATAATCCCGTCACAAGCTTTTGTTTTCTTGAAACGTCTCCCATGAGGTTTAGCAGGAATTTGCATACGCTTGTCAGGCATTCATCAATGAATGCTCGTGTCTTGAATAATTTATATTTCAGTCGTTTAAGCAAAATATATCAAGTAAGAAATATTGTGGTGCCTCTCAAAGGCACATGGAGAATCAGGCGGTACATCAGGGGAGAAGAAACAGGATTCCTTTGTCAAAGGTTGAAGTGAAATGTAATCCTGTTTCACTATCAGGCGTTCCAGTTGAATTGCATGAATAGATGTCCAAAATCACTCAAGTTTGTTTCTCCTTTCTGGTATCTAGAAACTTTATCAGTCTGTGCACGTAAGGAATCCCGGTATATCCCGACGATATTCATTTTGGAATTTTAAAACCTTATACTGGTTCTGTTGATAAATACGAAATAAATCTGATAAATACGAAATCTAGACTCTTGGACCGCAGGTGCGGTATGAAAACGTCTTTACAAAGCCCTTTTAAATGTTGTAATTGGGAATAACCTCTCCATTGAAATAATGTAACAGCAAATGCTTTTGAACCAGAAAGGGGCAAGATTATTTTGTATTCCCATCAGGCAGAAAACGCACAAGAAAGTGCAAATAAAATTTATTTCCTGTATTAGCTCGCCACCGGGGGGATTTTGTGAGATGCATCTGCGTTACATCTATGTTTTAAGCTCGCTTGTTTGTATAGAAAAAAGGCACCAAAGAAGGTGTGTATTATTTCGGAGCATTTGAAAAGACTGTTTTGTCGCTCGGCGAGAAAAACCAGAAGAAACACTTATTATTGAAAATATTAAAATTATAAATTAACTGTCAAAACTGGGATATATCCTAGACAATCTTTAGCGCTTATTTTTGATAAAGACTTTGTACGGAAGCACTCCCAAATCAGCAAATCACACACTATCCTCTTAAGAGATAAAACCGTAAGGTAACTCTGAAATTTTATTGGCAGATAAAAAGAGAAAATAAAATGAGATTAAATTTTCCACCCAAATGTGGACATTAGTGAGTGGACGCCATGTGGCATGTGTCCACACTCTAGATCCATATTTGGAAAATGAATGATGTCATCGTTTGAAAATAACCAATAGGCGGAGCTACAGTTGATTGATAACTCCCTGGATGCCAAGCGAGCTTTACTTGCAAAGAAAGAAGGCGTGTGGGAAGGATTGGCACAGTCTTTGACTACTCAAAGTCACATTTATCCCATCAGTTCGACCGTTTATTCTCTTTCCAGAGAGTTTAAATTCTCGCAGAGCATTTATTTATGTCGAATTCTTGAAACTGAGCTCATAGACCACAGCAAAACGATGGATTTCGTTGAGAGAAATCCCTTCGAAACAGGTAATTTTGTTTGCCGGTAACTCATCCGACTTTGGTTGCCGCCAATTTTCGATTTTTTTGAATGAAATGCTCAAAACCAATGCTGTGTTTGTACTAGTTGTATGTTTTTCTTGATAGTATAGTATTTAATATTGATCCACTTCGGTAAACAGCCAGTTTTGGCGGCCAAATGTATTTGATATTTTGGTCACATGTTCTGTGTGAAATGTTCATGCATATTTTAATATTGCTTTTAGTGTATTTTACCCGTCTACTGAGAGCTCTTCCTGTCGGGCAAGCTGTCAATTTGTTTGTCGTGTAGGCACTCTAAATTTTCATATTTCCTGGCGTGTTTTTTTTTGCCCGCGTGAAGTGTTTAAAAATTTTATTTCGCTGTCCTCAGCTCCGTGCGACTTGATCAAAGCGATTGTGAAACGTCCCAGAATGTTATCCGCCGTGAATGATGAAGTTTATCGAACAGCCATTATAAATCGAACAAACAATGGAAGGTGGTGGACATTTCATTTTCAATTTCGCTTTTCGATATTTCCGTCAGCTGTAACCTAATGTCAAGATATAACCTGTGTTAATTCGTTCAAAAGGATATGAATGCAAGCCGTGACCTTGTCAGCGGAGCGTGCAAAAACACGACACATTTGTTCCGCTGTAACTTGTTTTCGACTCTCCTAGCTTATTATAGGTTTTAATACACGTTTTCGTTCCATTTTAGCCCATAAATTGCAAGCAGTATTTGGTTTTAGCCGGTTTAGCAGTAGTAGTGGCGTACAAACCTTGTATTGCGTAATTTGTTCAATAGTTAAGACAGCTAAAATTCTGGTGTTACATTTCACTCATTTTAACACTTTTTTCTTTCCCAGATCACTTTACCCCTGAAACTCAAGACAAGGAAATTGGACTTTTCAATTCATCACAGCCAAGTGGTGTGTACTGTGGAATTTTTTATGATTTTTCTTTTTTCATATCAGCTAGGTCTATAACCTTCAACCTACCGCTTTTTGTGTCCTTAAGTAATATTTTGGCCTTTTTATTGAGAGGCAGATTCCACTCTTTTCATAGCAGGTAGGTCTATAACGTTCAACCTACCGCTTTTTGTGTCCTTAAGTAATATTTTAGCCTTTTATTGAGAGGCAAATTCCATTAGTTTAGAACAAATAAAATTCAAAGCATTGTAAGTTGTTTTTTGCACAGCATGTATCATCTGCATGATTTCAAAGGAGTGGTGTTCTGCACAGTTCTGGAAACTGTTGTTGGCTCTGCTTGTACTTTGCCCTTTAATTGCCCAATCTACTAAAAGTATCGTTTTGCACTAAAAGTAACTTGCCTATTTTTATATTTAGCATTTCTGAGAGTAGCAATATTTAATACCTGTAAATTGTTTTTTAAAGTTTATTTTGTTTTTTTGTGGTTTTGTACAGAGTTTATGGTTTTCTTATTGTAGATAATTTAGGTAATAAATTGGACAAGAAGTTTGCTTTGTACTGCACCAAGAATGTATCAGCATACCTAATCACATTGTAAATTCTTCAAAACATTGCTGAGCTCTCTTTTTTGTGGCAGTCACAAAGTGTGAAAATGAAAACTAAAGCAGATATTTCACAATAAAAAATTTATTATCAACTTTTGAATTCTTAAAATAAACCAATCACCAATTAATCTTGTAGCAAAAGATGGGTTTGTTTTTTTTTACAGTTTTAAAGGGGTTTTACTGTGAGTTTGACTGTCTATGTTTGTGGTGAATTGGATTGTTATAAAGTTCAATTTTTTCCTTTTAAGCCCAGGGTCTGCATTAGCATTATGCCCACTTTCCCAATGCTAGTGTGGATTAAGCCCATCAGGCAAGTGCAAATCATATTTTATTACTAGCCTGGTTTGGTGATGGAAATTTCCATTTTCTGGAAAGTATAACAGTATCTGATTTTTTTTGACAGAAAATAATCTTGTCCCTTTAACCCTCAATATCAACACACATATTCTTCTAAAGGACCTCCCATTTCTCATGGTATAAGTTGGGGGATGCCAAAAGATCAATAAATAGCTTTCAGGTGATCTCCATCTTAAGCCTTGTGACTTATTTCCTTGATTATGCCCTGATACTGTGAGGGAAATTTGATATAGGTCAATTCTAGGGCTTAGCAGGTTAACTTAAATATGCCGGCACCACTAATTTTTCACATTCAAAATTAAGCTTGAGGAACCAAGCAATGGACACAAATTTCTTGCCTTGTAAATTCAAATTGGCTTCTATTCTAGTAGCAATGGCCACACATTAACCGGGTCCCCAAGTGCAACCAGTTAATTTCATTGTTCAAATGTCTGTAAATTTGACTAGCCTTGGTTTAAATATAGTCAAGATGGTACTTCTAGTAAACTATGGGAAAAAAATCATAGCAGCAGCAGCACAGTTGAGTTATTTACCTAAACTGGTGATAGGAATCTCTATGCAGTTCTGAATGGTCAATTTTTTGCATGTACAGGTGATTTTCCTGCAGTGGGGGATGGACCACCCTTTCCCATGGATTTCCTGGAGACTCAAGTGATTCCCCCACTTGAAGGATTTATTCAACTTAAACCAGATTTTTCTGACAGTTGTCCAGCATCACCTTCCCCAGATTCCTCACCGCCACATTACTCATCATCATCCTCAGAGAGTGGTATTGAGGATGTCAGTGATATGGAAGATACATCATCTGTTTGCAGTCAGATAAGTGAAGGAAATGTTGTCATGAAAAAGGGAAACCCCCCTTCCCCACTGAATTCTCTAACCCAAGCCTCAGAGATAGCCAGTGGTGGTAAAAAGCGACGCAAAAGCTTGAGGAAAACCTCCAATGATAGCAGTGTTTTGGAGGAACTAAACAAGTTACTTGCTGCAACATCAACTTCAGTGGATCAATCTGGATTCCAGCCCTCTCAGGCCATTACTGGCGTTGATGTTATGGTTGGCATTCAGACCACAGCATCCCCAACTTCTGTGTCCAACAGTTGCCCTCTGTCTGTTGAGGGTGTTCAGGCCACCACACTTGCTCAGGCATTGCCCATTTCTCCATCCTCCAATCAGATGATAACACCGGCCTCTGTTACCAAAGTCAGCAGCTCTCAACCAGCTGCTACTCTGTCCAAAACAAGGAGCAAACCATCCAGGAATACCAAAAGGTCTGATGAACCGAAGATTGTCATAATTGAAGAGCCTGAAGAGGTGGGTCAAAACTGTTCACATTGCACTGCAACAACACATAGACTAGCCTTCACTTTTTCCATATTATCTGTTTAGTTGGTCTAATGAATAGACTGAAAAAGACCATGACTTTTGTGACCTGTTGTGTCTTCTCCTTTTTAATGTTGCATCATGTTATACTTTGCCATGTTAACAAGCATGATATTCTTTTTGTACTTACAGCTGAGTTTTCTTTTTTTGTAGAACTATAGAGCAAGATATGAAAGTGAAGGATGCAGAGGTCCAATTCATGGATCTCAAGAAAACAGTTTTCCAGCTGTTAAGGTAAGCCCCTTCTTGTTTTAGTTTTTCTGTCATCCACGAAGGAAAGATGATGCTATCAAGCAGATTAGTATTAGAAATATCAATAATTCAACATTACTATAATATTATTGCACGGAAAATGTTTTCCACCTTTTGTATAACTGGGGCCAAGACCCTAAGGAAAAAACAGAGCAACACATGGTTGTTTTCTTATAAAAATGTTGTCAGCATAAGCAGAATTTCTTGACCCTTTACTGGAAGCATTAACAGGATTTCACTGTTTTGGGTGATGACAGTTGGCTTGTGAGCCCAGTGATTTGGTGTTGAATTTTGCTTGTTTATCTACTTAGGTTACTGGATATACTGGTTCAGTTTGGATTACAGTTCACTTAACTACCAGTGGTGGTGTGCCGCATTATCATTCTATTCATGGTCCAGGATCCACTAAGGTGCCTTGTAAAGAGACCACATTACCTGGGGGTGTCCCAGCTGTTCAAGTAATGGTTGCACCGGATTCGAATATGACTGCTTTGTAAGTACTTGATGTTTTTCTTACTTTTGCACATAAGGAGTGCTTGACTTCTAACTTTGATAAAGGCAACGATTTGTGCAGTATTCGGGGTAAAACATCCTTTTTGTTATTGGACAGTATTTGAACTAATTAGGTTGATTCCCTTTTGTCTCCAGGCTTGATTCTTTAAGCATTCGTAGACTGCGAAACTGGGAAGGTGATCGAGAATTGAGAAAAAGGGGTATTGATCCAAGAACATGGAAGAAAGAGCGCAAGGAAGCTAGACTGTTGTTTCAGGCAGAGATCCCTGAACATGATGGCTGTCCTGCCATTAAGCTTACTTGCAAGTCCAAAGTCTTCCAATGTAGTTCAAGTAAGTTTGAGTAGTGGAATATCTTTATATTCTCCACCACGCCCAGGAATGTCCCTAAGAGCCGGCTGCTGGCTAATTTCAGCGAGTGATAAAGCCCTTACAACCCACTCAAATTGCTCCGGAAAACTAAGACATGGGGTCAGTTTAACGGTTCAGTAGAGTAAAAAAGCTGGCTTGTACTAATAAAATGCCTGCTAGCTTTTCCTTAACTACATAAGGCATGCCCAAATTTCAACTCAGGTTCTGGTTCTTGTGGAGTAAAGTGAAACCCCTCTTACTATCATTGATTACATAGGATTCTTAACTATGTGTTAACTTCTGTTGCTTCTGTTTTTTTTTCTATGCAGCTGGTCCCCCTGGAAATCCTGAAATTTGGTGGGCCAGTATCAGTGAGGGTTCAGTTGAGGGTGGCGATGAACTGGGTCTGATTGGAAAAAAGTTTCAGTCAGGTGAAGGTTTTTAAGTGGTATTAGTGAACTTACGCAACAGGACGGGAGAGGAAAGAAGACGGCAAGCCTTGTGTGACAAGCGTGACAATAATTTTGTTTGAAACAACTTTTTGCCAAACTTCACTTTCCTTTAGACAGGTATTTCTGTAAAGACCAGGAAACTTTAATTTTCAGTGAAGATCACGAGAAAACACGCAAGTAATAGCCCTGTCACATTTGTCACACACAAGTGTTTTGCCGTCCTCTTCTTCCTGCCGTCCTGTTGCGTAAACTCACTATTGTTGGTGTCCTTTTTGCAGCAAGTTTAGTGGCATTTTCTTGCGCAGTGTTTGCTGCAGGATTGTGAATTGATCAGCTGTTTTGTTTACTATTGCAGGTTTCAAAGTACGATTCTTCTCGGCCAATCCATCTGGTAGGATTTCCGTCTCTTTTTGCTTGTTAAAAGTTGGTGTTGTTCACAGGAGTTTAGGCAAGGTGTAATTTCTTGTCCCATACTTTCTGTGTGTCAGTGATATCCTCCATGTTAAAGTAAAACTCCAAATTATGGCGTGGATGTGGCTGATAGGCAGGAAACTTGGGATGAAAATGTGCGCCTTGCTTTTATTCTTGTGATTATGGATGTCAAATTACAATGCACAGTTCCCATCGAGGCAATTTAAAGATTACTTGGTTGAACAGAAGTTTTCTTATCGTCTAAAATGCGAGAAGATTGTTTACATGCTTTAATGAGGTGTCAGATAAAAACTGAAAATCATAGTGAAAAAAATCAGTTGACAGGCATTGTAGTTTGAAGTCCCAGCTCTTTTATATTTTTCTTATGTTTAAAACTGGCATGCCTCTTATGGAAAATTTTTTTAACCTTTCAAGCTTTTGATCATCTAGACTTCACCAATTTGTGATTATTTTTGTACTAAAAGTTCAAAAATTGAAAACACCATTGTTGAATTTGTGGTTTATTTGGCCCTCATTTTGAACTTTTTAAAACACTGATGTTTGTATTGTACAAATGTCCATCTGTGTCTGGTCTCTGAGAGATTACTCTGTTGTGGGTATTAAGGTGGTTTTCTAGTCTTTTGGCTTTGGGAGGGCAAGCTTGGTTGGCTGGGAAAGTGGTAGGGTTGGAATGAAAGGTGTGCAATAAATAATTGGCAGTAAAACAAATGTCTTCAGAGTTTCAGGGGATGAAAGTGTCGCCCTAAGGTGCTTTTGTTACACCCATGTCTAATCAACACCATAAAACATCAACAGATGTGCTACCAGTTTTATGCAAGTTCCAAAATTGAAAATATGCAGCTCCATTGTTGTCCTGTGCTATCAAAATGAACTGAGCAGAGAGGTTGAATAAGCAATTTGGGCCAATTGTCTGTCTGTTGGTTGAAAATAGGTACTGTTCTGGTAAATGCAAAACAGCACATTTTCTGGATGTTCAATGGTGGTTCTTAATGAGCTTCAAGCTAAGCACTTCAGGGCGATATTTTTATTCAGCTGGCTTACACATGAAGATATGCGTTTGTAACCAAAACTAAGTTCTCAAAAGCTTTTTTGCAGAAGGAAAATTCAGTTTGGACAGAGAAATTCTTGTTGGCTCATATTTTAAGCTTTTTTTGGAACATCTTGCAGTGTGGCACACCAGCACTGTATAGTTGCTTTAACGAGACAATCATATTGTCTTCCAGCTGTTAGTTCTCTGAAGAGAACTCTATAGCTGTACTTGAATGATAAGTTTCAGGAGAGTTTCTGAGGAGATCATACACTGGAGGCATGTTGGTTTGTGTTTGAAAATATGATGCTCTGTAGAACCAAGATCCAAAATATATAATTGAATATATGTTGCCACAAATATATATTTTTGTATTGGTGGCATGGTCGTTGAATGGGAGGCACTGAATTCTTACTTGAAAGTTTTTACTGGTTACATTTTATAGAAACAAAGTCAGAAATAAGTATGTGCTAGGTTAATGAATTGGATGCATCTTGGTTGTGCAAAGTTCCTGTGGGGATTATTTTGATGTTTAGATGCATTGCGTTATTGGGTATTGGGTTTGAAGGTTTTAACATGCTGATTACAGTTGTTGCGCTTCCAGAGTTGACACTGTGTTGACCACAATGGACATTGCTCACATAATTGCTTTTTTACCAGTGGAAGCTGTATTATTACAGGTGCTCGATGGTGTCCTTTCTCTAAAATCTGTTTGAAATTAATAAAAGTAATAATTCTAATTTGGTCTGCATTTTAATAGGCCAAAGTTATTCCATCACTATCAAGAACTTCTTTACTTCTTGTGCTCCTTCTTATTTTAATCCTGAAATAGGTTTCAATCTTTTCAATGTAAACAAAGGTATTACTGTTAAAACAAGATATAGATTTTGTATTTCTCGTAACCATCTGATGTAACTTTGTAAGGATCATAGACTAGTTTTTAAGTACTTTGTGACATTTTTCTCTTTTTGGCATGAAACAAACTTGTAAAGGTTAGGGTTTCTCACTGACAGAAATTTAACTCCATTTGATGCACAAGTTCTAGTCAAAGCTAGCTCTTTTTCATCAAAATCTAGTTTTTGTTTACACCAGGAAATGTTTACCAGGCTTCTCAAGTGCAGGCAATATTCTGAGGTTGCTGTTATTCCAGACCTGTAAAGGTTTATTTTTTTCTAACATGTTTTTTTGTGAATGTTCTTGCTTGTCTAAAATGATGCAGATAAGCAGAAACCAGTTTACGAGTTTACCATAAGAATAAGAATTGTCCCGGGCAATAATATTTGTATGTTAACGAATTTCACTGAACTTGACCAACAACAGTAAACATTCTTTTGAGGGGGAATTGGTTAGGAAAAGCAAATTAAAAAATTCTCATGTTTCACTCCAATCAGCACACAACTTCAGAGAAAAAATGTCTCAAATTTACAAATTTCCTTTTACTACTGAAAATTGATTTGCACTATTTGACAGTGGACAGTGCTCCTTGATGTGCTATACAGCAGTCTGTGTTGACAGCAATCTCTTTATTTTGCACTGTAAATAATTTTATATAGTTTCGTCACTTTGATGTAATAGGCAACTCATTACCAGGGCTGAACACTAACACTTCAATTTGATAGGCCAGTGACTTTGACAAATTTGATTGCACTGAACAAGACAAATTTTTTGCTAGCCAAACTAAATTAAATGAATTCACTTAATTGTTTTACAGGTTGGTTAAAATGGAAGAAAATTTGCACAAGATTGCATGCTTTTTGAAGAAGAAAAAAAATTATTGTCCTTGTGAACAGATTTTCATCTCTTCTATTTTATTTCTGTCATGAATAGTAGCAAGTGATGAAGCATATACAAACAGACATAATTATAAACCAGGTGTAAATTACATAATTCAATTTATTTGTATGGTTTTCCTCTGCTAGTCCTTGTGCTTAAAAATTTTCTCCTAATTGAACAGCCAGAAGAGGTGCAAGATTGACTTGCTGTCTTTTAATACCAAGCTAAAATTATTGGTCTTGAGTTCTTCTTTGTAACTTTATACATGGAATTATGGAACAAGAATTTTCAACCTTTCATTGGCGAAAGCTTAGGTTTTGTTTTACTTGAGAAGTATTGGTAAACATTTTCTGTTTCGAAAGCAATGTGTGAGCAATTATTATTGTGGTATCCTGTCGACAACATACACTTCATTACAGTGGAAGACAATTTCGCATGAATTTTATCTCAACAGTTGCACAGTGAGACAAGTTTTTTGTCTTTTTAGTTTTTATTCGGTTTTCCTTGATATTGTGAAATGGCATTGTCTTTGGTAAGGCTGTGGTAAAGGCCCTGAATAAGGTGCCTTTAGGTAAATTTGATTTGAAAGAGTTGCTTGTCCTCAGTTACTCTCTAAGTTGTTTTTTTTTGTAGAACTAGTTTGAATGTTGTTTGATTCGTGGAGTTGCAGTAAATATTATTGCATTCGAGATAGCAAAATGCGTCCTTGTGTTAAATTATTTCTCTTGTTAACTTGATTTTACTCCTTACCAAAGACTATGGCAGTTCTCATTTATTTTTATTTTTGGAAGTTTGGATCATGAGGGCTGTTTTTGCAATAGTGATTTTTCTTTTCGGTCAGTTGCATCCAAACTCTCATGATTCAAGACTTTTTAGTCGCTTTATTTGTTTTCTGTGAATCAGTGCTTTGGAGATCCAGATTTTCCGTCAAAACTATATTCTGAATCATTTTTTATTAAATTGGATTTACCTGTCCTCCATTGCTAGATTGCAGAAAATACTTGGTTGCAAACTTTGTAGTGGGCAAAGAACCAACACGTTTTTGTGAGTGTGCACCATGTTTTAATGGGTTCTAGATGTTGTTTTTACTTGTGTGTATTGTGTAGAATAAGTGGAGTGGAAAGGGGCAGGGGAGGGGTTTGAAGAAAGGAAAAAAAGTGTCGACACAAAAAAGCTTTTTTAGCCCTTATATGTTTATATTTGGAGGAGATTAGCTCAACTTATGTTGGTTGTTTGTCGAGTACAAAGGTTGTTTCCACTTTGTGCATGAAGGGTTATTCATGGGTTTGTTTCATGTTTCATTACTTTTACCCAGCCTTGAAGGGAATGGCAGTTCAAAATCTTAGGTGTTTTGATAATCAAAGAAACCCCTTCCTCGGTATGGAGGGAAAGTAAACCATGGCTTTAATGATTATCCCTTTTCTTTGTTTCCCTTCATTGTATGTCTTACAGTCTGCACAGCAAAAAAATATGGTTTTCTTTTCGAGTTGTCACTTTATGGTTTGAAGTTCAGAAAATAGGACAAGTACATGTTGCAGTTGATTTCTATTTTGCCATTTTCTGGTTATTTTACTTTTCAGTTAACAATGTTTATTTTTTTCTCAAATGATTTCCTTATTATTCATATTTTATAATCCTTTTCTAAAAAGATTAAGCACCATTTCACTGTTACTATTTCTTTCAATTTACTCTAATTCTCTGCCATCCCTCTTCTGGCTTGTTAGCCAGTTGGCACATCAAGCAGCCAGGTCATTTGCAAATGAAAGCATCCCACCCGCTTCAATACATGTCTGCTTGACGTAGTCCAACGTAAAACTGGGGGGGTGGGAGGTCTGGGAAGGGGAGTGCTGACTGGGGTTTGTTGGCATCTGCTTGTGTTTCAGAGCATAAGAAAATGTTTAGGACTTTTGTTCAATGTGTCATAACTTTTGCCTTGCAGAAACTTGGGAGAGTTTTGCAGAGGTCGACAAGAGTAAGTCACATCAGGTGAGGAATGGGTGTAGCTCTACTTTTGCAACGTAAGGGGCTCATTTCTTAAGTCTCTATTTTTGCATCTGTGGAAGGACAAAGTATGATTTCATCCTGTTATAACCCGTTTCTGAGTTTAAAACACCCTTGTTTTCAAAGTGAGGCCAAATGCCATACCTTTCTTGTGAAAATGTGCCTTTTTGGTTATGATAACAATGTTCTCCAGAAAATTATACTGATACTGATGTCAAATACTTTGCATGTAGCGTTGTTTAGAAATGTAGGCTTGAAGCTGCTCAGAATGACCTATTGCTTGACTTCTATTCTACCTTGCGCACATACCTAACAAGGCTTTCTGGATCAGATAAATTACTAGAATTCTAAAGAAAGAGTTCCTTAGGAAACTATCAATACATTATCAAGAGAAAAGGTTGTGAGATTTTTGAAGGCTATGACCTAAGGGAAATGCTGTAAACCTTTATCAAATTCTCTCAACCAATTCTTTAAGGAAATATATGGGGATCAGTCTGCAGAATTTGTATGTGGATAATAAAGCATAAAGCATTGTTAAGTAGCAAAAATTTGTAAAGTAATAATTAATATTATTCATTTTGGCATGTTTATGGTTAGGCCGTAATTATGATAGACCAGTATAACTTAAGATTGTTAACTCAAAATGGACAGAGTAATTCTGAGAGTTGTCCTAATTTTACTTAGCCTGTGTCAGCTCTGTGGCAGAGATACAAAGTCAGCCAAGAGTGGTGAGGACAAATAATTTTATTGCAGCAATTTTTGAAGACAAAATCTTAATTTGCTTTGTTTCTTACCCACAGGGTGCTGCCGTAGTGCTCACTCCTGCATATTGTGACACTCAGATAACCTCTCCCGTCACTGTTAATGTGGTGGTAACGTTTGGAAATGGCAGAGATGCAAAATCCAGTGATCCTATTGAGTTCACTTACAAACCTAAACCAAATGTACAGGTTCAGGAGGTTGAAATGCATCCTAGTCTGCCTGTTGCCACTGATAATTTCTTGCAAGTGGATTTTATCAATCCTATTGGAGATGTTGTGATGAACAACATACCCCATGAACTACTGCAACCACCCACACCAGCTCCAGAACCCCCCCAACCAGCGACAGTTGTATTGCCCGTGCTGAGTGATGAACAAGGTAACAAGAAATGACAGCATTATTGTTTGGGTGTTTGTTTTTCTCTCCAGGGCCCAAGTTTTGAAGGCTGACTACTGTTAACCCACGGTTAAATTTTAATCTGAGTTTCTCTTTTGTTCAAAGGCTTTTTCTCGGTTAATTTTCTCTATGTGTGTCAAACCTTGATATAACAACGGACCAAGGGACTGACAATATATGTTAAGGAGGTTTTGTTATATCAAGTTTCTATTCCATATAAGTATTTAACTATAACTGGGGCTAGGAATATCATATATTTTACCAAGGATCTGGTTTATAAAGGTTCGTTAAATCGAGGTTCCTCTGTATTCTTTTGAAGCTTTCATATTCTGAATTCAATTTCTGAACTATCCCTGGGTTTTCTTGACCCAGCTTTGAACAACCTGGCACAGAGTGGAAATGCAAAAAAGACGTGATAATTCAGCACAGGTAAATTAGAACCACCGGGTTTTTCTTAACAGACCACTGCTGTGAACTAGGTGCAGTCAAAAGTTCTGTTTTTCCACTGAAACCCCTGCCTTCTTCTCCCAACCCTTTAGTTTAAACCAAACCGGACTTTAATCTTTATGAGGTAGCAAAGGTATTGGTTTGTTTGATGAGGTGCTAATTGTTGTGGTTGTAAATTTGTTTATAGATTGGCAGTCAATGTGTCTTGTTCTTGGGGAGCTGCACAAGCAAGGACAACTTTCCACAGAACATGTCAAGGTACTCAACACTTTTATTATGACCACCAACTTGCTAAAACGTTGATGGGTATTTTAACCATGTACGGCTCTAGTCAACTTGAAAAAAGACAATCAGCTCTTCTCTTAATCTTGAACTGTCCATGCTTCAATAGGCACTCACCTCAATTAAGTTTCCACTGACCCCAAGCATGTAAGTACCCCTTGAACAAGGGCCTTCTCATCTTCCTCTAGCCTCAACAGTGGAAATGTCACAAGAAAGACCTCTTTCTTGAATAGGAACACTGTTTCTTTTCTACTAAGTCAGTCCCGTTAAATGTATTGCCATGTGCATGCAGAGCTCTTTTGTGTTCATTATTTGTCAGTTCGTTTGTCAAGCGCCTCCTTCCTCCGTCGATTGAGTTCTCTTTCGATAAGCACCCCCCTCCTCTTTTGGCTTAAATTTGTGGGCTGCTTTGAGGAAGTACATTGTTTATATTGTTATTTATACAAGCTGGTTAATTTCAGGAGTTATGTGACTACGTAAAGAGAAGGGACACTCTACTACTTCAAGCATTTCGTACTGCAAGAACAGCAAGCACAATAGATCAACTACAGGCGAACTTCAAACAGTATCTGTCTGGGATGCTTTGTAATTTGTAGATCGCATTGCCCATGTAAATTAAATTATGTTAATCAGCAATAGTTAATACGTATACATTAATTTTATTATGACCAAAATTAAGTTTATTTCTTTGATATAAAAAGCTTAGGAGAGAAAAAAAAAACAGTTGGAAAAAAATGTATCCCAGTCATGGTGGTTGTTAGATGTGTAGGTGACAACAAATATGACAAAGAAGTCCTCTGATTTTGTTGCTTCTGTTGTATTTGTTACCATGTGCACGTTTGATTGGGAAGTATTCACAAAAATAAATTGTAACTGACAACAAATTGTAGTTTACACAACAGGTGATCGGCTTTGTTAAGTTTGTCCACCTTGTGTTTATACCCTACCCTTGAAAGAACTAGATTTCCTTTTTCACAAGCTGAAAGGTGACTTCCATCTTGGGGCCCAGATATTATTAAGGTAACTTTGCATTTGCATGTAACAAATTAGCACGGCCCCCGTCTATCCCTCCAGATCCAGGTATCTTGTCATTCTTGAAACATTGTTGTATACTTTGGGGCTAGTAGCAATTTCGAGGGTGAAAATGTACTTTTCCTAGTCCTGAGCAGAATAATGCCATATTTATCTGATTTCATAGTTACACTGCTCACTGTCACGGTTGTTACTATCTGTAATAATCTTTCTCTGAAATAGTTTTTCTTTAATAATAATTTTTTTACACACTATTGATTGTACAATAGAGTTGTCAACCTTGATTTTAAAATTGCTAGCAATAAGACGACTGATAATCACCAACATTTCGTTTCGCCATCCCTTTAAAAATCGTAGTAACAAACTTGACACCTCAAGCTCTACTTTTTGTCTTGGGTTTTGGTGTCTTTGCGGTTCCTTTATGTATCAGGTGATTTCAAAATTAATGTGGCTCTTCTACACCTTTGCTTGTCAACTAACTTATTTTCTTTTCAGGAAACTATTAATTAAAATACTTGATGATTACTTTAAGTTGTAATACCGTGTGTTATTTGTCCTTGTATTATGCAAGTTTGCGGTCTTGTCATAAGTGGATAGGTTTCATTAGTGTTGTAAACAAACCAAAAAAAGAAAAAACGAAAAAAAAAATCAGGGATTGGAACCTCGTCAGTAAGATTCCGTTGTCGTTTTTACTTGATCACGTAACGGTGTTTTAAGTAACTTTGGCATGTTCAGCCTGACGCGGAGACGGTTTTGAGGTCGTAAGGCATCAGCTGCACTCTGTGTACATTCAACTTCCTCTGCGGAGACGCCTTTTCTAGGGGGACAGTTAACGGAACTGACTAAGGCTGTCTGCGTCAAGAGGGAGGGAAGGCTTAGGGTCAATTTAATAAAACATTTTCACTTGTAAATTACACTTGCAAACGTTTTATTAAATTGACCCTATGATTGAATCGCGCCTTACGCAATCCTGTAATATAGATCATTATACACGGTCTGAAAAAATTATATAAATTGCATGTTTTATGTGCATTGTTTTCTATGGAGATAAACTATTGTAAGTAAGATATAGTGTCATTATTGTCTTCATGTAAGACTTTTTGTAAGTTAAATAAATTTTGGCGCAGTCAATCCTCGTAGTTTTGTAGTGAGAGCTAAGACTACATTAAAAAGGTTGTCTTCCCAATTGCTGTGTTTGGTCGTTATTTTATTGCGTAGAAAAAGGACCGCTGTAACTCCACGTTATCTATGGATATTCGAGAGTAATACTGGGTAACACAACCTAACAATAGAGGAACAAAGGGTAACAGCAAAGGGGAACACAGGGTAACAGTAACATAAGGCAACACAGGATAACGTAGGGCAACACGGGGTACCAAAGGGTAATACAGGGTATCATGGGTAACGCAAGGCAACAGAGGGTAAAACAGGGTAACACAAGGCAACAGAGGATAACACAGGGTAACAAAGGGAAAGACAGGGTAACAAAGGGGACACATCGGAGAGAGGGGACACGGGCACAGTGGACAGACGGGGACACAGGGGACACATCGGAGAGAGGGGACATTAAGATTGTGGTCTGTTTATGTAACTTTCGTAAAATGTTTGGTTCAAAAATAAGTACACTATTTTTTTTTACTAATCATTTAGGTTGAAAAGAGAATTAGAATTCGCTTAAGCGAAATGACTAAGATCCCATGGAGCTTTCCGGGAAAGGTGCTATAAATTCAACAAAACCGCGGCTGCCCCATTTATTGTCTCTTTTGAATAGATTATCTTGTTGGAAAGTCGTCGTTTTATATTATCGGTTAAATGTTCAGGAGAAATGAGCTTTTTGTGGATTCGATAGCTTGCTAGCTCTATTTTAGCGCTAAATTTTGCTTTTGCGTATTTATTTTTAGTACGTGATACGTAATGATTTGTCAGGACACCAAAGACAAACGGGACTTTATAGATTTACATACCTTTTCTAAAACATGGTATTTTCCAGGATTAAAAATCTTAAGTTATGTTTTAGCCTCGAAGACACAGAAGAAAAAAAAAAAAAAAAACAGGTAAAAATATTTAATTATCATCAAACTGAGGCGACTGCCGTGTTTATTCAGAGATTTTTCAAAATAGAAAGCTTTTGTTTCGCGTCGCCGACTGTATTATGTTATATGTGAATTCAAGTGTAACGATCTTTGAACATCAACGCGCGCTTACATGTACCAACATTTTCTTTTAAAAAGCTTTTTGATACAAGTTGATCTCTAGAGTTTCTTAGCGAGCGGGACGTTACTTTCAGGCCGCGAAGCGGCAGAGCGAGTTACGAAGTCGCAAGTAATAAATTATAGCTTTTTGACTTTAACACCAGCATGTCGCCCGGGTAGGTGACCTGGACATTCAGTCGCCCGAGGCCAAGTCTTAGTCGCCTCAGGCAACCATGTTCCGTAAGGCTGCGTGCTAACGGGCGCAACAGCTCCCAACATTGTTGCGCCAACAATGTTGTGTAAACGGATGCAACAACTCCCATCAAGTGTGAGACCTGCAGTGCATCGTGGGAAGAATACAACCCACAAGTCTTTGTAATCCATGCGTAATGAGCGTGCGTGGGCCCAACAATGTTGGAAGAGCTCTGCAAACGGATCCAACATTGTTGCGCTGCGCTTCGGCGATCACGGAACAAAAGAATATTGGGAGTTGTTGGCTGAAAAGTTTGACCGGTTTCAAACTTGGCGCAACAATACACAACAACATCCAACAACATGCAACAGGGTGTGCAAACGGACGCAACATGTAACATCCAACAATGTTGGGGATCGTTGCCCAACAATGTTGCGTCCGTTTGCACGGGGCTTAAGTTAGAGCACGGCATTGACTTTGTCCTCCTCTACGCAGTAAGCTTACTTTTCCCCCCTTGGCTGACTCAGTATCTTTTTTCTGCTTGTGCAATCCAACCTGACTTGTACGTGATTCGAAGTTGCAGCCAATAAAAATCACACATTTTTTTGTGACGGGCACGGGATATGGGAGAGTTGAAAAAAGAAGATATTTTTCACTCCCAAGGCTGCGTGCAAACGGACGCAACATTGTTGGCTAACAACTCCCAACATTGTCGGGAGTTGTTGCGTCCGTTTGCACGTAGTCCAAGAAAAATACGAAAGGAATGCGCTCCCGAATTTATGACACTGGCTGATTACGTCGTCTCACGTAATAAGGGTGTTTTCTAGTTCGCCTGCGGCGTAAAACTTCTGTAGTTTCATCATTGGTTCCCAACCACTCGAAACAATAAAAGCACTCGGCCTGCGGCCTCGTGCTTTCATCTGTTTCTCGCAATCTCGTTCCCAGAGCATCCGTTACTTTTGTCCAGCGGATGGGGCAACGAACGCTCTGGAAGAATCCAAAACCGGAACCACAAAATCCTGGTTCCGGTTTAACTGCGCCTGCGTGAAACTGTTTACTTGACCAAGAGAAGGTCTCAAATGCAAGGGAAATTTTCCTTGCTCGCACATTGCTGCGATTTCCTCTTTCCAAAGCACTTTTTCTTCTGTGACCTTTGATGGATGTATTTAGTGAAGAAAGACAAGTAAGGGGACCAAAAGTGTCTATTTATTTAGACGCCGCGAATGAAAATTTGTTAGTCACGACGACACACATTCTTTCGTGCACGGAATGAACATAGGTATATGCAAATTTAAAAGGTTCATTGGCATAAATGTATATCATCTCGTTTAAAAAAAAAAAAAGCATTGGAATGACTTTCAAAAATAAGAAAAAGGACATTTAAAAATGTCACTGTAGCCTGATTTCGGAAATTATCGATCGAGGTTAACGTTTTTCTGAACGGTTCCAGGTCGTATGAGATTTATGTGTTCACAAGTGGCCTGTCAAAATCAAATCAACGTGCTCACTGTTTTTTGATTAGTAAAGAAATTTGCATGTGATGAATACGATTTTATCGGCCAATCAGAGATGGTTTTTTACGGATTCTTCCAGAGGTTAGTACGGTGGCCCATATCTGCAAACACAACAAACAATTCTTGAATACGCATTATCTCACAACATATTTCTAATTATTAAGAAAGCACTTCAAATTATGCACAACACATTCCAAATTCCTCGAAACACATTCCAAATTCTTCGAAACACATTTTAAATTCACTACAAATTCTGAAATCTTCACAACACATTTCGAAATCCTCGCAACACATTTCGAAATCTTCGCAACACATTCGCCCCAGGACACCAAGTGTTGGCAGAGAAAAAGGAACGGCTGCGCAGCTCCTCCTTCTTGGTAAGTACTTCATGTCAAGCCATCATATAGTTGTCCATATATTTTGCCTACATTTGCTTACTTGCGGTGCTTTGCTTACTTGAGGTGCTTTACCTGCTTGAGGTGCTTTGCTTACTTAAGGTGCTTTGCCTGCTTTAGGTGCTTTGCTTGCTTCAGGTGCTTTGCCTGCTTGAGGTGCTTTGCTTGCTTGAGGTGCTGTGCTTAAGCAGGCAAAGCACCTCAAGTAAGCAAAGCACCTCAAGCAAGCAAAGCACCTCAAGTAAGCAAAGCACCTCAAGCAGGTAAAGCACCTCAAGTAAGCAAAGCACCGCAAGTAAGCAAATGTAGGCAAAATATATGGACAACTATATGATGGCTTGACATGAAGTACTTACCAAGAAGGAGGAGCTGCGCAGCCGTTCCTTTTTCTCTGCCAACACTTGGTGTCCTGGGGCGAATGTGTTGCGAAGATTTCGAAATGTGTTGTGAAGATTTCGAAATGTGTTGCGAGGATTTCGAAATGTGTTGTGAAGATTTCAGAATTTGTAGTGAATTTAAAATGTGTTTCGAAGAATTTGGAATGTGTTTCGAGGAATTTGGAATGTGTTGTGCATAATTTGAAGTGCTTTCTTAATAATTAGAAATATGTTGTGAGATAATGCGTATTCAAGAATTGTTTGTTGTGTTTGCAGATATGGGCCACCGTAGGTTAGTGATCACCGTCGCTGTACAAAGGGATCGCGGCCTCTGGGAACGAGATTGCTGTTTCTCGGTGTTTGGAACCCCTGATGACACCCTCGCACTCGTTTTTGATATATTACATGAAATGCTTTAATTTTACAGTACCACTGAGGGGGGGGGGGGGGGGGGGGGGTCTGTACACAGGCTACATTAAAAATTAAACCTCTTCAGCAATACTTTCAAACCGGGTGGATGTGTTTTATATGTAGTTCTTACTTTTCAAGGTAAAATCATTGACGTCACTATTCACTATTTTTACCTGATTCTCGGGGTCTTCGTAATGTTTCTCAGGGTTCGTACACTGTCATGGAAAGCTTCCAAAGTCATGAAATTTAAGAATTTCATTTTCCAGGCCTGGAAAGGTATGGAATTTAGTTGTCGGTCCTTTTCGCTCATGGAAAATGAAAGCTATGTTTGGTAGATTAGTCACTGAAGATGTCATTACTGAGTTAAGTCCAAAAATACCCTAAAACAAGGAAAATAATAAGAAATTTTTAACGTGTTATGGTAAAATATCCCTCAGTTGCTGGTGGTAGCTAAACCTTTGGTCATGGGAAACTTGAAAGTCCATGAAGTCATGGAAAGTCATGGAATTTTAAAGAGCTCAAAGAGTACGAATCCTGTTTTTGTATAGATCGCGAAACAGACGTAACTTCTCTGACCTAGACAACGTCCAATCTATTCACCGTAAAAGGGCTGTGGGGGCAAAATCCTCCGAAGAAGTTAAAAATTGTATGCTGGAAAATGCGTTTCACATGCATTTTGGGCAGTGTCTAGCTGATCTTTTTACTTGACACAAGGGAATGCTCAACATAAATCAAAACGTCACTTGCTGCCATTTTCGTTCTTCCTATGACCCCTTGCGCCTCGACTAGTTCGACTATCGTCGAAAAACCCCAAAGAGCGCCTGAGAACGAGGCAGGATCAGAGTGAAACAACGCCTATAGCTCACCAGCAACTGAGGGATATTTTACCATGACACCATGGTATATAATAGAACTAAGCGAACATACACCCAATTGTCTCTCTTTTTGTTTCATTTCGCGTAGCTATAAGTATGGGTCAGAAATGACACGAGCCCGTAGTCAAGAGCGCAAAATCTTCTTTCCAATGGCAAGTCTTCCTTTTGTACTAATTCAAAATTTTGGAGATAAACATGGTCATGCATTCTCAGGCATGATCATGAAAGTGGTTTATTGCGCTTTCTAACTTGGAGATCGAATATGGACAATGTGGCGTCTCCACGTTAAAGTACTTGGCGAAACCTTTCATTGTTTCGTAGGTCGGTCGCCGCCTACTGACGCTCATATACAACTCTCTCACAATTTCGATGATAACCTTTGATTTCTATTATAAGTAATTTCTTCTGAGTTTTAATTTTGGGAGGACTTAACGGGTTGTAGCGGAGGGTGGTCTTCACCGGGGAACAAGGCGGTTCGGGTAAAAGATTCTTACTTCATTTCCTTTACACGGATAATTCCAAATAATAGCATCAAGATTAAGACAAATTTTAGTCATTTAATGGCAATCTAATTAAGCCTTTCATCAGTTTAATTATCACTGTCGGTGCATGAGGCATTCCTCCAATCTCCAAATATCGACCTTTATCGCTGTTCAATTAAAGAACGAACCAGGAACGAACTACTACGCTTAATGACTTCAAGTTTGTTACGGTTTTCAATACATTTTGTGTTCAACGTGAGTGAGTAATAGATAGTTTATTCATGGCTTAACATGTTTGTGTTTAGCCAAGATCTGGTTCTTTAGGATTATAAAACAGTTATTGATCAGGTTCATAACATCACGATTGCACAGCTCGCGCATTCTTGAAAATCACACTTTCAGGAAAACTTTTTGGTAGCACCTTGGCCATGAAGCCTTACATTTATTAATTAAGAATAACCACAGCCTTGACGACACGCTTTTTCAGTAACTTGAACAGTAGTCAAACACTTTCGGGTAATAAACCAGAAAAATCTGAAGCACCTGCTGAAGTCCATAGCTTTCTTATTATCCGTATATAATTTAAGGTATTTCTCGAAAAAAGGCGGTAATTGAGAATATCCCTTTCCTTTTTCTTCACAAGTCACGCTTTTCCTATTTATATTTAGCCATTTTTATTATTCATTCATTTCATGTCGTGTCATTGAAAAATATAAATATCTTTTATTTGTTTAGAGATGAAAATTCTAAAGCGCTAATAAAAGTTGACGAACACTAACACTCAACAAACACGGCACACTTAGAGAAAATAGAACACTGGGCCATCACTGTACAAGAATGGGTTCATTGGGCAAATAACTTGTAACTAGTAACTTGTATACTTGCACGTTTTCCGGAAAGATTCACAGTCTATAGGTGTGGTAGCATATCCATCTTTTGTCCTACAAGACCTAGAAGATATCGGAGCATGTAGTATTTTAACTTTTATCTTTTTTTGTTTTTGAGTATGGTTTTGTATGGAAATAGGTTTGAAGCCAAAGATTTTAAACCAAGCATTATGAAATTGAACCACAACATATACAAACTAGTACTCCTGAGTTATATCTGAAACAAGATATCGCAAGACTTCTACAGCACGGCCCATCACCCGACTGAGATTTGATATTTTATAATTCGTACAAAACAACAACAACAACAAATCAATAATCAGGAACAACGACCAGAGATTCTTGTGTTGTTGGTGCATTGGGAAAACAAGATAAGAAATGCGCCTTAAACAATTTGCTAGGGCATTAGTGTGATTTTTCCGAAAAAAAAAAATGTTCCGGCGCGTTTCCCAACCGTATTTACGTGCGTTATAACCACAGTGCAAGTACACAGCTCCTCATTTTCAAGTTGTTTTATACCAAGGCCTAGTCTACTCTATAAAGTGCTCGTGAAAACGTTCATGCGTTTTGGCCATGCTACATACTAAAACAAATCTCAGGTTACAAACGTACAGAAGTGGAGACTTTGAAATGCTGAAGTCTCCTATTTTAGTATAGTAGTGTGGGCGAAAAGAAAAAACGAATTACGTTTTCAATTGTGGCGGGCAAAGAAGGGATTATCGGACACGTCCGAGCATAGCCTGACACCGGTGTTTTCCTCAGATATGAATTTTCGATCGCTGCATTGGTGAGGATGGTTGAGAAAACGTTGAGGAACGCTATTGAATTCGATAACTTTTTATTAACACATACCGCTTATTATTGTTTGCCAGACAGCGCGTGCGCTCAACTGGCAGATTACGCAACAGCTAATCATATAAAATAAGATTTGTTTCTAACACTTGTCAGTCTTGAGAGAGATCGTATAACTCGTAACTGGTTGTGGAAGAATACATTTTAGTAAGCGAACACGATCTTGGCATAGTAATGTTATCGAACCTATGAGATATGCAGGGAAAAGGTTTTAACTGCAAGCCCAATGCAGATCAAGTTCAAGGTAGGTACGTATTACATACTTACTGAGACGCCGAGAGTTTTGTTGTTACATGCACTAATTTTTCGTCATAGGAAATTCAATTAACGCTAAATATACAAGATGGCCACTTCACCTATAAATTAAATGTTATTCTATTGTGATCAATTACAAACTCTTTAATTTTGTGAGCTTTTGGTTGGATTTGTTTCGGCGGTAGAACTTTCAAGAACAAAAACTAAGGACCATTTAACAACAGAAAATAGCTTAATATTTGCAAACTACTTGACTCTAATAGAGAATTCAAGCATTAGATTATTTTGCTCCTTATCCGGCCAGTTCTGCTAATGCTTTCAGACTTTTCCTTTATCAACAAAAATTTTTAATGCTCCTTAAATAATATTAAGCCGATTGAGGCGAACTTTTGGTTGTTCTCTGCGGGAGAAAGACAACAGTGAGAGTTAAGGCAGATTTTTTTTTCGTTAAAATAGCAATGATCATGTTGAATCCTTTCTGGAGCGTTGACAGTTAATTTCTATAAGGCAAGTTTACTTTTGAACAGTTTATACGAAGTCATACACTTTCCCCTAGAAATCGCATGGAAGATTGAAACCTTACCCAACGGCTAATCTTGGAATTATTTGGCCTTACGTGGATCTCCGGGACGATAGGGCTACATCAGGTTAGATTTGTTTTCGAAAGCCACTTAAATTGGTGAGTCAATGAAAGCATTTCTCTCAACAGTGGGAGCCACAAGAATGCTACAGTAGGTAACTTTGGAGGGCATTACAAAACAGCCCTGGGATATCAACAGCAACTTGCAAAGCTCTATTACTGTAGATAAAAAAAAAGACATTATCTTTCCCTTAAATCAATACAATTCAAGATTGTTGATTTATTTCGTTGTTGTTCAGACCACAAACCACAATCCAAGAGATTAAACTCCCTTAGGACGGGAGGCGCCAGAAAACAATTCTGAAAGCTCGAGAATGAGGTAAAAAATAGAAACTCGTTAATCGCGGCGGAACTTGTAACGGTATTAGAGAGCCTTACATCTTCATTTTGGCATTTGAATAATTCATTGTGGGCAACTGAGACCTCCACGAAAGTTTGTTCGAAAAGGTTTAAACGCTCTCGTTTTGATCGCTAGCTTTTTCGTCGGAGCGAATTGAATCGATTTCTCGCAACGTTAGCTATATTCGTGGTAAACTGACTTTATCGGCTATGGAACACCAAAGTTTCTTTTGAAATCAACCCCTTCTTGAAAAAGCAAGCTCTTCCTGTTTAATAATAATCGTCATTAGTCAGTATTTAAACGATAATGAGCGATCTGCAGGACCAGAATTCAAAAAGACAATCTTCTCTTACGTCAGTGACTGAAACCATTGCTTAGTCCGGCTCATGATTTTATGGTTTGCCTGGTGCCATTTCACTTCAGTCTGTTTAATTTTTGTGTCCTTGGAGGAACACCTAAATCTCGGAGTGGACTGTCCAAAGAAATCTACTGAGCAGTTTTTCCTGTGCAGGTATTTCAAGTTACATTTGGTTTTCTCGGTGAAACACTGAATGCTACCGAGCAGTGTTTTCCTTTGGCCGCTGCTTATTATGTTGTTAAGCCCATGGATGAAATCCGAGATTTGCCCATTCAAATGAAACCTTTTGAGCAGTGCTTTCCTTAGACTCCTTAGTGGCGCTGTTTGATCCTGTTTAGTACGTCGTGTAGGTGATCACTGAGTTTCTTTTTCAGTCTATGCATGGGTGAAATTCTAGTGAAGAGTAATTATTCAAATGAAAGCTTCTGAGCAGTACTTTCCCGGGTTTGGTGCTCGGTTAGTTATGTCGCACAAGGTGATCAGGTCTAACTTTTCAGTCTATGGATATAATCCTGAAGCGTTATCATTCAAATGAAAGCCTCTAAGCAGTACTTTCCTGTGGTGCTGTTCTTTATGTCGTATAGGTGATCTGCTCTAGCTTTCCAGTTTGTGGATGAAATTCTGAGGTGTCGGATCATTTAAATGCCGAAAGTTCCTGAGCAGTACTTTCCTGTGGTGCTGTTCTTTATGTCTTATGAGGTGATGAGTTTTACCTCTTCAGTCAATGGGGGTATGAAATCCTAAAGTGTAATCATTCAAATGATTGAGGAGTGTTAAGCTTCTGAGAAGTACGTATCCTGAGTTAGGGTACTGTTTATTATGCTGTAAAAAGTGGTTCTCACTTTGAAGACCACAGTGTGGATGAAATTCTTCGAACGTCCGTTCCTTGGTCTCTTTTGAAGGCTCCTGAGCAGTGTTTTCTTTCCCAATAATGCCTTATTTACTTCAGTAACATACAAAACATTCTACTGGTTTACCCTGGAGTACTATTTATTAGATGTTGTCTCAAAAAACAGTGACTTCAGCTAGTGATTCAGTAGAAGGCTTTTCTCGTGTTCTCCCAATATCTCAAACCGTGCTTAGGCTTTAACCAATGACCAGATCACTAATTTGCTATCAAACAATAAGTACAAGAAGTATAGATAGAAACAAAGTGTTTCAGTTTTCTATGAATTTGTTAGTAAAATGAATTTACATAGGGTTTCGACCAATGTGAGAACGTGCGCCCGTATAGTATCCGGTAGTTCTTCGAAAAAACGGCTACGCAAAGTGTATGCAATGTTGAGTTGTGACAGTGAATGAATTCCGGACGTGTGATGTGACCATATGAGCAATACTTTCCTAAGGTTCTGTTTAATTTAGGGCGCTGTTGTAGGAGTTTGTGGGCGAAACACGTTACAGTTTGGTCATTGTCTTTTGTGTAGGCATATGAGCCCTCTGTTTTGAGACTCGGTGAAGGGAGTGGTCCCTAGTCCATGAGACACGTGCTATATAATAGAGAATATAAAATGACGTCAAAATATTGAAGTGAAGTGAAGTAGTTTTTTTCCTTTCGATACAGTTCAGTCTGGTAATCTCTGCCCAGGCAAGTCACTGGAAAAGTATAGTACTCCCAACGGGGGTGGCACATTTGTCCCCCTTTTTGTCAAATGAAGCTCAGATCCGCGAAGACGATCGACGTCATTACATCGTCTTTCTAGATCGTATCAGTTCTGTACGATTCCTTTGAAAAATGTTTATTCTCAGACATCAGCTTGTCGTTTCAGATTACCCACACATAGAGTCTTAATCAGGATTTTTACACAAAACGGGGAAAAAAACCCCGTTTCTTTAAATATTTGCTCCTGGCTTAAGCGATTTTAAAGTCAAACTCGTTAGCTTGTCTGCCCTAGAAAAATCCTATTGTTTAAGTGTTTAGTGGTTTAGCATTTTGACCACAATATGACATCGTTACCTTCTAATTGTACAAAAAGAGTCTATACTCTAACAAAAACAAAAACAATCAAAACATTGGTTAGAGTTCCTCCGTTGTGCAAAGTTAGAAATAAAACTATCAAGTTTATTGAAAAAAAAAAAATCAAGATTATACGGAAATACAAAATATTCTGATGTAAAAAAACAAAACTGGAAGTTACATAATTCATGACTTGGGTATGGTGGGACTATTTAGAAAAGACTAAGATAACAGAAAAACAAATAAAATTGATATTGATATTCCATATATAGTTACAGATAACAGTTTATCACGTTTATTGATGCCTAGTAAGAGTTTCAAGAGTCTTTGTTTCATGAATATAGTCGAACCTCCGCTAACTGCCACCTCTACAACGGCCCCTTTTTTTCGTCCCGGCGGACAAAAAATACATACAGCTCTTGTTTAAAACCACTGCAGGGGCCACCTCTTTACGACGGCCACTTTCTTCTGAAACTCTCTACGACGGCTTCCTTAAAGTCTCGTCCATTTGATTTGATCGTTATTTCGCAACAAATATATTTCTGCAAATTTGTCAATTCTGTGATCGTCGAAAAAAGAGATCTTTTCCAAGTCTACGTCGTTATGACGTAATATATCAAGCATGAGGCGCACGCAGTGTTTTATCACCAGACGAAACACTGCGGAGAAGAGAGTTGAAAATACGACGCGCAGCGGAGTATTTTTGACAAACTTCTGGTGATGAAACACTGTGTCAAATGCTTGATATTTCGTCTCAAGCAAAAGGATTTTAGAAGGAGAAATTAAGGATGCAAAAATGAGCAGTTTTTAACCTGATTTCCAACACTCGTTAAACATTAATTTCCTTTGTATTTTCTTCATGAATTATAAATGAGCTTGAGAAGCATGTTTAAACACTGGGCTTTGCCGCCTAAACAAGTGGGAACTCAAAGTTTGAAATAATAAGTTAATGCCGGTTAACGTTTCTTTAGACGTAAACGAAGAAGCTCATGTCAACATGATAAGCTGTCATGTCCGGCTGATAGTATAGACATGGGGACATTACTATCGATAAAGGCGACGCCAATGAAATCAACACCGAAGAGTAGACCTCGCATCCTTTTAAACTTCTTCGCGACTCATCCAAGTTTACCTGGCCAGTTACTTAAGAGAAGGGAAATTAGGTTACTAGATACTAGATACTTTTTTTAGGGGTTTCACCTGATATCCACAGACTACGCATGGCTCTCAACCAGAAATTAAACATAAAAAAAAGAAACAAAAATTAAGTAAAGATTAAATATACAAAATTCGAGAAAGTCCTGCTTACAAACAATAGTTACAAAGGTTATGGTCATGGGAGGTACGTCTTAAGTTTCGGCGAAAATGTACAGATCGACTGGGCCTCTTTGATGTCTTTTGGGAGTTCGTTCCAGCTCCTAGCTGCCAGTGAAAACTTGAAAGTGTTTT
Organism: Porites divaricata; assembly: GCA_038088405.1. Taxonomy (NCBI): domain Eukaryota; kingdom Metazoa; phylum Cnidaria; class Anthozoa; order Scleractinia; family Poritidae; genus Porites; species Porites divaricata. The sequence continues at coordinate 3,018,631 of JBBMOI010000005.1, forward strand.
TGGCCATACTTGTCCTAACCTTTGGTAGTATCAATTTCTCGTGTTCGCATTATGAATGTCATTAGACATTGTTAACATAGCTCTTTTGAAATTTGGTGTGAGATTGTTGAGGGCCTTAAAAACTAAGATATTCCGCAAGTGCTCCAGTCTTTTATCAAATGGCAAGACATTTAGTTCTTTGAATAGAGGTCTCGACGGAGTGTTCCATTTTTTGTCCAGGATTATTCTGAAAATATCTTGGAGTTATAGAACAGAGTTCTTGATTTTGGCGAAAGAAATTTCTTTGTTCTTTTCAGTAGGCCAAGTCGCTTCCCTAATTTTCTTTAACGTAAGCCATATGTTGTCCCAGGTTAAACAATTTCTAACTTTGTGCTAAGTAGTTTACTTTCCGCTACAGAATCAAGTTGGCCCTTATCTGTTCTCACTTTAAGATTTATACCGTCCAAGCCCCGAAACTTCGGCTTGCTGCTGACAATCATTGACAGGTTGGAGCATGCAGAAGAAAGGGGAACGCGTCCTAGTTCAGACATATTATATTAGGGAGCTTTAGCAACGAAGACGGCGACGGCAACGAGGACGTCAAAAAAGCAATAGGATTGTTGAGCAAAACAACAACTCTGCACGTACATCATGCTTTTTTGTACATTTCTTTGCCGTCCCTGCATGACTACGACGTGAAAATGCCTACTTTTATTTTCTTTTTTATGGAGGACGTAAACAAGCCACGACGAGTTTTTCTTTTTCTTTCTAAACTTGAGTGCGGTCCCTAAGTTATCAACTCCAGGGAAATTCGCCTACATTTGACATTTTCAGCGAATTGGAATAAACGCGACAAAGTTTAAAAAACGCGAATTCATTTTAAAAGTAACGTTTTCGCTGTCGTCGCCGTCTTCGATGCTAACTTCCGTATAAAAAGGTCAGCATTAGATCCCATCGGCTGTAGCCCTTTCCTCCCCTCATGAAATTTACACAAGCTAGAACTGTTTTCTGCTTTTATATCACTTGAATGATATTTCAAGCTGGAAGTGCAAGTCTCCTCAATTTGAAAGAAAAAAAATTTATACGAAAGACAGCATAATTCGAATCCACGACCTGGATGGTCCAGTATACTACACTGACCACTAGACCACTGAGGATTTGCTCAGATGGAAGTGAAATAATTTAAGTACATATAGCATCAACCCCAACCCCCCAAAAAATCCTAACCACTTTTGTTTATGTGGTAATTTGCACGAAATAGCTAGTCATCCTTAAGGTGCCATGGTATTTAGTTTAGAAACAATGCTTAACCCTAATCAGTAAAGGCAGTGCTTAACCCTAATCTGCAAAATTCAGTGCTTAACCTAATCTCGTACCCGTGGGAGATTTGGGTACGAGATTATGCTTAACCCTAATGGTAAAGGGGAAAACTACGTAGTGTAAAGTTCATGAGGTGTCCGAAGGGGCTGAGGTCGATGGGATCTAATGATAACCCTATAAAAAAAAGTCGACGTTCCCTTGCCGTTCCGCGCCTCTCATGTAAACCAAGAGACCTCTTGTGTAAACTCAAGGGCCATATCCACACGAATCTGGAGATTTTTTAAACAAAATACTTTTTACTGGAGTTCTCGCGGGTTGGGGGACCATGAGTATGAAAATTTGGTTATCTATGCATCCAAGAAATTTTGGTTCTGACAAAATCGTCGGTACGTACACCCCTTCATGTAAGCCGGGGTGAAATTTTGCATTTCAATCACCCGCGCGTTTTTGCGGTAAATCGCATGGCCACCCGGGCCCAGTTGTTCAAACACCGGTTAGCGCTAACCCAGGGTTAAATTTTAACCAGGGCTTCTTTTTCTTTTCATGAAAAGCACTTTCTCAGAGGATTTTCTATATTTTTTTAGAGTATCCAATCATTAAATTGTAGGCCAAGAGAATTAAACTGAATTTGCTTTTTACGCTCTCATATCTGCGTTCAAATTTCGCACTAACCCTGGGTTATCTTAACCCACCTTCGAACAACCCGGCCTCAGACTTTTAGGGTGGGAGAGAAAACAACAACAAAGCCGAGTTTTTTTTTCGACGGAATTTTAATGTCTACACTGACGTGGATAACGGAGAAAGAGCTAGAGGTAGAGATAATAAACAATTTATAATTTCGTTGCAAGAAAACATGAAAAATTAAAGCGGCGATGAGTGAATGGAGAAATGCCAAACATCCACGACCAAGGTGAAAATGAGCGGCAGTGAAACAAAAAAGCGAACAGAAACACATGCGAAATCTTCTCCCGAAAACGTTTAACTAAGAAGTTTCACTTGCAAAACAACGACAAAGGAAATGTACAAAAAAGTCAGTGCTACACGTGCAAAGATGATTTTTACTAATTAGACCTATTGTTTTTTCATTGTTTTTGCCACTCCGTTTAGCATCGTACAATTTAATTTTTTGTTTGAGTAAACTATAAGAAGTTAACGAAAGCTTTGCTTTTAGCCCTGGCTATCTGAAATCTATAAATGATCTGTATTCATGTGGACGGGATCTGGAACGGCTCTGGTGAGCTGTTTCAAAACAATGTGGTTTCGGTGACCGAATTCATTTGTTTCGTGTTGACGGGAGGTGGTTTTGTGTAAAAAAAGTATGCGGTTTCAAAAATATCCGGATTCATGCGACGTAGCCAAAATCATACTTGGTTATGTGACGTCGTAGCTGTGCATGGACCACAAAGAAAGTTTAAAAAAGTGATGCAGGTGCAACGTTGTTGTTTTGCTCATTAAACCTACTTCTTTTTTGACATTCTCGTTGCGTTTTTATCACGACGCGCTGCGAAGAGTGCGGGCAAAGCGGACGCAAGTCACGTGCAAACGTGCAGAGGGTGAGGCAAAAATAAAAAGCGCATGTTCAGAAGTGTTGTTGTCGCTCTTTAACCACATGCACTGTTGTTTGTGAGTCCGTTTTGTAAACGTTGAACTCGTGGGTTGCTGTTAAATTGAACAATCAAACGCCGGGTTATTGCTACACGCCTACAACTACGTGCTGTACATTGGTGGAGGTTTTCTTTCGATTCCCGAACTTCTGACGGCCTCTAAATCACTCTGACCTGCTGTACTCGTGTTGTTCATTGGATAAACAGGTATTACTGTAGTAAGAAAAAATGTCATAAATATCTCAAAATATCAACTTCAAACTTTTGATCCAATCTTAACCTACAAGAATGTCTTGACCCATACTTACTTAATGTCCTTCATCAGTATCTGATACTTGTAAACTTCTTTCCTTTCAAGTTCAGATTTAATCATGGTGAAATAGCAAACATTATAATAATAGCCTTTATGAAAATTAAAGCTTGTGCTTGTGTGGACAAATTCAACTAAATACGTGCAACGCACGCAGTTGTACCAAAAGTTAATAATAATTTCCCCGTTCTTCCAATATTTAACAAAATATTTTGAAAATTCATAAACATTAAATACCCTGAAGAATAATAGAGCAAACCAATGCACATTTGACCTTTCTTACATCTTGTTACGGTTTTTGGTTTTTACTTAATGGAAACAAAGTATTTTCTAAACAAGACCACTTGAATTAGTTTACAAGACAGACCGCTTCCGTTTTTCGCCCTTTGTGCTCTGTGACAGTGGGCGAGTTTCAAGCGTGGCTTAAACTACAACCCACTCACATTTTGTTCGGATCACGAGCACTTGGCCAAAGAGTTATTGTTTCCAAAAGTCACGAAACTTTCCAAGCGTATCGCTCGCCTTTTACAATTCGAAAAACAAACATTGAAATTCTTCCGAAAATTTATTTTGTGAATAATATAATAGCACTTTCGTTTCACCACTTTAATTTAGTCCGAAAAACAGAATATAACCGACAAAATGCATGACTTTCCGTGCCAGTTTATTTACTTTGGAGTTCATCAAGAGAGAGAACTTGAAATAAACAAGAGGTTTTTGAGATAGATGACCTAATAATACGTCGTAAGTGTAGAGAGCCCTTGCACTGAGAGGATCGCCAAAAGTTGTTACGGTTGGAATTACTCGGTGTTATTTACCAACTGTTAACTGAAGTAGAAATGTTTCGGCCGGTTTGCTTGTGCTGGGTATGCCACAGCAATACTAAAGTCGGCTGCAGTAAAAACCTTGCATTTTAGGAACGAAATACAGCTGATAATCAAGGCATCTTCAAAATGACACACTCCATATATCTTCGGTAAGGCTGGGCAGAGAAGGCGTGCCGGACTAACTAATAGAATGAAATCCTTAGGAATGTTCAGATTTTGCAGACTCCTGGCTAGGTATATCAAAGTTTTCTTAATAATATTTCCCGTAAAATTTGTGTTTTTCATTAATTGCTTCATCTACTAGGTATTTCCGGATTTTTAAGCGATCAATGAAAATCACTCTAGGTTTGAGTAGGTTTAAATAGTTAAACGGAAACCTTACACTTTGCGGTTTTTGCGGCTGTTTTTTGTTCATCACTTTTTTACCATACGAATTTAAAAAACTGAATCGAAGTAATTCTCTCGATTGTCTCGTTTACTCTTTGTTTTTGTTTTATGCTGGCATCCCTTCTTTTCCTCCTCATGGCCGTTTTTCGTGACGAGACAAGCCCTCTCTTGTGCATGATTTGAATACATACAACTCCTTCTTCCTTCCTTCCGCCTCTGGCCCTTCTTTTCTCAAAACTGCGTCAAATCAAAATGCAAGAAAATTATAATTTAGAATATGCAGCAAAACAAACGGAACCATGTGCGAGCACTATTGTAAGGATTTCATTAGAATGGTCACGCCATAGGATTGCATCCCGGCACAGATCTCAAAGCGGCTTGACCAGCTGGGATCAGTTTTTTTTTTCTTTTCGGGAGGGGAAAAGTCGGCGAACGGCCATGCGAAAAAACTGCTGAAGAGGTATCATTTGAATGGACACAGCCGGAGGATTTCGTCTACAACTCAAAAGTTTGAATTACATCCAAAACAAATTGTCAAAAAAACACGTGAAAGTACTGCTTAACAGCTTTTAATGTGAAAGGTCACACTGTAGGATCCTGCCCAGCAGAATCGAAAGTTAGACTTAGTTATACAGCTATTTCGAGAAAGGTTGTCGAAAAAAATGTGCACGCGACAATACCGAAAGGCAATATGGGATATGATCAATACACTGTTCCTGACGACTGTAGTTGTCGAACCTACTTTTGTTGCTTTCCTTTAGCACTCGAAAATACATTTCCATGGCCTTTTGTGCCAATGCTTTCAAATTTCTTTGAAGAAAGGAGAACTCAAAACCACCCACAATGCCCTTTGGGATTGTCGCGTGCACTTTTTCCGACAACCTTTCTCAAAATAGCTGTATACATGTATACGCTATGTACAATCTAAATAGTACCATGTAAGAGGTTATATTTGAATAGTCCTTGCACGCATGTTATTTCGTCTACGCGCCCAAGGAAAAGTTTGCCTTAGTCGACTCGTCCCACTAGGAGTTTAAGAGATAAGCCTTATTGAATAGACAAACTTCGATATATTAAAATTCATACTTGTTATTTCTTTTGTTTTATTCCCCCAAGCCTCGGAGCCAAATATGAATTTAAATATATAATCGAAAGTTAGGATTTTATCCATAAACTCCACATCGAGAGACCACTCGCCTCCAACGGCGAGAGAAAATGAACCTCCCAACGATGTTGCCCGGGTTCAACTCCCGGCGTCGATGCCATCATGTATGGGTTAAATTTGTTGTTGGTTCTCTCCCTTGCTCCGAGCGGTTTTTGTCCGATTATTCCGGTTTTTCCCTCATCCCCTCCAAGACCCTTGTCCAAATTCCAATTCGACCAGGAATGGTAGACGAAAAACCACTATGCGGATGCGCTACCTCCCTAAACTTCTAAATCGTTAAAAATAATTTCTTCAGTTAACTGTTAAACAGGGCAACAGGCTGGCAGTTATTCTGTTCCAGACAGTTTAAGTTTATGTTGTTGTTTGTTTTAAAATAATTTTTCTTTATTGGGCATTCAAGAAACACCCAAAAATGGCACGCACTCACTATGATTAATGATGGCACTTGATCGGCGCAAAAACACTGAGATGAAATTAGAATAAAAATAGTCTTTCTTTCTTCTGCAGAACTTGACCCGACTTCCGGGTCGTGAATGATATCGGAGCTCGTTTTTTTTTAGCAGACTTCCTTGAGGGGGTTGTTTTGACCAGCGAACACGCGGTCCCCGGTGTAAAGAAAGTCGCAACCTGCTTTTTGAAACAACTGAAATTTGGAACTGACCTCGATAAGCGCTTGTCGGTTTAGAACTTTATCGACGTGGCCGATGGATTGAAAGAATCGGTTGACTGTAACGCAAAGTACGAAAATGCCAATGAATTGAGTACGGTCATAAGTTTAAAGGGATATATAAATCCCGAACGCGATAAGCACTATAAAGAGTAAAATCATAGGAGGAATTGAGTCGGAAGAAAGCCCGGAACTTTTTGTCTCACCGACAGTGATCATTCTAGAAAATAAAAACCGAAACTATTTTAGACTCTGATACTTCTCAGCCTGTAAGCTTCTTTCTTTGATATCCTATCCCGAGTTTACATACGTTTTCATGAGACATCATGGATCCAGAGGTCGTTAAACCAAGGAGTAAGATTATGTTATATAACAAGGAACTGACGAAGTGCTCCTTCGTGTAAAAAGAACTCATGCACTAAAGTCTGGTTGATACCATGGTTCTTGTTTGCAAGAGAGTGAGAGAAAAAAAATACACCAACCATGAATGTCAGGGGAATGATACTGTTGTTGGTTCTGTTTTACGACCGAGTTTAACTGTTACACTACGAAAACTTGCGCGCGCATTTACTGACACTGATACTGTGCCAGTACCTAACTTAAAACTGTTCAGAGTTTCGTAATTGCTCGTGAAAGTCGCGGATATTGAACTAAAAAAAGCCAGGCGTTCCAACAGAGACTTTCTTTGTTGCTTTCAGTCTGAGCCTTGTCAACATTGCATCTTAGATGCGCGCGACATTCGCTTTTATTGCTAACGATTGCACCTGAAAATTTAAGCAGAAAAGCATTTTTATCATGTCGAGCTAGCCGACGTGTAATGAGGTCGTCAGACTTTCGTGTTGTCGTCCTCAGCTCGCGACCTTGATAAGTTTTCCGGCTCTTCGTACTAATTCGTAAACATCTAGACTCTCAAATCCTAAAAGGCACTTAGAGAGTAGATGTTGTTTTCTTAGCTAGTGTTTAAACAGGGGTCACTCTAAACGCAGTAGCTCAGTTGCGGAAAAGGACTGCATTAACCTCACCAAAACAGGTCGAATTTCGTTTTGCTATCTACTGTTCACCCACCACACGGGTAAGTGGAATCGAAACCAGTGATTTTCTTTAACCTTCTTGCATTGCTATCGAGGTTTGTAAACCAACTCATTAATTTGTGGGCAACTCGAGACTTGCTCCTTTGACCTACGGCACTATGTCTGAATTTAGCTCAGAGAGTTATTTCAGTGAAATGCAGCACTCCACCATCCTTTAGTTTATCAGCGACAACGAGAGGAGATAGAATGAACAAAAATTCTTCTGTTTCGCTTCAAATGGTCGCAATTTTTTTAAGTTCTTCATTACATGACGTTTGGCTTACGATTTGTCACAGGAACACCACTGTACTCGAGCTCTGTTCAATAAAATTATAAGAAAGCAATATAGTGCCTCAGGAAGCAGTCAGTGTTTTATGGGGTATAGTGGGGTATAAAACGACTGAACGTAGTAGGTTCTGGCTTGCTTTGCTTTATGTCACCGTTAAGAATTTTTTTTGTCAAGGACCTATTTAAAACATTTAAAGAACTAAGTGATATAAAACAGTTCGAACTTTAATGGGCAAACAGACACAAGACACTGATATTAAAGACTTCTTTGATTGAATTACTGCGAATGAAAAAGCCATTCAATAAAAGAGCGTCAGCATTTCTCAGTGAGGAAAGATTTATAAGTGAAAAGTGACACTAACGTTTACTGTTTCGTTACTTTAATAGGTCCTGACGATCTTTTAACTTCACAGCAGTACAAGTTTGATTGTGGGTGGCAGCCATTCCGGTAAAAGGTGGGTTAGCATGCATTTGTTTATGTTCTGGTAAATGATCTTACTCGAAATTCGTGCCGTATAAACGTTAATTGCAGCAAGGTAGAGAGGGTTGCGTTTTATCAGAAAATACTTCAGTGCCCACGCCCGCAGGAAAACTGCCCCGAGCTCAGCACCTGGCTTCACGCATGCACGCTTTACCAATATCGTCAAGGTTTTGTTTTATGTAAAGCTTTTTATCTGGTCACGAAAGCCAGATAGGAATCTCTGCTCTCTGTACGACCGTGCCCGGTGTTTTAACAACCTCTTTTAATTTTCCCCTATAAAATTTGAGGATCATGTGTTTAAAGGGTCTCCCCACACGTTATTGCTGTTTATGGAGTATTAACTACGCAAAACCCGTCTATTACACTTGACAAATCTCCTTGCAAGTTGTTTGACGCACAGACAAGCTCATTAGCAAAAAAGATTAAGGAAAATTCATTAATTGACGCCATATAATGCCAAGGTTGTATAAGTACGTACACGCTTGCTGTAAGTCGTGAAATGCCTTCACACAAAAAAAATCGTTCTTCCTGCCCCAATGTCTTAATTAATCAAGAGATGCAGTGAGCCATGAGGATCCGGAAAATACTTGACGCGTCTGTTTTGAGTGAAGTTTTTTGTTACAGTACATGTCCAACAGTGGTTTTGTTCTTTTAGTTTGTCAAGTTAGGATGCTTCCCGTGGCGATAATGAAAGAAAGATGTGTGGATTTTAGTCAGCATTTGCCGTGGGAAGAACAAACAATTAGGCGCAATGAGGCTGATTTCCGCAAACACTTTGTGTATATCGCGATTTAGACGGCACATTAATTAAATACTTTACATGGATGGTTTTTACTTGTCCCTTGATCGACAACACAACAAAGCATTTTCAAACAATGGAAAATATCATATATTTTTGTTGTGTTTTTAAGCTGGGCTTAAGGATCTTATCTTCTCGTACTTCTTCAATCTGCTTACCAGATGCTTGCCATATCTAACAGCGTGTGCCGACGTCGAGAAAAATCAAAATGAAATTTCGGGAATCAAGAGGATTTAATCGCCGCCTAATTGACTGCCTCATTTGTTGGTCTCACGGTGCGAATACAAAGAAAGTTGAAAACTCGTTTCTCAACTCTAATGCTAATAAGAGCGTGACAGTCCATGAACTTTGCCAGACATCTGCTAACCTCGGCTAAACTCGATATATCCAGAAAGTATTTCCGTTTCTTAAGCTATATTCTCCCTGTAACAATTTTGATTTGAACTCGGGGCGCGGGCATATACTGTTCAAGAGCCAGGTGGCACAAACAAACTTGCATAATTTTTGCAAATATCGTACGCTCCGAATGCGCATCGAATCACAGTGTCAATTTGTGGTCGGTTAGATAAAGGTGTAAATTGAATCTTTTCGAGCGCTGATATGCAGATATAATAAACTTTTGTCCACGCTGGTTTCCGGTAACACCATTAACCCTGTAGAATCATTTGGTGAGAGAACTTTATAAAGTGATCGACGCACGTTTTTATACCGCAGGACACGCAGTGAAGGTACAGCAGCCGGACTGGGGCAATCTGCCGAGGCCTGCTGAAAACATCTCAGCATTGGCAAGGATTTGAAACAATGTGCTTCACCACGAGCCTGGTGTGTGTTGTCTGTTTTCTCGAACTAGTCTTTTATTGCTCTGGATCTGTACATGTGGCAAAATTATCTCCAATAAGAGTTGAATTAGGGCGATCGGTGTTTGTGGATCCGGTTCACGATCTCCAAATCACTTTTCCCGAAGGAGCGAATTGTGAGGTTGTCGTCTTACGAAGTGACCCCTTGTCGCAGCGAGTCGGTTTTATAACGCCCGATGTGTTCTCGTGCGATTTCTCGCTCGGTGACGTTCAGTACTCCCACTTGGGGTCCATGTTTTTTCTCCACGATTTTGTTAAGCTGCAAATTCGTGTCGACACCGACAAGAAGACTCGTTTAATTCCCCTCAATCTTCATGTGACAGTTTTGTTCACGGATATGGAAATCGTCAATCTCAAGCGACCCATCACGGTGGAGGAAATCGGTGGCACGTCCACAATAAACGGCGATGTCCTCGAGTTCAAACAGGACCCGACCAAGACATGTTCCGTAACTCTGCTTGATATCAAAAGAGGAATGATTCCGCGCTACGGTGAGCTTGTTGACGTGACGAAAGGCAACGGGACCTCTGTACAGTTCGAATGCGGCGAGTTTTTACGGTCCAATATTTCTTATCAACACACCAAACGCTCTTCGTCAAACAAAGATTTTATTCCCTTGGTAGTAGAGATGATTGATCCGAACACTGACAGTATCTCAAGGGAGTATTTTCAGATCATTGTGCGAATAATGGGTGCGCGCTCTAATCAGAGACCGGTGGCTTCCTTCGAAGCTTCCCATTCCGTCGAAGTGAGTCAGTACTCAATCGCGCCGATAACGCCTGACATTTTAGCTGCCTCTGATACTGAAACCGAAGCCGGTGAGATAATTTTTAACATCACTCAGGCGTTGCAATCACGCGAAGGCTCTTTGATAAACACAGATGACCCTTATCAGCCGCTCACTGCATTTTATCAAAGAGATATCGAGCAGCTCAAGATTGCGTACAAGCCACCCTCTGCACAGTCCGACCAACTGCGTATGTTTCGGGTGGTTTTGGAGGCAGTTGACACAGAAGGCGCTAAATCTGAACCAATTAAGCTCCTGATTATGGTGAAGCCGACCAACAACAACGCACCTTTTGTCACAAAAAACGCTGGTCTGAGTCTATTCGAGGGCCAGTCACGCACAATAACAGATCAGTTCAATCTGGCCATTTCAGATAAAGACAACTTTAACGACGTTAGGCTGCAAGCAATTAGCGGACTACGACACGGTGAGCTTAGAATCATGGGTCATAAGATAGACACTTTTATGGCGACCGATTTGGAAATACCTGTTATAACCTATCACCACGACAACTCGGACTCATACAGTGACAACATAATTTTCCGCATGACCGATGGAAAAAACGAGGTAAAGTTTCTGTTCCCAATTACAATAGGTCCTGTGGATGATACTGCACCGACACTTGTTCGCAATACAGGCCTAGTATTGGACGAAGGGGATATTGCAGTGATCGACCAATATATGCTAAGTGCGACTGATATTGACTCTGAAGACAATAAGATTCTGTTTAGAGTCGTCGCAATTCCAGACTTCCAGCGCGACGCAAGCTCCGCCGTCTATTCAGCAAACAAGATCGGTGTTTTGTGCTTAAGGACAAAAACACTACCTGAGGAAGATGCCGACAGGTGGATTCTACAACAAGATGGCTTCTTTGAACAGAACGTGACACAGTTCTCTCAGTATGATATAAAAAACAGAAGGCTTTACTACCGACATCTTGGAGGGGAGTATTTTCATGATGAGATCGCGTTTGTCTTGTCTGATCAGGCGGAAGTCCCAAACGTGTCTCCGATTAAAACGTTCCGAGTCACTATCCATCAAATTGATGATCTTCCTCCATCACCGTTTCCTGGCTCCCCAATGGAGTTAACCGCTGACGAATATGGACAGATGGCACTTAGTCAGGAGGTGTTGCGCTACTCAGATAGAGATTCTGACGACGACGATCTTATGTTTTTCATTACGAAAGAACCGTACTTCATCAATGATAGCCCGAACATCACGTCTTTTGCGGGAGAAATCCTGTTTTCTGACACTAACGAAAAAGCTTCAAAATTCACGCAGCTTCAAGTGCGCCATAAAAAAGTAACCTTTAAATCACCTAACTTAGAACTCGGAACCAAAACTAAATATGTCCAGTTCGACTTTTCTGTATCAGACCTATCGGGTAATACGATCAAAGACCAAACATTCCGTATTGCCCTGAAGCCTGTTAACAACCAAGCCCCCAGGCCAGTTGTGACACCGCTAAAAGTAGGAGAATTCAGTGAAAGAATTCTTGGAAAGGAACATTTAACTGTGTTAGATGAAGACACTCCTAGAAGCAAAATATCGTTTACGCTGATAACTGTGCCCCGTTATGGTATCTTCCTCAAAGATGGCCAGGAAGTGCAACAAAGTGACGCCTTCACTGCCCGGCATGTTGAGACTTCCCGAATGTCTTATCGGCACGTGGTCAGGGGAGAGGCTAGTGACGAGCTTGGATTGATAGTTGATGATGGCGTGCAAAAAGCCAGCTTCCTGTTAGAAATAGGTGAGTTAAAAGATTTATGATCTACATTTTATAAAGGGACTAAAATGGAGGCGTGGTATGGGTCGAGTGGATTACATAAAATCACTGTTTGGCGCAATCCCCCTGGCGCCACGCAAGCCTTCGATGAGATACTGCACGCATTGTGCTGCACTTTAAATTTTTGTTTGGAGAAATACAACGACTGCAGGGGCGATTTTTGGAGGGCAATTTTTTAACTCTGTTTTTGCTATAGAATAGGAATACTACCCTGGCGTCAAATCGAGTGTTTGTCTTGATATTGGACATTTCTTTTTTGTCTCTCAGTTTATTCTACTCTTTTCCAAACAAGCTGGTTTTGTATGTCTCTTGGGCTGATTTAGATTTACCATGGAACGAGAACTATTTTTTTTAGAGTAATATTTGGTTTGTTATTTGACTAGACAAAAATGTACAATCCTACGATCAAGCGTTCTTCTTTCGCTCCTCAGAACTGAGCTGAAAAAAAAAAAAAAAAAAAAACGCAAGATCACAGGTTAAAAAATAATATAAATATATAACAATCTCGGTTTAAACACTAAGGTTCGTCCTCTTCTACTTAATTTTTAAGGTAAAGTGGCTTTTTTTCAAACCATAGGCAAACAGATGCTTATTTTCTGATCTAAAAATTGTATGTTTAATTGCTGAGTCGTAAGCTTTACTAAGAAAGGCAAAACTTAGCTAACGAGATCGCTGGATAACTATGAAGTGGCTTTTGAAAGTTCATTATGTTATCTCTGTTAAAACCTATTCCGAGAGACGAAATCTCATTAATATTTGTTTGACTACTCGATTACTCCGCGTGATACAATTTGGAAAAATCGTAAAGCAATGTTCGACGCTGTCAGAATCCCGACGCCATTTTTCATTAGTTTCTTTGCTGTCATAGTTTATGGTTGTTTTTATCTCCAAGGCCGACATTGTTTGCATTCTGTATGTCTCCCACTTTCTAGATCTAAATAACGTCGTTTTTCCGGCTTAAACTTATTGATTCAATGCCTTTCTTAAAAACTATGAATAAATGGGTGTCTCAAATGAGTCAGTTGAAAGTAATATTACTGGATTCCGAATACTGTTATGCTTGGTTGTAAAGATTAAACATGTTTTCTGAGTTTAAATAAGTTAGTTTTATTGGTTGAAAAATTGCGGTTTAGAATAATTGTATTCTTTTACTTCTTTCGGACGTAGACATGAACTGTCATGAACTGTCAAGCGGAGCAATACGAACAGCCTGTTTTTCACCGAAAAGTTTTCGTGCGTAATCTCAATGATGAAGAAGTTAAGGTCAGTTTGCCTGAACGTCTTTGTGTTAAATACTGTCTTTCCCCCAGATACTCAGAAATGCATTAGACGTGGGCCAGGAGAGAAAAAAAGAAAAAAACAACGACAACAACAACGCAGAAATTTCGTGAGTGGGGCAATTGCATTAATTAACCGTACAAATCTGATGACAAGAGTGCTTAGTGTTTTAAAATGAATTTCTATTCTTGACTTGTTGCCAAATTAACCTTTCGTCTAGTTTAATGGTTTTTGTAAGCTTTTTTCATCTTGTGTAATAGGGTGTGTCAAAATTCCTTGACATTTTAGCATTAAAAATTAAACAATGGTAATCTTTCTAGCTGAATATCAAGCAAAATTACCATGTGGATTAAAGATTGTCCGAAAATGACCGATTTTGACCGAGAAGAAGCTTGATTTCGGCTGTGAAAGTTTATAGTTTGACCAAGTGTTTTGAATCGTCACCTGGAAAAAAGACTGACTTATATATGGCTACCAAAATTATTATTTTGTTAAGACATAACGACAGCTGGTATGGCATTACCTTAAAAATTATGTTTTACCTAGCTCCCGCAAAACAACTTTCTCTTTCCTCCATAAGAATCCGTGAAAGTTAAGTTGTTTTTAACTACAAGTGCGACTGGCTTCAACTATCCTCGGCTGGAATTTAGATTCACGAAAATTTGACATCATAGAGCACGGTTAGTGCTCGTTCTGTGATCGTTTTCGTGCAATTTAAGTACCGAAGTTTTAAGTTTTAAGGAGAGGAAACATCGAAGTATAAGGAGAAAACAGGCGCAACGAATCCAGAGAAAGGACAACACACTCAACTCGCATACGGCGCAAACTGTCGGATACGAACGTGAAACATATTTCAGGAAAAGCGAGTAGTTTTTCTGATTCAGTGACTTAATTATAAGGACCGTCAAGATTTACCAGTCAAAGATAATTAAAGACAACCCAAAGAACAAAAGTGGCTCAGTGTTTTTCGTTAAAAAAATGAGCCGGTTTTTCAGTTGTTGAGATCAAAGATTATGATTTTTCCTTATATGGGTGGATTTCGTTCCCTGCATGAAAAAAAATCGATAAGGGAAATCGCCGGCATACCCCATACCCTCCTGATTTCAAAACTACTTAAAATCGCGCGTTTATCGCTCTTATCTAGGGATATCTTGTGTTAGAAGATTGCATAAGCGTGTTCCAAAAAGCCAGGGACGGAACTCTTGGCCTAAGAATTTCTTCACATGTAAAGAATTCAATCTACTCGGCCTCACGTATGTTTTCCACTGGGAAAAAAAAAGTATTCAGGGTTCGATTATTTTCACATTATTTGCTTGTTTATTCTAATATTAACCCACATCACTCGGACTCACTGAACTCATAGCCTGCAGCGTAAGAAAGACTTTTTGGCTGTTCAGGGAGCGTTTCGATTTTGCCGAAAAAAGTACTCAGGCTATTAAAAATAACAGATACTTGTCCATCCCTCAAGTGAGCAAGAGTAGTTAACTATGTCCCCGATAATTCTCAAGATAAGTTGATTAACATTCAATATGCCAAGCCGATTATGGTATGAGGAAGTTTGTTTTGATATTCAAGAAATACCATGCTTCGATTTGAGGAACATGGCATGATTTTTGCCTGTTCGCCATTTTTGTTGCGGTAAATTTAAATCGGATCCATGATTAATTCATTGAGCAATTACAAGAAGCAAATGAATTTTTTCGGTGTTGCAAATCTTTCCTCACTTTACTATCGGCGTTTGATAGTCTGTCTTTTCCAGTACTGAAAAAGTTAATTGTAACTTTTATCCTCATACAACAAACACAGTTTCAAAGTTTTCTTGCTAGTGAATTAACCAAAGATCGTTTTAGGAGAAACAGCAGCATAAGAAGGGGACCAGTTGACATTCGCTGTGCCCCTGTCATAACACGAGACTTTTCCGACACATTTCACATTACTTGCATTCAAGAAAGACCTAGAGGATCACTGAAACATAAGAGTACTGAATTGGAAAGCTAAAAGCTGACGAGCCTTGTCACTGCAATCGTATTTAAGTATTTGTTGATTTGTTATCACAACATACGACATTATTTTTCACAGGTGGGAAGGCTTATATTTGTAACCGTGCGCTTTTCGTGAAATGTGCCAGGATTTTCTTTCGAGCTTTCATTGCGATAAACCTTTAAATATCTGAAACTTTTGTCACCTGGATAAAACCCCTTAATCCACGCTAAACTGATTAATTTTCACACGAACGACTGTAATCGCTGGCTAAAAATAAAATGATTTTTTCTGCTTGTTTTTTGCTTGTCCCAGTAGTAGAAAACGCAGTTACATATTTCAGCTTTTTGAAACGCTACTTTCCCAAGATTATGTCACTAGCACACTTTTCGTGACTAGTGTTAGCTATTGTTAGACACAACTAATTTCTTTTTTAAACCGGAGACTTGGGTTGTTCTTTAATAGGATTAAAACAGTTGTTGTTAGCACCTAGAAATACCCTTTTATCAGACAAGTCTTTTAATTTAGTGCATGACTAAATTTCAATGACATAGCTTTTTCAGTACCATATAAAGAAAGTTTTTTTAAATAATAATAATAATAATAACAATTTTTTTCAACTTTAAAAATATGTACATAATTTACAGAAATATTTGAAGTAAGAATTAACCACTAACAACATTAAGAATTATATAAATCATAAAAATACAATCACTGTGTCAATAATGATTTCCCAAATACATTCCCTGCGGCTCAGATGCGATCAATATCTCTTGCAGGCAGTCTAGCGTTTAGTCATGACAAAAGAAAATTATCCGTCTCTGATATTAAAAAGAAACAAGTTAAAAAGAATAACATCTCGTATTCCTAAATTCCTAATTCTTTAAAAAAGTTTCTAAAGAAAAGCTTAATTCGGGTTTCGATCTGTAAATCTGAGTCAACAAAGTCTAGCTGTCATCTTCTGGCTCTTGAGCCTCTCAGGCATATAATACCGCAGAGCGTACGATGGCAAAAGACACTTTAGCTCTTAGAAAGTTAATTTAATCTCCTTATTCTCATATATGTGGAGAATAAAAGTGGACAGTACTAGACTAAATTTGCGTGGGATTAGTTCAGTTGACACATGTATTCAACGAAGTGTAACTCCACCTAAGAATCTCTGAATACAATGTTTTGGTGCGTGCGTAGTACGGATTTATGACGGGGCTGGGTTGTCGAGCGAGATTAGGGAACAACTAAGCCGACGACTGTAGTGCAAACGTCAGTATAAATGAATTTGCGTTCTTTCAAACTTTGACGTGTTTCTTTAGTCCCGCGCAATTTGTAGGAGAATTATCTTGATGTTGAATTCTTCAGGACAGGAAAACTTCGTTGTCGTGCGTTCACGTCCTCCATAAAACGTCGTATGTATTAGGATGTTTAACGTCGAAGTCTCCTATGGACGTCAAAACAAAAAAGTGTGCTGACCTTGGATTGAAGGGCTGTGCATCCCATTAAAAGCACTTCATCTCAAACCCAGAGCTGTTATTTTGCAAATTTTTTTTTTTCGTCCTCCCAATCATCGTCGTTGTGGTTGATTAAGCTTCCTTTTTTATCTTCTCTAAGGATAGTTTAGTGTAAGTCTGGAAAAAATGACTTTCGACGAAAGATTAGTCTTCCAGCTTGAAAAGTCGACAGTCAAAAATAACAGTTCAGTTGCCGGAATGTTCCTTTCTTGTCTTAGTTAATAGCAAAACACACGAATGGAGAGCGTATTAGGACAGTTTTTTGTTGCTTAGTACGAAATTTTTGTCTGGTCAGGCCACGCTTGCGCGTGGGAGTGTTGCTTTTTGCATAATCTTGCGCGCGAAACCTAGACGGATCGTTCCATAAATCCAATAATTGCACGCCACGATCACAGGGCGAAAGTTCGAGAAAGCTTTTGTAAAAAGGTGCTCTCCTTAAGGCGATTCTGAAATATTTAGGAGGTTTAGTACAAGAAACATTCTCTTTTGAAGGTGAGAAAAAAAAAGTATTTTGCGACAAATGCCTCTTGAAATTTTTCTGGGATCTTAAAAACCTTTTTAATTCCCCTCAAGCAGCATTATTTCCTCAGGAAAATTTTTTTGAACGATTTTAAAGCAAATGTTAGAATTGTTTTAGGTAGGCTTATGAATACATTGTTGTGTTCACAGATATTTGCAACTAACAATATAGCAGGTGATCTTCTAGGTGATGATTTGTTGTTCCTCACTTACTACTGATACAAATATTACCAAAAAGAGCCTCCATGACCGAATGACGCCGTTCAATCGAAGGAGGCTCGACAATCAATTGCAATCTGCTTTACTTCATTGATCTCATCTTACATTTTGAATCACCTTCTCTGCTCTGATTGGCTAGGAGCGTTTTGGTTCGAAAGCGGGATCTATCACTTTTAACTTACTTCTCTTTGGTATGCAACTTGACCGATAGAATTACGTAGCTGGATAACTTGAACAACTGTGTAATTTTCAGCCCTTTGTAAGCGATATCAAAGAAAATAGCAGCCATCGAAACCTGTGAAGAAAACGTTGGAATTTCTCGCAAACAATTCCCTTCATCGGGCTCAAAATTTTTAAGAGACTGAACTACATTGTTAGGCTCTTTCGATATATAGAGATGTTGTTTTAACATTGTAGTTTGAGAATGATAAGCGAATGCTAATAAGGCAGAAAATATAAACAAAGTTTCGTGTACATTCGAACCTCTCGTGAGCAACCACCCAAAATGCAGACTGAGTGGTCGCTTACAAGAATCGAACCACAGGGCTCTTCTTCCGAGAAGAGATCCAGACACATCTACTTTACGGAAGATAATTAAATAGCATGCAATGTTTAAGTTACGCCATGTGTAGTTCCTTGTTGTCAGTAAAGTTCTTCGTATATTCTTAGTAGCATAATGCACACAACGAACATAGAGATCAGAAAATGTGTCAAGTAGTCGCTTACAAGAGGTTAAAAGTGATGAAAATCATTAACCGTCAGGCCTAAAAAGTGGTTGTGGTCGCTTACAGGAAGTGGTCGTTTACTAGAGGTTTAACCTGTAATGCTTTGACCGGGAACATTTTAGTGTTTTGGATTGGCGGTCGCTTATGACGGGATGTGGTCGGGGTTTCGACTGTATATGAGAAGTGGGCGCCCCAATATGTTGAACTCCTGATTAAAAGGAAATAAACAAAAATAACTTAAACTATTTGTTTTCTTTATTTTAGTAATTCTCCCAGAGAAGATGAACTTAACGAGTTACGTGTTCAATATGACTGTGCGAGTGAAGGAGCACTCTAGAGAGCCAATCAAAATGCACACGACCTCTCAGAGTCCACGTGACGCAGACTTAATGTTGCGCATCTCTACCCCACCCCGAGTGGGAAGGATTTTACGCAATGGCAAGATGAGCTACGAGTTTAGTGTCCAGGACTTGGAAACGGGGTTGATATTTTACGAGCACATTGGTAGAGAGACTGGGCTCCGCGGAGACATCGATCACTTTAACTTAACGCTTTTAAATGAAACAGAGGCCTGGATCCGCGAAGGGCGACGATATGAAGGTACGTATCTATGTGTTTTTCTTCCCTCGAAATTTTGGTCAAATTAATGTGCTTTTGAAAACTGAACCTTAAATTGTGGTTTTTCGCTGGCTGAGGAAGAAATGAAGAGGAAAAAGTGTTTCTTTCAAACGGCTGGGAGTATGGGTTCAAGTGTGCGGGGGGGTCCACAGGTCGTTGCATGGTCGGCTTTGCATGGCTCCCAGTTGTGTCATTTTTGAGGCTTTGCCTTTGTAAATTGTTTTAGGGCTTTGCTGAAACGGTTTTACATGTTTAAAAACGTAAGTCTAACTCTTCTATCGCAAAACGACAAAGGTGTACTGTGCGCGGTGTAGAAAGAGTAAGGAAAAAAAAAGAAACCCTCCTCTTTTTTTCCCCCGTGGATCCTCTCTCCGCTGAAATAGGGTAAAAAAATGATCATGAGTCAAAGAGCTCTCTGTCTTTGTTATTTGAGAATTCTGACTGTCAACCTCTTTACAGCGACCAGTTGAATCCAAAGTGGGTTGTGGTCGCACTATGCGACTTAATTTATTTTAGTAGTGTCAATGTATGTGACAAGAAAGCACTAATAGGGACACGTCTCCAGCTGGAGAGGAGACCGTCATTTTACATGGTCATCCGAGCTACGCAAAGGTCTAGCCGCTTTCAGTGCAAAAGGAGTACCTTCATTTCTCAGTCTGAGTACTGCTCCGGCCCAGAGAATCGAACCCGCGACCTCCCGCTCTGCATTCAAGCGCTCTACTGGCTGAGCTAATTCGGCCGCGGTAAATAAGACATAAAATAAGTTAAGAACCACCATACTGAGAGACTATTCCCTTTTTGTTTTTGATTTCTATTTTATAGCGGTTGAAGTGGTTACTATGATCCTACCTGTTGATAGTCAGCCACCCAAGGTTACTAAGATCAAGCAGCTAGTCGTAATGGAAGGAGGCTTGGCAAAACTGACATCAGAACATCTAACCATCACGGATCCTGACACGCCTGACGGTCGCGTTACATGTATCATTGACGTCCAACCCACAGTGGGTTTTTTGGAGAACGTCACGCCATCTCCTGGATCGGAGATTAGTAACAGAGGCAAACGCGTCACGTCTTTTACCATTGTTGACATTAGATCGGGACATATTAGCTATGTGCAAGACCAGTACAAGGGTACTGAGCCCACGATGGACCGGGTGGCTTTTTTATGCTCAGACGGCAATAACACCTCACCGCGTTATCTTCTTAATATCGAGATTTTGCCTCAGAACGACGAGAAGCCGCAGATATTCACGCGTGATTTCGTGCTGGAAGAGGGAGATGAAATCATCATGGATGTTACTGTGTTGAATGCAGTGGACGCGGACGTACCTCTTGACGAGCTGGTCTTCGAAGTTGTGACGCCACCGCGTCACGGTATGATCACGGATAGCAGACAAGGTACACCAGTACAAAGTTTCCCTCTGACGCAAATAAAAAAGTCAACCTCGATCGTGTACCAACATGATGGAAGCGAAAGTACAAGAGATTCGTTCGCGCTCTGCGTCTCTGATGGTAAATACAACACCACTCGTACGATACCCGTATTTATAATCCCAGTAGATGACGAGGAACCAACGCTATCCGTGAACGTGGGCTTGCGTATTAAAACTGTAGGAGAGAGCAAAATAATCACGCCAAAAAATCTCAGGGCTCACGACGTGGACTCCCCGGATGATAACATTACATTCCTAGTGCGCAGTCCTCCACGGTCAGGGCAGCTCAGAAAAATATACTCGAACGGGTCCTCTCAAATCCTGGGCAAAGGAGAAATGTTTTCTCAGAGAGACATAAACGACAGGCGAATAGTGTACTTTCATAACGCAGATGTCCCTGATGAAAGGGATCACATCAAATTTGACTTATCAGACGGTCAAAACGCGCAGCTAAATCAAGTGTTTTATGTGGAGATTAGTGCGGCTGATCGAATCTACCCTACAGTTATTAACAAAGGAGTGCGCTTGGCACAGGACACTCGCGTGGTTATTTCAACGAATGTTTTGAGCGCCAGCGATATAGGAAGTCCAAATGAGAAACTGCGGTATTTGCTAGTGAAGCAGCCGCAAAAGGGTCGTCTGGAACACTTGGAATTTCCAGGGGCGCGCTTAGAAGAGTTTACCCAACTTGATTTGGCGGAAAATAAAGTTGTCTACGTTCACACGAGCACTGACGAAGCTAAGGCAGACAACTTTGATTTTGAAGTTTCAGATGGTACTAACAGCGTGCTCAGAACATTTCTGGTGACACTTCTTGACATAGATAACAAGAAACCGGTACTTATATCCAGTAACCTTGTGGTGAACGAAGGCGAAAATGTACTAATTACACCTTTTGAGCTTCGCGCTGAAGATCAAGACACGCTGCCTGAGAATCTTGTGTATACCGTCACGCGAGTTCCTCTCCACGGCTGGATATTAAATGACGCTGCGCCCTCGCGCGCGTTTACCCAAGAGGATGTCAATCTGAACAAAATCTCTTATACGCACGATGGCTCGGAGGTGGACAAAGATAGTTTTGAGATCGCGGTTAGCGACGGAGCACACAACGAATTCTACGTGTTTCCAGATACCAATACCTCTGCTCGTGAGAGTCACGAGGTACGGGTCGTTATCAAGCCTGTGGATAATCGAGTCCCACAACTGGTTCTTAACCGTGGTGCCACTAATCTTAATAAACTACTTGGTAATCGACTCGGGTTTGTTATAAGTGATTCTGTGCTGAGAGTCGAAGATCTTGACAGTAACAACTCGCAGTTAATCTACACCGTCACCTTCCCGCCATCCAATGGAATTCTTACAGAAGCGGGAGGTCTTCATAGCAACCAAAGTGTAAAGAACTTTACTCAAGCTGATGTTGATTCCAAAAACATAATGTACGTTCTCCATCATGAGTCTAATGCTACCAACGATGCTTTTGATTTTAAAGTTTCTGATCCTGCCGGGAACACACTTCGACATCAACGGTTCTCTTTGACCTGGGCGTGGGTGTCTTTAGAACGCCATAGGTACGAAATCAACGAAACTGACGGTGTTATCAGCGTTGTCATCACCAGAAAAGGCTTTCTCGGAGAGGTTTCGTTTGCGGAGTTGTGCGTAAGGGGTGTGAATGCAACTTCCGGTGATGATTTCTCTTTACTTGGTCCCGCGCATGTGCAGTTCAGTCCCGGAAAGAGCAAAGCGGAGTTCAAGTTACGCGTAAAGGATGATGGGAAATACGAGGGTCTTGAAATTGTCAAAGTGGAACTGAACAGTCCCCAGATGTGCGTGATCAAGAACCCTAAATGTGCTCACGTGATTATCACAGACCCAGAAGATGGTATGTATTACTTTGGCTCGTACGAGAGTTGTACTTTAAGTTTCTAAATGCCAAGCGCATGCTCTCCTTTGGCTTTCAACGTTCAAGATTGTCGTAGAGGTTGAATTTTTGTATAAGCTGTGTACAGTTTTTGACAACCAATTTCGTCACCCAGCGAGCTCTCAACTTGAGGGATATACTATATATAAGTCCCGCGCGAGGATCAAGTGAGAGGATCGCCTGGAGGAGTCAGAGAGAGGGGCGCGTCCATTCACGTGACGCGCTTGCTTGCGCCTGACTTTGCCCTTTCCTCCTGATCGTAGGATAAATTTGTGGCCTTATCAATTTTTTTAAATCTCTTTTGGACAGTAGTTTGAATGTTGAATTTCTTTTGATTGTTCTCTCATTTTAGTTCCTTCTGTGGAAGTTGTTAGCAATCGGCTAGTTGTCGAGGAGAGCGTCAGAGAAGCTAAGATTCCCTTGAGAAGAACTGGAGATATTAGTCAGCGGTTGTATGTAACTTGCGTGACACACTCCTTCATCGAGGAAGGTATGTTCAAATGTTTTTTAAAAATAAAAAAATAAATTGGATACATCACAACCACCATCATTTCACATTTTCATTATGCAGTTTTCAAGTAGAAAGTTGCAAACAATGGTGCGAGTTGATAACATAGCAAGAGCTTCAATCTCGGTTTCCTTGATGATTTTTTATTTGTTGGCAAATATATCACCTTGTCTTATGTTGATTTTAACACGATAATCAGCTCGTCCTCAAAATACGTAAAGCCGATTTCACATGTTGTACTCACTTAACGGCCGTTGGCCCCTAGTGGAGTATAGGCCATCGACAAACATCCCCCCCTCCCCCATCGAACACTTTTTGGGCTTTTCTTTCTGCGCCTTTAGCCTCCCCTATGGAGGACTTTCCCCTCCCAGGACGGGTTGATTTTGGCTTGTCATCGATGCTTCTGTAACAAAAGATTTTTTCCAGATAGGGATGTTGGCCCTAAGCACACCCTTTTAACCTCTGGTAGAGAAGGTCCGATTTAGTCTGGCCTCTACCCTTTGACCTGTTCAGCAAAGGTGACTCTACCAGGAGTTTGTGCTCCCACTGGCATAGCTCTCCAGGTCACTGGAGCATGCAAGCCACCACACCGCGGCAATGAATAGACCACGAGATTAACATAGTTATACGAATCTTGAATGTCTTGTTTATTATTTTCTAAATAGGCTGGGCTACCGGTACCATACCTACATCTATAGCGTCCTTCGCAGACTTCATTACGAGGCCTGCAGGCAAGGAAAGCGTTATCACATTTGAAAAGGTTAGCAGTGACCTGAGCAGTTTCTCAAACAACATGTGTGTGTTGAGTTTGTGCCGCAGAATATCAGCAACTACCGCTAGTAGTGACTTGCCACAGTCTTAAGACACCGTCGTATGGTTGGTAATAGGAACCTTAAGATCCGACGACGGCAACGGCAACGCCACAAATGCAATAGGTTTAATTAGCAAAACAACAATTTTGGGAGCGCATCACGCTTTTTTGTACATTTCTTTGTCGTCACTGCACGACTACGACGTGAAAATACCTATTTTACGATGTACAGAGGAAGTACACAAGCGACGACGAAATTTCATCTCTCTTTCTGAACTTGGCCGTATGGTTCTTAGGAATTCAACTTTAGGAGGGTTCGCCTACATTTGACAAAGTTAGTGACTTGGAGTAATCGCGATGAGGGTTGAAAGAACGCGAATTCACTTTTTCAGCGACGTTTTCTCTGCCGTCGCCGTCCTCGAATCTCAAGGTCCCTAACAGAAGGAGACGGAGACTGTAAAACGGTTGCGCGGGAGACTGGGTTCGTGTTTTGTTGAATTGCACTATGGGGCTTTTTGGGCGGACGCTCCCGCTTCTTTTATTGGCTAGAATCATTATGAGGTTGCGCAGCAAACTGAGTCCAAATTCGTTCTCCAAAACAGTCCCATAGTGCAAATCGGCATCATGATACAGTCCCAGTCTCAACTGCGTCCTCAAAGTGGCTAATATAGCAGATTTTTTTTTATTCGCTTGACAGAATCTACACTATCTCTTATTAGTATAATTACATTGATGATTATCGAAAATAGAGCTCTGTGATTGGCTAGGAGCTTCGCTTTATCTCGCTATAATCACCGCGCGGTGATTATAACATTGAAGGCCAGAAGTTTACAAAATGGCAGCCAGATTTTTCGATGTTTCGCAGTCGGAAATTGATCAATACTTTTATTTTCTCGAATAATCATCAATGTAATTATACTATAACAATTAGCCGCCTCAGGCGACGTGAATATCGGCGAATAGTCACCTCGGCTTTGTCTCGGTGACTATTCGCCGATATTCACGTCGCCTTTGGCGACTAATTGACCACTCCAGAAAATACCATAACATACCATAATGCTCTTTGTTTGTCACCCCAAAATTTTGCATAATCATTGTTTTCAGTTTCTCTTGGGAGTTAAAATGGCCCCAAGAGAATCTGAAAACAATGATTATGCAAAATTTTGGGGTGAGAAACAAAGAGCATTATGGTATGTTATGGTATTTTCTGGAGTGGTCAATTGTTAAATAAAAACATTTTTCTTTCCTGCGCTATCGTTTTTTAAAAAAGCGTTAATTTTCTTGGTCCCCCCATTAAGTGATGTCACAATAATTTGCTTTAGTCTTTTCTTTTCACTGGGTGCATTTGCATTTTAGCGAAATGCACCATTTTCTCATATACTATAATGTACCTTGTTTTCCCTCAAAGTTCTGCATAACCGGTCGTCCCAACAGAGATCGAAGGTAATCAGGGTTATGCGGTTATGCAAAGTTAAGGGGGGTAAAGAAGGTGCATGTTATTATCTATTTGAAAATGGCGAATTAACATGATGTTTTTAAATGCTTTTAAAACCGCTGCAAGAAAAATCGAGATGGAAAAGTTCCGGAAAACAACTTAGTGGCTTTAGCAGCCAAGCGGCCAGCGAAAGAGATGAAAAATTTGGTTGTAGTTTGTACCATATTGCCGATGTCTTTTCAGGGAGAGACAACTAAAGACTGTCCAGTCATCATTATTGACGATTCTTTATACGAAAACGAGGAAACGTTTTATGTGACATTGCTGTCTCCTCTTGGGAGCAAAATCAACGACGAACGAAACACGACCGCGGTAATAATAGCCCCAGATTGGAAAGACGGTAAGCTTGACGTTTGCAATTATGGAACTTGAAATTTGGGATACCATTAGATTTGCTGAATTCGAAATGCTGTCATTGTTATTTACATATGGTGGGTGAACGTTCTGTGGAGATATGATGGCAAGGGGACGCAGTTGGAAGTCGTAGAATTACATGAAAAACTAGGCCTTGACAATAGTGTAGCTTGTCGATAGAATTTTTGAATTCGCTATATAACCGGCATTAATTCAGTTGCTAGTGTTGCCTTATGTGCGTAATGACTAAAATCTCCCTAACGCCGGTAGTGAATAAGAGGTCTTTACTAAGTTTCTTTACTTATCTTGCTTTAGAACCAAAGATATTTTTTGACCCGTCGAGTTACGCTGTTGATGAAAGTGTTGGTAAGATGCAAGTCGTTCTCAGGAGGAATGGGACCGACCTTTCAAGGTCATCCTCAGTATTCGTGAGGTCGAGGCAGACAGACCCAATATCTGCGCGAGGTAAGATCAGCGGGCGCGTTACTGAAACACATCTTGGTTTCGAGATGTTGATCGAGCATTTGATCAGTACTCTGTCACTCCCCAATTATTCTTCACCAAGTAAAACTTTGATTTAAGACAAATAAGAGTATCTGGCTTTTAAGTAGTCTTTACTCAGGCTGTACCGCTGCCTGCACCCTTGGACAGAGGAAGAGATAAATAGAGTACCCTTAAAAATTCCTCTGTGTTTGAGTCCAATTGGCTATAGCGGAAAATACTTTAATATTTTCAAAACTATCATTTGAGAGGGGCTTCACGTAAACCTCTCTTTTATGTTATCTTTTGTTTTGTGCACGTGCAGGTTATGCCAATTTAGGAGAAGCTGATGCATTGCACGTGCAAATCGTGCAAAGCCGAGAAAATTGCAGAAGTCGGGTTTACATGAAGCACCACCCAAATGGGAAATGTCTGACGAATTTACAGAGAGCGGTTATGAAATTATTTAATTTTCGTCGGGTGGTCCTGGAATGTGTCTAAGTGTCTTGTTCAAACATCTTTTGAAGGAATTAAAATATGAAAGAAACGGCAGTATTCAAAGGCTTTCGGTTACAAGCCACGCATGGACAGAAGTTGTCTTTCATGCGCGAGCGATAATCAGTGTCGCGGGTTTACAAGAAAACAAAATACCATCAGCTCCGGAGAGGTCTCAAACCAAAGACCTTTCCAGGTCATAAGCACTGAAGACTATAGTCAGTGTTATTTATACCACTTTCGCACACCAATCTTTGTATATGTTTATATCTCGTAGCTAGTGAAGACTATACTCCGGTAATCCAGATGGTTTACTTTGCTCCTTATTTCGAGCGTCAGTCAATGGAGGTAACAATCCGTGATGACAAAGGTCTCCCGAGAGTGGAGGGGACAGAAACGTTTGAACTGGTTCTTAGGACTCCTATTAATACTGGTATTGGGGAACCCAGCAAGGCTGTTATTGCTATTGATGACTCCATATCTGATTGTAAGTTTTCTTTAAAGATTTTGATCGTCGTCACTTTACCCACACCCCTCACAACCCCTCCACAAGCAGGCTTCTCCTTTATAGAGACCTTTCAATAAAACCTCCTCTTAAATTGGTCCTTGCTGTTAGAACGTCTAGGGACAGCGAGACGGTAACAGCGAAGAGACCATCAATAAAATGAATCAGTCTCGCTTTTTCAAACTTCCCCGCGGTTATTCCCTTTGGCTCAGTATATTAATATGAGGTGAATTTACCTTGCAAAATCGGCACGCAGTAATTACTGTTTATCAAAAACCTTAGAGAAAATAAAGTCTAAATGATGAAAAACCTTAAATACAGCGATATTTTAATAGAAGTCGGGATCTTTTTTCTCTTCTTTGGTGGATGTAAATTAAATTTAGCTTAAAAACTATATTTTCCAGTACCCATAGTGCAATTCGTGAAGACTTCATATTCCACCAATGAAATATCAGGTGCATTTAGTGTCACGCTCATGCGCACCGGAGACCTGTCATACACTTCAACGCTCCGTTGCTACACTCGGTCCATGACTGCGCAAGTGCAAAGAGACTTCAAAGAGCGTACCGACACAGACGCCTCAATAATACTGTTTAATCCAGGAGAGATGCGAAAGTCATGTGCTGTAACAATCGTGGACGATCTCGTGTTTGAGGGACAGGAGACGTTTAAATTGAAAATTGGAAGTGCGGACAGGAACACTCGGATTGGAGAAAGGAACGAGACCGAAATAGCCATCCTGGACGAAGCCGATAGTAAGTACTTTGATAAACTTGATTCAATAAAGGTTGCTTTTGGTATTGGACAATTGGTTACTGGGAAGCTATTGTTCGGAGGTCACTCAAACGTTTCTTTTCAATAAGTTCCGTATATTTGCCCAAATACCCAGTGACCACTTGCCAAAGCAGCCTTTTTATTGCAGCAACTATTTATATAGAAATTTTCACCGGAAATATAATGCACCTTTCTCCACCGCCCCCGCCCCCCCTCCCCCCAAACAAGAAAAAAAAAAAGGAAGAAAAGGAAAGAAAGAAAGTTAGAAAAAGAAAAAAAATTATGACCATTGTCTTCGACTTTTCATGGGACGACTGTAAAACCCAGGAGAAATTGAAAACAATGGTTATGCAGAATTTGGGGGTAAACAAGTGCATTATGGTCTCGGTAAAAATGGTGAATGCCGGGGAATTAAGACTATGATCCTGCTTAACTTGGTCAATTGGAGTCTGGGGGGTTTTAAATGAAAGTGTTTTTCCTTTGATACCGCTTCGCCGCTCGAGCTTTGGCCGAAGATTTGTCGGCCTTAGGCCGACAGTGAAGCATTTCGCCCGCCCTGTGGTACCCAGGGTATAGAGTTATTCATTGTTATGTAAAAGCAGTACATAATGCAAGATGTAATAAAATTACTAAAGAACAGAATGCCAGTTTGAAATCTTCTCGTTTATTGACACGCGTATGAATATGAATACTCGACTTTGTAAGGCAATTAGAAATAGCGAACCTCTCTTTAACCACCATCATGTACGCATTGCGCACCTACGTTTTTAATAGGCCCGTTGCAAGTTTTTGGGGACTTAAATTGTCTTTTCTCTTTCCTACAGAACCAGTTATTCAGTTCACGAAAGAGAGAGTATTTGTAGCGGGCCCTGTAGTAAGGAACGCGCACGTCGAGGCAAGGATAACCGTAAAAAAAACGGGTGACCCTTTCACAAGGTCAAAGGTCAGGGTTTATACACTTGACGGCTCCGCTAAGGCTGGTAAAGGGTATCAAGCAATGACACAGGTAAGGACAAAAAATATTTTCCGTACGCAGGAGCCCATAACCTGGAGCGAGCAACTTCCTTGTACTCGTGTGACGGCGTTTTCAAGGACCAGTTTATTTTTGGAACGCTTTTGGCCCGAATTTAGAATATCTTTAAAGTCCCACAAACCAGTTGGCAACACCTAAAAATGATAATTTTTGCCTTTAAGTACGTTACGTTTTCTTTTTTGATATCTTACACTTCGAATGCGTTCATAGACGTGCCGGAGATTCCATTTTCGCGGGAAAAAGTGACCTAAAATGTGACTAAAAATAAACCGGTCCGGAAAAACGCCGTGATATAGGCCTCGCCCCCTGCCGTACGTCAACCATCTCTTAAACGGATATCTCTGTAACAGGGACACCGTGCTTACTGCCGGTCACAACGGTTTTGACGTACCCGAATTTGCTGATGCACAGCGTTTTGGGGCAACGTAAAACAACCACATAAGCCAAATTAGACCACTAGGTTTAAGCTTATTCCGTTAAACTGACCTCACCTGCGAGTGGTAGCGATACCATTACAAAAAATATATTGTTCTCCCGCTCCAAGTGAGAACGAGAAAAATCAGTTAAACCCTGCTACATTAGAAAATTCATGTGTGATCAGCTCAAGTAAGTGACCTTCAAATTTTGGCAGTTTGGGCTGTCGCTTACGGGAGGTTTTTAAATTCCCAATTTCCTTTTATATTTCTCAGATTTTAGAGTTTTCCCAAGGTAACTCCAGTCACGTGATTGTAGTTAAAATCCTGTTCGATGCTCAAAGAAAGATTCGTCGTGCGTTTACAGTCCATATGAGCCCGGATTTCACTGGCCACAGTGAACTGGGAAGGAAGAAAGTTATTGTGTACATCCAGCAGCCATCAAGTAATCCCGCCGTAACTTTCCCACTTCCGCCAAGGGTCGTATCATTGCGTGACTATGATGATGTCAGTGGGGCGGAATCTGAAATGATCAAGGGCTATCCACTAATATGTGTCACAGTAAGTAACTATAGTGACCACTTCTACGTTTGTTGAGCCTATTGAGATGAGTTACTCTCTCAGGACAGCATTTTTACGTGGCGCTTAATCCGAGGCGGCGCTTAATCCAAAAAATTAAGTATCCACTTTTCTGTTAAACGCACAGCAAGGTGTTCTATCACATATGAAACACCAACAAAGTGAGTTGAAAGCATGCTACTTGGACGTTTCGGACTTAGTGGTGACTTACCAAACACTGTATCAAGTGTTTGATATCAAATCTTAAATGATTTTGAAGAACAAACTAAGAATAAAAAGGAGGAGGATTTTAATCACATGCTTAAATACGTTACGGCCTATTATATGGTCATGGCATTTATACGAATAATAGTTTTGAGATGTACTTGATCCACACTCCGTAATTAGGGAATGTTCGTAAGTGTTGCATGCTGTACTGCGTGTTTCTCTTATTGCTCAGCGCAGATTAATAACCACAATATCTTATTTCCTCACACAGGCCTGTGATCCTAAGTACCCCAGATACGCCGAGACTGGCTCGATTTGTTCTTCACAACGAATTAATAACAAGCTGACACAGTTCCGTTGGCAAATCGGCGAGCAACTAAGAGACTTAACAAGTGACACGTTTTTCGCTAAAACTGATCAAGTTACTTTAGATAGCATTTACTTGGTACCAGGCAGTCGGGTGCGATGTGTCGCGCGTGCCGTCAATGACCGCGGTGAGCTAGGCCTAGAATCGACAAGTGCTCAAGTCAACATCAGTAACCAGAGGGGTCTATGCACACCGAGGGACTCTGATCAGGTGGGATCGCAGCAGATTGAAGCATCCATTTCCTTTACAGGGGCAACCGGAAATAAGTACTCCAACAAAGTCCATATTAAAGTTATTCTCCCACATACCGACGGGCTAATACCACTACTATCGACAACACGACTTGCAAATTTCAAGCGAATACTTCGTCCAGGCGTGCTAAGGATAGCGAAACACAAATGCTCCAATCTTTTAGACTTGAACGAAATCACCACAAGTCTTGGGTTTGTAGCAGATTCTATTAAAGACAACAAAGGCTTGAATGAGGGTGAACCATATCAGTTTAGCGAGGAGCTTAGAAACAACAGCACTTTACGCTTCTACAGAAATCTCGACCTCGAGTCTTGCTTGTGGACGTTTAACAGCTACTACGACATTTCAGAGCTCACGCAGTTTTGTGGCGCCACAGTGACATCAGACGAACAGTCGAGTGATATTGCCCAATCACAGCTCACGGTGCGCGTACCTTTGTATGTTTCGTTCGTGCATCGCGTACCGAGGACGAGGGGAGACTGGGTTCACTACGATCATGCCATGTTTTTGCGGCTGCACCTCACCTACGACACCGCTGTACTGTTGAATAATGGCGTGCAGACCCCTGAGGGAGACTTGTTCTATGGAGAACTATGGCCTACTGCTATTTCTGTACGCGCAGATGATAAGAGACTGGTGGTGAATTTTAAAACCAAAACCAAGTTCCGAGGAATATACTTGATCAAAAATCCAAGTATGTATTTCTGGCTTGCGATTACTTAATTAAGAGTAAAGCCCTGAAAGAAGGAACGCGATAAAACATCGGATATTTCTCGCTATTTCGATGTTAAATATATCATAAAATGCGTTTGAAAGTAACGACTCAGTATTTACGTGCGCTTTCCTTATGCATGCATAAAAGTGAAACTGATATTCTTTGCGACATCTGAGAAAACTCTCTTTTCTTGACCCATCAAATCTAAAAACAACATCTCCCCTTTTAAAAGGTTTCTTTTTGTGTTATTAATTATAGGATAGTTTTCTTAATATGTAGATGTGTTTTAGCATTAGTGTAGTTTCTCTTAAAATTTGTTATGGAAACGGCTCACTGGAAGAGCATTTTTAATGAAGTGATACCGTAAATAAAGCTTGATTGATTGATTGATTGATTATTTGTATTCGTGTTTTCAGGCACTGAAGCGACCGCGCAGGTTATCTCACGTGAGCGGCCACACCTCAGTTTTAGATTAAACCTGTTATCAAGTGAGCAAACTTACAACTACCCACAGCAGAGCTGGCAGTTTCAATCCCAGTATGCACTGCGAGATTATACCGGAGTATATTTCATCAAACTGATTCCTTGCACAGCGGACGAGGTTGGTGTAAAATAATCCTCTTATGAGTTTAATTTTTAATATAGATTCTTCCTGTTTTTCACCATATTACGTTTTGGTTGCCAATGGTTCAGTTGAATTCTTGCACTTACCTTAGTACCTTATGTTGCATTTCATTGAACTAGAGCTCCAGAAATACAATGGACTTATTTTTCTGTGCTTACTTTGTGAATAGGCCAGGTTAGATTTCTCTAAGCTGTTTAACTAAATGGCCTCGAGGCTAAAGGCTATAGATCAGCCAAAATTGCTCGGCGAGATCACTGAATATTACCATCGACCATCTCAAGTCCTCGTGGGCGTCGTATTTAATGTCAGGAGAGGATACAGCTTACGAAAAATTCTTCATACAGTTTTTTTTACTGGCCATTGTGTCAAACGATATTCTGGTCGCGAAACTAAACGAAGAACTGAGTTAAGTTTCTGCAGAGAATTGAAGTCAGTGATCATGATTTAGCATTTTTATTGTCGTTTTAACTTAGGGAGCACTCTACTCAGAGCCACTCACGTGTCATCCACGTGATCCGGTGACTTTCACTTTGCCAATCAGATTCCAGCAAGTCCCCGATCCAGTTCCTGCGAAATTCACTCTGTCCGCCAAGTTCTTTCTGATGTCGCAAAAAGATGAGTGGCTGCACCGTGTTAAAATGGGCGATTTAAAAGTAGATGCTGCATTTTCTAAAGGTAAGACATTCAAACGAAGAATATCAAATAGGTTGCCTTTGGTGTTTAAAGCCTATGGCTACTTTATGGCCCCCAATCCCCCTCCAATTGATTCTATCTTTGGCGTCGGTGGTTCTGTCGTTGAAAAGCCGAAAGAACTAACTAACAAGATATTAGCGAACTTAATTTAAGCGCTCATATGAATTTTTGGATTTCTTGAATTAGTCTCATGCCGCCGTAAAATTACGGTTAAACGGGCAACAAAAAACCTGCAACTTGTCTTGCAACATTGCTGCAAAACGAGTCGAATAGCAATGTTGCTCGTCTAACCAACCACAACAAACCTGACTTGCAACAAATCCCGTTGTTAACAGGTTTGAAGAAGGGTGGTAAAACGCAGCAATGTTGCAAAATGAGTTTCACGTTTTTATTGGCTGATTTACCGAAGCTTAAGACTATCATATCATATCGCTTCTATTCTTTTGTCTCTTTAAATTTGTTTTCCAAAATTTTGCCCTCTTCATCGGTCATTTCTGTTGATTCAAGTTAAGTTTCATTTAGTGAACTGTTTTAGAATGCTACACGAACAGACCTGGTTTTATTTCTTTGTCAAGAGATGCAGTATGTAGCAATTAATGTAGGGAACAAGGCTTGAGTACAGACAGACTAGCCTCTTCATTCCCTATTATGTTGTACTGTTCTTACTACTGTCTTCACATTTACAGACTCAAAGATCTACGGGCGCATCAGTTTAAATGAGGCAAGTGGACTGGGGAGGAGAGGGAAGGGATATGCCTTGGCAACGGAGAAAGTTTATTTGTGCACTGGTGTCGGGGAGTACATACCCTCTTACGATCCATTGAAGAACAAGTTTGGCTGCATGGCAAACTCGCTCTATTTGGAACATCAACTCAAAGTCCTGGTAAGTCGACTGTGTCTAATAACGAACTAGGATGCCCGGGTATTAGTGATAGGATGGTTTTCTTATAGACATCCTCTGTTCTTTCATGCCCCGCCTGAAAGGGGTACCTGTTTTGGTTAGAGATGAGGGGAAATCAGGGGTTGAATTATTGAAAATGGCAAAGAGATTTGCCATTTAGTTATTTTTAATTGCCCAAAAGAAACTTCACTAACTGACAGTTAAACAGTTTAAACGTATTTTATGAGTTACGTAAGTTTTTTTACCTTTTTAGCTTTTCACCAGCGAATATTTTGCTGAAAAGAAAAGATGTAGTTTTATGAGCTTAAAGTATCCTAAGAAATTCCCTTCTTTCGTTTTACAGGATAGGGAAGAACCAAATTCTGTAGTCAAACACCTCTCCGATGTACCTTTTGAAGCGAAGTTCGCTGAAGAAGAGACCAACGCAACGGAGTTCTCCGAAGATCCTGGATCCGACGGTTTTGTTATGAATAGCGCTCCTCTTTTTGAGGTAGTAACTTCGAAATCTTAGAACTGACTTACTTTTAAAACCTGTTGTTACGTCAGTTGTGGTACTTTCATCTCATCAGGCGAGAGATATTCTCCACCCCAAAAGCTGTAGTAACCGGCAATGGTACCATCTTTGGACGTTTATAAATTTGGTTCATAGTATCCAATGGCAATTACCAATCATAACTCACGCTCCTCTCCCAAATGATCCCAGAAAGCTTTGCGCCCAAAGTTTGTATCCATTCTCTCTTTAGCCCCAATTTTTATATACTTAGCTTCGAGGCTAATGTAACAAAAGGAATCGCCTTGAGCTTCAGGAATGATTATTACAATACTTGTTACATTCTCCCAAGTCTTGGAGCCTGCAATGAGAATGGGTCCATTTGACTTAAATTTACTAACAACCGGTAGTCACGAAAGAAATTACTATATGTATGTCAAGAAGGATTCTCTATAGGTAGACAAGATCTCCGCAGAGAAATTGAGTAAGAAAAGGTAGCCAAGATGACAAATAAGATGCTAATTCTCCCAAATTCTTCTCTTCATTAGGTCTCTTTTAAAGGTTTATTCATGCAATTTGTTTTCACTCTGGGTTTATGTTATAAATGCTCTCTCAAATTGCAGGTTCCTAGAAACCGGAAATGGTTTATGCATGCTATTTACTCCGTCACTTCCGGAAGTCGCTCCAGGCGCGCTCTTTCAGTAGAACAAGAAGTCCATTCAAAGACCTCCTTTTCTTCCCACGTGTTATCTGAACTGGATAATAGCCTCGTTCACAGGTTGTTTCGCCGCGATGCTGCCGGTAAGAGGCAAATTGGAGTCAGCGGACAAGGCACAAATATCAAGCTGATTCGTTTGTTGCTTGATCCAAAGGAAGTGCAGCCTGATTTCCCATCGAAACAAATTGAGAAACCGACGCATACTAAGGAATCCCAGGATTCAAGCTTAGTAAACCCGCTGGTCATTGGTATCGCGGCTGTTTGCGTCGTACTTCTGGTTGCCTTAGTGGTTGTGGGCATACTGTTTAGACGGAAACTGCTGACCCAACAATCCTTGAGTGATCCGACTGTGAAGAATTCAAAGGAGGAGTCGGTTGCGCAAGGGGGAGGGGTACCGGTTTAGCTGCAGCTTATAAAAGTGTACAAATGTAAAGTTGATTACATTGTGTTATAAGACTATTTTGAGATAAAAGAAGCTGCGCAACATGGAAGTGATACCGTGGAAATTTGTCAGTGATTCGCTTAAACGCAAAAAAGGTATTGCCTATAAGAAGGCGTCTCAGACACACGCATGACTTTCAAAAGTTCAATGATTGTCACGCAATTTAAGAAAATGTTACGCGCCAAAATAAACAGAACAGCTTATGTTATAACCACTACCACTACGACAAACAGTACAGTTTTTGCTTCAAGATGCAGCGCAAGATGCTGATCATCATAAGTGAAGGCAATAACTGAAGATACAAGTATAATGTTGTTTATAATATAGAATTGCTATTTTATTGATTCAAGGTCTTTTCACAGACCATAGTTCACTTGGATACGTTAAACAAGATCTCTCCTTGAGAGCAGATAAACTAAAAAGTTGTAAAGTATCAAAAAGTGAATTGAGGATTAAATATATATATTTATTATTTTTTTAAATAAACAAAATATTCCTTCGCTTTTATTCTAGTATCAATACAGTGTATTTAAAGAAACAAGATGCTATGGAGCGTAAACTTCCGCGTTGTTGTAGTCGATTAATTGTGAATGTGTAGGAATAGTAAGAAATGATATTTTTCCGGATACCCGTCCATAAAAATACCCTTACTTTTCTCCTTTTGTGTTACAGACATTTTAACTTCTTCACCGGAAGTCTTCTAGGTGCATGACCCTATGGCTGTAATCCAATTCGATTATAATTTTCTGTCATAAATATATTGCCCGCAACGATTCAATCAGTTGCCTCTATGCCCAAAATAACTAATCGTCGCACGCCGACTGTTCCGAGTTCTGCAGCAAAACATTAACTTGCTGCTCGCCCAAATTAAAAAAAAATTAAACCTACAAATCAACCATCTTTTACTTTTCTGCTACAGTCTCGTCTCCGTGATCTAACGCAAAGATAAGTAACTACAAACCGAAGGGCGAGCAAACAATAATATTTCTTTCTTCCTTAGATAAAGTAAACAACTCGTGTTGGTCTCAAGATATCTCGAACAACTTGCGGCCTCACTTCGGAAACAAAATGCAAATTTACGACATTACTTTGCTCTCCGTCTCAAATATTTGTTGTAGCCGAAAGAACTAGAAGTGATCTCGCGATATCTCCAACCAGAAGTATGCTTCTGCTCCAACTCATTCCTGTGTCGCTACGTCAAATAAACAAAACAAGCCGAAAAGTAACAAACTTGCGTGCCGAATCTTAAACCGTACTTCGTGTATAACTTAAGCTATTTTTCACATCTCAAATTACCTTGCGTCGCAGTGGCGCAATCGGCCAATCCCTCAATTTAGATCTGACGGGTCACATTGAAGCCAGTTCAAACCCTGGGGAAGCCAGAAATAATAATTATTTCTTCTTTATTTCCTCCAAAAGTAATGTTAATTCTTTCTCGTAATTAATTCATTACCCTGAAAGTAAATCAAAGAACTCGAAGATATCTCGAACTAAAGCCGAAGCATCTTCGGGACATCCGGATCCAACTTTGAAACATCCCTGAGCTGCGCGAATCCTTTACTTCGCTCTCCGCTTAAGTAAAAAGCGCCGTTTTAGGTAACGACTCCGACTGGGTCCTTCTACTGTTCTCATGGAATATTTCCGTACGTTTTAAAACTATATACTTAAGATTGATTTTGACTTTGTTCATTTTTCTCATTTACATAGCGGCACAGCTTCGCTTCGTCACACAAATCGCATCGAAATCACCGTTGTCATCTGTGAACATAAGCCCTATCCGGTCTGGGTTTCGCGTCTGCGTAAAAGCTATCCGATATAGTATGAACATAGCTTCACTTGTCACACTCAAGGTTTACCACAACGCGCCGCATAGACCTTGTTTCAGGAGATTTAAAAGTTTTGTTTATACACGGCTAGCTTCGTAGAGAGAACGAGTGATAAAGCTCCGTTTGTAAAGAATGTCAACCTGATGCACGTGACCAGCGAGTTATGATAAGAACAGACCTGAAGATAAGATGTTAGATGTTTCAAAAGCTTAATTAGTGAAATTGAGTGAAGAAAGGCCAATCAATATTATTAATTGAATTCATCATTTTATTCGGAATTCTCTTTATTTTTGTTGCTACTACAACATTTGAAGTTCGCTCACATGCTTGATCATTAAATGAAATTTTAAATGTCAGCATCTTAAATCCAGATTCGTCAAAGTGGCGTCCTTACCAATTAACTTATATCCCGGAGGGTCAGCCGTAAACTTTCCGACGACAAATGGACAGATCTCGTCATCCTTCACCAACCCATCGCTGAATTCCAACCCGGCCTTAAATTGGAAGCGAATGGCATTGACCAGTACCTTCACATCTAATTCCTGGTTCGGTTTCCATGGTATGACCAAGTATGGGAACTTATAGATCATGTCCAGCCTCCGATTTGCTGATTTGAAGTAGACCCAAATCGAATTAGAATTCTCCATTAGATCCACGCAAATAACTGCATCCTTTTTCTTGAATAGACAGTTCAGTTTAAGGTTATGATCTGAATAATACGAGACAGTGACAGGGTTTAGGAAGCTGAAGTACGATATGTCCACTTCTGGTATCTTGGGGTTTTCAATCTCGAGCTTTACAAATGCCTCACAGCTAAAGATGATCTGTGTGTACTCTTCCTTTTCAACAGCAGGGTTATGTAAGGAACCCTTATCCTCAGCATGCTTTGCCCCACCTTCCCCTTTTTGAAGGATTTTTTTGAAGATCAGTTTTTCACATTTTGAAACGTCCCATCCTTTAATAACATCTTGTTGTCGTCGGCGGTCTTTCAGACAAACTTTACCATCAGTGTCATTATATATCTGTACATCATTCTCGTCAGCACCAGTAATAATCAGATCATGTGGCCCCATACCAATCTCTACAGGTGTATCTGCTTGGGCTCCAACAACTACTGCATTGAGACTTCTGTTGTCGTCTCCACCGCTAATGGTGACTTTTCCTGTTCCTTCTGTGAAGTTATTGGCGACGATGATGCTTCCAGAAGATTTCTCCCCAATCTTGTAGGTTTTCCCTCTTGTTTTGGCGAGGACGATGTTCTGACCATTTCCAACAAAAATTTCCTCACCGACATTAGAAGGAAGAGTTGTGGAATCAAGGAAGGTATCGTAGTTTTGTCCAAGATCAGTCATGAGGTGGTTCAGATGTGTGAAGAGGAACCTCAGGATATCTTCTTGTGCTGCACGGATAAATTCCTTCTCGGTTTTTCGAAGTAGGATCAATGGGAAACGATCAACAAAGTCTACGATCAGGTCAAGCAAACTTGTGTATAACCCAGTCGATAGTCTATTGCTCCATTCCTGGTCAATAAGGACAGTTTGTGGAGGATTTGATTTGTCCTTGAGAACCAGGTTGTCGTTTTCAATGCTTGCCGTCAACTGGTCAAGACTGGTTATAGAATCAAAGCGTAATTGATTTCCATAATCTTTTTCTTTAATTGTAGCCATGTTCCCTGTTGTTGTAAATTTTATTCTCACTGCTTTGGCTTTGTTTTTCTCCAAGAAATTAAAATTTGAGCCAGGTTGAAAGACAAGCTTTCTGTTGGCGTTATCTTTAGAAATCTTGCCTAAGGTTTTGCCCTCGTCTTCTTGCGATGAAATAATCTCAACAGTATTCAAAAGAACACCTTCGTGATCATGTTTCAACACGTCAATGTAAAGCCGTTTTTCTACCTTGTTCCATGTTCCATAAATGGTTGTCGAACATTTGATAGTTCTTCCGTCAGCTCCCATAACAACGCTAATTGTCAAGTAATCAGCCACTTCGGGACCTTGGAGTACAAAGACATCTGCACCAGCACCACCAATCAGCTCATGTCTACCTCGAGTGCTCGCAAGGGTGTCATCTCCATCGTTCGCCTCAATAACTGTTTGTCCACCATCAGCTATGAGAAGATTGTCTTCATTGCTGCCAATTATTTTTTTGCATGACGGGAAGCTAATAATGTTCATTATATTTACCAAAGATACATTCTGTACTTTGGAAGATCTCTTGTCTTTTAAAAGCACCCAACCCTTATAGGGGCTCGAGGATGTACCATACACCTTAGCTTTAAGACGGTTTTTACGGTTATGCATCAGACTCACTGTGTCGATCTGGTATCTCTCGTCCTCGTAAAACTTAAATGAAATGGTGTTTTTAGATTCTTGACTTAACTGGATATCGTAGCCGTGACGTGATCTTATGTTGAAGAGTCGCCTGGGCAATACTGTTACATCTTTTTTGCTTGTCAAAGAGCCAAGGAAATAATGTGAATGGTTTAGAATATATCTGCTTGCCCCATCGTAGTTGATGGCATCCAAACTGCTGTAGTAAAGTCCTTCGTGTCCAAAAGACTTCATTTCAATGGTTGATATGTTTTGCAAGTAAACAACATGTTCATTAGCAATGCTGTAATCGTCAGCTTGGCTGTTGATATTTCTAAGTTGCCAACTACTGTAAGTAGGCGACGTCGGGTACCGCCTGTCTTTAGGAGGGGGCATATATTGGATAATGAGAGTATTGTCTCCACTGCCGCCAATAATGTATTTGGTCCAAGTAGGAAAATGATGAACGCGCCATCGTTGCTCAGCTAGTTTGTCAGTATAATCATAATAGCCTAAAGTACCTCCAACAGAAACAACATTGTTCCCTTCACCAGTGTACACCACATCATTAAAGCCGTACGATACGTCTATCACATTATGGTCATCACTGCCGATGATAGTTGTTGGGATGTAGTGTGACAGTATACTCACATTATCTGGTCTTGCAGCAGAGATTGTTTCGAATTCATCAAATACGAAACTTTTTCTGAAAGCAAATACCAAAAGAGCTTCAAGTTTCTTATTTCCGGAATATTGTAGATGTCCATCTCTATATACAGCACTACCGGTAGAAATACTTTGAATAGCGTTCCTGGCGACTCGCACTTTCTCTGGAACATAACCATAATCGCGCACTGTGTATAAAGATATTCCATCAGAGAAGTACCTAAAGCGATTTCTGTATGCCAGAAACCACAATAATTTGCTGTTTAACTCTTGGTGGTTACTGAGATACTGAGGATTCTGGCTATCGAAGAAAGTCTCTAAACTCTGCGCCAGATCACTTGAAGACTCCATTCCTGGCTTATGAATAAATGCATTGAAACCGTCTGGCCAACCACGAAAGCAGGATCCTAGATTAATTCCTGATCTTCCCTTTTTGCCTCCCGAGGTATATCCAATATCCAGATAAACTCCGGTGACTGGTGAGTTCATTGGAGGGGTCATCCACTTAT
The DNA here is from genome assembly GCA_038088405.1 of Porites divaricata. Classification (NCBI taxonomy): domain Eukaryota; kingdom Metazoa; phylum Cnidaria; class Anthozoa; order Scleractinia; family Poritidae; genus Porites; species Porites divaricata. The sequence goes on from JBBMOI010000005.1 coordinate 3,059,320, forward strand.
TAATTTCTTCTGGCCTACCCATCATGATGTAATGTCGATTCCAAAGGTCTTCTTTGAAAACCAAGGAGTGACCGGCCAAGGCAAGAGTATCTTCTCCTTCCTCACCCTCACACCGTCTGTCGACACCTGCCTCACAGACGATAAAATCGTCACCTTCTCCACCAAGCAGAGTGTCCCTTCCTGTTCCGCCATTAAGATAATCATTTCCTGGCCCACCAAAAATGCTGTCACTTCCGCCTCGTCCAAACAATATGTCATCACCCTCTTCACCATAAATACGGTCTGGACCAAAACCAGCTACAATTTCATCATCGCTTAGCCTACCTCGTAGCGTTTTGCCGACACTTGTTGCGTCCATTAATGCTACTCTATTTTCTTTGTTATGAAAATCTGCAATCGCTCTGGCAGTCAGACACTTGGTAAAATTCCTCTTTTCGTTTTGTAAAGTTGCCTTGTCTGCATCTATCCCTGCTGCCTCCGCATCTACGTAGTAGATAAAAATGTCAAATCCTCTCCTCCTGTATTCATCTTCCAAATTTTTCAAATACTTCTTAAATGCTTCGGACTCTATGTAAGTCTTAAATTCATCCTTTACTCGTTGTTCAGTTGATCGAAAGTCGAACAAATCAGCAAAGAAACCAAGAACTGTATTTACTACCTGCAAAATTGTACTGATAAGATCTACGATGGGCGACAAGGGCGGGAAAATAAAATCTAAAGCTAGACTTACTCCGTCCAGAATAGCTGTCACCCCATCAACAGCTGCCATGACCCCATACATAACAGCTTTGCCAACATTACCCTGTTTTGCAGCGTCACTTGCTGCAATTGCATTCTTCGCCAACGACACAATACTCGTGCCAATTGAAATGGCACTACCAACAAAAGGCGCAAATCGTATGGCTTTCTTCGCCACCTTTTCTCCAAATTCTTTAGCTAAATTATTTTTAATTCTTTTTCCAACAAATTCCCCAACATTTTTCATTCCACTGGCTATACCAAAGCTTCCTTGAGCAACTCGAAGTCGTCCGTTTCTCATCATCTCATTATATTCACCCTCGCTGATTTCACCCATGGCTCTTAAATCACGAGCTCTCTCAATCATATCACTCCCAGCTGCTGTGTCGATTCCTCCCTGAGCGAAACTGAAGCCAGTACTGGCGGTCTCTACACCATTTCCAACTTTGCGTAAAATTTTTCCAGCTATCTTTCTGGATGAGATCCTTGATCTTTCCTGTCCCAGTTTTTTCACCGTATTGAAGTTTTCTTGAGCCAGTCTTTGCTCACCGCTGACACCCTCAAAAGCTTTGATATTCTCAAATGATTCCGTCACCACCATCTCTTGGAGATCTTTCACACCAGTTCTCTTTAAGCGGAGATCTTTTTCAGTCTGTATGTTATATCCTACCATTCTTTGAAATACTCTGTGAACATCAATATTTTCTGACTTCTTCTCTAAAATGTACTTTAAACCATCGTATTTGAAATTTAAAGAGTCCATCGTTCCTAGCAAAAGAAAGAACTAGAACTGAGTAATGCAAGCTTTGAACATGTAATGAAAGACCCAAATTAAGCAATAAAGCACCCCACACTACCAACCCTGGCCATTTCCTTACGCATTCGCACAGGTATACCGTTGCAGTGGCAGCCATGGATAGATGTTTCGTCCTAGTTATTGGCATGTCATAGCTCCAGGTTAAAGGGTCTCCGTGATACGTTGGGGTTGGTGATTTTGCATTAACCTCGGCGGTAAATGACGGAGTCACGTGATCACGAAAGAGACCCTCACTCCTAGGGTAACTTCATGCTGATAAGTTCTGACTAGAATCAGCTGTTCATGGCTGCCACTGCTCCCGATGCACATGCGGACGGAATTTTATTTGGTAGAGCGCGCATCCTGACTTAATTTCTGTCTTATATACAGAAAGACCGAGTTAAACATTGTAATTTACGCTCTTACCAATTGCAAAACTAAGGCTTTTTCGTACCTGTCGTTATATCATTGATGTCTTCAGGAAGTTCAGCCATGAAACCCCCAAACGTGGATCCTGCTCCTGACATGTAGTTACTGTATCTTATCAAGTCGTTCTCTGATTCAGTCTCTTCTCCAGTTATGACTTCACCCCTGAGCCCGACGTCTTTTATTGGATTCGAATCTTCTTGGAGTTCAGGTAGATCGGTTCCTTCATAAACCACGAGAAAAGAGAAAAAAGACAACAAAAGTGCAGGTAAGCAAGTGGCAAGCAAGATTATCCAAGGTAGCGAACAGAAGTGAACGTGCAAGATGGCGGATTTAGTAAACAATGTGAGAAAAACCAAGAAGCCTGCGTCCGCCTCAGATGAAACTAAACCTCTGGTTAAGTCCGTCTGCGAAACGGCGCAGAAATCCCAGTTCTTGGCTTCTATCTGTGTACCAGCTAGGGATTGAGTACGTGCCGTGATTGACCTGTTAAAAAGCCATTGTCGATTTGCCAATCAGGTTAAAGGGAAATTCGAAACCCACTTCCGGTAATCCGTTCAGTGCTTAGGGGGCCCAGAACAAGGATCTCAGAGCTGCTTCGCAGACGTCACTAACTTGGGTTAGATTACGTCTGCGACACAGGCTAAAACTAAGGGACCGGCCATTATTTATCGCCGGGGGGGGGGGGGGAAGCGGAGGATTTGGGGCTAAAAAAAGGTGAAATTTAGCCGATCCCCCTTAAATATTACTTCACTGAAGTGATCCCCCCTAATAACATTTGATGATTTTCGCGATCCCCCCATGTCTTCATTTTCCATGCAAATTCGAGTGGTCCCCCTCTGAATTCTTTCAACGTTTTTAGTGATCCCCCCTTTTAGGTTCTCAGTTACGACTGATCCCCCCTTTTTCTCCTAAAAATCAAGTGATCTCCCACAAAATTCTCCGCGTCCCCCGGGCGATAAATGATGACCGGTCCCTAAGCAACCAGCAAACCTATAGTCATCATGTTTCTTTCGCCGTCTAGTGCCTCTTTGAACTCCGTAAGGATTCTTTTGAAATCAGGGTCTCTTTTCAAATCTTCCAAACTCTGATAATAGAAAGCTTCTACATGCTTCCCTTGAGCAGCGCTTTCCTCTCTCAACATATCAATCATCCTCTGAACAACGACTTCTGGATCAAAAGCCTCAGAGTCATTCTTCCAGTAAGATGAAACGTCGTTACATAGATTTTGAGACAAGTTGTTGAACCATTTGGCTTGCAACATTGTGCTGAAGAAATCATCTACGTCGTCCTCCTCATCATGTTGGGCAGGACTAGCTTTGGAAGTGTCGATACACTGTAAGAGACACACAAAGGAATCGTTTTGCATCAAACCTTGCAGATCTGAAAGACAGTTGCTGGCTGTCTGATAAAAAGAGAACAATGGAAGGAATCTGTGAAGATGTCATGAACAAGATAAGGTATAAAGGACGAGATAATCAGATAGACGACTACAACGTCTTTTAAAAATACCGAAAGCTACAAGATGGCGGGCCATAAAGACACAGAACTAGGCCCCAGTCCCTTTGCGTAAAGCTAGCAGGCATGCCATGATAGGGCTGGGCCACGAATTTTATCAAAATTCACTTTAACAGTGGGAACTGCCTCCAAATTGAGTGAAACATAAAAATAATCGCTAAAGACATTAAAAGAAGGTATTAATAACTGTTAAATGTAAAAGTAGCCAAGGATGGATGAACCTAATGAAGATTAAAAAGGATTAAAATTGTGGGTTTTTAAAAACTTGTTAGTCTGACAGTTTTTCAAAGTTCATTCAGTTTGTTGTTTGTAACGTTTGATATAACGCTTGGATTTCAATTGGTTTGGGTAACACCTTTAACTCCACTTAAATAAAGAATATCGTGATGATCAGTGTGAAAAGCTTTCTTAAAATCTAGAAATGACCGTTTTCACAGGCACCACAGGGTCCAGAGGAGTTCAATTTGTCGTGGGAGCATCTAAAACTCTGAAAACTATCAAAAACACCTCTCTTATAAAAACCCATTAGTTTTCAGAGTCTAGAATCTCAAACGGGGTATGCAATTTCACTGTCTAGTCTATCTACGTTTTGCCTCAGCTCATGAGCACACTTTTACCCGAAGTATCCCACCAGGAGATCTGGCAATTATGCAGGTGATATTTTGTCTCATTTCTCGTTTCCGTTTGGAACCCGCTATAAGATTACTCAGCCCTTTGTCAGCCGCACTTAGGTCGCATGACAAAGAGTTTTCTCCCGAAATTAAACCCAAATCTTTTCTCGAACCGAAACTTTCCATACGCCTTCCGAATCACAGTACGATTCTTGAAAATCCAGAAATGATATGGCTTGTTAATAGTGAAATGTCTCATGTGAGCCAACTTATGAATTTAAACGCTTTTAATTGGCCCTTTGTTTGATTACATCTGCAGACAAACTACAAAACAGGTTAAAGTACACGCCAAAAATGATCAAATGTACTGCTGACAACAGGTCTAAGACAATAAAAATTTACTTAGTTCCACCGTAAGCTAGATTCTATTTATTAGTGGCTTCCCGATTTTTGCTGATTACACAATAGCTGAGGCAAACTAAATAATATCAACATTCTGCTTCAGGATATGAACGACAGTTTTAAACATTATTTTATAATTAAACAGATAAGAGATACAGGGGCGTAGCTAGGGGGGGGTCCTGGGGTGCCCGTGACCCCCCCTTGGTAGGCCTTCTTTTGAGCAAACAACCTACAATATTCAGGTGGCGAAAACGCCATGACAATATCTTGGCTGTAAAAGCCATTGTTGAAAAGCCCACTTTTTTAAAATTTGTTTTTTGTAAAGTATTTTCGTCAACGGCTCTTGTCTTTAGTTAATAAGGGCCTTCATGCCGCGACAATACGACTGAGCCCGCTGATACACGTGGGGAAAGCAGCGGTATAAACCATATATAGTCGGTGATCCCCGGATGGTGATCTGGTGAGTAGCCTCTGTGACCCCCCCTTTGAAAAATCCTGGCTACGCCCCTGAGATAAGATTCATGAAACCTCTCATCAGACCTCAATATTCTCACCTTCAAGAAAACTTCGGTTAATAGGCAAATAAAACTTTAGTTGTTCTTTAATGAGGCTAAAACATTTTTTTAGAAACAACTGTGTCCAAAGTGATGCACCGGTTAGTTCGACAGAAAAATTTCAATCCACTTTCGTCTGTTATCTTTGATGTTATAGGAAACAACGAGATGAGAACGATTTGTTACTTTGAGTTAGGGTTATCTAACACAAGAGAGCATCACTTCACCATAAAAAGGGCATATAAAGAAGTAGTAAGAAAAGTTCTATTAAACATTGTCCTTTTTCTTTTTCATTTAAGGTAATCCAAAATCAACTGTTTAGTCTAACTAGCTATGAATTTCCTAACATATCTAATCAAACCTAAAAAAAAAAAGAAACACACAAACAAACAAAAAATGCAACCAAAGTAAGGAATTTTATAAGTCACATGCGTTACATGAATTGATGGTAAGAAAAAAAAGTCATTGAAGCGTTATATCAAAAGGCCATTTTACGGATAGAATTTGTTTTGAGAGGAAGCACGCCTCGTATATTCAAGCTAACGAAATGGCTTTAAGGCCCGAGAAAGGCGCGCGTGGTATCATGATTATCTGATAGAAATAAAAACCATGATACTAAGAAAGCTTACCGTTAGTATTATATAGAAAGCAGCTAACCATCGAAATGTATTGGGGAGTGCCTCCAAGCACGACATCTTCCCTACTTGTTCCAATGTAACAAATCATCTCAGGAAAGTATCACATAAAGTAATGCCAGAAAAAATCCAATCCATTACACGTCACCAGGGCCTATCACATGCATTTGCGATCATCCAATCATTTCATCGGTGGGACATGTTTGCGGGTGGTCAGATACTGATGAACACCTCGTTTTCGTTTGGTACCTGTTTTATTATATGACTGTATTATTTCTCTAAAAGGTTCATTCACACAATTGTTTTTCACACTTGTTTTAAGTGTAAGATAATTCCTATAGTTATAAACAGTTTTGTATCTGCTAACTGTTATTATTAACAATGTTAAATAACATATTGTCGATATTCATAAATAAGCTCTGCTAATAGTGAAGGTTCCCAGAAACTGGAAGTCGTTTATGCATGGTATTTTCTTCGTCCCTTCGGAAAGTCGCTCAAGCCAACACTCGTTCAGTTGACCACGAAGTCTACTGGGGACCTCCTTATCTTTCCATCTGTTATCTGAGCTAGACAGACGCATCGTTCACAGTTTGTTTCGCCGCGATGTCAACGGTAAGGGCAAATTGGAGTCAGCGGACAAGCACGAATATCAAGATGATTCATTTATTGCTTGATCCAGAGGACTTGTCACGTGATTCCCATCAAAACAGCTTGAGAAACAGATGGAGACTAAGAACTCTCAGGATTCAAGCTTAGCAAACCCGCTGGTTATTGGTATCGCGGCCGTTTGCGTCGAGCTGGTTGCCTTAGTGGTCTTGGGCATACTGTTTAGACGGAAACTGCTGACTCAATAATCCTTGAGTGCCCAATCTGCGAAGAAATCAAAAGAGGAGTCGGTTGAGCAGGGTTGAGGGAATTAATGAGATACGTAGCATATACAAATTAAAAGTCTATGATACACTTTTGCTTTGTATATTCTATTTCTACACTTAACGCGCTAGTGCAGTCAAAGAAACTAGAGCTGTTCTTGTTCAAGGTTTTGTGGTTAGTTTAAATAGTATCTTGTTCGATGATCAAGTTTTTAATTGTAAATAGGCCATGATGTTTGCATTCTCTTATGCATAGTATTGCTATAACTATGCAAATTTAATATGAAGAACCAATGTCTATCTAGGAATAAAAACATGATAGAAAGTAACAGATTAGAGTTACCATCGTCATCTTCGAGGCTGTTTAGCTGTGCGTGTAGCCAGTGTTTTAACCAGTTCGCCTTTGTAAAGGTCCCAGCTCTCTAGACACTGGATCCTGTGACGTGCGTCGGGTACGGTCATGTACTCCTCCCTCTTATGAAACAAATGAACAATTATTTTAAATAAGCGAGCTCACTGATCTAAGGGCGCTTACCATTTGTCAGAACGGGCTGGCCAGACCAGTCCAGTCGTTACGAGAATTTCACTATTGAGGGACGGTTCTTAAATCTCGTAATCCCGACCCAAAATTTCGTGCAATCCCGTTATCCCGAGGGTTACTATTGGCATCTCACCTCCCGAGTATACTTTCAATTCCGAATCTCGCCCCGATTTTGCACTAAAATCCCGAATCTCGAGATTCAAATAAGGGAAATGCCTATTAGGAACCCTTACTGTTGAAAACTGAGGAATGTCTCGGGGCCAGATAACAGTTAAGTTTATTCCTGAACGGTATGCACGACTTTGAGGGATTTCAATAAAAATTTTGAGAAAAGACCAATATTTCATTCTCAAACTGACGGGTCGGGTCGACCAGTTCTGACTTTTGGCGAGCGCCCTAAGCGTGAGAATTAAAGGCAAATGAAGGGTGATCGACTTGTCGCGCAAGCTCACAAAAGACGTCCAAGATTCTCTCATAAGTAACTACTCTTATTTTCCACAGTACCAGGAGAACATTACTTTGTTTTACGGTAACATTGTTTGTACTTAAGGAAGATACCGTACGACAACTAAAAAAGTGTCGACACAGTTTTACATCTGACAATCTGTAATATTGTCATTTAGCTTCCTAAATTTTTTCCCTTCACATGCCTAAAAAAAACAAGCTTTAATGCGACTGTTAAGCGACTAAAACCTGTTCCTTGAAATCACTGTACAAGTTCGCTTTACACTTACCAAAGCTTTAAGCTGTACCAAGGTTGTAATACTGGCGTTCATTAAAAAGAACCTTTTGTTGATCATAATGCACTCGGCCCCTTCACTTATCTGAGGAGATAATCAACAGCAATTTTAGAACAGATTCGATGTCGATATACTCAAGGCAGTCATCTATCTAAACACCTGTGAACATCTGTGATATAGCCTGTTGCAACCTCACAGGTCAGTGTTAAGGTGTTTCGATACAGTTTTTCAGAGACCATACCGATATTTTTCAATCGCCTTGAAAATGGTTTTTTCCTTGTCTGATCGCTATAAAATTTTCACCAGTAATTGGCTATGGATTGAAATTTGTGACAATATAGTTTTAAGTAAAATCGATATTATTATGACAACAATAGGCAAAAAACTTTGAAATTGATAAAAGCCGAATTTTGTGTGATCTAGACCAGCTACTGAGAATCCAACACTAGGAACTTAAAGTTTGGTGTTTAGCAAACAGTCTCCGTAAGAAGTAAAAAATTCTGTACGTTTGAATTCGGCTAAAACGAAAATATACTTCAAACCTTAAAATTTCAACAGCAGTGATGCTGCTGAATATCATATTTTGATGCTAGGAAATTTTGGTGCATTTTCGTTCTTGCGATATTGAAAACTAACTCGTTTTCTCACCACCCGACGTATAATTGCGACCTCATTCAAAATTTGGATTTTTAGCGCATTTTTGTATATTTCTGAAACGACTCGAACATTTTAGTTTGAATTTATCACATCTTTTGAATGTAAAACATTGACAATGACTCACACTGAAATTTACTAGTCATGGATATATGTACTGTCTGCATTAATTTTGAAAAATTAGCATAACGTCAAAACAGTGAATGTTGTAGCGCGGATTTTTGACCGATTAGTAGGATATTAGGTTTGTCTTGAAGCTTCTTGAAATTTCAAGGTGTTGCAGTGAATCAATCTCAATGAACGTCTCAGACATTATTATATACATTATGAAAATTATGTGAAGAGATTTTAAAAAAATTCGTTCGAGTCGTTTCAGAGATATACAGAAAAGCGCTAAAAGTCCAAATTTTGAATGAAGTTGCACGTAGACAGGTGGTGACAAAACGGGTTAGTTTTTAAGACCGCAAGATCGAAAATACACCAAAATTTCTTAGCGTCGAAATATAATACTAAACAGCATTCTGATGCTACTTGAGAATAATTTGAGTCATTTATAACGTTTTTATTAAATAATCTATCACGGCTATTGAAAATTTAAGGTTTGAAATATGATATTTTCGTTTTAGTCGAATTCAAACATACAGAATTTTTTCGTTCTTACGGAGATTATTTGCTAAACACCAAACTTTAAGTTCCTAGTGTTGGATTTTCAGTAGCTGGTCAGTAGATCGCGCAAAATTAGGCGTTTATCAATTTCAAAGTTTTTTGTTTATTGTTGTCATAGCAATATCGATTTTACTACAACCTACATTTTGACAAATTTCAGTCTATAGACAATCATTGGTGAAAATTTTTATAGCGATCAGACAAGGATAAAATCACTTTTAAAGCGATTGAAAAATTAAGACAAAGCAAATATAATAGACAAGCTACACAGTCAGATTTGAAAGGGCTGAAGAGGTACGCTGGCACGCAAGAAACTGCTCCTCCAAGATCCGCCCTGACCTAGCCGGGAAGTCTGGTGAGAGGATCTTCTGGTGAAATAAAGAAAGCCCTCAATTGCAACAGTTGAAGTTGCAATATCACTGCCGTCTCCAGCTTTGTTTCGACTATTAACAAGGACCAGGAAACGAGCTTCCTTCTGCAGTTGGCTCGTAGCTGTAACACCCTCTATTTCTGTGTGATGTTTCTTTGGCACCTGTGAACTAATTTTCTGTCACTTATAGTTACTTTACACTCACCAGTATAAGACTTTTAGTGGAGGGATCCTGATTTTCTTCTACTACATCAGCCTACGGGCCATTAAAATATACGTTGAACATGGGGAATGGTGTGGTTTAGGCATTACCTTATCCTGCAGTGGTGGATCCAGACCTTCAGATAAGGGAGTGGGGGGGGGGGGGGGGAGGGGGCGGTCTCCAAAATTTTTTTACGCCCTTCGTGCCCCAGTTTGGTCTAAAACTAAGTGGGGGGGGGGGGCGGCCCCTCGAGCCCCTCCCCTAGATCTGCCACTGTCCTGATTACAATTTTTTTCAAAAGTAGAGAAGCAAGTAACCTTACCTAAGGGAGAAAGAAAGGACCCCTTGAGGCAGTGGTGGAAGGGCTAAGCTAACTCCCCCGGATTACCCTAAGGGGTGCGAAAGAAAGAACTAGAGTGACGTACCTCTGAACTTATCTTGGTTGTTACTTTCGGCATCATAGACTCAAGTCCCTGTAAAGAAAAAAGCGTGGCGGAACGGTCAGAGCGCGGAAGGAAAAGAGAATAACAGGAAAAGAGGCCTCCGTCAGCAAGGAGCCAAAAGACATGCTCTTAAGAGAAAAAATGTAACCTGGGGGCTTCGATAATGTGACGCAATCACAAAAACTACATTGGGAGTCCGTGAAGATTTCTCTTTGACTTTCTTTCGATGCAAAACATCACCAGACAAGTGAAACGAAACGTAGTATGCAGAGAACAAGTTAATTCATACAATCATTGCCTTCGACGTCAGGAGAACGCAACCTAAACTCAACGCTCAAGAAACCTGGGTACGAGCAGAGATCAAGTGGTTGTTCACTTACAAACATATTTCCTGGTTTAAGGAGAGCAATCTGTAGAAGTGCTGTTCTTGTAGGGGCGCTGACCGACAATTCCGATGGTCTTTTTTGTACTCTGCTCACCTTCCTAGAGCATATTTCACCGAACGGGAAAAAAACTGGGTCCTGTTGAAGCAACGAAATATCGGTTTCACTTATCAAAATGATAAAAATATCCACAAGAGCCGAGTAGTCTTTGAAGAGTGGACAAATGGGAAATACAGCTACGAAGAGTCAAGCGGGCTCTGAGGACAAATATGTTTGACAAATCAGGAAACAAAAATCCTTTACTAAGAGGACATCTCAAGAATAAAAATGACTTACTGCTTTAAGGTCGATAGTCTTCTCCAAACTGCGCTTTTCAATGTTCTTAGGTCTTGCATCGTCTGCAAGATGTGATTTCTCTGTGACACAGAAACAAAAAACAATTGGAAGTCATTAGCGTCATTACTACACGTGTTTACGAATTCGTGTCAGCGCCAGAGTGTTGGTTATACGCTGGCTGTTTTAATCTATCCGTTCATAAAAGTGGGATTTAGTTATTACTACTGCATTTTTTAGGTCTTCCTTTTGAGTGGCGTAAACTTTCTTAACGGATAACTCCATGAGGCGGACACTCCTCTAAAACGGACGCCTATAGACTCTCCGTAAGGCGCACACTTAGTGCAGGTGCCAATTCTGTCCGTTTAAGCCCAGAAAAAGTTAAATGTTTGCAAATTCTTGCTTTTTCTATAGTCGAGCTCCCCTCCCAACATGTATTAGGGAGCTCAAGCAACAACGACGACGACGGCAACGAAAACGTCTGTCATTTTAAAAAGTGGATTCGCGCTGCCTCAAACTAATCGCGCTTATTTTATCTCGTTTAATTCGTCAAATGTTGGCAAATGTTTTTGGAGTTAAATTCTAAAGGACTGTATCAAAGTTCAGGAAAAGGTCGTCGACGAAACGTGAAATTAAGCACTTTCACGCTGTAGTCGCGCAACGATGGCTAAGAAATGTACAAAAAAGCGTGATACACGTGAAAAGTCGTTGTTTTGCTAATATAAACCTATTGCTTTTTTCCCGTTCTCGTTGCCGCCGCCATCGTAACGTGCTAAACAGTTTTTCCTAAGAACCACGCACACAGATTTGATATATGACAGAAGAGATTATGTATAAAAGTTTATATATTTTCCGAGTAAAACATATCTTTCGCTTACTCACCTTCTGTTGATCTCTGTTTGCCGAAGCGTGGTGAGTTTTGCTTGCAAAAGCACTGAGAAAGCTATAACATAATAATATAAAAAAGAAGATATTCTTCCCTTGACAATGAGCTTGCGTCTCGGGTACGTCCCTGACCCTTGGCCGTGCAATAAGAACGAAGCGACGAATGAAGAAGGATTTTAAAAAACCTTATACTGGAAAAGGGCGTTTTCACATGACGTCACGGTGGCCATATTGGTGTTCCAAAACAATAGAACGGCGGCCATGTTGGTGTACCAAGACAATCCTGTGGGAATTGAACTCTTTTCTTATGTAAAAACTTTCTTTTGTTCCAATAAATTAGCATAGATACTGCCCACGTGAGTGAAAACGCTCTATACAGCTCGTAAGTAATACGCGCCCCGTTCTTTCTTGCGCCCATTATTTCAAGGCGCCTGTCACTACGCTTTCATAGAGTGTGCTAACATAATTTGGCATAATTTGTCACTGCGTGCATAATTTTCACCTACTTTCCGCGAAAAGCACTTTCAGCATATAATTTGCACTTTTGGCTAGTTTTGTTGCACAAAGTTGTCATTTGTTGGTCATGCAAACATGTTTTTGGTCCGAGATCAGTGTTAAAGGCAAATTTAAGGAACGAAATCAACGTTTCCCTGCTTATTGTCATAGTCATGGTACGAGAGCATCTCTGTCCAAAATTAAGGCTTTAGAAGACAGATTTTATTAATGGCAATTATAAAACAATTTTATACAAAAGGAGAGGGAGACGGGGCGGCCCTTGCGGCTTAATCCTCCCACGGGGGTAAACTGGATAGGGGTTTCGGAGGGGTCTAGATCTCATGGAGGAATGGTGGGAAGGGCCTGCTCTATGTAAGGGAATATTTGAAAAAGAGGTTAAGAAGAACGACATTTAGAAAAAGAGAGCAGAAATAATTCACATTAAGCCATTTCCGAATTCCCCCAAGTCTCTGTATCAAAACGAGGTTACGTGCTCAGCCTCTGATATTCTCATGCAAAAAAAACTCATTTCACAAGAAAGGTTGTGCACTTAGCTTTATTTTGAAAGTGAGGGTTTTTGGAACTCGGAAGTGGCCTATTACGCATACCTCGAGTAGACTTGTTGGATTTTTTCCAGGAGTTGAGCCTTCAAAAACACGAAATGATCAGAAATAACTAATACTATATAGTCTGGATGTCATAGTTTTAGCTTAAGTAATATTTGTTCAAAACCAGATTTAGTAGAAACTCGCCAGGCTACGTGTTTTTCTTTATGTTAAGTGGCCTTAAAGTCGTGGAAATTGCGAAATTATCGAGCAGTTTGAAATAAAGATAGGAAGTCATAGTAAGTTAGCCTGCGTAGCAAGCTTTTCCGCGCGGTTTTGGAACAAAGAACGAGGAACCGGGGAGTCAAAGACCACACGAACAATAGTAAAAGAGCGCAGAAGGGGTACCGGGTAGGGAAGAAAGGGTTAAGGTTAGGGTTTCCTCCCCTTCCCCTCCCCCATTTCAATTTTTGGCTTTCGTTCCGTTTTCGTGCGGCCAAAACCAAAAATCACCCATTCCACGTTGTTCCTCGGTCTTTCTTTGCTCCGAAACCAGACGGAAACGCTTGCAACGCGGGCTATAGTTAGTGGATTGATCGAACATTGCCCTGTGAGATTTAATACCGCAAATTTTTCTCTCTTCTCTCCAAACTAACTTTCTTTTTTTGTCCTAACTACAAAAAAGGCACCAAACTACGTTGAAAAGTAAGGAGAAATAAGTCGAAAATTCGAAAATATGAAGCCAGAGGCTTGACACTTACGCGGGGTAGTTTTAGTTATGGTAGTGATGCTGGGCAGCTTAGTGGTCTTGCTCATGTCTAGAACATCCTGTTTTCTAACCACCTTACATCTTCCCTGGGGTGAGAAACATTATGTTACAGTGTATAATACCTCAAGAGAAACACTGAAAACCTCTAAGGCTCTAAGGATCTCTGGATAAATATTATTATTATTATTATTATTACTAGAAACTTTAAGACTTATCAGTACGAGTCTCTTGGGATTGCTCATCTCCAAGAGCCCATTTGATAGGCTCCTGGTATCTCCCAAACCTGGTTCTCAGGCTGTTAGGTCTTCAGGGTTTATCTTTCGAGCTAAAAAACTCCGAGCCAATCAGAGCAGAGTAGGATTTTCAACAATGGTGGGTGACATCAATAAAATGCTAAAGCAGACCAAGAAGCTCCTATCTAAAATGGCTCGGGAGGAGAGCGGGCTCAATTCCCATACAGCGGCTGGCAATCGAGCCTAGACGATCCTGAACAAACCGATTTCACGATATCCTGGTTGCCAGAGGCTTTTCATTCGTGGTTTCCGGTTTCGATATAGCGTACCACGCATGCGCTCTTTGGGCTTCGTCACCAGTTCCTTCTCCAGCCAAAACGAACGTCTGCATGGGAGACTGGTTTCGGTAGACTTTGGAGGTTTTTTTCCCGCGGGTTGAACCTTCCGCCGAAGATGGGTAGGGCAAGCTGAGACCAAAGGACGCCCCCGCACGCGAAAAAACAGTGATTTCTACTGGTCGATAGTCATCCTTACCGATTTAACGATGTAGAAATATGGGGTGTCATTACTGTCTTTAACGATTACTGTATCCTTCCTGAAAACAAGTCATTGAAAAAGAAAGAGTTGTCAATTCATGTATCTTGTTATGTACCCGATGGGGTACTCCTGGGAATTCTTGGTGCTGGTGCCGCCCGGTTCCCCAAATCCTGACCCGATTTCAGACCAAAAAATGTAATTTTCCGTACCCGTTTTCAGACCGGACCTCTAAAATCCATACCCGTTTTCAGACCTGGCCTTTAGGCAGAAATTATGTTATCGTTACTTAAATTAGGGCGCAAACAAAAAATTGTTCAAATCTATTTCGAATTCGCATATTTCTCTTTCTTTCTTACTCATTTGGAATTGAAAGGTAAATACATTCAGACACTCCCTAGTTCCCTCGAAAACCATACCCGATTCCAGACCAGAATGGACAAAGTGTTGACCCGTTTTCAGACCAAAATGGAGCAAAAATCCTACCCGATGGGGCGGCACATACCTATATGGCGTATATAAGCCCCCCGGGGGGATGTGATGATGAAACAAATGATCCACACGGAGATAACTGTAATTTATGCCTAAGGATCAGAAGGTGGAAGTCGTCGTCGACGAAGAAAAAGTCGAATAAAGAACAAGAGAGCCATCTATGGCGCACGTTGTTGATCGTTGTTTTTACCAAAGTAGATCATTATCAAAGATGCACAGGATAATATAGAGAACTATACTTACGCAAAATATTTAGTTACTATTGTATCTTTTTCTTCGAAAAACTTTTCCAGTGGAAAATTGCGAAAAAGCTCGATTGATCTGTTAAAGTTTGAGAGAGAAAAAGCATTAAAGAAAGATGAGTTAGTAGTAACAGTCACGGATTTTGTTACCGAAGCTATTTGTTGCCGGGGTGCCCCTACCAGTATAAGAAATCCTTATAACGCGTGAAAATCTCCCGCGTCATGCGTGACTCTCACGTGCCAAGAAGGCGAGCCACTTCTTTTCCGCGTTCGCTTGCCTAAAGGCAAGTTCATTCAGTTCGGCGCGTTTTGGAGTCGAAACAAAATATGTAAGTTAGAAAAGACAATCAATAACCTCATTTTTGTAAGTGTTTTGTTGAGCAGATAATGGAATAAATGATGCGGAAAAGAATTCCTCTGGTTACGTTGGGCATGTCTCTTTTTCTGATAAGGAAAATATGGCACGATTCGGTGTTCCTAAGTTAACGTTAAGTATTTTTGATTTTGCTGTGAATTCACTTCATATGCCATTTTGAACTTTATATCAAATACAAAATAACACTGAAAAGCTCCCTGGATCTCTGTTTATATTTGTGTATACCAAGCACAATATTGTTATTCAATTGAAATGCCTTGCTTATTAACGAGGAAGTCAGTTATACATGTAAGATGCTCGGTGATGTATTCTATCGAAATTCATAAATCAACACGGTGGATGTCTCTGGTCTGACAAGATATGTGTATTTATCAATTTGACTCCGGTTGTTCAAACGTTGGATAGCACTATCCACCGGATAAAAATCTATCCAGTGGATAACTTAATTCACTTCCCTAATACTTATCCGCTGGAGAGTGATTTATCCGGTTGATAGCGCTATCCAGCTTTTGAGTAACTAACCGGGGCCTGGTCTTTAAGTATGATTTACAGTGTGACATTAGACAGTGTTAAATGGTGGTATGCAACGTTGAGTCAAACAACAATATACCTTAATATTTCAATCGGAAGGCCGCTGTCGGTACTTGTACTCATGAGTTCCATAAAATCCTACAACCAAATATCCGTTAGATTGTTAAATTAGACGCAGAGATACACGGCCGTACACAGTTTACAGCGATTTCTTCAACGACAGTCCGAAAAATCATGAGCTCAGTTCATCTCAAGTTAACCTCAATCTCATTTTCGTCCTTTGCTTAGCTAGCTTAATGCCGACTCGAAGTAAAACGTCAATGGAATTTGCTTCTTGGAAAAATGAATTTTTCATTGGATCAGAATGTGATTAGAAACAAATTACAAATCTATTATACGTCTCGCCCAATTTGACAGTTGAGAGTTTGATTAGTGGATTGATTGATTATTTGGTCACTTTACACATTGTTAATTAAACGCAAATGACGAAAGTGAAAGGTGCGTGAAAAGCACTTACGCTACTAGTCGTTAATAATTATTAGCATTATAATACGTCCCAAATATACTAATTATTTATGCAAATACACGGGAGAGATTAATTAAAAAATAAAGATAAAGCCGACGCGGCGGTCAGGAGGTTACATCAAAGGACGTTACATGTCAGGATATACCGACCGGTTAGCAACCAATCAAATCAAGACCCTTGGTCAATAAATGAAACGCTGTCTTAAATTAAGGCTGGAACTTTACCTCCCTATCCAGAACGAGTACTTCGACAGGCCCCTTGCAGATGAGTGAATGTTCCCTTTTTATACCATTCATTAATTCAACAGGCTGAAATCAAGAAAACGCATCAATGCAAGTTTTGCTTCTTTGGACGGCTTGCTTCCGCTAACAAAACAAAAAAGGTAGCCTGTTCCAGGCTCTCACAAAGCAGGGATGACGCCTGGATGACGCGTAACTGAAAGGCTCGCGAAGATAATTAGCTCTAGATCTGAGAAAGGGAGTCCGACTCTGATCTCGGAGCCTGGAACAGGCGATGTCGCCAGCGATCTGCTAACTCTGTGACCACTGGTAGCCCAAGCTCGTCATAAGAGCATCGGACTTGTGGCGTAGCCTACCAATGTGAAAGGATTTAAACAAAAATTGGCTAACCCGCACTTAAGTTGGTGTTTCTTCTTTCCTGCGTAAATCCCGAGCCACTGATTTATGGCCATTTTATGAGTTTTATTGTAACCTTTTTGCTTTCTCTATAATCATTTCCCACAGGTTTTCCTCATACAAATCCTTATCCTTCGAAAGTTACACAACAATACCGATAATCGTATATCGAGCTTGGACTACAGACGCAAATAAAGAAGTGCTGTTTGCTCGGCAATACGGTGCAAAATGAGTTAAGGTCTTTTCAGTTTACGCTGCGCCACAATTTGCAGATTGGTTTTTCCGCCGGAAGGATTTAGTGTAAGAGCACGCCCTCCCAGTTTTCATGGTACGAGAAGTTAAGAGCGCGTGGAAGTCAGGTTTGAATTTTAAAGGTGACAACTTACATCAGTAGTGTTTCCTTGCATCAGTTCTCCAAAAGACATCTTGGTGACACCAGCCGCTAAGTCATACGTGCACACTTTACTAACTGGTGAAAGGAAATTGATAAAGATTAGAATGTAGGTTACATCATCATCTGGAATACATAATTAGAGTATCTAAAACAATCAGTAAACGGAATCACCTCTCGATAAAAAATTGGTAAGGAGTGTACTGCCTTCGAACACTTTTCCTTTGCATCTTTTCTTATTGTAAGTCGCCGCATCCAGATTCCCGAATCTGGGAGATTTTTTCTTGAGAAATCCGTAATTCTAGGCTTTGAAACATGTCCTGAATTCAGTTCAAGAAATCCGGAGTCAAAATTCCACTGTCAAGGAATCCGGATTCCGGATTCCGGAATCCAAAACTAACTTGGAATCCGGAATCCACATCCGTGAGGCGATGCAAGGTTTAAATATGCTTCCTCTGGTTCTATACTCTCCCTTGCCCTCCTCAGATTAACACTTGGCTTAGCACAATACGATTTTTCCTGTTTCTCGTTCTTACTCCCCCATTCTTAATGAGAAATATAAGAAAAGTGGGATCATTTGAGATTTCTGGGTAACTGCAGACCACATACCCCTCCCCTAGTCACAATTTTTCCCTAAGTGAGAATTAAGTGTTAAAGTTGACTCAGGGGAGGGGTAGGTGTACAGTTACACAGAAACCTCCGAAAAAGTGCAATAGCATACATTACCTCTCCCAGAGAGTACATAATAAAACCTTTGAGGTAACCTTCCCTGACACGCAATGACTCTTCCATTGTCGTATCTGGAATAGAGAAAAGGAAACGATAAAAAACAGACTCAAAATAGACTTTGTTCCCTCCCGCCGTTCCGGAGAACGGGCACTGACTGGAGTTGCAAAAATTGAGGGTAAACGCTACACTTCATGATAAAAGAATAAAATATAAATTGTTGACGTTAAAGAAACAGTAAAGAGTAGTGGCTTATTGATGAGTTGGTCGGACTTATGCATGTACAGGCCTAGTCCTTTGCCATTCTTCCTGTTCTCTCGCTGAATGTCAATAAATAGCTGCAGGACTATTATTTATGATGTTTTAAAACCCATGAAGGACACACTTACCTCTCATAGGCAACACAACGAGACAAATCGACCTCTCTTTCCAGCGGAAAAATCATGAACGCACGCGTACTACGGCACAGCCTCTGAACCTAAGAAAGAAGTATTCAATGTTAATATCGATTTTAGAAAAAGGAATCATTTCATAACGCAGTGTCATACGTTTTTTCATTTGCTTAATGGCCTTGACATACCAGCCGTTATATCATTGTCTCATTCAGTGGAGGACTTTAGTGACGATAAGAACCAACTCATTTAAAAAAGGTGCGACTGGAATATGTATTTAATAAGACACTACGTTGTTATAGCAATAAGAAGTACGCAATATTTCTGGTATCGCTACCTTTTTAAGACCTTCATTTGTTCTCGCCAGAGGCACCGAAGTTAGAATCTGTCGAAGCTCCTCTGAGATCTGGTGAAAAAAAAAAAGAAAAGCGAAGAGATAAGCAAGTTTTTCTATCACTACCCAGGATACCAAAGGGTTTTTTTCTCGCGTGTGGGTGGATGCTTCGGTGTCGGCCGTACGCCGAAGTCACGAACGGCGCCGAAACCGCGAGAAAGGACCTCAAGGCTTTTCGCTCGGGTCACTATAAAGACTTAACTGAAACCACTGATCCGAAGTGGAAAACAGAAAACCATTTGTGGATGTGCAAAATTCACATTGATTGACTAACATAGAAAAATCTGTGCTCTGATTGGTCAGAAATGTTGCTTCGTTAATTCCGTTAGCAAACAGTTTTGAATTGTTTTGCACGCAAGATGTATCCCAGTATTCTTTAAGTTGCATGAGAAAGACAGGCGACTGAAAAGTGACTCCTGAAGTCACTTGTGCTCATCATGAAGTTACGGCAAGAAGTTAGACTGCGTAGCTTGCGGTATTGTCTCGCCGTGCGTGATAAAAATTTTGGCGGCGGAGCTGTGATCCAAAAAAGGGAGTGTATTTCCATTTTTCGCGGCTTACGCCGCTCGTGGCGGCTTGCCGCTAAATCTCACTCGACTACTACATAATACCGCCAGCTACGCAGGCTACAAAAATTAGTGTACAGTTGCTGTTGTACCTTGCTCTTTCCTTTAAATGACCGTGAATCAAAGCCTATTCCCGCGCCGCTTGGCTTCTGACTGCCTTTCCTAGTCGCGGCCGACTGAGCTGCGGAACCATTGCCTTTATTGCTAGCATCAGACTTTTTGTACCTTCACAAAATAACAAAAAAAAAACAAAGCTGGCAAACAATGTTGTACTTATGATAGTGCTACGCTCTTTTCTTTTTATAAGAATGCTGTTTTTCCGGCACAGGCTGAATATTCTTATTTTTCTGCCGATTTTTGGCTGAAAGGTTAAATGTTCTTGTTTGAACCTTAATTAAATTACATTGTAGCCTCTGACTTTTACGTTTTAGAATGTCCGGGGTATAAGATTGCAGTTAATGGCAATGGTTCGTTGTCTTTCTTTTTGGTGACTAGTTTTGCCGTTAACAGAAGGAAAAAATTTCGCGGTTAAATTAGAAACATATAATTGTATTGTATTAACAGATTTTGCAACACACAAATTATATCTTTTTCAGCCTTGGGTTTATTCTTAAGACATTCTCGAGATTTTGCAAATTTCATCCTCGATATTCTTAGAAAATATATTCTTATAGGAAATAAAGAGTGTATATAAGATACAGTAAAACCCCAATGTCGCGAGCCCTAACTTCCTAACTTCAACCTCTTGAACTTGTTCCCTTTATCAGAAGAAGGCGTTGTCATTTTACCTTCAAACTTTCTGATAAATCGAGCCTATTAGCTTTTCCCAAGGTAGTTTAAAAAAGGGATTCCACCGTATCAGTTTTTTTGTTGTTTCTTGGTTTTAGTCTGCGTTAAGAGACGAAGTGACGAGCTCATTAACACTGAGTTTAGCTGCACCGTGATCAGGATCACAGTTTTACACAAGTGAATATAAACTTACTCAGCTGTTAATGTAACAAATGATCATGATTTGATACTTATATTGTCAAGTTTGCAGATAAGGCGGCATTTGAATTCTCCATAATTAAAGAAGAAGATTGTCATTTTTGTATTCAATGCAATCTGCGAAATCGTGAGCCTTTGTGCATAGTAGCCGCCCTCTTGAGCAGTTTACAGTTATATCATAAGAAAAAAATTCTTTAATTTCCGAATACGCTGTCAAATAAAACTGTACACGGAAACAAAATGAGTTTACATTGTGTTTCTAAGAAAGCTTTAGCAGAAAATCGGAAAGAACATTCGCTCTACTCTATTTACTAGATTAATTCAAATACCTTCTCCATCGCATACAAGATGAAACGAGGACATGCACGACACGGGCGGCCCAGACGAATTTCTCTAAAGCCTGCGAAAGACAAAAACAGAAAATTATTTACACTGTGAGAATAGTTCTATCCGAAGGCAATTTTCTTTTATGCCCTACGTTGTTCTTGTACCGCCTTTCATGGATAGCACGATTCTAAATATTCCAAAATTGTTTTCGTTACTTTACAAGGCTAACTGTTATGAACTTAGCAAAAAGGAACATAAAAATCGAATTCGTGTAACTTTTCTAACCGGCCTACCTTTTTCTTTCTTCCCATATTTGAAAATGCAAATTTTGAGGTTCTTTTGCTTTAAAAGATTAAAGAGTATGCTCAAGACATTCTAGCCAAACATCATGAAGTCGAACTTCTGAGACAACGGTAAATATTATGATAGGAACGAATGTTCCGTAGTTATTTATCCAGCTGTGTGTCACAAATGTTTTTCAGCGGGTTTGTGTGATGTTTATGCATGGGAAGATGTACAATTATGGTTGTAAATGAAGGAAATTAAAAACGTTGTAGGTTGTCTTTTGTGATATCGGCAGGTATTAACACAGCATTGATAAAAGCTGTGAACTAATCTACCCCGCGAAACATAACCGGAACTTGTTATTATGTTTACCAAAAAGAATAAAAAACATGGATTTTAATGTAAAATTAACCAAATAATGAAGTCACCGCTATTTCCTCTCGATTTAATGATTTTTTTCTTTGATAGAAGCGCGTAATATCAGATGTTTGAAAAATGAACTCTATATATCCAAAGTGGATTGATTAAAAACTGAGAACAACAATGGACAGGGCAATGTCCATTGTTAGAATCAAATTAGAGTCGTGATCAACCATAAAAAGTGGTTTAAGTCTCTTAGCACCATACACGCAATTTCTCAATCTCGATCCCGCAGCTCTACTGCGCATGAGTCAAAAGAATACGTAGTAAGCACTTTAAGGAAGCACTGGGGTCGAGGATCGCCATTTTCTTAGATTCAGTAAGTTTCAAACTGCGACTGCGCAGTCATCAGTATGCGGGAAGTAAGCAAAGAATACCCTCTGAAGTTACTAACGTTTTGAAACAGAAGATAAAACAAGAGAAGCATCAGAAAAAGAAGAAGAAGAACAAAACAACAACAATGCTGATAATAACTAGAAATACGTGTGTCATAATAATAATAATAATAACAAAAACAACAACGACAAACTACTACTACTACTACTGCTGCTGCTGCCATCACCATGTTAGCATGCGCGTTCGTAAAGCCTGAAGCGACGTTGCTGGGTAAGCGGTTAACAAGGTATAAAAGTAAACTTGGCTGCTTAGTCTCGCAGTGATTAAAATTAAACGTTTATGGTAAGTCACTCACGATTATTTAACATTATTCTAATTGGGAATAACAGATTAAAAAAAAAGTTCTTTACAGACTTCTTAAATTTCGCTCTGAAAGCTCAAGTAACTTACCGATAGCTGAGAGTAGGTCCTTTCCTGTATACGTACAAAAAAAGTAAAAGATTAAACTGATTCGGAGGGAGCCGCATACAAGAAGGTAACGTAACGGAGAGGTGAGAGCACTCTACTTGAAATGGAGCCTCAAGTTCAAGTCCCGCCCTGACAGCTGACTGAAATTGTTCACACTAGTCCTGAACTCTCGGCCACACTTGTTAAATAGTTTAACCCGGGCCATGCAGTTGTGATTCTTACATTTTCCAAGTTTCTTTCAACTATTTGTTTCTGTCCTTATCTCTGGCCGCCATAATGTAAACTGGTGGGTTACTAGTGATTGTGTTACCTCAGTCTGTAGAATCAATTTTATTTCATACGTGATTCAAGCTTCAAACATGTTCTTAAGCATGTAGAAACGGAAAACCACTTGAGACGTGTTCCGAGCCGAAAAAAAACCTATCTCATTTTAGAAACATTTGCAACTCAGACTCAATGTTCTATTAATTTTAAAGAAGTTAAATTAAAAAAAAAAAAGAATAGTCGCGTGTCAAACTTTCATCCTACCCACAGACGCGAAAATAATTATTATTAGTTTAATAAAAACAACATGGCCTTCATTAGGCCAACTGATTTAAAAGACGACTTGTTTGATCTTGCGGATCAAACAATTGCTTTCCGTAATTAAATCACAATTATTTTAAAATGTTCATGTTTAATAAATAAGAGTTTCAGTTGTCCAGTTTATGTTGTCGTTCAGGACTTTGATAATCGAATAAAGCATTGTCTTTTTGTACTGACCCAGCGTGTATGCGCAATTATAGGGAAAAGTCGATAGAAAATACTGAGTTGTGGCCGCAAGTACATATGATCTCGACAAAAAAGCTGAAATCAAGATATCCAGGAACGTGCTAAATGACTTTACTGTACAAAAGATCGGTACAACGCGTTTCCACTTGAGAGAGCAGAGAGCTCTGACCCGATGATATAATCAGCACGTGCAAAGTCAAACGTAAACTCCTGCATTGAAGATATTTACTTGTTCTCTTGAACTAAAGTAAGACTGAAGCAACCACTCACCTCGATGTTATTGAGTCTTTGATGGGTTTTCTTTACGAGAGCTGTGACAAGTAATGGCGCCTCCACTGCGCTTAGACTTTCTCGTCGAAATTTTTGGAGCTCTTGAACTCGCCTCTCTATTTCAGCTGAAGTTTTCCGAGACTCTGCGCTTGGTTGGATAGTAGCAATTTTATCTTTGCGATCTTTGCGGGGTAAAATTGGCTTCGGAAGTTTGGGAATTGCCTGATCTTCGTTCTCAAAGTTTATATCAATGTTAATGATGGACTTGTCGTAAGCCATTCCAGCCTTTGACTTGAAGATCAAGTTGGTGATCCTGTGTAAAAAGTCGTAAGATGTAGAGTCCATTATTTGCGCGAAAGGTGGAATAGAAGCTTTTCTGATTAAGTCTTCCATTAAGGATCGCGAGTAGATGGCCCTGAACTTTGGATGAACAGCAACGTCACGACCTTAGATCTCTTGTCGCTTTTTCTGTCAGTCAGGATTTATATTTCGAGGATTGATATGTCCTTATAAAATACCCCTCTAACTCTTGGTCAAACAAACATAAGTATCAAACTACAAGTTTGGGAACAAATGATTTTACAATTACTGAGTAATCTTAATCCTTCACTTCAACTACGTTCTATCTCTCTGTGAAATCAGGAAAAATTAATCCAATATATTGTCACTGTCTTGTGTGACTGAACTCACCTTTTAAGAGCCCCAAATCCTGACCGCTTCCATAGCAACCTACAGATACGTTTTCACTTCCACAAGAACTCTCTGTATTGCCAACAAATCTTTTTAATTTTTGCTTCCGATTGCTACCGTATGATGCTGATATTCCGTTCTCTATTTTCCGCCTTCCTCGCTACTTAGCCGTTCATCTTAGCAACATACGAAAACAGTCAACGAAAGCGTAAGCAGGAATTCGTGAGCTATAATGGTAATAACTTTCGTGGTATTTGCTTGAGTGAATAAATTTGATAAGAGGTCAAGGGATCACTTGGCGAGTGAGTAAACACAAAATGTGTTGACTGTACAATTTACGTTGTGCAAGAATAATAATTATCAGAAAAACACTTAACCAGACACAAAAGATGACAGAGAACAAAAGCTTTTGAATCATAATGATATCGTCTGCTGTGTTTTGCCCTTGGGGAAACGGCGTGTTTTTCAAAAACAAAGCAATTACACTGGTGTAAAACACCTCTTGTTTGTTTGTTTGTGATTTCGCGGGTTGCAGATAAAAGAATCCCGTGGAATTATGTACCAGAAATCAATTATTTCTTTTCCATGGGGAGAAAAATGGATTAACTAAAGTAACATAATTCAATGATGAATCCTTAGATGATTTTACTCGAAAAGACACTGTACTTTAGCCTTAAAAGTTGAGACTTTGCCGTATAACGTTCAGCTTTCTTGAGAACTGCATGTTTTATACAATATACTTTTATGTGAGGTTAGATTTTTTTTTGTCTTGATCTTAACGTAGAAAGATAGCGCGTTGTTTGCTTTACATGTTTACTCGCGAGTTTATAAGTTCGCCACGCG
Source organism: Porites divaricata (assembly GCA_038088405.1). Lineage (NCBI taxonomy): Eukaryota > Metazoa > Cnidaria > Anthozoa > Scleractinia > Poritidae > Porites > Porites divaricata. Next base: position 3,084,330 of record JBBMOI010000005.1, read on the forward strand.
TGACGTACTCGCTTCGCGGCTCTAACGCTTAGTCTATATCTAAGCCCTTGTATGGGTTGGAAAAGGCGAGTGCCTTGATAAATTCTAAGCGAGGTTTAGAAGAGAAAATCTGAAGGATCAAAGGTGATTTTGAAAACAAAACGAAAAACAAAACAAGACAAATAACATCATTTTCAATTGGCGACGCGGAGCATCGGAGGAAGACAAAACTTGCAATCATTTGTTTCAGTCTGGCATTAATTATTGTATAGGACTGACGGGTAAAAACTCGAGGTGCTTTTTCTTTATTTTCTATGATTTAATCTCAAAAACCTTGAGTTACTAAAACACCCCGAGCTCCTTGGCTTACTTCGATACCTCATTATTGTGCCTTTCTTAATCTGTCGACTATTTATTAATGGCTTTCGTAGGAGGGAGACTCCAATGTGAAAGGGGCGGGAATGCTCGTCGGAAATTTTGAATTAAACCCCTAAAGGAGACCAATCTGGGCGTGGCCCAACCTTTTTTTACCCCCTAAAAGTGATCATTTTAAACTTTGATTACATGAGTCGAGTAAATAAAACGAATTGAAAATATATAATTTTTTAATATTGCTTCGAGTGCAACCCTAAAAGAGACCTTTACGGCTAAATATAATGGTGTTTTGCCCAGAACACCCTAAGTGAGACCAAAATCTGAAATTTACACCCCTAATTGAGACGACGAGCATCCCCGCCCCTTTCATATGGGAGCCCCCCCCGGGCAAAAATGATGGTGCTACTAGTTGCAATGGGAAGCAAATAGGGCGGCATATCCGTGGTACCTGGACATGTCTCTCCAAGAGCGCTTTGTGCATGTTTCTGAACGCTTTACTTTCCCGCTTTCCGCTGATTGTCAATGATTGACGATTTGAAGCACTCTTGAAGAAATACAATCAAGAGCCATAACGGGTCCCATTATTATACAATACCAAACCTTTATTATAACATAAAAAAGAAAAAAGCTGAGCTACTCCGAGGGATCGTCGAAGAAAGGTGGCTTAAGTTTGACAAGATGCAGTAATATTTTCTTTAGAGCATAAATTGAATGGTGATTTCCCTTCTAAAAAAATGTTCACTGACAACTTTTCGGTTTCTGAACCTTCTGGTAAACTTTGTAAACCTCGCTGAATAATACCGTAACTCCAATCACTCTATGTCCTAGCTAAAATATACTGGCGTCAGTGTACCAAGACCTTCTAACGAAGCCAAATGCATTATCTCGGCTAACAGAAGAACCAATTCATTAACTAAGCAGGCGCAAATAATCACTGCCCCCCCTGAACCGTAACGATGGGAATCAACAAATAGCACGGGGCCGTCTTTCTCGAATAGAAATACCCCTGTTCTATAATCTTTGATGAATATTACAGCTTGCCGTCGTTCGTCAAGTCTCCGTAATCTTTCAAGCTGAAAAAGAACCGTAGCCGTCTCCGTTTCCGATATGAAGCTTACTGGAAGCGAGATGCCGAGGTTTTTAATGTGCAGCGCACTTCCAAACTCTTCTGATACATCTTCCACTGATAGATAAATCACGCTTTGCTGTTTAGAGTTTATAAGCTTGTCGTATAATCGGTTCCCTTCGGCAATACAGCTGCTAAGTAAATTAATCCAATCTTCGCTGAGGTTTCCTGTCTGTGGAGATTCTCTGTCACGTGATTCGCCTCCAGTCGGTCGCTTCCAAGACTCGGTTGCTCGCGCATTGCACCCATCTCCAGTCCGTTGCTCGTGTTTTCGTGATAAGCCGATGGCGGGTACTGTAATATCACTACAACAAAACGCCCGCGCAATCAATACAGCGATTATAGTGCAGGAGTTGCTTCCATTTCTCCCGCCGTAGGAAGACTGAGAAATCTCTCTTGGAAAATGGTAAAGAATCATTGAAGTCTCTCTTATTGTCTTGCATTTAACTGCCAATTCGTCCACGTGAGTAATACGTGAAGCTTGAAAATCTTCTTTCTCGCCTTGAAAGTCAGATTTCAGCATCTTACAAGCCACCGAAAAATCAATTTCACTGATATAAACATCCCTCTCCTTGGAGACGTCATTATGGCTTCTGTCGTGGTATTTTTCGTCGGCAGGAGGAGAATTCTGATTTCTAAAATTTTTTCCCTGTACCATACTAGAATACTGCGTTTGACTATGCATGGTGATTGAGTCCCTTGCCATTATGGCGTAGAGCATCAAGCAAATGTACAGCAAAATAGGAAGGAAACACATTACCATGGTTACTATTTGAGCTGGTTTCCAATGAAACTTGAGCCCAGTAAGTAAGCGCACGGGATGGTCACTCGGCCTTGAAAACTGGTTAATAACCGGTCCGTACCAGTTTGTCATAGTTGTTAGCACATACAAAGACGCAGTAAACATTAGAAAGTGAAATGCAGGATAGCTGTATTGTGACTCAGCATCGTTCTTCGCTTGACAATTTGTTTCTTGATGGGCTTCGTTTGTAAAATTTACGCCCCTCAAAAGTCCAAACGTAAACGAAGTTTCTTTATTTCGTAAGCACTCATAGAACAGTACCGTGTGCGTAGTTAAGGTGGCTACAATCATTCTCCAGTTTACGCCAATTGGAAGGTTCTTTGCGGAGAGCAGGGATGCTCCAAAGTTACATTCGGGATTGTCTTGCGCCGAAAGCGCAATAACCATGAGCAAAACCGAAAGAAAAGTTACTACTGCGCATGGCAAAAAAATAACCGCTGGATGAAGGTTTGGTCTAATTCGTGGATGTAAAGAGATGGCAAAACCGACGAAACATGCTCCCAAGTTTAGCGCCATAAAAACGTCGTTCCACGTACAGTCTTGTCTTGCTGTAGTGACAACTATGTAGCCGATTAGACTAAAACTAACTACAAATAGCTCAAAAGACTTCAGTATAATCATAACTTTGATAACACGGGGAGATATTTTACATCTGTGCTTGTTTTGTTCCTTCATTGTTGTTGCTAGTGTCACGGAAGCCTCTGCGAGGTCAACGGCCAAACAAAACTGGAAGACGAGAAATAGAGAGGCGCCAAACAGTGCAATGTAGGAAGAATAGACAATAAAATTATTCTGTTGGGGTATGAAGAAACTCGCTGTAGCAAAACCGGTGAAGACCATTAGCTTGAACACCCAACAACGGTTGTGCAGGAGATCGCGAAATTCTTGGACGTTTGGAAGCAAAGAGCACGTTAAGAACAAGTGATACAATGCACTGGCCAGAAATACGCGATGAACTATTTCGAAGCTTACAACTTCGTGGCATGCCCTTTTGTTAAAAACAATGTGGCACTTAAACATTCCCTTGATAAACGTACTGTCCATTATTTTGTCCTTAATACCGGGTGCTAAGACAAGTAATATTCCAATCGTCCATAAAAGAAAACAACACTCGTAAATAATTCGAGATCGCTTGGACATCCTATGAAGCACTCACGGGGTTTTGCGAGCGAGCGCGCCGCCTAACGTTCAACATTTGAATCGTGTCTGTGAATCTCTGCGTGACCTCACGATATCTCAGATATGGCGTAACCATATGTGATAGCTTCAAGGAGGACAAAGACTTCACAAAATTAATCTGCCACAATGTATTCATTCAAGTGACACAAAACCTGCTTTACGATCGTCGTTGAATCAAAAAATGGTTTTAGCTTTCTGGTTGACACATCACGATTTGGTCGTATAGATAGATAGATAGATAGATAGATAGATAGATAGATAGATAGATAGATAGATAGATAGATAGTTTATTTGTAAAAAGGTTGCAGCTACTAAGCTGAATTGTCTATTTACAATAGACAATATGGCAGTTGTCTTCTTACAGTAAACGGCACAATCGAATAGTTATTTTAGCCTCACAAAGAATTTTTTCTATATAAAAAAGGGATATACAATAAAAACAACAATTTCTATTCAGAGTTTTCTTTTAAGTATGTTCTTACTACATGAAATATTCGGTGTATTAAAGGCAAATCTTCTCAGTATTTACTGATATCTCAGTAGCAGGTGTTTTAGGATAGAATCGACCTGTTAGACAGGTCTTTTACGCTGGTAAACTTAGACTACAATTGACCTGTCATTTATAGCATTAACCCTTTATTCTTCAGACTGTCACTTTTCAGTCAATTTTCAGTCTTCTCTAACTTGACTTAAGTCTCGCAAATTCAGTAAACGCATTATTGCTGCAATCGCATCAAGACATGGGCGACAGAAAAAAATTCGAAATTTAACAGTTTTGTAATGAAGTGAACAACAAACCAACGACAAACACTTGTTTTTCGACGAGGAATGGCAGAGGGGCGGGGCAGGAATTCGAATAGGTCTTACCTTCCGAGATCCTCTTCGCTTACTACCTTTTTCTTTAGTCACTTTCCTTCAGCGTAAAAGACATTTCACAATTCTCCCCTATTGCATAAGCATGTTTTTGTAGCCTAGTATTGGCCTCAAATTTGAACTAAGACATCTAATTTTGAGCAGCGGGGTAAAGCTACACTTTGGTGATTATGGTACCACTTTTTATTTCTAATTCTTTGAAGTTCTACGCAGATTTCACAAATGTTGAGCGTTACTTTGCCATATAAATACTCATTGGTAAAAAAGCGAGTTCTTAGCCTTATAAAAGAACATACAAAGCACTACGGCCTCAGTCCTTAAAGTCGAGCCACGTTGCGGCGCGGTATCTCCTTGGTTTTGTTTCTCTCAAGCCTGTTGTCTTTGTTTTTTCTGGTTGAATCAGTAGCAATAAGCCAGGCTTAGATCAAAAATAAGCACTACTGTCGTCATCGTAAACCGAGCTGATCATCGGCTGCTAATCAATAACACTTCGGTCACTCGTGATGTATTATGGACACCTTCCTCTCTCACAGCCTCATGGTGTCTGGTTCTTTCGAAGAGTGTGCACTCTACACGATTTTTGCTATGTCGGCGACTCTCTTCATTTCCTTCACCGCTTGTTGGCTGGCAAGAAGTATTTTGGTGTTGACATGTGGTAATGATGCTGCCAGGCGGAGTAATGACCTTTGTAGAAAGACCCAAACCTGAGGAACAAGATAAAAAAAAAAATGAATAAAGAGATGAAAAGAATCACTTTCCATGCAAAAATTGAACTTGTGATATATTACCGACTAAAATAATTTCAAATTTCACTCCAGTTCGTTCAGTCAAGATCCATAGTACACGCGGTATAGAAGTTTGTGGTTTAGAGATTCACTCTGATAAAGGTCTTATTTGTGTATGGTGCAGAATGTTGCCCTCCCCACCCCCCCAACTAGCGAAGCCTCGTTTCATAGGAAACTCCCAATCAACGAAAACTTTAGAGGGCTTAAGCAAAAACGTCTCCTTGCCGCATCGACGCACGTCAACCCGGCATCCAAGGATTTTTTTGCACCTTAGACAGTAGTTGTGCCCAGGTATTAGAGAGTGTAAGTTTCGCGTATACGGCAGACAACAAACGTCAGATTCAAGTTGAGCACTTCTCAAAATAAAAAATGAGCAGATAAAACAGCTCAAAACAATTCTTATGGATAAAAAATTGCGTGAAACTACCACCAGGTGATCTGTGACGTCATTGCGGGGGCCTGGGGAAAGAAATTTAAGAAATTTTAATGCCGTATCCCATAAACCAACGCGCGCACCAATTCAATTCAATTCAATCTGTTCCCGTCAGCTTTGGTTTATGGGGTACGGCATTAACATTTCTTTCCCCCAGGCCCCCGCAGTGACGTCACAGATCACCTGGTAGTTTACGTGTAGAAATAATGAACTGAGTAAAGGACAAGTAAGGAGGAAACTTGGTAACGTGGCACAAATTCACGCTTGCCGTTACGTTACGTTACGTGTAGAAATAATGAACTGAGTAAAAGACAAGTAAGGAGGAAACTTGGTAACGTGGTACAAATTCACGCTTGCCGTTACGTTACGTTACGTGTAGAAATAATGAACTGAGTAAAAGACAAGTAAGGAGGAAACTTGGTAACGTGGTACAAATTCACGCTTGCCGTTACGTTACGTTACGTGTAGAAATAATGAACTGAGTAAAAGACAAGTAAGGAGGAAACTTGGTAACGTGGTACAAATTCACGCTTGCCGTTACGTTACGTTACGTGTAGAAATAATGAACTGAGTAAAAGACAAGTAAGGAGGTAACTGGGTCACGTGGTACAAATTCGCGCTTGCCGTTGGACGTAAACTTGATGCTTAACCTCTATATTGGGGGCAAATCGTCTCTACAAGACTAAAGACAATAAGCACTTCAAATTTGCAGGCGTCATGGCATGATAGAGGGGAAAAGGGCTCACTTCCCAGGTTGATGTGCGACGCTAAAAAAACGATTTCGCTTAAACTAACTTTTGTAGTTTTTGTCACCTGTTGGAAAATCTAACGTCGTTTGGGGCATCGTTAGCACTTGTGGTGAGAACGTCGTTATCCCGGTATGGTTTGCCTGGGGGAGGAATACGAAACTTGGCCATTTGAACCTCGGTGTCACTAAGTCCCCCATGGGAGATTCGGGCATATCCTAGACGTATGAGCCCGCGGTACGTGATGTATTCACACCAGCGGTCAGAGTCCGTTTCGTCAATGTCCTAGATGTGTGAACAAAACAAACCAATTTAACAAATGAATGAGATAGTAAACAAATTGAGTTGTCAGCGCATCGCAAAATTTGGTGAAACAGCTGGGCGAGTCAAGCGAAATTTTTTCGTAAAGGGGTGAACTTAGTCACAATTTATATAGGAACGAAGACATCCGACCCAGATGTCAACTAAAAAAAATTAAACTTCAATTCATAGCATGCAATCTTCCAAGTTTTTTTCTGACTGAGAAACACTGTGTGTGCTGGCCAAGAATTCTCTCTTCACTATCCCTGGAGATTTCCTCTTTCGTCAGTTTGTAGTTGGTATATTGTTCTGTAATTTTGTATGTCGTTATTTCCATTAAAAAAATCTCTTGGAACTGAAAATGTACTATAACCTCTGTGAACTGTATCAGAGCCCCAACAAATCATCATTAATCATTTGACGACGTAGTAGAACTGCCTTATAACACAATGCATAAAAGAAAGAGCAAAATGAGTTCATATTTACCTTGGTTCGACCTTTCTCTATCAGTGTGCGGTAATCTCGACTCTTGGGAGATGACGTCACATATCCCAGAAATACCACAGGGTTAGGACTACAATGACCAAACGTGTCAACATTATAAAGAGCGATTTTTAACAACTTTCTTTGGGTTATGTGGAACGTACGTCTTTAAGATTTGAGATTCCATTTGAACTTGGGCATCAATGAAATAAAGAAGAATGGAAAAACAAAAAGGAATGTCGGCCGTTTAGCCTACAAGTTGTTTCAGCTAGACTGAGGTCGACTCGCCTAGATGATTTCAATTGCTTCATAGACGTTTTATAGATTTTATTTTCATTGCTAAAGAAAAATTACAAAATGCGGCCGGATTTGAGAGGGATTTTGTGATTTATTTTGCCACACAAATGAACAAGCTTACCATACCTTTCATCCATAATCCTGGCCAGTTCTTGAGCCTGAAGCTTACGATCCAAGTTATCGCTGTACCATCGTACATAAAATGAAAAATGACTTAAACAATAAATTCAACTAGAAATAGCTGATACTACAAGTAACTCTCCCAAGCCACGGCTAGTTAGCCCTTAAGGCCCAACTGATCCACATACAAATTCTCCAAACTGCTCTCCATACATTTCCTTAAAGAACAAGTTGAGAGAATTTGCTTAAAGATCAAAGCATCGCTAATGTTGGTCACTCTTCGGACTTAAGGTGGCTGAACACAGTTTTGGCAGTTCGTGAGTATATGTCCTTTGCCAAATCATGGCAAGAGAAAGGTTACAGCTCACAAGCTGAAACTTGGCAAGTGAAAAATATACTGATAAAAGATTTTGACTAGCAGGTAAAATGTGACGTTTACGTAGTTTCCATGGCAACATGAACGATTGAATACAACCTTAAAATTTCACTTTTGCTCAGTTTACATAAAATTCGCTCACTAGATTTTCCTATAAACTTGCACACAGCATACTATGATTAATCATTACCATTTGAAACTTATTTGATCAAATTTTAACAGATGGGTTTTTAGATAATCAATATTATGATTGTACTGTTATTATTTGATGTGTCACAAAATTCGTCTGTTCAACTTCCATTTTACAGTTCTTATTGAAAGTACGATAAAAGTAAAAATTCTGCCAAATATCACAAAATTTTAATGAGTAGATTTTGAGAAATCGGCTTCCGTGTATTATTGCTTTTTCGCCGCCAAGTTTGTTTGTCTAATTTAAAAGAAGCTCCGTCACGCAAGTTACCGCTGACCGCCCGCAAAACTGTGTTCAGCCACCTTAAACGGTTAAAATCTCCTATAAAGGCTAGGATCCGGGGGGGGGGGTACTCTTGGAATTCTTGGTCGGCATTTGCTGCCCGGTTCCTCAAATCCTGACCCGATTTCAGACCAAAAAATGTAATTTTCTACACCCGTTTCGCTCTCTTCTTTCGCGCCGCACTCCACCATCCAAACGCCTGGAACAGGCTAAAGTTTATTCAGTCAAAGTGTAAATAGTTCCAAGTACTTGGCTTAAAGAATGAAGAATATTCACCCATTCACGCATAAACTATACTTCAAGTGAAACGACTTTACACCTCATATGTCTGGTCTAACTGTCTTGATGTTTCTTTAAACAAGAAAGTTTGCTCCACTTTTGCCTCTCTTTATCCAGGTGTATAGATGGGTGCTGTCAACATACTACTGGAGGGGTGGGTGGGGGGGGGGGTAACCCAGCAATGGACTAACATCCCACCCAGGAGGGGGTGGCAATGCCCCTAGGTATTTCTACAGAATATATCCATATACCCAAAAAAGGAGGGGGTGGGGGAGGGGAGAAAAATGTGGAAGGGAAAAGGGAATCTTCCTCCATTTTCTCCCCTTCCCCTCTTCTTTTCGAGTCCTGCCACGCAGGCTATCATGGTTATAACAAAAATCCATGCTAGCTCAAAGACCACACTCATTCCCAGGTTCTCTCTCACTTCGTAGGGACGGTAGGAGAGAAGCCTGGGAATGCAGTTGGCTCGAAGACTTAATTAATTTTGTTAACTCAATGGATGAATATTTGCTCACCGATCATTCCCCATGTGAACAACAACGAAGTCGACCAGATCACCAGTGATGTTGATTGTTGCACTTAAGGCTGGAGCTAGTTCTCCTATTACACAAAGAAGAGAATATGCAAAAAAACATCATTAATTTTTTGTAACAGTATACAATCCACATAATAATCTCTTACAGGGATCATTTAGCCAGTTGCAAAATGGGAGATACAGCCGAGCATAAAGTGCAAGGTTGTGAAGAAAGTTGCAACCTATCTCAGGTGAAGAAGAAAGTTATGTCTTGTGCTATTTGGTTGGTTGTGAGCCAGTTTGTTGTTGGTAGCTTAAAATGAAATGTTAGTAAATCAGTAATTATAACATTACACTGCCTTGACTTGTCTCACCTTCGGGAGATGGAAGTAGATGATGAAGGGACTTTACTATTGGGTATTTGGACAGCAAAGTGGCCCTAGGAAAAAAATATAGATACAGCTATATATAAATAACCACCAGGGCAATGATTTTGATTTTTACTACATTAGTATTTGATGATCTTATGTGGAACGTTCAGCACTGTCTAACAAGATTTTAAGCGTGAGTTAGCGAAAAAATCCTGGGTTTCAAACACAAGTACAATAAAGACTGGATGACAAGACGTGTTTTCAAACAAAAAGAGAAATTATGCAAGCCATGTCCTACAAAACAACCTGGCAGTAGATCATGATCATCTTAATAGAGTTCAGTAAAATGACAAATAAAGTAGCTGTTTTAGGGCATATCATTTTAAATAAATTATTGAAGGAAAAACTGCGAAAAAGGGCCGGGTGACTTTGGATCAACCTCTAGAATTTGATGTGAGAGCAGAAGCCACTTCCTTTAGATCTTTTTTAACACACCCCCCCACCCACCCCCTCCTTTGTATGAGCTGATGGTTTTTGTAATGTTCAAATTTTCGAGTTTACAGCCACACAGAGTTATTACTGAGCGGTAATATATAGTCTGATTATGAGATTTAGGCAGCAGGGGGCAATTAGCAATTTCTGGGATTTGAAAAATTATTCTTTCCTCAGCATTTTGATTTGAGAGTGAAAATCAGTTGTCATTTTAAGGTTACAGGCTTCAGTCGGGACCTTACCCCCATGTATGATCTCTGGTAGAGGGCCCAAAATCAGAATACATTCCAAGTCTTTCCTCAAACCATGTTGCTAGATCATGATTCCCAAGGTAAGGCTTAGAACAGTCACTTTCTAGAAAACCAACCACATCAGCACCTAAGAAAAATATACAAGGATAGGTCAGTTTGTGCAACCAACCATATGAGGGTGGTTGTGTGTATGGGTGGGGGGATAGGCAGCTGAAGTATCTAGCAGGGGGGATGGGATAGGAGTAACTGTTATTTGGGGTCTGTGTGGACTGCGAGCAGATGGGGTGGGGAAGCAAGTTAACCTGCATTGCAAGGACTCCCATGTGAGCAGAGCCCGAAAGTTGTGGTAAGAAACAGGGGGGAGGAGAAGGAAAGGAAAGGAGCACATTAAGGGGTTTGTCTGCAAGAATACTCTTTCCAACCCTCCCTCCCCTCCCCTGCACTAAATTACACCCTGTTTGATAAGCAGAAGTGCTTGCCAAGAAGGCAAGTGAAGAGTAAGTGCCATATTGGAAATGGAAGCAGGAAAAATAACGAAAACAGGAATACTGTGCTGAAAGAGGAAGACAAACACTAAAAGAAATTAGGACTCCAGTCCATGAAACCTTGACATTTTTTTAAAATCTTTCACCAAGAGAAAACATACCAGTGTCATTTATCATCTGTGCAGCTCTCTCAAAACTGGGCCAGCCAACATTATCATAAGCAAAATGGACTGTCCAGATCATGGCAGAAAACTTTTTCTGTTCCTGTTAAAACAACAAAGAAGTCCAGTATCATTATCAACATGCCACTTTATTACCACAAACAGCTCTCTCTAACACATGACTTTGCAAGACAAAAACCTCTGTACAATGAACATCTAAAGTTGTTCCTGGTCCCTTTTCATTGACTCTCTCAAAACCGTATTCTTTGTTAGTATAATTACATCGATGACTATCGAAAATAGAGCGCTGTGATTGGCTAGGAGCTTCGCTTTATCCCACTATAATCACCGCGTGGTGATTATAGCATTGAAGGCTAGCAGTTTTCAAAATGGCAGCCAGATTTTTTGATGTTTCGGGGTCGGAAATTGATCAATAATTTTATTTTCTCGAATAATCATCAATGTAATTATACTAAAACAATTAGTCGCCTCAGGCGACGTGAATATTGGCGAATAGTCACCTCGACTTCATCTCGGTGACTATTCGCCGATATTCACGTTGCCTTCGGCGACTAATTGTTAAATATTCACGTCGCCTTCGGCGACTAATTGTTAAATGGTAATTACTAACCTCTTGAGCAGGTGTGAGGTACTCATGTCTTTGATATCGCATTCCCATAAGAACAGACGATGCAATCAAGAGACAAAATAGGACTACAGAGAATAAAACAAACACAATCAAATTAATCATTAGTTCAGGGAAACTTTCTTGACTTGATTACACAAAAAAATGACACTCCGATTGTCACGTATTGCTTACATGAAGAGTATTTATTAACGTATTGCTTACATGAAGTATTGTGAGCAGCTTATATATATATATATAGCGAAGTCTTTTGTAAGCACGCGGGATTTTTGTAATTAAAGATGATAAGCTTCGAGTTGAGTGTTCGCCATTGTTGGAGTTCTTACTGAGTATTATCCCTGCGATACGTTACATGGTGTCAGAAGTAGTGGAAGTGTTTGGTGCCTATATTTTGCTTGTAGTCATGCCGGGCGGCGAGGGAGTGCCGGTGGTCGAAACTCCAACTTCTGTTTTGCAGAATGTACCGTTTCCGTCGAGACTGGAAACCAAAGGAAATCTAGCAAGCAACTGGAAACGCTTTTGTCGTATGTGGACGAATTACGAAGTGGCCTCTCGCCTGATTAAGCAGCCGAAGGAGGAGAGAACGGCGACATTACTCATGTGTTTGGGTGCGATACTTTAGAAATTGTTGATGGGCTCAGCTTTGCGAGTGAAGAGGAGCGTAAGGATATTGATGTTGTTCTTGAAAAATTAGAAGCGTTTTGCGTCGGCGAGACGAATGAAATTTACGAGCGTTATCAGTTTAACAAGCGTGACCAAGAGTCTGGCGAGTCCGTTGACTCGTATGTAGCAACCCTTCGTACTTTGGCAAAAACATGTAATTACGGTTCGCTTTTGGATAGTCTTATTTGTGACAGGATCATCGTTGGAATAAGAGACAATGGCACTCGTAAGCGTCTTCTACAGGAGCCAAAACTTACTTTAACCAGATGTATCGACATTTGTAGGTCGAGCGAGGCAACTGCTTTGCAATTACAAGCGATGGGTAATCACGAGGAGCTTAAATTTGTTTCGGATGGAAAGTCGAAATCCAAAGCTTCTGAAGATCCTAAGCTCTCTGAGAAAGCTTGTAGCCCTGTCACTCTGTGTAAATTTTGCGGTAAGCAGCACATGAAGAGAAGAGAGGAATGCCCTGCGTGGGGAAAGAATTGTAACAAATGTGGAGAGAAAAATCATTTTGCTGCGAAGTGTTCTTTGAAGCAGTCGTGTAGGCAGCGTGCTAAGCCCTTCAAGCAGAAAAAGAAGAAGCAACAGGTCAATGCCATGAGTGATGATTCTTCGTCAGAGGAATATCTGCTCACTGTAAACTCAGAGTCGGTGGATAGTGTTGAATCCCAGAAGTTGTACGCTAGGATGGTGATTAATGGCCATGATGTTCGGTTTCAACTAGACAGTGGAGCAACAGTCAATATTCTGCCTATAAGAGATTACAAACGAGTTTGCGAAGATCCTGAACTTAATGAGCTGGAAGCCTCTTTGGCAGTTTTGAATATGTACAATGGTACCAAGATACGCCCACTCGGTAAAAAGAGGATTAGTATGCGTAATCCGAAGAACAATAGAAAGTACAACCTTGAGTTTCAGATTGTTGGTGAAGAAAACAAGCCATTGCTTGGAGCATCTGCTATACAAGGAATGCAGCTAATTACAGTAAACACGCAGAACATTCTGGTTGTTGAAGGTTCACAGAGCTCCGAAGGTCTTACCTTGCCTCAAGTTGTTATGCAGTACAAGGATGTCTTTGAGGGAGATGGTATGCTGGAAGACAAACTACATCTTCACGTGGATCAGAACGTAAAACCAGTACAGATGCCTGCTCGCAAACCACCTATTGCCTTGAAGGAGAAATACAAAATGGAGCTTGAGAGATTGGTGCAAAGGGGAATTATAGCAGCGGTTTCAGAACCAACAGAGTGGATTTCATCTACTGTAGTGGTATTAAAACCCAATGGCAAGTTGCGCATATGTCTCGATCCAAAGCCCCTTAACAAAGCCTTAAAGAGAAACCATTATCCCTTGCCAACTATTGATGATCTACTACCTGAACTGTCTAGGGCACAAGTCTTCTCTGTGGTTGACGTTAAGAATGGATTTTGGCATGTGCCTTTAGATGATGAGAGCAGTAAGCTGACAACCTTTGCTACACCCTGGGGCCGTTTTCGGTGGTTAAGGATGCCTTTTGGTATTTCCCCAGCCCCGGAGGAATTTCAGCATAGGCTTGACGAGGCAATAGAAGGACTTGATGGAGTCAGAACTGTTGCAGATGACATCATTGTGTTTGGTGTTGGAGACACAAAGGATGCGGCCCTGCGAGACCATGACACTAAGTTCCTGAATTTGTTGGAGCGCTGTCGTCAGAAGCACATCACGTTGAACAAGGACAAGCTCAAGTTCAAACTCCATGAGCTGTCATATGTTGGTCATGTCATTTCAGCTGAGGGGTTGAAACCCGATCCGGCCAAGGTAGAGGCAATACTGGATATGCCGTCACCTTCTGACAAGCAAGGAGTTCGCAGATTTATGGGAATGGTGAATTATTTGCAGAAATTTGCGCCTGGTTTGTCAGAGCATACGAAACCTATCAGGGACTTACTAAAGGAGGATGTTGAATTTGTGTGGGAGGAAAGTGTCCATGGGGAGTGCTTCAAGTGTGTCAAGGTCGTGATAGCTTCTGCACCTGTCCTTAAGTTCTTTGACCCAAGGGAGGAAGTTGTGTTACAATGTGATGCTTCTCAGCACGGTTTGGGTGCATGTCTTATGCAGAATGGGCAACCTGTGGCGTATGCTTCTCGGTCGTTGACATCAGCAGAGTCAAACTATGCACAAATTGAGAAGGAACTCTTGGCTATTCTTTTTGGAGTTGAAAAGTTTGAGAGTTATGTCTATGGTAAGAGGTTCAAAGTAGAGACTGATCATAAGCCACTGGAATCAATACTCAGCAAGAGTTTGTTGAGTGCTCCTAAACGTCTTCAGAGAATGATGCTGCGCTTGCAGAACTTTGATTTTGAAGTGGAGTACAAGAGAGGTGCTCTTCTCCATGTAGCTGATACCCTCAGTAGAGCTTACCTACCCTGTGTGCAGATTAAGGATCCAAGAGAGGAAGTCTGCCTCACATTAGATTCTAGAACTTCTCTAGAAAAGGAAGTGGAAAGTGTTAATGCATTCAGCTTTCTGTCTGTTACACCTCATGGCCTGGCTAGAGTCCGGCAGAGTACAGAGGCAGATGGTGAAATGGCCCTCCTAAAGGCCATAATTCAAGCAGGGTGGCCAGATACCCTAGAGGAAGTCCCATGGCGTGTGAAGGACTATTTTCACTTTAGAGATGAACTCGCAGTGCAAGATGGGTTGATTTTGAAAGGTGAGAGGCTAGTGATTCCTCTGAGTATGAGAGAAGAAGTCAAGCAGAAACTGCATCAGAGCCATCTTGGAATACAGAGTTGTCTCAGAAGAGGTAGAGAGGTTGTTTACTGGCCCAAGATGGGTAAGGACATTGAAGATTTCATTTCCAATTGTGATGTTTGCAAGAGCTATCAACCAAATCAGCAGAAAGAACCGATGATTAGTCACGAGATCCCAACAAGACCGTGGGAGAAAGTAGGCTGTGATCTGTTTGACTTTGAGGACAAACATTATTTGGTTTGTGTGGATTACTACTCTGACTACTTCGAGCTAGACAGAATTTGTGACAAGAAAGGCAAGGAGGTAATCTCTAAGCTGAAGTCTCAGTTTGCTCGACATGGGATACCCGTCCAAGTCTTTAGTGACAATGGTCCACCCTTCAGTTCGAAGGAGTTTCAGGAATTTGCATCAGCCTATGAGTTTGAACACTTAACCAGTTCTCCGCGCTACCCTCAGTCCAACGGGAAGGTAGAGAATGCTGTTAAAATTGCACAAAGTATCATGGTGAAAGCACGAGATGCAGGTTCAGACCCAAATTTGTCACTCTTGGATTACCGGAACACTCCAGCTGAGGGAGTCGGAAGTTCTCCTTTGCAGTGATTGTTTGGTCGGAGGACTAGAACACTGTTGCCAACTTCTTCAAGACTACTTGTTCCAGAAACAGTTCAGGGTGTCCCACACAAGCTGAAAGAGAGAAAGGCTAAACAGACTTACTACTACAACAGGGGTGCCAAAGAGCTGAGTAAATTGGAGCCTGGGGATGTAGTGCATATCAAACCTGACAGAGATTCCAAGAGATGGGCTAAAGCCACTGTGGCCAAGGAGGTCGACCTTAGGTCATACCAGGTCCGCACTGAGGATGGCCGGACCTACAGAAGGAACAGGAGACATCTCAGGCTCTCCAGGCAGCCATTCTTCAGAGCCATACCTCCTGAGTCTCCAAGTCAACAAGACCAATCTGTCACTGAGGCTGACCTTCCAAGCTGTCCTGTACCTATTTCTGCCAATATGGAAGTTTCGGGTGGTCCCACTATCATCCAGTCAGAACCAAAACCAAGCAATGAACCTGTTTCCAGATCCAACGATGTCAGTTCAGTTCCTGTTTCTGCTACCTCTACCCCTGCGGCTGCTGTGACAACCACCAGGAGCGGCCGAGTGGTTCGCAGGCCACTAAGATATGACTCTTGATAACAGAACTCTAATCATGTGAACTTTTTTTTTTCCTAGCCGTTTGTTTCTTTGTTCTGTTTTGTTTCCTTTCTTGTTATTGTTATTGCTAGCTAGTCTTTTTGTTTTACTTTTTTTTTGTGAAGGGGGGATGTCACGTATTGCTTACATGAAGAGTATTTATTAATGTGTTGCTTACATGAAGTATTGTGAGCAGCTTATATATATATAGCGAAGTCTTTTGTAAGCACGCGGGATTTTTGTAATTAAAGATGATAAGCTTCGAGTCGAGTGTTCGCCGTTGTTGGAGTTCTTACTGAGTATTATCCCTGCGATATGTTACACCGATGAAATTAAATCTGGTTGCACACTTGACAAAATATTCTCAAGTGGCACTCAATAAGAATAATTACCAAAGCGTACAATAATACCAGTTTTACCTGGAATTACATGAGTCTTGAAAAACCAAAATCGATCTCCATGCTCCTCAAGAAAAGCTACATTATTGAACTTGACTGCAAGGGCCTTTTTCTTTGGAGAAGGCTTTCCATCAGAACTTTTCAGATCACTGCAGACTTTCTCTTCTTTTTTCATTTTACCATATGCTTCCTTAACATCTGGTGTTGATGCAGTCATTAAGGCAAGCCCTTATTTTAAGAACATCAACAAAAATACCAAAATGTTAACATTACTGTTCAATGTGCAATCATGTAGACAAATGACAAGTATTTATTTATTAGTTTAACAGCCAAAAAACAGTATCTTGAGCCCTGCATTCCTTAACAAACTTGATAGCATTTTGGATCCAGAAAGCAAGAATTTCACTGTTGCAATGTCTTAATAATTTTCAAATGAGGTTCATTTGAGAGTTAGAGTAAAATTCAAAGCTGAAGACACAAAACTGGATTGGTCTGCAAGCTTGAACTACATTGCATCTTATTTATAAATAATAATGCAGCCACTCCAGGCTTGAAAAGTTATTGAGTCTTTTGAGAATTGAGCCCCTAGACACCTAAGTTATAAAACCAGGGGGTTTAAAGAAAATCAACTCACCAGCTTACCATTTTAGGCAAATCATGACTAGGTGCATGGTGGCCAGAGAGAAACAAACAGCCAAAATTTTGCGATGCCACCCCTGGCTTCCCTGCAAAATGATGTCTAAGGATATGTGACTGGTAGTCTGGGTAGTGACTGGTAATTAGTATGCAATTTCTGTGCTCTTCGTCACTCTTCATTTTGCGGGAAAAACCGGTGGTGGCGCTGTGAAATGTGGGCTGTTTTCTCAGGTTACAATGGTGCAGGGCACCAGCATTACGTGCAACTTCACACCCTTATCTGTTGGCTAAAAACAACATAAAACCTTAGCAAATTACCAACACAAATCACCTTTGACCTACCAATTAATACCATGGTGATTCCTAACAATACATGCGTTCTTTCTCTTGTGTATTCTCCTCCTGGAACAAAATTGTAAGCCACTACCCACACTGATCCCAGTGTAAGAACAATGTACACCACATTAGCCAAACTTAGTGTCCGTGCAACAGGACGGCAAAACAGTCTGTCAATCATAGCTGGCCAAACTGACATGGTGTAGACACCAAGAATGAGTCCACCGACAAACGACCAATAACGAGGAGCAAAGTATAACATGGCAGCACCAGCTGAGCCCATTAACCACCACAACAAATTACTAGTCCAGTGTTGACGAGATAGGAGAACTCCGAATCCTAGAGCAATGACCACAGCGGCTCTGAAACAATTGTAAGAAAATAAATTTAAAAGGTAGTTTTTATGCATAGCATGTCCATGTTAGCATAACAAAAAACTACCATAATATTTGTGCATGAATTGGTCATATGAATTTATCTTCTGAAATACCTTGTACGTCACTGAGATCTATCACCTTTTGTTTGTAAACCAAGAATGGGCAAATAAATATCACGACTTTGTATGTATTCCACATCTTACATTGCTCCAAGCTCACCTTTTTAAAGTAACGATTGGAAATCTAGAACTACAAAAAGGTCGCCAGACATTATTAAAATATTAATGTGAATATCAACAAAGTAGGTCCTTTCCAAGATGTACAATAAGTGACTATAAAATAATGACAAATGATTGGGATCAGCATAGACGATACATGGAAGGTGCCAGTTTCCAAGTTTGTCCCTTAGCAATTCTTCCTCTCTATCACTATGTTAGAAGCAAATTTTAACATAATATTGTACCTACCCCCAAGGATTAGGCTTGGGACCTGCATCTGGATACCCTGATACAGCCCAGCGACAAACAAGTGACGCTTCACCAAACACATCATGGGTGAGGAACATCAAAGCACCAAAACCTAACGCCACTAACAGCCATCCAGGACCTGACACCCTTGAGTCTTGGGGCTCAGTTGGTGACTTTGATGGAGGACCTGACTGAGAGATGGACATCATATAGCCAGTATACACTCTGTCCATTGTTGCAATAACAGCAATAAGAAGAATGACCCTGTTACTTGTGACGTCTGACCAGATTGGGTTGACAGTGACATATGAAATGCGCAATGTCAGTAACAGAAAGAAGCCCAAGAGTAATCCCCAAAAGGACAAAACCCTGAAATTTAAATATTGAACCATAGGAAAGGTTACACACTGTTTTTAGAAAAATGGGTTATTGATTTAGCACAAATAATAAACAAGGTCAAGGTAAGTGTTATCAGCCAAGCTAAAGGCCAATGCTGATAACACTTACTGAGACCTTGATTATTTAGGAATGGACATTTGAGAACTTTTGGAAAAGGCAGATAAGAAACTTTTCAAGGTATGTTCAGTGGATCCCAATTGCCCGCTTAGTAAAATCATTCTAAAGGAGAAAGAAACAAAGTATCAACTCAGAAACAAAAGTGCTCATCGCCTGGTTAAAAGACTGATAGATTTAAGAATGTTTTTGTAAATAGGCTTATTTTTAGATATGATCTTTGATCTTTGTATTTATTGTATACAGTATGTCTTATGTATTTTTAGATTCCCAACTGCTGATGTAACATAAGATATGTCTTTTTATCTTAGAACGAATAAAGATTGATTGATTGATTGATTGAAAAACCGAATCTAATAATTAATTGTTTTATGAAACACTGCAAGAAAATAATGACAAACACACTGTCGCAAGGAACTTGAATTGATATTATTGTTCTTGGAAATCATGCATTACATGCACAACCTACGGATTAGTCAGTTATCTGCTACCAGATAACTAACTAATCTGTAGGTTGTGCTGATTTCCAATATTAGCTGTAGGCTCTTAGCCAATGAGAATACAGATAATGAGTACAATGTATAATAATAATTATTATCTTAGATCAGCGTGATGTTCTAATTCTGAGCTATTTAAAAAACCTTGAGCAACGTCTGATAAGGTGTTAGATTCTCCTTTCCAAATGCTTTGTGTTTATATGAAACAAAGGGAGAATTGACAAGTCAAACATTACAAGCCTTTATCCAACCCTTTTGATGACAAAACTATAGTAAGTCAGCTAATGTGAGCCATTTAGAACTCATACATGTACAGAGAACTTATGATTGCCCAGAAGAAAGGTGATCTAATGGAGATGATCAAAAATTTTATCCAACTAGAACCTTCATTAAGAGTGCTACCTTTAATTACCTCTCCTTAGGATCTTTGTTCCAGATCATTCCACAAAACCAAAGCATTGCCGTTCCACAACCAAATGCTAACATTATTAGTCTGATGAGAGTTGTGGGAGCTTGGAAAGAAGCAACACCAACTAAAGAAAGAACTCGCCAAAATGCTAAGCCATGTATAGTCCCTGAAAACTGCAGAAGAGCACTAAACCCGGTGAATATTGGTGATAAAACTGTAACCACAAATGCCTCATAACCAGAGATTTCCAACTCATTCAGTGGATAGAACCAAATCATTGGAGCAATCCCATGAATCAGAGACCACCATGTGTACCCTATTAACAAATTAAATGAAAACAATCAAATTAATGGATTTAAAAAATGGAATCTGACCTAAAAATAAAATCAAACCACAATTGAGGAAGCCAAGTCTTCAGCATCTTTCATTTTCAAACAAAACATTCCTAACCTAGAATCATTTCTGCCCCTAGCTCCCGAATGGTGTACGTAAATTCAATCACTTCTTCGGCGATTTCTGCAGTCTCCTCGTCAACAAATTCATCTTCCGAACCTTCAGGAATAACAGTCTCGTACTCTTCCACCTCTTCCCAAGGATCTGTAGCTCCCTCTACCAGGCTTTGAGCCCTGTGACGGAGCTCTTTTCGCCGTCTTCGAAGGCTTTTTTCCGGAGAACCCTTCAGGGGTGCAGCCTCCTCCGCCATGTTGGAGGACAGATGGCGGCCTGGGCTAGAGGATGGGCCAGCGATCTCTAACTTAGCGGAAATATCAGAATGCACTTTTCAATTCATGTATGCTTAAAGAGCATCATGGGAAGTGTCTGTGGCGCTTATGCAGTTGAAACCAGTCGAAACGGGCTGTGATCTATTTATATTTCATTGCAATATTCCAAGGGTAGTTTTCCGTCGTTTATAAAACGATCGTGGCTTAGTTACATGGACATTCCAAGAACACATTGGCTCAAGACAGTACCCATGCGGTTGGACTGAAATCAGATATCTTGATATAAATTCTACTTTATCATCACACGTGATTGTCAGTTTTGTTAAGCTCAACTGTGCATCGGTCAGTCAACTTCCTTCTAACTCAGATTGTTTGGATTGGACTTCAACATGTTTGGGTCCTCTACGACACCGTTTGGAACTGGCGCTGGCTTTGGAACAGGAACAAGTGAGTATTTTTTCTATATATATCAAATCAAAGCATACAAAATGCTATCAGCAAATCAGCGGTTGCCATACACGGCTGTCTCTTCTTCACAATTTTCACTTTTGGTCGTCCTTGTTTAAATCACGGTTTCTGTATGATTTGGTTCAAATAATGGTTTGTCCACGGTAGTCTATCTTTCTTTGATTGCTGAGAACAGAGTGACTTTCATCACACAAACTATAAAAACTCCCTATCAGTACTGGCTTTTAGTTGATTTTCACCACGGATGTTGGCAACGGTCACTTCTTTCCATGGTCATATCGTTCCAGTTAATAGTCAGATCATTCCACAATAATTATAGTTAGAACTCTTCATGAGTCTTTAAGCCACAAGCAGAAACAAGGGTTACTCATATCTCCTTCTTTAAGCCAAGAAACCAAAAAAAGCATGCTTCACATCAAGTTTTATACTGAAACTGTGGAACGATCTGACTGTAAAATGGAACGATCTGGCTTGGGATGATTTGACCATGGGACGAAGTTACAGTAAAAATGACTTTGCACTCATGAAGGTTGAGATTTTTACATGGATTTTATAATTCACATTTGTAGCTTTTGGAGGTCAGAAAACAGGAACACAGTTTGGTGGCACAGGTTGGTTTTAGACAGTGAGGATATATCATGTGCACTTTTTGCTAATTATCTTGTCATTTTCACCTCATTATCTAGAATATCATAATTACGTTTTTTACTATGCATTGGCCTTCTTATTCTTCTTTCTCCTTCTCTCTACCATCGTGATCATCATCATCATCACTATTACCATTGTTATTATATTAAATCATCAGTGTTACCATAATCATTGTCTTCCACCTTATCATCACTGTCGTTGCCATTATCATCATCATTGCATGGTTCATTATCATTGTCATTGATGATGTTACTGTATCATTATTACAACCATCTTGAGCACCGAATTACTATTACTATACATTGTGCAGTGGTGAATCCAGGGGGAGGGAAAAGGGGGGCCTGCCCCCCACCCCCTTATTTTTCAACTAAAATGAGGCCGAAGGGCTGAAAAAATTTTTTGGAGACTGGGTCCCCCCTTATCTGAAGGCCTGGACCCGCCACTGTTGTGATAGAACCGTTTTTTTTTTAAGTTTAAAACTTGTAAAGCTGTGTTGTTGCCCTGCATCAGATTTATTCTCTTTGTTCAGCACCTGAAAGTTGAATAGTAAAGTAAAGATTGATTAAATTGTGATGCAATTTTTTCAGGTCTTAGCACCAACTTGTTTGGAAATAAACCAACAGGTTTTGGTAGTGCATTTGGCAGTCAACCTCAGAGTTCAGGTACCACTGGCTTGTTTGGAAGTAGTACAGCAACAAGTACAGGAGGTAGTCTGTTTGGGGGTACAACAACTGGAAGCCTCTTTGGACAACAGCCAACCACACAGAGTAAGTACTTGACTACATTATTATTATTAATTGTGATTTATTTGGGAAAATTTGAGGATTCATGTGGATGTTGTGAATGATAATTTTGATGATAATGGAAATCAAAGAGAGCGAAATAACTTTCCTTACTTCAGGGTTCGCAAAGTCTTGAAAAGTCCTTGAATCTTCTTCAACTTTGAATGTAGTGGCCTGGAAAGTGTTTTTCGATGCTTTTTCCAAGACAGAATGTAAATCATAGCTCAGAAAATTTAAAGGTTATAACATGAAGTGCTCAATGTTTTATGCAATAATTAACTATCAATTTAAGACAAGTGAACTCAGTGAAAAATGTACAGAAGTTGGTGAAGCAAACAGTTCAAGCCTTAAAGTCTTATTAGAATAGGCTGGGAATGTGCATTTTGTACAATCTGTGAAATTATATTTCTAGCAGGTGGTCCTTGAAAAACTAATGTGGTCCTTAAAAAGTCCTTGAAAAGTCCTTGAAAAATGGTTGCAATTTTTTGTATGAACCCTGTACTTATTTAAGTAAGTAGCTTGATACTGCTCAGAGGTTTTCACTTGTACATGTAGTGTCATGGAGAGGTTATGCGAGGGTTTTGTTTGTAATGGTCTTTTATAGTGTTGTTTGTGACTCTACGCAGGGCAGATACAATCAATCAGTCTGACAGTCAGTCAGTCCATTAATCCATCAATAATATTAATTAAAGTAGAAGCTGATGTGCATGTTTTGCATTGCAAGCCAGAGACATCCTTAGTCATATTCTGTTCACTCTGATGCTTGTCTGATAACTGTAAAGAACAAACCACCATTTTTGAAAGAAAAGGAAAAAAATTATATTAATTTTATTGCTTTATCCAAACAGCTTCATTTGGTGGCTTTGGATCAGGTGGTACTGGCCTGTTTGGGACCCAAGCAAAAAGTACCTCAGGTGCAAGTGTCTTCCCGACTCCAGGGCAGACTTCCACTTTTGGTAGTGGAACATCAACAGGATTTGGAGCAACTGGTAAGTTTGAGCATGTTTCACTTTGGTTACATGCACATACAGGGTTCTCATTAAGTTTTAAAGTAGGCTGCTAGGGTGTAAAAGTAAGCAGCTTGGTGATTAAGTGTTGTAGGCAATTTGAGGCTCTTACATTGTACATTGCCCTTGATCCCCAAAAAGTGCATGACTCAAACCTCTAAGTAGCCAGTTTTTGAGCCGGCTGCCCACAGTTAATGAGAACCCTGTATATAATATTATGTATTGTTTTTTAATGAACTGAATTGTGTTTACTGGAATTAATCATAACCCTAACAAAATTCTCAAATTGGATTGGCTATCAATTGTACAGTAGGACAGTGTAATTGGACAGTATGTGCCATCATGGGCGTGCTGTAATGGCTTTTTTTTCACTTCTAGCAAAAAACTCTCGGAATTTTTTGTGCTTTGATTTGAAAAAGCCTAAAAAATAAAAAATTTTGTTGTAGTTATGATTAATGGTAACAGAACTTTGTGTCGTCCAATTCGGTCTGTTTAATGATTAAACAAATCGGACTCCCACTATGTGGTCGTGCAATTTTCTTTATCACTCTATGATTATAGAGCGAATTGGACTCCACTCCGTCCTATTACCATTATTAACTTGACAAGTCAAGAAATCAGTAGGATTGTTTAACCCTTGAAGCTAAGAGGGATCAGTATGAAATTTCTCTTCAACAATTCAACTCTATTACTCTGTGTTTTATAACAGGTTCTAGTTTATTTGGCAATACAGCTAACAAAGGCACAAGTCTGTTTGGTGCCAGTCAACAGACAGGTACCTCACTCTTTGGACAGAGTGGCATTCAAGGTAATAACAACATCAATCACATTCATTTCTTTCATGGGAACATAGGAACACATAATTGACCAGCTCTCAACATCAGTGGCTTCACAGCTCAGTTGGTTAGAGCATGGCACTGGTATCGCGAGGTCACGGGTTCAAATCCCGTTGAAGCCCTGAATTTTTTTTCAGGCTTCTTATGCAATTGCTTAATTGCATTCACAACTGCGAGGATCATTCTTCATTTGATTTCATTTCTGCTGTTCTTATATGATTTATTTCATATACATCTATGACAAAATGATTATTGTTCATGCCTGCTTGTCACACTTTCTGTTGTCAAGTTATTTGAGCTTTTTGAAGTTTTAGTTTTTCATGCATCATAAGCACCTAAACTGAATTTGCAATGTTATAGAAAAACTCTAGCTTTTAACTCTGTGGAAAAATTCTGTGCTGTTACCATTCAAATGAAACCTCCAGTACTATTTATTTGTGGGATTTTACAAGCAGAAATTTGAGTTTTTTGGTGTGAATTTTTTTCTTTGGCTGCCATAACGAGCCAAAAAGTTTAAGTTTCAGGTCTTACTGCACTTACATCCATGTAGCAGTTAAAATACCACACTCATAGCTTGTAACAGTATTTTCCACCTGGGGCCTGTTTCTCGAAAGCCCCGATAATTAACAGGCCCGTAAAGCTGTTGTTGTTTAAATGGAAGATAGAGGTTTAAATAGTTTTGCATCTAACATGATAAAACTCTTAGTTAGTGAAACAAAATGGAGTAGTTTGCTAGCCAGGACCGGCGCTTTTATTCTTTACATTTTGATTTGAATATTTGATTTCGGCCTGAAAAGTTACTGGGACTTTCGAGAAACGGGCCCCTGAGCCCTTTGTTTATGTTGCTGCCACTGTAGCTGATGTGTGTCATTGTTTTTATCTGGAACAGGATCTAGCACTGCAACCCTTGGAACACCTGTCAAGTTTAATGTGAGCCTTTATTTTTTTTCTCATTTCACATTAGAATAGAATTCAGTGCATGATCTACATGTAGCGTGAGAAGAGAGCTGAAACTTGATATGAGCTGAAGCGTGATACCACCAACGGTTTGTGTGCTCATTCTTCAGACATTATTTCATGGGAAACTGTACTTGGTGGTATAACCTAATGTCAGCTGTTTTCTTAAAGCTATTTTACTAAAATTAATGTTTTGCTTACATTTCACAGCCGTGTGTGTGGTATAGCTCTTAGCTCATTCTTGAGTGATCTGAGTATGGTGTAAGTTATATTGAGTTGGTTTAATTTTTGCCTCTGTTTTTTTTGTACCCAGGTTGTTACAGGAACAGATTCTATGGTCAAGAATGGCATTACCACCAACATCAGCATCAGGCATCAGTGCATCACTGTCATGGACAGTTATGCAAATAAGTGCTTAGAGGTGATTTATACGGTGGCCCAAAAGTGTCACGGCAATTTCAACTTGTTCACGGCAATTTCAATTTGCTCACGGCAATTTCAATTTGCTCACGGCAATTTCAACTTGTTCACGGCAATATCAATTTGCTCACGGCAATTTCAATTTCAACTTGTTCACGGCAATTTCAATTTACGCAAGGCAATTTCAATTTTTTCACGGCAACGCTCACGGCATTTTTCGCTTCGCTCACCGCCAGTTAACTTCGGCGTCCGACAGTGGCCACCAAAAGTCAAAACGCAAAATCAAAAGTCGATATTTAAAGTCGATCTTCGAAGTGAAAAGTGAAAATCAAAAACTGAAAGTCCATTCACGAACACTTATGCCAGTAGACAGTTAGTAGACAACCGAGGAGTTTACTGGTCCCAGAAAATTATAAGCTTTATCTAAGACTCATCTGGTGGCCTGTTAATATTTACTGCACAGCATGTCAAAATGGTTCAATCCCTCACATCAATCCAAGCATTGAAGCTACTTCTAAGTCTTGTTTACTGATGTTATTGGTAGCAGTGTTCCTATTTTTGCTATGAAAAAGCAAAAATGGTGGAGCCATACGAAGGAACATGCTATTTATGGACCGGTCTGAGATTCGTTTTTTTGTTTTATATGAGAACAGTACGGTACGGTCTCAGACTGGCATGAAAGTAACTCATGTCCGGTCAGCGACCGAGATGAAGTCAGACCGGTCTGAGTTCATTTTTAGGTCGGTCCCATGTAAACGCATGAAAAGAAAAGCATGGAGACCGATACAAACTCATACCGGTCTGAGTTCGTCCCAGTCTCATGAACTCCCTAGTTCAGGCTAGTTCGTAAACCGACTTTTGATTTGTGATTTTCACTTTTCTCTTTGAAGATCGACTTGAAATATCGACTTTTGATTTTGCGTTTTGACTTTTGGTGCAAGGCCACTGTCGGCGGCTGTAGCTGACAGGTGGTGACCGAAGCGAAAAATGTTGTGAGCGTTGCCGTGAAAAAATTGAAAGTGCCTTGAGTAAAATTGCGAAATTGTCGTGAGCAAACTGAAATTGCCGTGAGCAAATTGAAATTGCCGTGAACAAATTGAAATTGCCGTGAACAAATTGAAATTGCCGTGAGCAAACTGAAATTGCCGTGACACTTTTGGGCCACCGTAGATTTATATGCTTACAATTGTACACTTTTTAGCTGTTATGCCTTTTAATCACAGTAAAGTGCCTAATTTTTTTGATATTCATGATTGCTCTGCAAATTGTTTTATTTATTGTGCACAAATTCTCCTTACTACATAAATAGAACCATGCAATGTACATTTATGTATATACATTGTAACAACTGGAACTAAACAATGTAGAAAATATATATGTATGGACTTGCCTTCATTCCATTGCATTACTCAGTTTCTAAAATGCATATTTTATGGAAATCATAATAATTTATTATTATTACCTCCTAAAGGTTTCGATGTTTCACTGCTTGTTTGCAGGAGCTGAGAGTTGAAGATTATGAAGCTGGTCGTAAAACTGGAGCATCTGCCACCACTGGCTTTTCAGGCTTGTCAACAAGCACAGGTTCAGGTGGTTTGTTTGGTAATACGTCAACAGCATTTGGTGCAACATCTGCTTTTGGTCAGAAACCTACGACTGGGTTTGGAACAGCGGGTATGGATTCAAATTAAACCTGTTCATATTTAGTGTTGTGCATATTTTTCTTTGTGGCTGCCTAAGGGTATCTTGCCTGGATGAGAAATGAGAGGCCAAGCTGGTTCACAAATTATGTGGAAAATGTACATCAGAAAAGTATCAAATCAACAGCCCCCTGTTGTCCCATTTCCTTGCCATCTTTAAATATTAGTGGCAGTCTTTTAAATTTTGAGTCAATCCAACAACTTGAAATCTTAGAGACAGTCCTCTCTGTTGTGTGCTACAGCACTATATGGTTATTTTTGTGGTGGAAACACAGTGGCTGGAGAAACAAAGGAATTACTTTTGAAAAAAAAAAGGAAACAGGAACAGTTAATTCTGATCACAACATTTCATCGCCAGCTACACAAATCTGTCTTTGGAGATTTGCAGGCTGTTGTGTTCAGTTACATGAAAATATTTTACCGTGATTATGTTTTCAGGAAGTCTGTTTGGTGGTTCTGGAACAACATCCCTGTTTGGCCAACAACAGCAGCAGCAAACAGCAGGCTCACTTTTTGGTCAGAAGACAGGAGGGTTGTTCAGTACACCAACATCAAGCACAACATCCACAGGTTTTGGAACAGGCTTTGGCACAGGAGGAACCACAGGTCTCTTTGGACAGAGTTCTACTGGACAAACAGTAAGCTTTTTATTACAGGAATATGAATACAGGAAAAATCATACACGATCTGTAAGTACATGTAAGAGAAATTAAAAAATTAACGGATGTGACCCCTAAAATTTTCTGCAAGGATTAGCATAGAATGAGGTCACAACTATCTCTCATCTGTGTCATTCAAAGTTAGCAAAAATTGTGATTTATAAAACCATACAGTGTGTACCTCCTCATTTATTTAGTGCCACTGTTAAATATATTACATACGTATGTTTCTAAGGTTTTATTCTCACACAGTAAATCCACACTTTCACTGGATGAAGTCTTACAGTATGTGGTCGAAAGGTTGCCATCAACATCAAAGGGACTATTGTGAGACAAAACAATAATGATAAATGAAACCATTTACAGTGTATGTTTCATTTTGTTGTTTTCAGACCAGCTTATTTGGTGCACCAACAACAACTGGTTCCACTGGTTTGTTTGGAGCACAAAGCGGATTTGGCCAGACGCAAACTGGAACAGGTCTGTTTGGACAGACTGGGTTTGGTCAGACTCAGCAGCAGGTTAGCCAAACTAATGTGTAAAGTTGTTTTAGACTAATTTTGAAACCCTTTAAATGAGCTGTGTCATGAAATTTGCAAAATTTAAACAGTTGGAACTGCCACCAAATTGAGTGAGACATTTAAATAACTGCACAAAACATTAAAAGAAGGTATAACCAGCACAGCAAATACAAAAAGAAGACATGAATGGACAAACTTGAAGAAGATTGAAGCAGATGGCAGTCATGGTTTTCTTTGAGAGCCTGTCAGGCTAACAGTTTTTCAAAGTTAATTTTTTGTTGATAATGTTTAGTATAATGCTGGGAAGACACATTTGCTTGACATGAAGCTGTGATTGTGTCTTTCACGAGAAATGTATCATTATTGTTGTATAGTGATTTAGGACAGGTAATTGGCATAAAAACAAAATGAACAAGTAAAGGGTCATAGGCAGAACTTAAAAAATATCATTATGTGAGCTAGTCTGGTAATAACTTGGAAGGGCATGCATTTTTAAGAACAAGTACAACCCCTTTGATCCTTGATATCAACATGTTTGGCCTTGTCTCCACCCACCCCCTAAAGAAAACAAACAGAGCATTGAAAAATCAATGAAAGAAAGTATTGGGCAAAGTTCTGTGACTGAAGTGAAGGTCACATTCAAAAGTTCAGGCAGTTTTGACCAAAAAACAAAATAAAAACAACCGAAAACTTGGCATAAGATACAGATGTGGTTACTGCCCAACCCTTAAATAATAATTGTCCACATGGTAAGCTGTACTCTCAACATTTCTTATTAAACTTGATTTTAACTTTTTTTTCATTTTTAGTCAACACTTTTTGGAGGCAAGCAATTTGGATGTAAGTAGTTAAATTTTCAGTGTCCTTTTACAATTACCCTTTTACATGAAATAGTAGTGACTTCTTTACATTTTGAGTAGGCCATTTCCAAGTTCCAAAAACTCTCACTGTCAAAATGAGGCTTAAGTGCAAATCCTTTCTTGTGAAAATGATTTTTATTTGTATGAAAATAAAAACTCATTTTCATATTGATCAATGCCCTTGCACTAAGCCGTCGTAGTTAATGATTTAATTACAAGATGACTTACCTGGATTTTTGCCTATAGGGCAAGTGAGCTTAGAAAGTAACTTACCCAGCAAGAAAATAGCCATGTCCCGGAGTAGCAGAGAGGACTTTTTTTGTGCCCCATTATTATGGGGGGGGGGGGGGGGGGGTTCACTTACAAGTGATTCAAAACTTTAGGGGTTTGATTGGAATGCTATGTGATTTTGGTACTGTGGATAGGTGGCAGTAATGCAATTGAGTGGTGGTTCAATCCTCCAAGTTAAAGTTTTTGCTTGGTCGCCATTTGGCGACCAAATCTTTTGGTTTAGGGAGACTTCTTTACAAATCAAGTCGCCAGCTTCAAAATTTTAGGTGCCGTGGCGACTAAAATGGTCGCAACTTGGTTTGTTGTGGTTGGACCGTGTGTTGAACCAGTTTGTGCACAAATATTTCTGATTTCTGTACAAAACATAATAATTGATATTAATTTATTTTTCATTTTCATCCCTGCTTTTTAGCAACACTGGGTGCAGGTACAACAGGTGGATTGTTTGGTGCACAGAATAAACCCCAGACAGGATTTAACTTTGGAGCTAGTACCACTGGCTTGGGAACAAGTGCATTTGGTGCCCCAACCGGCACAGCTGGGAGCCTGTTTAGTGCTAAACCCACAGCGTTTGGTACCGGAACAGCCTTTGGTGCCAATACTGGTACAGGAGTGTTTGGTGCCACAGGAACCCTTGGAGCAGGAACAGGACTGGGCACAGGAACCCTAGGAACTGGTAAGTAACAAGAACTGTTCTATTTCACACCTTTGGCCAGTTTCAACAGTTTTTATTCCATGGCGAAAATATTACAAACAGAGAGTAAGCCTTTTCTCTATCCCTGGTGGTTAGCTGATTTCATGAATTTTTTTGTTCAAATTAAGAGAAAGCTACTGGTCAGTTCTTGTTTAGGGAATGATTATGTAGAAATTAAGCATAATTATGCCAGTTCTGTGAAACATCGTGTAATTTCATTTTTCTTGTAGATAAAATTAGAAATAATGTATAAGATTGTAATATTACAAAATGATACTACTATTTACATTATTATAACAGTTTACAATTAAAATTAACTGGTGATTTTTAAATTTCAGAGACACTGAGTTATAAACTCTGACAAACAATAACGAATTAACACTTCTCTTTCTTTTTTGGAGGGTTTGGATCCCTAGGAACCCAGCAAACAGGTGGCTTCGGCCTAGGCACTCTTGGAAGGTACAGAGTTCTCTCAACTAAATCTTGAGGAAATGTGTGGAGATTATTTTAGGTCTGGAGAATTTGTATGTGGATATTGGGATTTAAAGGGTTAATTGTGATGCTGTTCAAGAAAATCCCCCTTCACAAACAAAGGGATAGAACTTAATAGATGGGTTGCTCTATGCAGCTGGCAGCTGGCCCCCTGACCCCTTGCCTTCATAATGTTTCCTTGTTCTAGAAACCACTCTCTTTATGATCTGTGCCTGTAGATTTGTAGTTGTTTCTCACCAGTTTTTCCTGTTCTACTGTAGCAACCAAAATACAACCCTGAGCACTATACAACAACAACAACAACAGCAACTGCAGCAGCAGCAGCAGCAGTTACTCTTGCAGAACCAGCTTCAAATCCTGGCCAACTCCCCATTTGGAGACTCACCGCTATTTAGGAATTCATTAGCGGTAAGAGGTTACTAATATACGGGGTGTTTACATGACACTGGGGTGACTTTTGCCCCGGAGCGAGTTCACTCCGGTTCCCTCTCATGGCTCTATATTTGTTTACATGATACCACCACAAAATGTCATGCCGGCGCGAGTCACCCTGGCGTGAGTTCACCCCGAGGCGAGAAGTTCACTCCAGTATGAAATTTCGCAATGGTATCATGTAAATGCAAAATGACCACCCTTTTTGGTGTGAAATCGGTCTACCGGTAGATTGGAACAGGTAGCGCATGCGTAATGTTTGCGATTTTGAATCACATGTGTATTTTATCAAAATAAAGTGTACCTTCAAATAACGAGATATGAAATGACCCAGTCATCATGTAAACGTGATACGAAATCAAAAAGTCATCCCGGTATGAAACTTGCGCCGGTGCAAGTTTTCTCATGTAAACATCCCCTAAGGCATTGTACAAAAATGAAGTAAATTAATGTCTGCAGTGGTGGTGTTTTTATTTGTCAAGCTTAAGATTGAGCGATGTATTGCAGTATCCAACTGAAAATGTCCTTCACTTTGAAACAAGGACGTGCTCTAAGAAAAACTATTGGGAGTCTAGTCTTCTGAACCTGTGAAATCCACGGTGCCCAGCATGTGATTTCTATGCAAAAACTGAGATTTCCTAGTTGCCTTGGAGCAAACGTAAGGTGCCAGGAGCGTCTAGGTACTGCTAGAGCACATCTCTGATAAATACAAAACAGAATACTTGTTTAATATC
Source organism: Porites divaricata (assembly GCA_038088405.1). Taxonomy (NCBI): domain Eukaryota; kingdom Metazoa; phylum Cnidaria; class Anthozoa; order Scleractinia; family Poritidae; genus Porites; species Porites divaricata. The sequence goes on from JBBMOI010000005.1 coordinate 3,116,318, forward strand.
ACAAAGACTATGGATAAAGTGTACTGTAAACACTCAAATGAGTAAGTGGTAAGTAACATTACTTTTACCTTTGAAATTTTTTCATGCCTCTAGGAGAAGGCCAAGGGAGAGCGAGCATCTAGTGCAACTTCAAGTTCTATTCAGAAGAATTCCACCACCCCATCACATTATAAGGTGACAGTTGACAATTTTGTACATGCATCGTTGTGTGTTAAGTAACATTTTATCTTATGGCTGTTGTTTAGCTTGATGTTTATTGCAGTATTCTGGAAATAAGTACATGTATTAACCTGATAGACAATTATTTTATTATTGATTGTCAAGCCATTTCTTCTTCATCACTTGTACACTTATATCTGCCCTGAAAAGCTCCACCTGGTTGCTCCATTTTACCAAACGGTGACAGTAGAACGAGACGCCAACCATGCCAGAAATTAAGGTGTCAAGGTGTGTGGTGATGATGATGGTGAGAACAAGAAGGGAAAACAGTTTTTGCTAATCAAATGAGAGTACTGCAGAAAACGTGTGCACTGGTTTTGGAAAAATTTGTAGTGAATTTCTGGACATTTTGGGACAGCCCATTGAGGAAAGAAGTGAAAGTTAAGGGCAACTCAGGCCTCGTATTGGTTTATTAACCTTTTATCCCCTTTTTAAACGGAAGCATTAATTATGCTATTGCCTTCAGACATACAAACAATCTAAACAATGTTCTTTTCAACTTTTGGATTTTTTCTCTTCTTATTTGCCAGGTTTCTCCTCGTCCATCAGCAAGAATTAAACCAAGACCAATCAATAACTACACTATGAATAAGGTTTTTTATTTTCCTGTCTATGTAATGCTCTTTTCATATTTTGTACCTTAACATCTGACAAGTCATTTACTGAGTAATTTGTATTTATTTATTTGTCACAGTCTAAGCTGTTTGAAGGGCTGGAGGAAGACTCTGGCTTGAGTCCAGATACATTTGTACCCAGAAAAAACATCAAGAAGCTTGTCATTAAAAGCAAGTCTACCACAGAGGTTTGTTAAGTAATATGGTTAAGTTTGCATGTGGGGTAGTTCATATTGCTTGCTGCTTCTGTTAATGTTTGGTAAAACCCGCAACGCTTTGTTGTGTAAAGTCTGCCGAAGGGACTTCTCAGGGCTTGACCAAAAACAACTAGAATTCTTACTCATCCTCTCAATCTTCCTTGCCTGGGGTATGTCACATTTTTGTTTTTTATAATGTTTGTTAGAAGTCGGCCTTCCTGAGCTGTTGCCAAGTGGGCAAATGGAAAATGTTCTTTCTCATAAGGTTAATGTACTTGTCTTTGAAGTCCCAAGTATACCACAAAAATACTTGCAATTAAAGTTCAATGATAAAAATAATCAAATTGGCATTAAATTTCATGTCACCATAAAGTGAAGGAGTGTATTTTTTTCCCGAACCACTCTTTGGTTATTTTTAAAGTAATAAATTATTGTAAAATTTGCAATATTTCTAACAGAAAATGTTTCATCTTTTGCCAGGATTCACCAATGTCAATTGTTGACACAACTCAAGTCAAGTTTCATTCCTTGGTGGAAGGTGATGATCTGCCAGTAACCAGCTCCCCCTTTCCACCCTCCCCTCCCTCATCACAAAATACATCACCTGTAAGGAAAACCCTTGCAGTAGAAGATGTGGCTGCTAAGGCTGCCGATGACAGAATTAATACCAGTGATGGTGCCAGTCCAATGGGAGTAAGGTTCTCCAAGGGAGCAACAAGAGAAACATTAGATACAACCATTGCCGACTTAAATGTCCGTCATGTTACAAGGCAAGATGATGACCAGGAAAGTATAAAGAGTTCTGAGGTTACAGAGGAAGATCTTGCTGAGAGTGGAACCAAAGAACTCTGTGGCATAACTTTGAAAAGGTGCATTTATGTTGTATGTGTTTCAACTACTTGTATTTATACTACACTGTAACTCTTAAGCTGATAAAGCTAAGTGCAGTCAAACTTCCATGAGCAACCATACCCCTTAAGCGACCACCTCCCGTAAGCAACTGCAACCACCCATCCAAAACACAAAATTTTCCCAATCACTACAGTGGAAGTGTCTCGTATAAAACAACCGCCTCTTGTAAGTGACCACAACCTTTTTTTTGGTCAAAGGCTTAAACATTTTCCATTGTTTTTCTCCTCCTTTAACAACCACTGAAGGGTTGGTTTGATCTTTATTTTTGTTGTATGTGTTACAGGTCAAAACTAAATTCAGGTTAAAATTTTTTAACCTAGTTGATTCTCAATTTCCTTTGTCTCCTAGCCCTAATAATTAATGAATTAGGGCTAGGAGAAAAGGAAATTGAGAATCAACCTAGGTTAAAAATTTTTAACCTAAATGTAATTTTAACCTGCAACATGTGTGATGTATGTTTAGTGACAACATGAAACCACAGATACAGTACAAACACTCATTAATAAGAACCTGTGGATTAAGAACCTCCTGGCAGAAATTTGCTACATTAACACTCAAAAAATACAGGAACCTGTTTAGCCAAGCAGCTAAGCAGGTTATTAAATGTGGGTCATTATGATAAACAATTTAAGCAAGGAGTGTAACTTTGAGTTGTAAATTTAAGTACATGTATAACAAGACCATACTGTACTATAATGTATATAAATTCGGTAATCAGTTTTGTTAGGGTTATAATAATAAAATTTTGAATAAGTAAAAGTTTATTAATTTTATTTTTCTGGTAATCAACAATCTCTTATCTCCTTCATAAAAATTGAGAATCTACTTAAGAACCTACCTAGCTTGAATTGCCAATAAGTACCGCAAAATGAAAGAACATATTTTGCCAGACTTCAAAAAAGTAGGTTCTTATTAGCGGCTGTTTACTGTATTGCAACTTAGAAATTGCTTGCAATGATGAATTCTCTTCCAAATAATAGGTGTGTTCAGACCTGTTCTAGGAAGGTACTCCCTCCTGTTTGATTCTCCCAAGCGACAACCACTCTTTTTTTTTGGGGGGGGGGGGGGGGGGCATTTTTGGGAGGTTTGACTGTAGTTCTTATATTGTGTGACTGCTAATATTCCTCGAGTATAATCCAAATTTTTTTTTCTAGGTCCGAGTACTATACAGTACCGCCACTAGTTGAACTGAACAAGAAGATTGACAGCAATGGAGATGTGTTTGTTGACGATTTTGTTGTTGGTCGTGAAGGTTATGGCAAAGTTAAGTTTTATGGCAGAACTAATGTTGCTGGACTGAACTTGGATGAAATTGGTGAGAATTTCAGTTAGAGTACTATAACATCTGAGATTTTATGTACTCGCTGACATATGACTTATGGTGGCTTTTATGCAAAGTTCTAAACTCCATGTTGTTCATTTTAACAGTGTTCTTCAGGCGCCGTGAAATAGAAGTGTATCCAGACTCGTATCCGAACAAACCTCCAGTGGGTAAGAAGCTTAACAAGAAAGCAGAAATTACTCTGGAAAAAGTTTGGCCAAATGACAAGACATCACACAAACCAATCACAGTGAGTCATTTTCAAAGATTTTATTTAATTGTCGTTTAATTTTAGCGCGTGTTTTTCAAAACAAAGTTGGATTTTTACATTTTAACACTAGGTAGTTCATTATTTAACCTTTTCAAATATATTTTTATTTGGTTGTTTCCTGAACATCTATTGTGTTGTTGTTTGTTTTTGTAGAGCCCAGAGAGACTGAAGCTTCAAGGATGGCAAGAGAGAGTGGAAGCCGCTACTGCAAAGCTTGGAGCAACTTTTCTTGATTATAATCCTGATAATGGAAACTGGGTTTTTACGGTATGAACAAATTTCAGTTATTAAAATATTCCATGCACAAGGCTAACAAAAACACAAAGAAATAAAGGTTTTTCAAACTACCTACTCTACTTGAAAAAATACACACTTACGAGTTATTTACAAAATTTTGTTTTCAAAGATTTGAATTCCTTTTTCTTTGTACTATAATACTATTCCCACTCTTTGTGCCAATGTTTTGTCAAATATGAAAATTTTTTATTTTTTCCTTTTTTTTAGGTGGAACACTTTACTCGTTATGGAATGCATGAGTACCTTGATGATGAACAGCTGGCAAAAAAGCTGAAGCGGCCTCCTCTTAAACCACATCTGCAGGTACACAGGTTTACCTTTTGTGTGGCCAAAGTTAAACTTTCATTTTGTATAATCACATTCACAATAAAATATAAAGCATTATGTGTAAACACTTCTGAAGAGGTTTTATTTGAATGGTCAAACGACAGAATTTCCTCTATAGACTCAAAAGTTAGAACTCCATGCAAAACGAAAAGTACAACGTGGAAGTACTGCTGAGGTTTCATTTGAACGGTCACGCCATAGGAACCAGGTGATCTGTGACGTCACTGCGGGGGCCTGGGGAAAGAAATTTTAATGCCGTATCCCATAAACCAAAGCTGACGGGAACAGATTGAATTGAATTGAATTGGTGCGCTGGTTGGTTTATGGGATACGGCATTAAAATTTCTTTCCCCAGGCCCCCGCAATGACGTCACAGATCACCTGGAAGTCATCTATGGACTCAAAAGTTAGAACTATGTACAAAACAAATCGTACCATTTGAAAGTACTTGTAAAGGACAGACTCAAAGTTAGAACTACATACACTGTAGCCATTAGTCACAGTGACTCTAATATTGAAAGAATTGACACCGTGAAGATTGTATTTGAAGAGAAAATCAGACTTTGACTGTTTCCTCTTTTCACAGGATACAGATGACTCTTTGGAAAAAGAAAAACATGAAATTTTCAAACGTCTTCAAGAGAAGAAACAACAACTCGAAGCTTACGAGAAGGAGAGGCAAAGGGCCTCTCTGTCATTACATGACCAGGATAGCGACATGCCAGATATTGATAATGAAACTTTCCCAGGTATGAAGGATATTTTCTACTCCCCCCAAAAATTCTTGTCATTTATATTTCATGTGATATCTCCTGATTATTTTTCTGGGCTGTCAAAAAGTTTTTAAAGTAGCAGGCTCGTAATGAATAGTAGGCGGTTTTGGAACTCGCACCAAAGGCTCAAGTTCTTGAGAGCCGAGGGACATTTTGAAATTTAGTCTCGGAAATGGCATTTTCAGGGGTTTTCAAGAGGTATTTTCCACCGCGGACGCCATGTTTTTTCTTCAGAATACACGCAAGACTGTGAACAATGCTGTCGAAATGTCCCAGACGTTCCACGACACCGTACGGTTCGAACGTTTCACAGAGCTAAACCTGTTTGAATATGCGTTCAATGTCATTCAAAACTGGGAAACAGATGCTTTACAATTTTATTCGATGGTGCTTATTTTTTGTTAGCAGTTACGGTAGAAGGAGATAAAAGTAGCGGGTTAAGGATGGCTAACTAGCCAGTGCTTTTGGCCGGCTACCCGCCCTTTTTGACAGCCCTGATTTTGTGGTATGATGTCTTTACATTCCTACGACTAGCAAAAGCTATTCAAGCAGTGGAAAGTTGGTATTATTGTGATAATCAAACGTAGAAAATGGACTACCGCATTTCCTTGATTAAGCTTCCAACCTAGAATAAGTGCCCATCTTAAATAACCGCCCACCATTTTCCCAGCTTTGACTAACCAACCTTGTCATTACTGGCAATGGGATTTAAATGGACTAAGTTTTGCTAAGAGACTTCCCCACAGTCCGAGGTTTCTTAGTATAAAGAAACTTTCAATGAGCAGTTAAAATTTATTATTTATGTTTTGTTGCAAATTAAACTTACTACTTACTGAAAATGGTAAAACTTTGATAAGTGCCCAGCCTCAAATAAGCGCCCACTCCCAAAGTCTAAAAAATTTAATAAGCTCCCAGCCTGCTTAATTTAAAAATACGGTACACAACGTTCAGACTTCTTTTGATACTCTTTTAGAGGAAATGCTTGACGACGAAGCTAGAGAAGGAAGTGATGCCAGCGACGAAGAACTCGAAAGCTCACCCTCCAGTCATCAGTTAGCTACAGCGCTGGGCATGAATGCGCAGCGAATCCAGGTTATGAAGGCGTCATTCTTTACTGACCAGTCTCAGCCATCCTCAGGACGCTTATCCAGTGATAGGCCTTCTGTTGACAAGTCCCTGTTGAGTGCATCCTTTAGCAAACCAGGTCACACTAAGAGTTCTGTCTACCCTGCTGTTATGCCCCTTGGGCCTCTTCTCTCGCCTAAGGTCCAGCGCCGCGTAGATGAGTCAGTTGGACCAGAGCAGATGCCACAGTCTTTGTTTGGCAGCCCTAAGATAGGTAATTAACTGAATGTTACCGAGTTTTAGCACCAAACGAGAGAACGAGCAGGTGTCAGAGATTTAAAATTTCTCGTAGTTGTCCCTGTAGTTGAAAATAGATGGTTGAGAGATTGAGCACAATAATTGAATATAAACAATGAAGATTATTAATAAGGAAGCTTAATGCCTTAATGCATACAGCAGCCTCCAATAGGCCTGCAAAGTTCCAGTAAATCGATTGACATCGACTTACGACGAGTTAGGGGTAAATAGTTGTTATTAATGCTGTTCAAAATAGTCTTTTTTTTCATGTAATTAGCAATAAAAGGTCCTAGAGAGGACTGTAAAAGAAATTATTTATAGTGTTAATAAGGCTTTAATATTACGAGTTAAAGAAAATAAAATGTTTATACTTAGCAAAAATGTAATACTGAAACCCTGCTTTGTGTAGTCTCATATGCAGCCATTACTTGGGTTCTCTTGGAACTGTATAGAGGACTGTTTCAAGAGACACATTTGTTGCTGACACCTTGTTACTGTGAAGTGGTTACCGTTCTTCTACTCAATATATGGCCATGTCTTTTCCCTAGAAGGGTTGTGGCTGTGGGTTTATGTTGTGTCGACTCTTATAGCACTGAGCTGTTTTTGGGTAGGAGTTTTGACATTAGTGAGCTTAAGCAAAATCATTTGTGACTGTCACATGTCAACCGAAAATGGACTTTTTTCATTCTTGGGAAGTCGGTTTGCTTAAACATCAGGGCAAATCGTTTCTTTAAGAGTAACGACACTCAGCAATATAAATATGATAGCGTCAGGGTAATTCAAAATGAAAAGACCTCACTTCTTGTTAAGTGTGTCGCTCAATAACGCCTAATTATTGTTTCCTTCCGCAACCCCAAAATAGCAATTGTGTTCCCCAGATCAAAACAGTCCTATAGTGTGACTCGTCACACCACTGACTAGTGTCAGTCGCAACCTCTAAAAACCCAATCACTTGTACACTATGTGTAATGCGTAAACGTCTCCATTGGGTAATCCAACAGGTGTGTATCCGCTGAGACATCCAGTGGTGCATGACCTAACACCAGCGGCGCCTCCCTCGCCAATGCTGCTCCCTACTGCTATTGGCACTGCCATGGACATTGGAATTAAGGTGGTTGGAGCACGCAGCCAGTTTGGTTTGGTACCTAAAGATGACTCCCTTGTCAACACCAGAGAGAACCTCGTGGGTGATGCTGGTCTGATGATGGGGCGATCCTTTCGTGTTGGTTGGGGACCAGGGTTTGTCTTGGTACACAGTGGTACCCCGCTAGGAAAACGAGAGAAGCAGTCCACGAATCCCATCACCCAGCCCTCGCTAGTGGGGGACTTTTTGGCTCCAAAGCCAAGGCCTAGCAACAGTGATGGAACACCAGCGTTTGGTGTGACACTGGAAAAGCTCAATGTTGCCGCACACTTCAGTCGTGGAAGTGATACAGTGTTGGTTAGTGAAATTATAAATACCTTATTATCTACTCCCTTCAGGGTTTTTCAGGGATGATTTACAACACTTGTTGGGGACTTTTGCCAAACTGCTTATGGTGCAGTTTACAAGTAATGAATGAATGAGTAATGTGCCTTCTGTGTGAGTGTGAATTTTTAAGACAGATCACCACAATATGTCCCCTACTCTTTATAAAGAGGGAGTGGGTTCTTTACGTCCCGTAGAATTATATACATGTGCAGGGCTTGTGAGACGGGGCCTAAGGTTTATCGCCCTTATCCGAGAAGACTGGAAAGTCTAACCGTTTGCAGATGTCTTTACCAAGACAGCACTTTCTCTTCAGTTATTTAAAGACTCTGAATGTTGGTTCGGCCGGTGTTTCAAACAGCGGCCTCCAGCTCAGCAGACCGGCGGTTTAAGGAAAAGAAACACCTGGGAATTCCATACTTTGCAACCCCTATTGCAGGCCAATCTCTATCATTTTATTACTACCTAGAAAGTTACTGTAGGAAGTCAGGTTATGTTTCAGGATCCATTGTCTTCTCAAATTTCACAATTGCCCGTTTTTTCGTTTTGACTAGCTCGAGTGGCTGTTGTGCTCTGAAGCTAAAAACTTCACCAACAAAACTTGGCCACTTAATAAGCAGGGAAACTGTTCCGTTATTGGAAATATGTGTTCACTCCAGTGTACTGCTGCACTGCCACTATAAATTGTGTTGGTTTTGAATTTTGACGAGCATATCTATTTCAAAGTTTGCAGAAATATTAGTTGCTAATCTTCGTAATAGTCATCTGTCATATTTGTAGGCACAACACCAGTCTGTTCTCGAAGCAGGGCTTCATCATGCCGAGGTGTCTGTCGATAATGGCTGTCCATTTATTCAGCCTTCGACTGATGTCAAAGCTCTGCATCACCACGCAGAAATTGCTAGGAAAAACAAAGACGCAGCAGGTATTAATTAGTGATTTTGCAATACCTTGTTACCGTCTGTTGTGTTTTAAGACCCTTTGAATGTTAACCACACGCGTCTCACCTAAATTAGCTGTGTTAGAGCGATTTTCGTATGACCTTGAAAAATGGTTTCCTTAAGTGTTCGTTATTTGTTTTATCAGCCAATGGATGAAAAGATCAAAACATGGACTCTACGTTTTCCCGCCAAAGAAAACCCTAATATGGAAAAGGCATTGTTCGATTGACCAATCGTGTTGCAGTATGACGCCAAAGCGAAGTATCGATTGCTTTCTAGAAAGTTCTCGGGCATGAAGTTTTTTCACCCGAGCGTTCGCTTAACCAACCAAAATCCACCCGCGTTTGTATCCGTGGAAAAAAGCAATCGAATCGCTCTATTTCCGTTCGTTTGTTGTTTCTGTTTTGTTCGCGCGTTTTCATTTCAAGGTCATACGAAAATCGCTTTAACCACACGGCTGTCACCTAAAGTAGCTGTGGTAAGAATTTCATCAAAATTCAAGCAGTGGGAACTGCTATTAACTTCATAAAAATAACCTCTTAAAACTTTGAAAGAAGAAATAAATAATACAGCAAGTACAAAAAATGGCACGGGTGGACAAACTTAAAGAATACAATTGCGGTTTGAAAACTTGCTAACCTAACAGTTTTTCAGAGGTCATTTTTGTTTCTTGTTACGGACATAATTGATTGACACGAAGCTGTGATTTTGTCATGTAAAAGTAATTTCTTCGCTAACGTTAAGCTCCATGACATATAAGGAAGTGCAATTGGCAATGTTAACAAAATGAACCAGATAGCCGTGACCAAGCCATCCGTCCCCCTTGACTCAACTTAGGGGAGGCGTGTTCAACGCCTAACAAAGACTAGCAGTAGACAGTCAAAAATGTAACTAAGTTTTCCACGATCTTGAAGCATCTGTGCTTGTGTGGTAAAGGTCTTCAAGTTGAATCATTACGGTTTTCACTATATATTTGTTACTTCTTTTTAGTGTCAGGCCCACTAAAAGAGGCAGCAGAACAGGTCTGTTTGGTTTGGGATTTAGTTGTTGCCCTTTGGGGCAAACTGGATGATGAACAAGAAGACGACGAAGGTAAGAAAGACCAAACTCGCAAGGTTATCTCGACCTTAAGAACTCATCTGAATGCTATACTGATCACGTATCACTACCCAGATCTGAGTAGTGCCTCTGATTGGATGAAGCAAATTTCCCACGTCGCTATACTGTTAAAGACTGGTTAGTTTTATTCACTAATTATCTGCCTATAATTGGTGTTTTTTTCTCTAAACGCATTCTTAATTAGTTTTTTATGTTTAATTCTTATCATCATCATCATCAATATTAACATAACAATCATCATCAATCAATCAATCAATCAATCAATCAATTATAACTTGGTTATCCTTAGTGCGTAACATTTCCCCAGCCTTTTTTCTTCCGTTTTTCATTTGTTTTTCAATTTATTTTTAAAGTTATGAACGGAATTAGGGATGAGAGGGAATCCTATCAGAATCGTATGGCAAGGAAAGAAGCTTTATCAAGGTGGCTCGCTGAGGCTGCAAAGACAAGAATCTCCAAAGAGATTGATGAAGCTAATTTTCAAGTATGTACTCCCACGCACTGAAACACAAATGATGTTTACTTTTAATCGAGGCGGATTATTTTGGTAATGAACAAAACCTAGCCTAGAAAGGAGACTCTTGTAGGGGAACTTATGCAGGTCACTCACGCCTTAAGAAAAAGTAAATTTCCAGCAGTATTTCTCTCGCGCTGTGTTTATCATGGTGCAACCCTGTGTTTTACCGAAGTAAGAGCGGCCACACTTACGTTTGTTTCCCGCCTTTTTTCCGCACACAGTACGCCTTTTTCGCGGGAATTATAATTTACACTCTTGTGACTGGCTGTTTTTTTAGTGAAACCCTTTTACGTCGAAAACTCAGAGAAACATCTAGGTAGCTTTAATGGTCACTTCCTTCGACCTTTTTCACGTTTCAAAGTTTATTTCCCCGGTAAATTTATCTCGAAAAGAAGCGGTTGCACACGGATGGTTATTTTCCCGAGGAAAATAGGCCTTACTCCGCGAGAAAGTAAAATGGATATAAAAGTGCAACTGCAAACAAGATTTATCTTGCCTTTTTTGTATTGTAGGAAAGCGACCACTTGAAGTCTATCTTCAGTTATTTAACTGGAAAACAGATTAGTAGGGCGTGTAATACGGCACAGCAACATGGCGACTATCGACTGTCACTTTTGTTGTCGCAAGTTACAGGAAACTCGGCTACACGAAACCTCATCTACAAACAGCTGAGCGATTGGCAGGAAATAAAGGTGCAGTGAGTGATACATAAATATTTAGGATAATCAACAGAACTTTACGATCCCAATAATCTTTTATATGCCTGCGATGTTTACATCAAGTATTTTGTATTGAAATGTTTTTTTGCTATTTGAAAGTTATGTATTGCCAATGACATTCTAAGTCAAAGAAAGGAATTTTCCTCTTGTTTTTGGGTCCAAATCTTGCGCTGCTTTTGGGTAAACTTTAAGTGTATTACGGGCCCGGGGACGTTTCATTTTTTATCCGCACCCCTCTCCCCCTAAAGATAGCTGGAATCCGAAGCCACAAACCTTTGTCGGCGCCCTTTGGAAAATGAAATCCGAAGGGTTCATTTTTTGTCGGTACCTTTGCAAGATTTGTCCGAATGGTCCAACTTTTGTCGGGTTCTTTTGAAGAAAAAACCCGTCGCCGAACCCCCTATTGGAAATCTCGCATCGCTAAAAGTTACGAAACTTTCGAAAATCGGGCCTAAAGCTAATGTTCCCTCTTTTGAATGTGCGAAAGTCAGCCAAGTAAAAGAGTTGCCGCTTTCAACCCTCTTGGATTAAAAGCGGCAACTCATTTTTTGCCTTTCGGCAAAAATGCCTAATCTTTGGTTACATATTGATTTTGTTTTTGTGTGGTAGATTTTCCTCCCTTTCCCGCAGCACATCGTTGATCTTTTTATGAACTCACTAGCCCCGGACTATCCTCAGTTTGAAATGGGGAGCCGCTTTGTTCGCTAATTCACAACTTTTCCCTCCAAATTCTCAATAATGTTTTATTTTTTGTAGTTTCAGACAACTAGGATACTAATAGCAACATTCTGTACTTTAATTTTTGTTTTTGTTGTAAGCAATAATAGTTGTTGGATGCTATTGGCTTGCCATTTCTAAATGAAATAAAATAAATGGCTGGCTTTTATCTCCCCTCTTTCTATCAAGTATTTTTCTCTGTATTTTATTTGTTTTTGACATGGTTTCAATTGTCTTACACAGGCAGACATGTTTATTGACGAAGAGAGAATAAAAATTTACGCCTTGCTCGCTGGCGCAATGGTATGGCCGTTGACACGTGACACAGTTAACGTTTGCGAAGGACTGGATTGGAAAAGAGTACTTGCCGTTCATTTCTGGTAAGGAAATTGTTGGGGTGGAGGGGGGAGGGGAGAACTGGCGCCTAATGAAACTGAAACCGCGAAAAAACAACAACAACAACAACAACAACATGATACTATTTGTTTTGTATGTTGTTCTAACTTTTTAATCTGTGGTTGAAATCCTGAGGTGTGACTTTTCTAATGAAACCTCTTCAGCAGTACTTTCACATGGTACTATTTGTTTTGTATGTAGTTCTAACTTTTGAGTCTGTAGATGAAATCCTGTGGTGTTACCATTCAAATGAAACCTCTTCAGCAGTACTTTCACATGGTGCTATTTGTTTTGTATGTAGTTGTAACTTTTGAGTCTCTGGATGAAATGCTCTGGTGTTACCATTCAAATGAAACCTCTTCAGCAGTGCTTTTGTACAGTACTGTTTAAATCTTAAGATTTAACAAAAAGCAATTTAGATTTTTTTTAAATTTTAACTTTGGCAACTTTTAGGAGTGAAAGGGTTAACAAGCTTTTTTTTCACTTGTCAGGTATTGCTGTTCACCGACATCTTCAATACAAGATGCATTGAATGTGTATGAAGCTTCTTTCAAGGCAAGTCGGTTCTTTTTGAGTAGCTTGCTTTGTTTACGTAATTACTTGACTTAGCACATAAATTGTTAGACTTCTTCACCTGTGGCCTTCCTAGTTGTAGTGAGCACAGACTTAACGAGGGTATTCTTGAAAGAATTCAAACTGAAATATCTTTTTACCATGCAGGGAAGCTCCAGTTATGGAAAATATGGTGCCCCTCCTCGGCCACCCTTTATGGAAGAAAACGACGAAGATGAAGATGAAGAAAACAACTTCATGACGCGAGATACGTGTTACCATCTGTTAAAACTTTACTGCAAACGATCTCATAGACTTGAGCGACTTCTTTCACCATCAACCTCTACTGCTCATCAACTTGACTTCAGGTTGAGGTAAAAATCTTTATTACACCTTGTTTACACCTTGTTTGTTTTCCCTCCCCACCCACAAATTTTGCATAAGCATCATCTTAACTCAGTTTCTCTTGGAACGACTGTAATACCCTGGAGAAATTGAAAACAAATGTTATGCATTTTTTGGGGGGCGGGGGTGGGGGGAGGGGGAAGAGGCAAACGAAGTGTATTGTGGGACTAAATGACGTTATCAAAATTCAAATTGCGAATTGCGGGAAATTTTCTTTCCAATTGTTAGAAAAGCTTCTCAAATACAAACTTTATTTGAGCACGTTGTGACGCAACTTGGCACTACAGGGCTCAAAACAACTTTAGGACGGTGGCCGGACACGATGACCGGCCAAAGAAAGTTTTGCTCGTTCAAGTCTCCTCTGTTTGTTCTAGAATAAGAGTCTGCGTGATCGGTCAACATGACCGGAGAGTAGAGCTTTTGGCCGGTCAAGACGTTATTCTGGCCGGTCAGTGTTCGTTGACCGGCCGTTATTCACCCTGCACTAAGGTAATTAAGGTAATCGTGTAAATACATGATAAGACATGATAAATTTTCTTTGTGCAATAATATCTCTGTAAGTGGTGGAAAATATACAGTTCTAGCTGATTCACAATCTCTTTGTGTTTTTCTCTTTTTTTCTCTCATCAGTTGGCATCTGTATCAGGTCTTACAGTCTCTCGAGTACACGCATCTCTCCCAGTACCACGCGGGCGTGTTACACAGTGGTTTTGCCGCTCAGTTGGAGGGACTGGGTTTGTGGCACTGGGCTGCCTTCGTGTTGTTACATATACAAGACTTAGACAAGTACGTTTAGATCTCTCACGACTTGGTCCTTAGTAGCACTTTCTGCAAATAACCCTCATTCTCCACGAAACAAACTTTGAGATGTGAAATGGGTTTTTAACGTCATACCTGTGCAAAAGATAAACTCACTGAACAGGAACCCCTGAGCGCCTGCTAATGGTGTTAGTGTTTTTGAATTTGGCAACCCTGTGCATGTTTCCTTCGGTGCTTTGTAAGTGTAAGATAGTAAAGTCATTTTTCGTAATGGAGGATAACGTGTCTATTTTTTAATCTAATATTGCCAGGCGAGAGAACGCTGTCCGTAGTCTTCTTTGTCGTCACTGCTGCTTGTCAGCGGATTACCAAAATGTCGAGAAAGAGCGCTTTATGTTAGATGACTTAAAAATCCCTGCTGAATGGATACATGAGGCTAAGGTGACGTGAAACTCCTTGTATTTAATGTTTGTATTGCCAAGATACATTTGTATTTATTTTTCGAGGTGTAAGCACTTGTAGATCTGTCTTCTTGACTTCAACTCGTATATTATGTTTCACGATGTCATTATATTACCAATAACCCTACAATTTATAATATTGAACAGCATGAAAACTTGACCTAACATACCGTCACCTTCCAGTCTGACTGTTTAATACATAAGTAAACGAAGCGAACTAAATGGCTTTACATAACAACAAAACTTGGCCAACAGGGTTATAGCCAAGAAAAAATCGACCATTTTTTTAGAATGGTGCATGCGAAGCAGATTTAAATTCTGTCAAGTGCTTCCTGAAAACATCTTTTGAGAGGCGCTACTCCACGAAGCGTTATGTTATTCGCGATGTGATGTCTGATATGAAACTTTCTCAAGAAAATTAGTAGTGGCCGTTTCCACCGTTTGTACCCTATTTTGCCCAAAAATGTGGGGGAAAAGTGGGATGCTAACTTCGGTGTTTCAGAAAGTGACAAGAAGTGCCGTAGTTGAAAGGAGACTTTTTCCCATTACTTTCAGGCGTTGCGTTCGCGCTACGAGGGTCGAACTCGAGAGGAAGCTTTTCATCTGGTTAAGGCGCGTCATTGGAGTCTGGGGCATAACATTGTATTGCGCGGCCTCGTCAGTGATGCGATCATCAACGGTGAGAATTTGAACAATTCTTTTATGTTGCCTGGACGATGTGTATTGTAATTCATTGTAATTCAACGTTTTAACAAATTAATTCCTGTTGTGTTCTTTTAGGGGAGTATGACATTTTGAAGGCCTTGCTTGGAGAAATGGAACCGAGAGATCGTAGCTCCACCGTGAGGGAGTGGGCGACAGGAGGACAGGTTTGTCATAAGTCCATTGTCATCCCCGTAGCTGCAATCGTTGTGGTCAGCGCCACGAGTCGAGAGCTCTTGCAGATCTGGGGGGGGGGGGGGGGGGGGGAATGTACTTGCGTTTAGAGAAGTTTCCGGTTTAGTTCCGTAAACCAAGACTATAACAACACAATCCAATAAACAACAAAATGAGACACTCAGACATCGGAGGATACAGCTGTGGTGGAGCGCGGGAAAACTAGTCTGAATAACGTGAAGACCTTGGCACAAGATTCTCAGCCAATGAGATGAGGAGGCCAGAAATAGCCCAGTTAATGGAGACCTTAAGATGTAACCTTTTCTACATGCTGGTGTACGGGAACGGGTACAATTAAATTCCCCGGGAGAAACGCTTGGTTCCCGCGGAATCAAGTAAAACCAATACTACCACATTTGGGTAAACATGGTCCCCATTAGCATATACACGTGGTAAACATGTTCCCCTTGCTGCACTCGTCGGCAGAAACGGTGTATTTTAATTCCCCAATTTCCAGTCGCGTTCTCATCTTTCTGCTCTTTCATACAAGGTATTCTTGGATTACCTCGCACTTATGGAAAAGTTTCAAGACATTGCCAAGGTAACACAAACATATTTTTGTCCCCATTATTATTGTTATCATCATCATCCATCATCGTCATCGTCATCATCATCATCATCATCATCATCGTCATCATCATCATCATCATCATCGTCGTCGTCATCATCATCATCATCGTCATCATTATCGTCATCATCATCGTCATCGTCGTCGTCATCGTCATCATCATCATCATCATTATTATTTAACATTGCAGTATTTCATTGGTTTCTCATAATATATTATTGATAAAACTTAGACATTTCACCGTACTTAGTGAAAGGAGAAAAGAAGAAATATTACCCCAAACGACAGTGCATGATTTCCCTATTAACTTCCCGGACTGGCTGAACCATTTTCCCCTTATCTTCTTTTGTTTTCATTACAAAAGCCATATTTTGCGTAAGAAAGTAAAATTTTGGCAGATTACGGTAGTTGTGTTCAAAATAACGTCATCGTTGAGTCTGCGTGCTTTAGTGATCCAGAATGTACGACAGCGGTAATTAACAACTGTCTTGCGTTGTTGCAGGGCAAAGTTGTAGCAACAAAGTATGATCTGGAAGATATTCATGCTGAGGTCTCCTCCCTCTGCACAAGAATCAACAGTTTGCCATCCAACACAAGCAGGGACTTGTAAGTGATTGTTTTGCATCGAATGGCCCTGTTTTTTTTTAACTGTTTATGATGTTGTTTGGTTCATGATGTAGGAAGTTGGAAATTCGTAGGCGGTAAAGGGAGGGGGGTCTTAGTTCAGAGTCACCCAAAGACATGGTATTGGGGGATCGTTTTAAACTTGAATTCCTTTAGAAACTGAGGGATTTTGGAACTCAGAAATACTGTATTAAACAACAGTACCTTTTATTGCTGTCTTTTACTGACCCCTGGGCGTTGATGTGAAAGATAAATGAAAGAAACAAACGCATTGACTGTAATCTCTAAATTCCATTCTTCATAAAGAACAATGGCCATAAAAGTTGATTTTCATTGAATAGCACTTTAGTGTCCGCCTTGAAGTTGTGGCAAAAATATTATCCTGGCAAACTGATAGCCGTGTACTCTTCTTCCTCTACAGGTTATGCCAATACGATATGGCTAAAATGTGCGCAAATTTTATGAAGATCGTCATGAAAGAGCTGGTAAGCGTGCTTTACATTTTAAGAACAAACTTCTCTTGTAACTGTTGATAGCATGGATGAAGTATGGCTTTTGTGGCGGAGATTACTTCTTTTGCCACTCATGAAATTGTCACACTTCAGCCCTGGAAATCACGGACCTGGTCAGATTGCTGTCAAATTCTTCTATGTCCTTATAATTGGTAATTTGATTCATTTTTAGACGGACCTAACAGATGAAGGGGAGGCTCTTTTGCCAACACATATCCTAGCCCCTCACGTGACCCGGTTGCCGATGCCCGAGGACTGTTCTCTGGCGGAACTGCGTCAGCTGGTCCCAAGCTATATCACTGAAATAACAGCTGGCCATTGATGTCGAAGAATGTCGCGAACCGTGATGAAGAAGGCTGAAGAATGTGCGCATGCTCAGGTCACAGCGCGAACTAGAATGTGCCCAACGAAGAAATGCGGGTGTGAGGATGGTATTGGCCACTTTGAGGTTGCGCGGGGTACCGGGTCGAGATGGTTGTCAAAGTGCATTGTGGGACTGTTTTGGGGACGAATTTGCCGCCATGTTGAAAATGCGTCCTGAAAAACAGTCCCACAATTCATTTGACAACCGTGTCGTCCCGGTCTCCCGCGCAACCTCAAAGTGGCGAGTGCAAACCTAGCTGTTTGAAGAGCCTACCGCAGACTCAGTCTTGCGTTTGAATAAATGAAAAAGACCCCATGGAGATGACAGTGAAATTATCTTCTTGGTATGACTTTCGACGAGTTCGATATCTTTGGAACTTTACAGGATCGTGCATCGCAAAAAGAACAATCGCGTTACGGTTTGAATTGAAACCCAAAACAGGCACTGTATTGTAGAAACATAACTTAGTTTTCATTGAATATTTCATAATTCTATCAGTTAAAAGTTAAACTTTTCCTCAGTTAACCATTTTTGTAATTCTTCTTGTTTTGGTTTATGTCTATTAATCCATGAAGTAGATAGCTGCATTTTGTTTGAACATTGATTCTAGAAAATCTGCGGAAGTGTCGTAAGGAGTTTTCAACTCCTTATGAGTTTCTGGTAACCTGAAGGTTACTCCCTTTTTAAACAATGTGATCCAACTTGTACAATTCATGAAATATTATTAAATGAATACTGAATTTTATTGATTTGTCCAATAACCTGCTGAATTCATCATAGTTGACTTTATATTGTTTTGTTTGTCCAGCTTGCGTAGGTTTTAGGTTGGGGGTGGTGAGGGTGGATGTAGGGGAAAGAGGATGAGTTGGTCGGGGTACAGGGAAGGAAAAGAAAATGGGTCAGTCTTGGTGGGGTTAGGGGTGAGGGGATGAGTAAGTTTGGGTAGGGGTAGGGGAAAGGAGGTGGGTTGCCAATTTGGGGCTAGTTGGCCAAACCAACGGGTACTATAAACTTTTCGCATAAAAGTGCCGTTATATTCACTTTAATTACAACGTTACTTTGGTGATGTTTTTTTGACGATAAACAAGGCGCTAATTAATTTTGCCAAAATTCAAACTTGCAGTTTATCCTTGAAGAACAGTCAAATCTCTTGGCTATCTAATAAACCGTGGCATTTTAGCTTTGCACATTGAAGGATTACCTAGCTGGGTGTCCTGTGCGAGATCTAGCGGCCCTGCATGAGTAGGCCGGTTTCGAATAGACCTTTTTACCGATACGGCGGCCATATTGAATTAATTCGATTTAAGGAGTATTATGGGATGCCCAGGGGACATTTTTTCTTAAAATTTTCTTAGAATAAGATTGTAATGGGAAAAAAGATCCTTATGCCGTGTTTGGATGTAATAATGATCGCCTTTTTCTAGTTTAGTATTAAAAATAGTCTTTCACTGTATATTTCTCGGGAAAAGGGCGATCATCATATACGTCAAAACACGGCACAAGGATCTTTTGTCCCATTAAAATCTTATTCTAAGAAAACTTTACGAAAAAATGTCCCGAAAAGCGCTCGAAAATACAAACGAATGTGCTCATGCCCCCTGGGCATCCTATAATACTCCTTAAATCGAATTAATTCAATATGGCCGCCGTATCGGTAAAAGGTCTATTATCTAAATTCATACTTGGCTCCGAGGCTGAGAGGATTAAAACAAAAGAAATGAATTATTTATCTGTGTATCTCAATACCAGTTCTTTTGTTATACCCGTCAACCTCGAAACCAACACCATCGAAATTTGCCCTTTTTCCGCTTGAAACGTTCCTCATTATCTATTCAAGGTAACTGAACTTCACGAACGCTCTTGATTGCATTTCTGGAGTTTTCCTTTGTCCTTGCGCGAACACTTTTGTGTTTCTACTAACCGGAAGTGGTTTTTTCTTACATAAAAGTTGTCATTTGTCGCCAAGAATGATCAACTTAAAACTTGTAACGTACAGAAGTGAACGCGATGGGTAAGTTTTGTGAAAGTTCGAAACCGGAAATCTAAGTTACGGAAGTAGTTTACCTCATCCACCTTACACGTCATCAGCCCTTATGGCCATATTTGGATGAGAATCGTCCCTTCCCTAAAGAAAAATAGAGTGTTGTCCTTTCGCTCGCAACGGTTCATCGAGGGCGTACGTTGATTTTCGATAGAAAAAAAATCAATATTTGAAATGGATCCAAGCAGCTTTGACAACATTAAACGAGCCGTCCAGTCAAAAAGTTTCAAGGACGAGAAATTGGATGCGATTCGGTCAACTCTTTCCTGCTCATATGGTTATTTGTCTGGTGAACAAGTCGCTCAGCTGGTTCAGGAGTTCGCGTTCGATGACGATAGGTTAAAGGTGGTTGAGATTTGTGCTCCGCGAATGTACACTTTATCTTGTCAGCAAGCAGCGACCATAATGGGCGTTTTCTCCTTTGACAAATCCAAGACTAAGGCGTTGGAGTTGATTGTTTGCCACATCAATGACAATAACTTAGCCGCTTTAGACAGCGTGCTTAGCTTCTCAAATGACCGAGATCGAGCGAGGGAAATTCTTATGAATCGCTCTGCTATGGGGCCACCGCCCAGACAGCCCGGACTTCCGCCTCAATCAGGAGCTTTCCCAGGCACCGGAGGTTTCCCGGGTGCCGGAGGATTCCCTGGGATGCAACCTCAACCCGGAGGATTTCCTGCACCAGCACCGTTTCCGGGAGCATCACCATACGGTGGGCCAAGCCCCTATCCAGCACCAGGACCATACGGGGGATACCCCGGAGCAGCTTCTCCACAGTATCCAATGGGCGCAGCTCCCCCTCCTACTGGTACTCCTTATGGTGTCCCACCTCCAGGGGGCTACTATCCACCCCCTGGGGGATATCCTCCACATGGGTATCCCTATCAACCTAGATAGAGGAACCGTTTGTTTGTTTAGGTGAAAGTAGTTCAAATTAGCAGTTTAGCATTTTTAATAAGACTTGTTTTGACATACTGTGTTCCATAGTTATCAGTTGTTTTACTGTCAAACTAACAAAACCGTGAACAAAATAAACAGTGTTTATTGTGTTGGGAGTAATCCCAGCAAAGATCAGGACGTGCAAGCTAGCCGAAAAACTGCTTTTTCTTGGGCTTTAAGCCCTGTGCAAACGGATGCAACATTGTTGGCCAATAACCCCAACGTTGTTGGATGTTACTCGTTGTGTCTGTTTGCATACGCTGTTACATGTTGTTGTATGTTGCTGGTAGTTGTTTCGCGTAGTTTGAAACTGGTAAAACTTTTAGCCACATGCAAACAAACACAACAATTCCCAACATTGTCAAGCCAACAAGGTTGGGAGTTGTTGTGTCTGTTCGCCTGTAGTTTTCTCATGCCTGATTGAATTTTTTTAAACGCAATGACATTCCAGAAATATTTCTGGGGTTCACAGTTTTGTTAGTTTTACAGTTACATAATGAATACTAATAATATATAATGATATCAATATTTTGCTGTGATTCCTTTTACCTGTTGTACAAAAATGCCAACCTCTGTTGATGTAAAATCTGGATATTTATCCTTTGGACCACCCCTGCTCCCTCATCAACTTGCCCCACCCCTGATACACAATCAACTCAGCCTTCAAATCAGTTTGTCATAGACAAAATAGTGTTTACAGTGTTGATGAATGCTTATAGTTGCCGATGGTCATAGATGCATATAAGTATTGTCAGAATGCTAAACGTAAATTTTTTGAAGAGCCTAATTTTGTGAAATATTGGGTTTACGGTAGACCATACTACCAATAGATTAAAAGTATCGCACTGCTGTCTTCAGCTTGTTTATTCACACACGTTTTTTTTCTTTTAGTCATTCATTATGCTAGGGGGGCTAGTTAATTTCATTTGGGAGATTTGAGGTCCCATGTAGGTAAATATTGGCAATGAGTTGAGTTCTTATTGTTTCTTTGATTTGAACGATCTGTCTGTATTTCCACTCTAGCCTCCTCTGCCAGCAGTAACATAATGAATACATTCTTGACATTTCTGCACCTCTATGAGGATTTACATTTTGCCTAAAATAAAGGATCTTTCTCACATTCCACTCCAGAAATTCCTCCAGTGAGCACAAACAATGAAAGGAGATTGAGGCTTGGATGGACAGTTTTACACAAATCACTTTCTTTTGTCATCCCAAGCCATTGTTCAGAGGAATGTGGGAATAGACTGTTCTGGTGAATATTTCCTACCTGTAATAAGAGTGTGTTAAATACATTGTCTGTAGATTTAAAAATTCTTCCGATATTTTATTTGTATTGATTTTTTTTCAATACTTATAATTATAATTATATTGATTTGATTATTTTTTGCTGTGATTTCGTTTTACCTATTATACAGAAATGCCAACCTCTGTAGATGTAAAATCTGGATATTAATTTTATCGTTTGGACCACCCCTCCTCCCTCATCATCCCTCCCCACCCCTGATACACAATCAACTCAGCATTCAATCAGTTTGTTGCAGACAAAATAGCGTTTACAGTGGTGATGAACACGTATAGTTGCCAATGGTTATAGATGCATATAAGTACTGTCAGAATGCTAAACGTAAATTAGTTGAAGAGCCTAATTTTGTGAAATATTGGGTTTACGGTAGACCATACTACCAATAGATTAAAAGTATCCCACCGCTGTCTTCAGCTTGTTTATTCACACACGTTTTTTTTCTTTTGGTCATTCATTACACTAGGGGGGCTAGTTAATTTCATTTGGGAGATTTAAGGTCCCATGAAGGTAAATATGGGATTTTCTCTGTACCCAGGAGACTATCAGTAACTGTTAGAAGAGAGTTGGTATTTGTGTATATAATAATTATTATTATTTGAGTTAAATTAAATGCACTTCATTCAATAATATGCCAACATTTCAGATTTTGAAATGTGAGAGAATATTACAAGAGTTAGTCTTTATTAATAATAACCTTATTCAGGAGGTCAGATACACTAAGACATTTACTCATCATTTGTGTTGCCTTCCAAAACACAGAAGAAAGTGAAATATTCAAAAACATTAATCAAGTATGAAAAGTAGTTGAGGTACAAAATACCTTTCATGCTAATAGTTTCTCTGTCAAATTGTCATAACTTTTAGCAAAAGATAGCTTAAAAAGGCTCCTAGTGAAAAGAGAGATGCTGATATCAAGGAATAATAACATTCAATTGTAGGACTTTTGTTTGTTTACTAAGTACTTAATATGACCAATTGTCCATAATTTCATCAAAAAAGATTTGTGCCCTTCATTGGCCTACCCAGAAAGGAGTTGCATGCAATCAATGTAGTTATCATTGCTCATGGAAATTTGTAAATGTCCTATTTAACAATTAGTCGCCGAAGGCGACGTGAATATCGGCGAATAGTCACCGAGATGAAGTCGAGGTGACTATTCGCCAATATTCACGTCGCCTGAGGCGACTAATTGTTTTAGTATAATTACATTGATGATTATTCGAGAAAATAAAATTATTGATCAATTTCCGACCCCGAAACATCAAAAAATCTGGCTGCCATTTTGAAAACTGCTAGCCTTCAATGCTATAATCACCGCGCGGTGATTATAGCGGGATAGTGCGAAGCTCCTAGCCAATCACAGCGCTCTATTTTCGATAGTCATAGATGTAATTATACTAATTAACAATTAGTCGCCGAAGGCGACGTGAATATCGGCGAATAGTCACCGAGACGAAGTCGAGGTGACTATTCGCCAATATTCACGTCGCCTGAGGCGACTAATTGTTTTAGTATAATTACATTGATGATTATTCGAGAAAATAAAATTATTGATCAATTTCCAACCCCGAAACATCAAAAAATCTGGCTGCCATTTTGAAAACTGCTAGCCTTCAATGCTATAATCACCGCGCGGTGATTATAGCGGGATAGTGCGAAGCTCCTAGCCAATCACGGCGCTCTATTTTCGATAGTCATCGATGTAATTATACTAATTTGTTTTAATCAATCAATCAATCAATCAATCAATCATTAAAATAAATCAGTCAATCAATCACTTTTTTTCGTATTTTTCTCTTCTTATTTTTTCTGATGCTTTCTTCCAGGGAGTGGGGAAGGAAACTACAATCCCAAAATGCCTACACATGTATGTATCCATAACAGGCTAGGGTATCTACGAGTTTATTTCAGACTGGTGCCTATGGAGAAAACGCTTTCCGTAGCCTGATATAAACACGAGAGGGGTTGGGAGAATTCGAGACAGTTATGCAAACCCGAGAAGAAGTCGAGGGTTTGCATAACTGTCAAGAATTCTCCCAACCCCTCGAGTGTTTATATCAGGATATGCAAACACAGGAAAAACGTTTTCTATTGCTTTTATAAAATAACTTTCCCCAGAAAAAAAGCAAAACTCCTTTGTTTAAAGCATTGATTAAAAGAGAAATTCTTACCAGTCGCAAAGTCTTGTACACGAAGCTTGTACGCGTAATCAGTCTTTGTTTTGCAAAAAAGATGCTTTCCAAAATACGGGTTTTTCTCGCTTAGAATGTCAGCTTAAGCGAAAAAAAATTGACACACCTTCTTTGTAACTATTTTCCAAGTTTCAGCCGACGAAGGAATGGGTAAATAGAGTAAACTTGTCGAGTTTTGAACTGGACAACTTTCTCAGATTCGTGCTTGCGTGATTAGCGCGCGAAAAACAAAACATCTTGACGTCAAAACCATGTTTACATACTCTCATGCAAACACTCCTCTCGGCCAATCAGAGCGCGCGTACTATCTTAGTTATTTTATAAATGTTAATGCAAAAGGTTATGGAGCTAGAAGTGGTTCTTTTAGGTTTTGCAGCATAAAAAGAGATCCTGTCCCCTTGACTTTCCGTAAATGTTCAATTCCATGGAAACAGGTATGTGTTATTAAAGGATATGTATTGAAGAATGAAAAATGTTAATGGATTTTTATCTTCCGATATAATCGCCCCCATTCTGTTTGGCCTGTCTCTCATTATAAGCTGTGCATTTGGTGTCTAATTGTTGGGATTGACTGAAAATTCTCGCATCACTTTATTAGCCAATCAAGAGTAAGAGCAAAAGCCAATCACATTATGCCTATTTTCCCATGCTTGGCAATGAGTTGAGTTCTTTAATTTGAACGATCTGCCTGCATTTCCACTCTAGCCTCCTCTGCGGGTAGCTCCTTTTGTAACGGTTACCGTGAGGAGACTGCGAACCAGAAAAGGAGTAAAAAAGAAGAGTTCACTATCGCTCCCCTTTTTCTCCCCATTCCCCCACGCGTTCTCTTCAGCTGGAAAGAGATGTCTGTCAGGAGGAGGCTATGTCCACTCAATACACATAGCAATGACCTCAGCTGAATACTTAATTTTGAACCTAGAGGAAAATCAATATCAGCACATGAAAGACCACAGCCTAGTCACAGGGAGCTATTTTAACGGTCATTTCTGGACTCTCCCGTGAGCTATGACGTCATCGAGAGTTAAGCCTGTTTCAAACGTCGTGCTAGTGCCGTGCTAAGCTAGTTCGACTGTAGCTCGACTGCAGCACGACACTGGCACGACTTGGTTTCAGATGTCGAATTTATTTAATTCAGTCGAATAGGACGGCTGTTGCCAAAAACAAAACACAATAATAAAAAAAACGGTTCAGCAAACTTTTAAAAGTATTCTAATGCATTTGCAATTTATGAATTGAGTTCGGCACGGCAGTAGCACGACTTGGTTTCAAACGTCGCGCTACTGCCGTGCTAAAGTGGAATTTAATTCGATCAATTGAGTTCGGCACGGCAGTAGCACGACGTTTGAAACGGGCCTTACTGGCCGATCCTTTCCCAGACTTCGCGAGAACAACCGGGCAAGAGAGCTACGCTGGGAAGTCCACTCTTGTTTGGTAATATAATGCCAAGTTTTGTCAGGTTGCGAGCTAAATGAAGGGACAAAAAAGTTCAAAACTGGACGTTTGTTGTCTGGAGGCCATAACCTTAGTCAAAAAAGGACAATTAAAGGTAAATTAGACCAAAGACTGACAACAGAGTTCTAGTATAATAAATTTTAATTTCCTTATTTAATGCAACGTTTCGTTTAGCTTAGTTTTGATATTTTCTCCACACTTGTCCCTATAGCTTTCCAACAAATCACGTTCTGGACGCCTTGTCATTGTCAGCACATCAACCCAGGGTTAATCTCATCTTCTCTCAACATTTGTTTTCCGAGCTGCCCACATAGGCGAGAGAAATTCTTCACAATCCTTTCATGGCCACAACTAGATTTCTTAGGATCCCCCTCTTCAATATAACAAGCGATGAATTCCTGCACATCGTGACACATGTTTGAGTCTTGCGCCATCTTGTCGAGGAAACGCTTAACGCACTTTCGGTGGAGAAACCGTGCGCAAGCCGGACAGGTATCATGACCTGAATAGGAACAGCAACGATGGTTCTTTTTTAGTGGTAACCTCAGGGACATTAGAGTATTTTAATACTATCCCTCAGCCCATGAAGCACTAGTGCGAGAATTTCCGCGGGTAGAATCTTCTGATACTTGCATGCAGCCTGGGTAATGGGCTCCTGATATTTCGAATATTCAAGTTGCTTAAAGATTTTCCCTCACCAAATCCTCAACTTGGTAGGACAACGGTTTTTGGTCCCAGGAAGTATGAACTATTTTGGCTATAAATAAATATTTAGATTAACGAGGAAGATCGTTGTTGTATTTTTTATCTAGTTTAAGGAACACTTACCAACATAGCTTTGTAGGCTGGCGGCTGAAAAGTAAACCAAGAAAGATTTGTCAAAATCGAGTGTACAATGAAAAGATCATCTTAAACTGGACCACTTTAATAAGAGGGCGATTAAGGCCTGGAAGCATTCACAGATCATGCCCACGCGTAACTAGCGCAGATAACCCATTCGAGGTAACACTACAAATAGTTTGTGAGACGAACTTATGCAGCGCAAAGCACCAGGTGGTAGGGGTAGGGAGCCGCCTCTTGCTACCGATGTCTACCCCCACCCCCCTCGTACTTTCACATTCGTCCATTTTTTGTGTTGAGCGAATACAAAATCCAAGAGTGAAAAAAAAAAATAATGAAAAAAGGGTCTTCATCACCCGTTAGGGAGCCGCCGAGCTCCAACACATTTAACCTAACTTCCAAAATGTCGGGGGAATTTTTTGTTATTTTTTCCTCTTACCATTTAAGGCCTTTTCAAGTTTTCTAATCCGATGTCCACAGCACACAGCACATTTTTTGTCCATCACACCATGTTGCAGGACGACCGAGCTATACTGTACAAGCCAGGTACCCGGCTCTGGACGACATTTCTTAAGAGATTTCCATAAGCAGTCCATAAAAGTCTGTTGACAACAATGATACACAACGATCAATAATGATGAACCTAATATTCACTCTTGACTATTTTAAACACGTGTTCTCATTTCCTTATTCTTTTCTCTTGCAAAGGGGTGGAGATACGAGTAAGAAGCTTCTCCATCTCTTATCTCTTTGTGGCTAAAGCTGAAAAAGACCCCTAAACCTCGACCACCTAAACAGTGTCACGGCGGTTTGCTTTACTCAAAACTCTAGAGCAATACCTTCAAAAATAAAATTAAGTGTTTCTATCCAGAGTTCAGGTATTAATATAGCAAGGATAGAAGAAAAAAAATATCACCATGGATCTCCGAAGTTTCTCTGAAGTGCAATTTTGCTTCGCTTTTGACTAAAGTGAGAAGGTGGCAATCAGAGGAGGTGACAAACAGTCTGAAAAATGCCGTCCTAGACCTATAAACACTCACAGCAACCGTTAAACCTTGCCGTGACGAGAGCTGGAGAAAACCTGTTCGAAAAAAAAAGAAGGACTGAACTTCACGACAGTATTTAAAAGGTTCGATACTCAGTTAAGCTTAATTAATACCTGAAGAGCTGTGCAATAAACATTTTTCTTGTCCTCAAAACTTTGAGTCCGTCCAGCATTGATTGCGCGCCTGCTGGCGTTCAAGAAAACGTTTTTGAATTCACGGTTACATTTCTTGATTTCGTCATACTCGTCGCACGGAAGTCCTGGTGTAGTTGGGGAAAGGGTGGTATTGACGGTAGGAGTATCTCCGCCAAAACAGCCATGAATCGTGATGCAAAGGAAAGAAACCAGGAGAAGCAGAGAAATTGACGCCATTGTCAAGCTTGGAAGGTCTCTAAACCAGTACCCGGCCAGCAGTGGTTTCTCCAACTAAACCAGCAGCTTAAAAGCAAATTGAAAAACTTTTTTCTTATTCAGTTTGTATTGTTATTATATCATCCCCATGTATGTATTGGCTTGATCTAATTCTTTTTTTTAGTTAATTTATTTCTGACAGTATACAAGTTGTTAATTTTAGTTCTCGAGCTAGAAGTCAGAAATTCTGTGCGAAAAATCATTAACTGATGTGATTTAAAAAAGTATTGGAAAATAGCTGACTATGTTTTGATCTTACATTATTACGGTAATGTTTTTTTTTTTTTCAAGGTTAAGTTTCGTGTCCGAGTTCTTAAAAAATTCGCAGTTACTTACTGCGTGTGCTATTTTAGACAACCAAAATTTAGTGAAAAGATTTTTCAGATTTTTAAAAAATGTGATGAACACACCACGTAATGTTTCCTCTTTTCATAATGTAGTCCTTATGATACAAGATTTGTTTTTTAGTGACGGTTATACCGTAGTCGTAAAAGGCATTAAAGGTTATGCTTTCAAATTTTCCTAACGCGTAAACTCAATAGAAACCAGGCACACTGACTCGAAAAAAGACGTTGTAGAGAAGCTAAAGAAAAGGAAAATATATCAATTTTTGTTTGAATTTCCATTCTAGTTGTTACCTCTTTCGTTGAACTCTGATAAGAGTTTGCTTGAATGGACTCCGTGAAAATGTACAGATGGATCTGTAGAATACTTTTTCCTTTATAGCCTACTACGCAATTACGAGGAATAAAAAATCTGAAGAAGTACTTGAAATCCATTGTCCGATACAAAGAAAAATCAATTAACAACAGTAAACGCTTATCAATAAATATTAGTTGCCCATAACATCAATAGGAAATGCTCGTTATGGCCTTACCTTTTCACGCTATTTAAAAGTCAATATCTAGGATCCTCTTGAATTTGAAAACAATTTTAATTGACAGGCGAACTTGACTAGAGAACTTTTACGTCAAGAGGTTCGCTATTGTGGGTTTACTTAAACCAGACATGCATTATAAATTTAGTGAAAGTGCTCTTATACAATAACGGACCTTCCAGACTGCCAATTTCTGCTCTTACACGACAGTCAGTTGTATAACCAACCACAAGTTAAGAAGCAGGGTCTAAGCCCTGGGGCTAAATTAAAGTTTTATACGGGGAGGCGCTCTCCGGACATAGGTCTAACCGCCTTACCCTTTTATATACCGGTTTGGACAGAAAAGGTGCCTCTTTCGTATACTTTATATTAACAAATGGTACCCCTTTCACATGCCTAGTTTAGAACTTTCCATCCCCTTTAACTGCTGGAAATGCACAGTCTTTAAAATATGACCCACGAAACAATAACAATATCTCGAATTTTTCATAGCCATAAAATGTATCTGTTATCCCGTTTGTGCTTGGCATACTGAAATGACAGATTTCTGTGCATACCTTTTCATATACTTCAACTTGTGAAATCCATGAAACCTCCTAGAAGTACCCCTTTCGGGCGGGGACTCCCAGTATAAGCCATTATAGGGAATATCCCCCTGGTTTCTAGGCTCTCATTGCTGTATTGACGATTAAAGTAAAATTAACCGGACATCTCCTATCCACCCTCTCCCCCCCACCCCAGTTCAGACATCCGCCACCGAGTGAAGAACTTTTTTGCACTTTATCTATTTAAATGTTCTCAAAACATAACCAAGAAAAGTCTTAATGATGCTGACAGTTTCGATGACTGACTATCTTTACTAGCCTGATGAATTTCTTCAAGAGTTTTTTCCACTTTCTTCTCTATTTTGAACCTCATCAAACATTTTCTCTTAGGGCTGTTAGTCCTTAGAGGATTCAATCTCTTTCTTTCCCCAGTCTCTCTAAACAAAACATATTATCCCAATATCACGGAAAATATTGGAGAACTGGTAGAGAGATGCTCAATTACTGCAGAAGACAACTTTTTTGTCTATTTTAATAACGGAAACATACTAAAGGATATAGTAGACAGTTTATTCATCCAATCTTTACAAACGTATTTTTGGGCGAAAAGGAAAAACGTTATCCTGATTTTTCAGTTGTAACTGATAAAATTCAATTAGGAGTAGCTGAAGCGAACCCTCTTTACGAACGTTAAAATAATCCATCTTTAGATAACAATCCAATTCAACAATATAGAGTGAACATAACAGTTTTTATCCTTCACTGATATCATGAACAATTGAGTTTTTAAGTTCATACAATTACTACCATCATTCTATTTAAGAATTGAAAAAGAAAGGAAGCAGAAATCTCCTACTCCTCTTTGAGGAGCTCTGGCACTTTTATCTTTTCGAAACAGACGTGTATCATTAGTCAAACTATCACGACATCAATTTGAGCAACAAAACTCCCTTATAGACTCATCACGAGAGGAAAGTTTTCCCATAACTGAGAGTTCATACAGTTCCACGCATCACTTAGCTTTATAAGCGGAGAAGCTTGCAGTCGCAGGCATTCACTTGTTGAATAATTTAGCTAACACATCTGCCGTGTTGTGACATGAAGCTAGACCAGTATCCCTAAGTATGCCCATCTGGAGAATCTAGACAGTTAGACAGTTTTCTTCTCTATAAATCTTCAAGCTTTTATCCTAACTTTTTTTCGAATCATAACAAAGGGCAAGGTGGCAATTTATAGCTGCAGTTTCAAGCTCATCTCTTTCGTCTCGCTTGGCGCTCCGCGTGTTCGGTTGCATACACATAACAACTGTGAAGCTGCTACTCTAACAGATGCCAAATTTTTCACGTCACTTTAATTTTCCTTTCAATTACATAACTTGTATTGGCTACTTCGATTCCGAAGAACTTCTCCTTCATCCACACATCCCTCACGCTCTTCGACGCCTTGCAAGCAGCTGACCTGGAAGATGAGATTATCAATTCATGTGGGCAAAAGTTTCGTTAATTAAAATTATATGCTAGGTGGATCTAACACCATGCAGGGATATTTTAATTGCCGAATATTTGAGTCTACACAAGACCAATCTCGTTCCCGACCCAGGGTTTTATCTGTTCCTTACTTTGAAATGGCCGGGAATAACATTGGGAACGAGTTTGTAATGCATACTTGATTTTAACGCAGCCTGTGTCAACTTGTAATTTATTTTGCCTTAATTAGCTAGAGTGCTATGGCAGAACAAAAGCGATAAACTGTGGAAAGTTAACCCTTAGTGTCAGCCCCTCGGGGGGGGGGGGGGGTACTCCCTATAATGTCCTATACCGGGGGGCTCCGCCCGATAGGGGTATCTTTTTCAGGCTTCAGGTATATGAAAGGGTGGGGAAATGTGTCATTTGGGTCTGTGAAAGGGCCCCCAAAGGGCTAACAGATGAATTTTATGGCTTTATAAAGTCGGGAAAACGTTCTGTATTTGTGATTGATTCCTATTTAAACGACAGTACATTTACAACAGTTAAAAGAGATGCAAAGTTCTAACCAAGGTATGTGAAAGGGGTACCATTTGTTAATAGAAGGTGTACGAAAGAGATACCTTTTTCGTGAAAAATGGTATATAAAAGGGTAAGGGGTTGGACCTCGGAGCAGAGCCTCCCAATATAAAAATTTGTTGAGTACCCCTCTGGAAGCGTCAGTGAGTGTTTCACTTCATTTCATGATTCTTTTATCTTCCGGTCTATCTTGAATGGCTAGTAATGATGTAGGCATTAGTATGCTGGTCCATGGTGTTCTGCATGATTGCATTACGTTTAAGACTCTTTTAAAAATGGGCTCCACCGTTCGAAATCATCTGTTCCTCTGTCTGGTGTTTGTTATTAGCTCATGCAGTAGGAAAACCTATTTAATTGTTGAAGGGGCAATGGCAGTAAACCCGTCCTGTACTTTTCCGAATTTCCTACAAGAATCTTGTTCTCAACCCAGCAAAATTTGTAGACGTTGGTTGCAAGGAAGACGGCGTGAAAATGAAGGAAATAATGCTTTCTACGGGAATGTAAACGCTGAGAGAAGTGAAGAATTGTCATGGATCTTTGAAGGAGGAAAGGTTCAAATAGTTGCTTTAAAGTCATCTCCTTCATGGATTTATCGACAGAAGTTTCAATGTTCGCAGAAGCTTGCTCCGCATGTCTTCACAATTTCATCTACGAAAGCTAGAAACAAGAACGATACAAGAGTGAGGTATTCCTTTGTAAAGTTTCGAAAAAGGGGACGAAATGTCATCGAATATCAACAGTCTCGCTGGAGAGAGAACAGTTCAAGTTTAACTTGTAATTCTCGGAGTCTAATTACCAATGTAAACCCTTTGATACTACGCAATATGCAAGAGCTACCCAGCTGTCCCGCTGAGCTGAATTGAGGATTTCAAATTATGCAACTCTACAACAGAAAAACAGATGAAAGCTGCTTTTTCAACAATGACAATGATACAGCCATATTCGAGTCGGACTGCTTGGGAATAGAGGGTCTTATTGTACAACTACCACTACGGAGAAACTGCTCCTTGAGGAGTAAGAAATCAGAAATTGGGCTGAACCGGCTCCGTTTTCTTTGCTACAGTACTCCGTGGAAGGATAATCAATTTACATATTTTGTAGTCAAACGACAACATTTTGGAAGAAAAGTATCCCAGGACAGCAAAGAGTCAGTCTTTCTTTGTGCTAGGTTCCAGAAAGCCGATGCAAAAAAAAGAAACGGAGGGATTCAAGTGGAATTTTTTGATCAACCAACATGTTGGCGGAATTCATCATCAGCAGGGTCAGTTTTCCTAAGCATACAAATCAGGAAAAGGATGACTTTTGAGCAACCAGCTAGGGATCCATCTGAGGTCAATAAAACAAAATGCACCTTCCCAAAAAAATTTCAAGGATTTTGGAGAGAAAAATCTCAACAGAATAGGCTTCAGGTAATGGTTATAAACGAGACTATAGTTGATATCTCTCCTTATGGGAAGTTCCACTGCAAGGATCGGTATTTCTTCCAGCACCAGGCTCCGTACAAATGCAGTTCAGTACTGACCGAGAAGTGGCCTGGTACTGGGCGCGCAAGATTCCACTTGAACGATTATTTGTTGTTGTCAAATTTCTCCAATGGCTGTCGCTCAAGAATCACGCGCTTTGGTGTCACTGAAGCAATCGGAAATGACGTGTTGATTTACAGACTTTCACAAAGTGTACCTTTTGAACGCAAAGTGAAAAATTCCGACCTATACTTTAGGTATCATATTCTGAAACAGTTCTGCTCCAGTTGGCTTCCGTATATAAAAGATCCTTATCCTATTTGGGGTCGAAATATCGAAAAAATCGCCATGCGGAAAAATCCAACCAGAATCAAACGGCCTTGTTTACTTCCAGCTCTTGGTAAAGGAATCTATCATTTTAAGTCGATGTACGCTGACCAAGATGAGTGCAGTGGACCATCTTCTCGTATCCAGTTTGGATGTGACAGCTCATTAACATTTAAAGTGAAGTACGATCCAAGTTGCCGAAAGTCTGACTTGTCGCTTACATGCGTCGGAAAGATCTGGAAAATTGGAGAATATTCCTTAGTTCAAGATACGAGGAGTAACATCACGAGCTGCGTGTTTTTCGATAAAGAAAACAACCATCTAATTCGTTTAAACTCCACCCAGTGTTCTGACCTTGAGTGGGGAAAACGGCCATGGGAAGAGAGAAACTTTGCGGAAAAGTTTTTTCTTCAGTATTATGGGAAATGCTCCTTTACAGCTGCAAGTGACTCTCCTGTAATTCGTATGCGAAATGGTTCACACAATTGTCGCACCTTTTTGGCGACTATAGCATCAACTTGTTTTTTAACCATGTATATTCTCTCTCATGTTA
Organism: Porites divaricata; assembly: GCA_038088405.1. Classification (NCBI taxonomy): domain Eukaryota; kingdom Metazoa; phylum Cnidaria; class Anthozoa; order Scleractinia; family Poritidae; genus Porites; species Porites divaricata. The sequence continues at coordinate 3,149,702 of JBBMOI010000005.1, forward strand.
TCTAACAAGAAAGGCGGATTTTATGGTCTCAACGAAATATATCTATTCTTTGTAAACATACTGATATGTTATATTTTGCTTAAGTAATTGCTCCATGTACACATTCGGTAAAGATATTTGGAAAAGTCACCGAGATTCTGACTGAAAATAAAAAGAAACACTTGTGAAGGCAGAACGACAAAGACAAACCAGTGAGGATCAGCCGGAACTTTAGTAGACCTGCCCACCCATTTTTTTTAGGGAAAAGCCCTGGGGACGAGGTTGGGATCAGTTAAATTTTGAGTACCAAATTTTAAAATTAAAACAGTAAACTGATCCTTACGGCAGGAAGAGTGGTAGAAAAAAATAAAACAAATTAAAACAAAAATAAGGTGGTAAATTATGTTTACCCGATATTTCGGTTTGCAACACAAACCTTTAACGGGGGCTGAAAGAACTATGAAAATAAAACTGGTCAACGCCCTCTTGAAACTGAGGAAGCCAATTTTTCGCACGCTTGGCAACAGATGCAAGCCTTCTCCTGTTTAGCGGACCCTCCTAGGCTATAAAAAGCATGGAGTCTGATCTGGAGTGACGTAAAATTAGCCCTTTTAGATTTCAATGTAACCCGTTCACGTTCTTTTGTTTGTTTTTTTTTCACAAATTTTTCCTCACTCCACACCCCTGCGCTAATGGTCAAGAAAATCCCCACGGTTTTTATTTCAGTACACGAGTTCGTTGATCCGAAATTTAACCTGCGTATTGCCCCTCCCCAATAAAACCGCTATATACACAGACTACTTTAAAATCTACGATGCAAGCTACTTTCTGACATAAAACAAGATTTTAAATTGGATTTGATCCCAGGTTTATTACAAATAATAAAAAAAATAATTAATTCATAACCACCAGGCTCGTATTTCATGATTGTCTCATGAAAGGGAGGACGATGCTCCCAGATGATGCTATGACCAAACTGGAGAAACAGCGCAATGAAAGTTTACGCAGTTGTTTGTCTCCCCCACCCCCTCCTCCCGACCAGACTGACTGCCCTTTTTTTTTCGGAGGATGGCCGTTCAGCAGTTTACCGACTTACCTACATTGCGTGACGAGCCAAGATCTTTACGCTCCTCTTCCTTCCCAGTTGGGAGGGGTTAGTGTAGGGACTGGGCTCTAAAGAGACTATTCGCGGTGTTCGAGGAAGCCTGGGTAAAAACAATGGCGGATAATAGCAATTTATAGGTAAGAGGGAATTCTTCTTTACAAGATTTAAAATAACAGCGAACTACATCATTTTTGATGATCGAAAGATTCATGTTTAACTATTTTTAAAGTACTTTCTTTTAAAAAAGTAAGTTACTATACTGCAAAACGATATTACGTTCTTTTATAGCGCTCGTTAACTTCTTCTTGAACCGCCTTTTAGACTGAAAAAGTCCTTTAGCACTTAATTACAGACTTTGCAGGTGATTTATGGGCTGTTAAATTTGGGTATCCATAGCATGAATCAGAAAGAGGTTTGCACCTTTTTACAGACAGTTGGTTGCACTATCATGGTAATTCTTTTTTTCAAGATGTTGCTGCAGGAAATATCATACAAGTCACCCATGCATGAGTTTGTGTTTAACAACCCACCGCCCCCTCCCCCCCCCCCCCCCCCCCACAGCCTCACTCTTGTGAAAATTCCAGTTTAACGTCAGAATTTCTTTTCCAATATTGTCATCTATTTGTTATTTGTAAAGGATTCTCTTCTAAGGTATATTAAACAAAGATTTATGGTGTTGATTGTGTGACGATTATGATTTTTACGAGTTTGTGTTGAATCGCACTCAAGGTCTTTACATTCTATGTTTTTAGTAACTGAAAACATAGAATGTAAAGACCTTGAGTTACCTTTATAAAAGTGCCAAGTGGCTTGTGACAAACTTCTTGATTCTCCTTGCCTTGTATTTGCTTGAGAAACAAAGCAAGCCAAAAGGTAGAATTTGACATCACATCATCGGAATCATCAAGGTAGAGTTACCTAGTATGCTTGGGACCTAAAGTCATGCACTCTTTTATTATCACCCATTCAAAATCCTGCTTATTCTTGTGACCATTTTTATTCAACAGTGCTTTATTGTGACGTTGTTCCCCCTGTTCCTGAGAGACAACTGTTCAAATCATCATTGAAGTCCATATAAAGTCATTTCAAGGGCTTAATGAACCAACATGTTTGGGCATCTCCTTAGAAGAATACATTCATCTCCTGTTGTACTCTTACTTCTTAAGAGACATGCTTCTTGGACACAGGGAGAAGGACCAAACTACTCCAAAAATCTGATTGCTTTAGGAATTGCAACGGCTGGTGGTGTCATGTTTGCTTTTGTGAGTTAAGACTGGTTTTCTATGGTTGCAGTATAATAGGCCTTTTTACAGTTATTGACGGAGCTGGTTCTCATTAAGTATTTAAGTAGACGGCTATGATTTAAAAGTAGGTGGCTTGGTAACTGAGTGCTGTAGGCAATTTCAGGCTTTCACTCTCTTACTTTATCCTATTTCCACTTAAAAACTGGACTGGTCAAACCTCCAAGCAGCTGGTTTTTGAGTCAGCTGCTGGCACTTTTAAGGAGGTGTTTACATGAGAAAGCTCGCACCGGCGCGAGTTTCATACTGACATGACTTTTTGATTTTGTATCGCTTTTACATGATGACTGGGTTATTTCACATCTTGTTATTTGAAGGTACACTTCATGTTGATAAAATGCACGTGTGATTCAAAATCGCGAACATTACGCATGCGCTACCCGTTCCAGTCTACCGGCAGACCGATTTCACACCGAAACGGATGGTCTTTTCATGTTTACATGATACTGTTGTGAGATTTCGTACTGGAGTGAAATTCTCGCCCCGGTGAAAGAACTGGGGTAAACTCATGCCGGGGTGACTTGCGCCAGCATGAAATTTGTGGTGGTATCATGTAAACAAATATAGAACCATGAGAGGGAACTGGAGTGAACTTGCTCCGGGACGAAAGTTGCCCCGGTGTCAAGTAAACACCCCCTGAGATAAGTACCCTGTAGATAGAAACAAGGCTGTGGAGTTGACCTTGTTTTGATACTGCGCTTCCTGCTTTCTTATGTAAATAATGTTGTTTTTGTGCTAACTAGTATTTTTCCATCCTCGGAGACCCAGGGCAGATAGTGGGGGTGAGGGAAAGTCTAAACGGAGAGAAAAATATGGAAGTGAAGAACGGCGAGAAGAGCCCCCGGGGACAATGTCTTACCAGACAGTTCCAAACGGTCGCCGCTGTTCTGCCTTCTGATTGGGCAGAAAAACACAAAAGTTTTCTAGCACCAATCAGTAGGCAGAATGACGGCGACCATTTGGAACTGGTCTGGTAAGACATTGTCCCCAGGGGCCCTTCTCGCTGTTCTTTACTTTTCTTTGTGCGATATTTTTCCGCCCATTTAGACTTTCCCTCGCCCCCACTATCTGCCCCTGGGTCTCCGAGGATGGTATTTTTCAAGCATGTTATTTGAATAGTCACACCACAGAATTTCATCCACTAACTGAAAAAGTTTGAGCTGTTTATACATGCAAAACAAATGGTACCATGTTAAATAACTGCTGAAGAGGTTTCATTTGAATGGGGGCAACATAAGGTTTCATCCACAGACTTAAATTAGAACTACTGGTAAGTGCAATAAAAATAGACGTACCAGATGAAAGCTTTGATGGTGATGAAACGATCACCATTGCTATGGCTACACAATAAATCGTGCTTTTCACAACAAAGAACTATCTGTGTGGCAATGTAATGTACTCTTTTTAATTATTTTATTTTTTCAGGGCTATCAGCGATGGAAACTTGACAAGGAGTTTGAAGTTGAATCCAAATGAGGATAGTTCTTACACTGAACTTACTGTCAAGGGCTTAAAATATGTTCCTTGTAAAAATGATAAATGCTGTTACAGATGCAGTGTAACAGTGTACCGGTATTGCCAGTCATGGTCAACTGTTACTGGCCTGTCTTTGTATTAGCTAGCTGGAATTAAACTGTAGACATGTCAGCATTGTTTTTATGGAAAGTTTTGTGGTATAAAGTTTTAATTCCACAATGTGTAAAAACAGAACGTAAGATAAGGTTGATGTTGAATATTTTAATTTATCTGAGTCATATGCTTACATTTCTGATATGATTAAAAAGTTTCTCCCCATTTCCTGTATTTGATTTTTTAGTTGTAACATATTATAATTCCCAACACATATTTTACTGGATTTTCCCGAAATATATCAATAGAGAGCAAAAAACAGTTTTACATTTCAGGTCTCTGATTAGCTACTATTGGCCGCAAGATTTATGACTTTTGGACTGAAAAAATAGTGGCTTTTACCTGGGCCAAAGAATTTAAGTAATGGCTATAGAAAATATTAAGTCATTTTAAAAGGAACGTTTGAAGTGTTCTTTGCTTTTTTTACAATCAAAAGACGGAAAAGAAATCAGTTCCTTCTGATCTGTTGCTAAACTTTTGTGTTCTTGACTTTTCGTTTCCGTTTGATATAACTTATGACGTCATTTGCAGGTAAGTCACGAAGCAGGAAAATTAAACGAAGCAGGATGTTGCAAATGAAAAAAAGGAGAAATTTAATGTTCATGCCAACTATGACATTTTGCACGTATAGTTTTACTTTTTTCAGTCCTGGGTGGGCAAGAAATGGTCAATTATGCGTTTAGTTTTTTGAATTTAGTGCAGTTCATCGCGTGGCGTGACGCCTCGATGGTATGGCCACCAGGGCGCCCTGATGGCCACTGCCCATTCACCGCCCAATAAAAACAAGTTCCGGTGTCAACATATCACGTCCTTCCTCATTGTGTCGCGCGAACTTGCTTTATCATCTGTGTTGCTCTGTTTGTTGTCCAAACGCTTTCGATTTTTCAGTCTTTTGGTAGTCCTGATAGATTCAAGGCTTAATCAGTTGTACACTTGATTCAACTCTTACCTATGTCTCTCCAAGTTTTTTCAAGAATTCTCCGTCCCTTGGGGGCCACTACTTTTCGCCAGTCTCTTCGAAGTGTTGCTCGCTTCACTCAAGGAAAAACAGAAACTTCCAAAGAGGAATGGGGAACTTTAGTTCTGGGGCTTGGTCTCCTGTCGACTGCAATTGTATGGGTAAGGTTCAGAAATCGCATTCAATCCGTTGTAAATTAACGCTGTTTCTTCCGCAATGTCTCAGCGCGCGAGCATCATCGTCTGCTATCTCTACTGGATAATTGATAAAAAAAGATATTGTTATCAGCTCTCGCTTGCGTTTAGGTTTCTAGAGGTTTGTAGCGTTTTTATTCAACAAAAGAACGAGAGAATATGTTACCTTCTTTAGTAAAAGATCTGTAGTTGAAAGTTCAATGGTTAGTTACTTTTGCGTCGCGCCCTCTTCGCCCTCCGACTGTGAAACGTGCTGTTTTGCACGCACATCAGCTCCGAGTGAGCAAGGCGACTGCCGACAGTGGAGACTCAACTTTATGTTTACTGTGAATCATAACAGCTATTTGCGTGTTTTTGTGCAGTCAAAATGCGTTTACATATGCCTACGAAAAGAAATCACAAAAATTCGAGAACGAGACGCATTTGTTTACATTCGTTAAGTGATAAGTAATGAATAATGATTTTTTAGGCACGCAACGTAGAACTTTCTACCAGTTGCAAGCGCGATGGCTTAAAATCAAGTCAATCAAATATTTACGGGAGAAAAAAAATTTCAGTCAAGGTGTTGTTCAAAAGAGAGTTGATCTCAGGTTAGGCTCTTTGAGACTTCAGTATCTTCGAAGATGTCAAAAAATGAAAATTTATGCAATACCTGTAATACGAATATTTAATAATTTTGGTTTTTTCTCTGCAGTCAACTAAAGAAGGTGCTTGGTCAATAAACATGACTCCTGCTGAGCGAGCTAAGGTAAAGAGTAGTCTTTGTTATCAGATTCTTAACACTGTGCATTATAGACTTTTGTTTCAGTTGGCCCGTAAATGCTGCTGATGCAGTCATAAAATCCTTTTATTCTTTCAACTAGTTAGCCACCCACCCCCCGCCAGTCCCCTATTGACCCCCTCATTCATCGCCCCAGTCTCCCTGACTTTCTTTATGTCACAGATCTAAGTTAACAACAACATGATTGATTTTTCAGCTGGAAGAACAGGAAGCTGGAGAGTAATGAATGACTGATGAACTGCACACAAGCTGACAGCTTATAAAGACTTAGAATTATCGCTCAGGTCTCATAAAAATGTGTAAATTTGTGGTAGCCGACAGGAACCTATTGGTAGCTGGAATTATGATTGTTGTTATTAAGGGCGATCAGGATGATCTAATAATTTGGACTTAAATAATTATATATGATCAAAAGAACTTAATTCTAAATGAAATTTATGTAGTTCCAGCAGGCCCTGTTGCTTTTGTCTTGTCTGTTTTTTGTATTAATTTTGTCAATCCGTAGTTGTACATTTTAAGCAGCTGTAAAAAACTGAGTTACCCCCAAAATATTTCACTGTAAAGTCTTTGAGTTGCACAAAATATAGTTAACTTTACTTTGATTTGGCTGTGTGTATATTTATTTTATTGCCCAGTCTAATCTTGGAGGGTTGGAAAGGGCTCAAGCCATTTTTGACAGAAAATTTACTGCCCGCTATATCCTCTTGTCTTCTATTCCTTTGACACCTTTTTACCCTCGAAAAGTTATGACCCAAGGGACTCTGAAAAATCTTTTCTGATAAAAGTGATTCCACCGCCCAATTGCTAGTTTTCAGTGTCACGCCATTCAAAATAGATGAAAATAAAAATCAAAACCATTCAATAGATAAAGTCCAGAATCTGGGAAATGAAAGGAGGTACATATGCAAAGACCCTCGCCAAGATTCAGGTCAGAGGAATATTTCGTACACGAGATATCCGAAGAAATGTTTTACCCAAATTTATAGAGATTTGTATGGAGACGCCATGCTGGTACTCACCTGGATGAGCTCCAACATGGCGGACGGAAACCAACAGAAACATCTGTTACCGAGTTTTGCTACAAAAGCGTGAATTTATTCTTCGAGAAACTCATAAACATTAAAATAATATTTTTTCCAGTACATGAACTGTTTAGATGCCAAATTTTCCTGTAATAAGTCATTTTTTTAACCTACATGACAGCTCTCTTGGCCGTCATGTAAATGCCGCGTCACGCAAAAGCTTAGAAATTCAAGCGCACTCTATAACAAAACCAAGCACCCTTTTGAAGCGAAAATTTGTTTGGCAATTAGTTTTCAGCTGCTCTAATGCATCGTGAAAGTAAAATCTCGGTAGGATGGATAGTTTTTTAGTTTGAATTTTAGTGACGTCATGTGAAAACCAACAAGCGCATGTGTTTGTTACTTCTCTAGCTTTGCGTCGTTGCTTACAGAAACTTCATCTGTTTCAGATAGTTTCGGGAGACGTAAATAATATAATGGGAAAAAGAGTAAACCTTTTTCCTATATTCCAACGGATATGGCGAAATACTGAAAAATAGCAAGATATTTTCTTTTTGGCGTGCGCGACTAGCGCGCGGATATCGCCGTCGCGCGAGGCCGAGGGTACATCCTCGGGAAACGTGAGAAGCGGTGTTGAATCATTTGCGCACGCTCACGTAACTGTTGTCCTTTTCACGTGTGTAATACTTGATATTCCAGTTAGAGAATGTCTCTGTCGACTTGTGGCAGGTTTTTCCGACCATGTTTGAGTCGGATTAGGCCGGCATTAAACTCTTCAAGGTTGAATGGATGTAGACTATTCAGCTCGCTCGAAAAGCGGCCAAATTTTGCCATCTGTCGGCTGCAGGCAGCCAGACACGCTTCAGACGGTGGTCAAGCTTCGAATTTTATGAGTGATAATGGATTGCTTGTGCTCGGTTTTGGACTGCTTGGAGGATCGGTGATCTATGTGAGTATGATTTATAGTTTTTGAAATTTTTATCTCAAGGATGACTTATGAGGAAACTGAATATAGCACACGTGTGAATAGTGTCCCACTTCACCCACCCCTTTCTTTTCTTCTTCGGCCCTTTTGAATTCGATATCCTTACCTTTTCTTCTTACCCTTGAAGAATTCCTTTAAATTTACATTCACCCCTGAAGACTTTCATAAAATATGGGTTTACCCCCGAAGAATATGGGTTTAATTTGTTAAAGGGTGAGTTTTCCTTGTTCACCCCTGAAGATTTTAATGAAAATTAAAGCTTCACCCCCAAAGATTTCCACATTTTTCTCCTCAATGTTTACAAGTCACCACTGAAGAATTCCACTGGTCCTCAACTGGGAAGGTCTGGGTCTCCTTCTCAGCCATGACTGTTGAATTTTTGAAAACGTCGTAGAAAATATCAGATCATTTGGATAGCAGGTGGGAGGGGGGGGGGGGGGGGTGCAACCCTTGGATTAAAATCAGAATATAAATTTATACTGTGGCTTAAATAATTATATCTGCTGTTTAACATTGTATATACATGTGCTAACAGACACGTTCCCACTACTGAGGACTTATATATACACCTCTCCTTACCATAGTTTTATTTTTTCTGGTTGCTTGGCATTTTGATCTGTGGTTGTTTGAAAGGGTCTGAGAAGGAATAATGTTAACTGCTGACCGGAATGTTTTTCTAAGGAAGTTATTGAAAGTTATTATCACAAGTTGATGTTATTTTGTAAAGTTACTGTATTGAAAGAAGCTGCCATGAAAGTACTGACTACATGTACCTTGGCAGATCACTTGCATTTTTACTGTATTTACTCCTTTAAGGCAAGAATTACAACACATAAGAGAATTTATAAGGTGCTTAAGTTCTTAAATTGTGAAAAAAAAAGCAAAACAATATTATGACTGCCGGTTGCTAAGGTGTGTTTGGTGATTGGCATTCAAAGGGTTAACTTTTAGTCATCAAAATTATATAAGAGTAGTACACATACCCTGCAAACAACAGAAATTCAGTATTCCTAGATAAGTTGGGAAGTGTGATTGTATCTGCAGGGTAAACATGAAAACCTGACACTTCCCCTCCAAGGCTATGATGTTAATAATTATAGTGTAACATCTAGTCATTACCAAGTTTTATATAGCTATATTTTCAGCAAACTGACGAGTCATATAACTGTTATATGACTCATCAGTTTGCTGAAAATCTCCGTTGAGTTTGCTGAGAGTATCTAGGATTAATTATGTTATTATTGCAGTCTTCATTTGTTTGAGTGACTGATCCATTTCAATTCTTTACTTGCATTATTCAGGGATATTTTAGTGGTATTCTACGTGTATATCCAGAGTCAACAGCTTCCAAAACAGTGGTTGAGGTAAGCAAAAGTTGGTCACAGCACAATGCTGATCATTTTGTTTGTCAGTCTCTGTCATGTCACTACTAATATAGGGCACGGATGTGAATGTGGCACAGATTTCAGATCCCTGTGTTGACGTCACTTGTGGGTTGAGTTTGTTGTTGGTTCCCTCTTTTGCTCCGAGAGGTTTTTTTCAGGTACTCTGTTTTCCCCTCTCCTCAAAAACCATCATTTCCAAATTCTAATTCGACCAGAAATCAGGTAGACAAAGAACTAATAAGTGGATGTATTGTATGTGCTACCTCTAAATGGTAATTTATTTATTTATTATTTAACAATTAATGAATGAGGCTGAATATCTTATGAAGAGTCATGGAGGTCTAGGAGGGTGTTATCGGCCAAGGCGGATAACTCCCCCCGAGATCTCCATAATTCTTCATATGATGCGAAAGCCAAATTCAATAATTGCTTTATTATTCATTCAAAAATAATTCCTAGTTTAAAAACAGCTAAAACATGCTTACCTCCATTGATGTTAAGTTCGTCTTTGATAGTGCGCATTTAGAGTTGTTCAGCTCCGCAAATATTCTCCAAATAGCAGATGTCGCCCTTCAAGTTGTCTTCTTGCTGTTCTTGCTATGTTTTTAGCTATTATTTCACCTAGGTCTTACTCTTGAAACAAGTGAAATGTCCACCATCTGTCTTCTTCTCGGTTAACAGTGCATTAACCTGCAAGGAAGCAGTACTTTTGATGTCATTGGTTGATTGATGGCAAAATACTGCCAAATTTGGTCATCAGTAGCTGGTTTTGGTGAATTATGTGTGTGCTTAGAATCGGGGAAATCTTTTGAATGAATAAAAATTAGAGTTAAGTAATGGTCTTAAACATTCTTAATAATGGCCTGATGTTTCTGTGTATGCATCCCACCATTCACTTATTTTGTTTTTAAAAATTTAATTTTTTATTGTGCTGTCTTTCATAAAAGTGCTTGATTCTGTACTTTCCTACTCTTAGACTTCTGCCATTTCTTCTGAAACCTCAGAACCAATTCAGTCACCTATTGAAGCAGCTCCATCAACAGAAAAAGAGGAGTCAAACACAGCTGAAGTTGATGCTGCTGTTTCTCAGGAAGGTAGTTATATAAGTGCCAAAAGTTGCCTCCTAACTCTATTTTCTTGAGATTATGAACAACAATAATAATATTGTCAATAATAATAAATTTTATTTAACAATTAGTTGCCGAAGGCAACGTGAATATCAGCGAATAGTCACCGAGACAAAGTCGAGGTGACTATTCGCCGATATTCACGTTGCCTGAGGCGACTAATTGTTTTAGTATAATTACATTGATGATTATTTGAGAAAATAAAATTATTGATCAATTTCCGACTCCAAAACATCAACAAATCTGGCTGCCATTTTGAAAACTGCTAGCCTTCAATGTTGTAATCACCATGCAGTGATTATAGCGAGATAAAGCGAAGCTCCCAGCCAATCACAGCGCTCTATTTTCGATAATCATCAATGTAATTATACTAAATTGTTATGTCTCCTACCTGAAACCTTAATATTTTTATTATCATTATTCATAAGCATGAAAACTTGGTTAGCAGACAAAAGAAAGTGAGAGTCAAACAAGGTTGAAACTATTTTTGAAAAAATTTCATTTTGAACTTTAACATAAACAGTGCATTCAACAGAAAAGAAAATAGAATAATAATGATGTTTTTCCTTTCTTTTTATTAGAAGATGCACCATCTCTGTTACCTGAGGTTCCTGAACATGCAACATACATCTTAGTCGGAGCTGGAACAGCATCATTTGCTGCTTACAGGGCCATTAGGAAAGCTGATAACAATGCTAAGGTACATGTATTTATGTATTACTGGTAATTAGTAAAATCCAAATAGTGGTCTATTATCAATGCTGTATTCTGATTGGTTGTCATGAGCTACTACTAGGCTATATGTTATAGCCTACTAGTAGCGAAAAGTGCTGACTTGTTGGCAGCAAAAAGGATTTTTTAACTAGCTAAAGTTGTTTTGTCTCGATATTTTTGACCAACTGACCCTCATGGCGTCTGAGTCAATAGCCCATTCGGCCTGCGGCCTGAGTCATGGGCTATTGACTCAAGTTTGTGTATCCCATCATGTTCAATGACCGAAATGTCCTGGCCAATGTTATGGAACTCTGGTGATTCATGGGGTTGACTTCTGAATGGTAATTTAGGGTTAGGGTCAGATTTGTGCGAATTTCCCATTGTAGATCATGTCATCCTCTCAGAAGGTTTGTCTTGTTTGAAGTAAAGGTTGCGTACCGTCGTATGATCTACAGTAAATTGGGCACCATAACGATGAAGTGGATTACTTAAATTTATTGATCTTCCTGAGGAAAGATCACAACTCTGATTCCTCTCTGTTTAGGTACTGATAATTGGTGAAGAAGAATACCCACCATATATGAGACCTCCGCTATCAAAAGAGCTGTGGTATTGTGATGACGACGAACTTGTCTCTCAACTGAAGTTTAAACAGTGGAATGGAAAAGAAAGGGGGTGTGTGTATAATATTTTTATTATGTAGAGTTTAACTTAGTACTGGAGCTTTAAAAATCACAGTGAGAGCATTTAGAGGACCTGTACAGTTCAGTGGAAGCTCAATTATCCGGATGCATCAGGACTGGGGTTTACAGTCTCAAAAGTCAAGAGTCCAGATAAGTCAAAACTATGCAAATATTATACTCATGTGTTCCTCATCTTTTTCTAATTTCATCATTTCTAACAGTGGATTATTCAGCAGCACTAGCTCAAGTTTGTTCATCTTTTTTGGTGGCATGATTAGGGACTCAGCATCAGTGTTAAGCTGAATGTACTCTATATAACTAACAGTGCATACGAGTGCCAGTTGCTCTCCAAAAGGAAACCTGTCATTCAGAAGCTCTTTTCATATCTTGAATAAACAAAATTTAATATCATGTCCTCTGAACTTCCTGATTATTTTTATTGTGAAAATATTAATGGGGACTAGGAAGTGTAGATACACTGTTTGTACGAAGGCCATGCATTCATTGTAATTGAGTGCAGATAGCTGAAGTTTGACTTAAGGATTATCTTTATGTTGTGTTTCTTTTCCTGTTGCATACATTGTAGAATCTTTTTTGAGCCCGAAGCATTCTTCTGTAAGCCTGGTGAACTACCAAGTAAAGAGGAAGGAGGTGTGGCTTTACTGAAGGGTAAAAAGGTAAGGATCGTATTTAAAAATAGTAACATTCTCAATGTTGCCAATAACCTCTTTTTTAAACCTCACTGATTGTCCTTTCTCTAGGTCATAGGAATTAATAGCAAAGAACAAAAAGTCAAGTTAGATGATGGAGCAGAAATTAAATATGACAAATTGCTCTTGGCTCCAGGTTTGTTTCTAGGGACAGAAATTTTTTCTGCTCTTTCTCAATTCTGGCAGAATTTTAAAATCTTGCAGACTTCAATATTAACCTATTGCAAACATGATGATGATAATAATAATAATAACAATAATAATAATAATAATAATAATAATAATAATAATAATAATAAGAAGAAGAAGAATGATAGTGATAATGATATAATGATAGTAATAAATGATAATCTGGAAGAAGGAGAATTCTTTTACCAGAAAGCTCAGAAAAATAATCTGAGCTCCAGGTGCTACTGTTCCAGCTACACTGGAGGCTGTATAATAAATGATAATAAATGCTTGGTAGTTTTTTATTAATTTCATTTGAATTCTGGGAAGTTATAACACTTTTTGATAAACCAAAATGGGATTCAAATGGTTATTAATCCTTCAGGAGCATATTATTTTGCAGTAACTAAAAAAAGGAAAAAAAACAACACAGAAAATTTAATATTTTTGTCATTTCTTGCTGAATGATATCAATTTCATTTCAGGTGGCATCCCAAGAAATCTTCCTATTTTTGAAAAGAGCAGTGATGAAGTTAAGAAAAGAATAACCCTCTTTAGAAAGGTGAGAGCAGACTTTCACAAAGTCCTTGATAGTTTTGTTTTGTATTATCAGATAATAGCAACAGCTTTTAATTAACTCACTATCAACAGTTCAAACGAAATGTAAATCAGAAGTTATCCCACACTTAGTTGCTTTCACTGAAGCTTCGTCACCTTTTAGTGACCTGTCATGCCGTGGATAAAGCACCTACCCCTTATATTAATTTTGGGAGGAAATTAGATTCAAAATCCTTCAAGCAGCACTTTTTTAAGTTAACCTCTTGCAACTGAGTTGCCCACTTGGACCTCTTCACATGAACCTAGCTCACTTAAGCTTGCTCAATTCGGCTTCTTCAGGATTACTGACAAACTCTTCCCCCATTTTTCTGATCAAAAGAGGTCATCTTGGCGCAATTCTGAGGTGAGAAGTGTACAGTTACATACTCTGTGTACATGTTCACACATCCCTGCCAAGTGCTGACCAGTTAGCAACAACCCTTATGTTATTTGCATGGATAGGTAACATCATCCTTTGAACATGGTCTTGGTGCTCGACCACTTGGGCTTAGAACTATAGAAATGAATGTTTATACATTACTTGTTCTCAGATTCTGGATTTCAAAGATCTTGATAATGCCATAAAGGAGGCCAAGTCTGTTGCTGTTGTTGGTGGAGGATTTCTGGGAAGTGAACTGGCCTGTGCACTTGGCCACAGAGGTACCAGTCTTTTTTGACTGTGTCTTGCGTATGTCAAAAGATCTTATTGTGTTAAATACAGTTCTTTTTGCTAAATTTAGCTTTCATCAGGTGAAGGATAATCCATTTTGGCAGCATCTGCTGTTACTAATTCAATGTCCAAACGTTACGACATGTTCTGTTTATTCTGTTATTGAGATATTCAATATCCAACTTTTATTAATTTTGCACCCTGATTGAAGAAGCTTGATTTTCCTTACTTGTTAGTTCACATCCAGTGATATGTTTTTGTTTCAATCAGGTAAGAAAACTGGTATGAAAGTCCTGCAGATATTCCCAGAGGATGGTAATATGGGCAGAGTTTTACCCAAATATTTAACAGAGTGGACAACAAATAAAGTGAGAGAAGGTAAGAAAAGAAGAATACAGTGTGCCTACAAAGTTGCTAGCACTTCACTATTTAAACATTTGTTAAGTAAAATATCTTGTCTGTATCAAGCTTGATATAGTGCATAAAATTTTGTATAGGCTTCCTTGTCACTACCACTTTGAACATTTGTAAATAATTTAGTTAGAATAGTGTTTGTTATCTTTAATATATTTTAGGTTTCTTGTATATTGTTGATGTATTCTTATGTGGTTAATGGCAAAATAAATGAATGAATAGGGAGTGTGAGCAAAGGCATTTTTTGAGCATTATGCAGCAGTTTTGCCGAAACTTCTGACATATCATCTTTATGAGAATAGCATTTCAAACTTGGTAGACGTGCGTCTCCCAAAAATGCCTTTGCTCAAGCTGCCCAATATTTAATTGAGTACAACTGTGTAGTGGACATGCATTCTTTGTGGGTGTGGTTGGGGGAGAAACAATGATGTAGGTGGTTCATGCCTCAGTAGGTTCCCACAGGGCCCACAGAGCACACTATACTTCATTTTCTTATACATCAATTTGCCATCTCCACCCGCAAATGGCAAAAGCTAGATGAGGTGGGCAGAGAGAAGCAAAAAGGTGGTCATGAGGGAGAAAAGCGGGTCACAATTTTTAGATACAGTTAACTCAACGTTTTCACAGGTCTGAGTTTTAGATAAAGATGGGTATTTTCTAAAGACCCCCAAACCAATTAAATTTTGGCTTATATTATAAGGAAATGTACATACATTTGTATGTGTATGTATGCTTACTTACATTTTGTAATGTGTTTTTTTTCCCTTCTTTGTGCCTTGGGACCGTTATTATAGTGTGTCATTTCCTGAAAAAGTCCCACGGTCTGATAAGAACATTGCTACGGTGTATGCAGCCGTTAGCTGGATCTTCATGTTGTGTGTTACAACCTAAATACAGCCTTAAGTTTCAGCCATTTGAAGCACTTGTGACCTTCGTGTGTCTGTACTTATTAGCACCACCTAAAGCATTCAGGTTTCTTATCAGATCATTTTCCTTACATTTTTATAGAGGGCGTGAAAGTGATTCCAAATTCCACAGTGGAACATGTTTCATTCAAAGAGAATCAAGTTAATCTAAGGTTAAGCAGTGGAGAAGAGGTGAGATACTGGTAACTTTATTCTGCTTTGATAACGAAAGAGAAAGCTGGAGTGCTTACCATTTACACCTGGGTGGAAATCTTGTGTGCATAAACAAAAAGACTATAAAATTTGATGTGCTGTGCGAGCGACCCACCACAAAGTATGTCCAAATCAGCTGAACAGACTAACAGTGTGGAAAATTGCATCACCTCAAATCACAGCCCATATTTTCTGAAGCTTCCTAAACAGAATGAATCATTTGATTTTCTAACCAGAATTTCTGGTTTTCCCATGTCAATGGTACGTACCCCTGGTGTTTTTCTGCATCGATACATTGTTTATGGTCAGGAAGTATTCAGTGTCCACTTCCTGAGATGCCACGTTTGTTGAATCTATTTACTGGGCTATCTGGAAACCAGGATAAAACCCATCTCATAAAGGTCTTTTTAAGAAGAGTTGACTTCAGTAGAAGTTTTTACAGGTTTGTCTCAACACTGTCATTGTATCTTACCAAATCTTTATCTTGCAGCTCCAAGCAGACCGAGTGATTGTTGCAGTAGGCCTGGAACCGAATGTTGAGCTCGCCAATGTTGCTGGTCTTGAAGTGGACCCAATTCTTGGAGGTTTCCATGTCAACTCTGAACTACAAGCCAAGTCTAATATTTGGGTGGTAAGAAGGCAAAAGATGACTGCCATTGGGCAGAGACTGGCTAACTACCTAGTACTTGTTTCGCTGACAATGCTCTGCTCAATTTGGTTCTTGCTGTAGCAAATAACCAAATTTCAATGTCTTTTTTCATTTTGCATTCATAGTTTTTTGTGACGATTTTAGGCTGGAGATGCCGCTTGCTTTTATGACCCAAACCTCGGAAGGCGCCGAGTGGAACATCATGATCATGCTGTGGTCAGCGGAAGATTAGCAGGGGAAAACATGACAGGCGCAGGCAAGCCTTACTGGCACCAATCCATGTTTTGGTCAGTTCTAGTGCTATGATGGCCTAGCGGCTTTATACAGTAATAGAAGTTTCGGCCGGGTGAGGACCCAGGCTGGTTTTATTTGTAAATTTTCAAGCAAAAGTTTTTTCCTTGTGCCTGTGACTTTACTTAGAAAGACAACGAATGATCGCACAGCTACTAACTAAGATAGCAGGCACGATAGTCTGGAACGATAATCTTGTGGTGTGCGTGAAAGAAATACCCAACAAAATTTTATCTTGTTTTAATAGGAGCGATTTAGGGCCTGATGTTGGTTATGAAGCTATTGGATTGGTAGATTCTGTGCTACCGACGGTAGGAGTCTGGGCCAAAGCAACTGAGGCTGACACGCCTAAAGCAGTAGTAGAAGCTACAGGTGAAGGCATCCGCTCAGAGACAGAGGGTGAGGTGAGTTGATGGAAAAACTTGTACCTTTTTTGAATTGGTCAACTTAAAGTACACAGGGGGCTCTCACAATTTTATAATTTTTGAATGAAGATTAATTATTTTATCCGTGCGTGGAATTTGTTTCTTGGCGGCCATTTTGAATTTGGAGGTCAGGCCTGGAACCAAAATAAATTTGGTGTCTGGGGACGGGTCTCAGACAGTCGGAAAGCTCTCGGAGGATCTGATTGCCCTCCGAGTCATATTATAAGAGATACGAGTGGCTCCGAGGAGTTTTTGGTTCCGACCTTGTACCAGCTGACTGTAAAATTTAAAATGGCCACTAAGGAAAAGTCTTCAATCCCTAGATAATGGTTGTTGATGCTCTCACACATTACAGATGTACAAGTTTTCCCGCATAACAATGGGTTACACGGCTTTGTGTCGACCACCTCACAGGGGGCTCTCACATCCGATTAAATTGTATAATATTCAAATAAAGATAACGTACTTTATCAATGCGTGGAACATCTATTACGTCAGGGTGTTGTAGTACATTGTAGGCTATTTATAGCAGTTCTTGGCTTTTTTAGTGTTCTCGTTGATGTATCTGGGAATGTTGACCACTACTTCTGTTTCCATATTGGAGCTAACATTTTTTTGTTGTTGGGGGAAAACTGAGTTGAGTTCGTTTTTCTTGGATCTTTGTCATTGACTTAAAGTACTAAAACATTTTTTCAACCAGGGATCTGAGCCCTCCCCTGTGGCGCTCACCCAGCCTGCGGCCCCAGTCCCTACCGCATCGTCAGAGGAGTTTGGTAAAGGTGTTGTATTTTACATGAGAGGCAAGCGAGTCGTCGGAGTTGTATTGTGGAACGTCTTCAACAGAATGCCTCTCGCCAGAAAGGTTAGTGTCATTTAGCTGCTAATGCATTGTTGCATCAATATAGGTTTCTGGGAAACTGCCCACCTACCCCTCCCCTAAGCTAACGTTAACACTTACTTCTCACTTAGGGCAAAATGTTGGCTTAGGGGAGGGGTAGGTGGACAGTTTCCTCTTTTTCTCTTCAACGTGTCACCGTCCCCAATCAAAAGCCAGAGCAAAATCTCGTGTGAATTTAAAATATTTATTTGGACACTGATTTGTCAACGGTTTATTATTTGACTTTTGTTCGTTCTTTCTTGCTTTGCAGATTATCAAGGAGGCAAGAGACCAAGACGATCTTAATGAGCTCGCTAAACTGTTTGATATCCACAAAAGCTAACCGTTTAACTAAATACTACTTTACATACAAAATAATACATTGTCACAACACGGTTGTAGTCCAATCAAGTATTGAGTGTTGGCAATGCGAATAGAGAAGGGTAGAGCTTCATTAGCCTAGTCCCTCTCAGAAATCAGACATTACGCTCTTTCGCCCCCTGAAAGAGTGCGTGACAAAAGGATTGTGTGACGAACTACATAGAAGGGACCTTTTAAAAGGAAATTATTAAGAGCCCCCATTTGTGAGCTCATAGTTATGATGTTTGTTCCCAAAAAGTCAAGTTGTTGACGGGCAACAAAAATTTAACTTGTTGACTGAGGTAAATGCAGGACATATTCTTATAATAAAAAAGATATTTTCTCTTCCCAGAATAGTTTTATTTTCAAGTTTTATTTCATAGCATGTGGCAGCTACATTCGTCACTTTAAAAACGAGTGGGAGACTGGACCGAGTAAACTTTCGCAATGACTTCTGGGACTGGTATCAAGGACAAATATCCCCAGTGGCGATCCCAGAAACAATTGCGCGACAAATTTCGGCTCCAGATCTCTTTTCGTTTCAAAAGTGGCGAATGTACAGCCTACAGCCTACGCCTTGCCCTAACCCTAGGGTTCAACCCTGGGAACGAGGTTGGTCTTGCCCCTTGCTTTGGCTTGGTTTTACTTAAGCCCCATACAAACGGACGCAACATTGTTGGCCAACAACTCCCAATATTGTTGGATATCACATGTTGCGTCCGTTTGCACATCTACCCTGCTGCATGTTGTTGGAAGTTGTTGCACAAAGTTTGAAACGGGTAAAACGTTTATCGACGTGCAAACGGACGCAACAACTCCCAACATGTTGGGCCAACAATATTGGGAGTTTGTGCGTCCGTTTGCACGTAGCTTAACATGAACATCAACAGTGGAAAGAAAACAAAATCTGGGAGGGATATGGCAGTATTAGAGTTTTCGTTTTTTCTTTTTTTCATCCCTACTGAGCCAGTCATTGGTTGGTTGTCCTGTGCTCATTTCGTAAGACAAAACAATCTCCTCTCGAGATTCTTCGGGCTTTTTGGTCAGGCCAGCGAGGCCAGGAAATAATAATAACACATTCTCGAGTTTGCTCAGCCCGCAAAAATATTTTATTGAATTACATCGGAACGTAATGGCAGGGGCACCCAACGACAACCGTTTCATTCTTCTGAGATATTCTGAGTTTTTTTACTAACTTACCTACGATTTTCGGAGGTTGTGTTTTTTGCCCTAGCCTTTTTAGACCAAGATGTTGCAACTGTTGTTGACAGAGGGCTCCTGAAGATTTTGGTATAGAGCCAAAACGTCCCCTAGAATTTCTCATGAAAGTACGGCTACTTATGCCTTCGAACTTATTTAAAGACAGGACCCATCAGGGTAGCTAACAGTTTCTGATGAGACAAAAGCTCCCTCAGGACAACCAAAAGTCTAGGGCAAATTAAATGAACCAAAACAGACGGCTGAAGCATAGAGAAAACCATTTGAGACAATTCTAACGTAATTGAAAACATCCGCCGGGTTTTTGGGTGCCCCGTAATGGAACCTAATGGGCGGCAGGTGGTATTTGGTCATGACGGCTTAAAGATAAAAAATACCACCTTCATGTTTACAATATGGTAACTGTCCACGCGTCCAGCGAACTCGCGAACAGGTGCAATGCATTTTGTCATTTAAACCCATGGCATATTCACTGTATCATGTGCAAATAATTGATGCCCGAAACTTCGGAAAATTAATTAAAACCACAAAGCTTATAAAATCGATGCTTGAGAATAGAAGCAAGTAATTACTGCTTTAAATGGAAAACGTCTGTAATTAATGCCTAGGCTTTGAATGAAGGTGTCATTCACAGCTTTGCTGGCTTAAGGAGACGGACATTTTCACCTTTAAATGGAATGCGTGATTCGTGGTAACAAAATCTGCGAGTAAGGGTCGCTTACAGGGCATTTTTCTAGCGAGGTAGAGGAGATCATTCGGGTTTGTTTACGATGACAAGCACGACTTTTATACGTTTACTTAGCCACATTGTTGCATCTGGGGAGTTCAAATCGTTACACGAATATTTAGCAACCTTTTTTGAGTCGAGTTACCGAAATAGCTGCGAAGAAAACACAGCGTTTTGTTGTGAACTCATCGAACTGCATGCCAAGCTTCAAGGGCAGCTGTTTCACCTTCTGGAGTTGTGTTGTTCTGAAGGGGGAATTTATGGAGGAAGCGAAGCGTTGAAAAAAAGACTTCTACCTTGGCTTCGCAGTGGTTTTCTTACTTCAAGAGTCAACGTTGAAGATGTAGACACGGTGAAAGAAAAATATGAGCTTATCGTAAAGGAAATGGAGGAGGAACTGAGAGTCTCTAAAGTTGAAGAAGCGGAGCTTAAAATTAAGTAAGTCCCTAAGTAAAATGATTCGGGTTTTCTGCAGGTTAAATGTAACGAAAACTGTACAAAAATTGTAAATAATGCGATTTAGTATTTTCTATGCTACAAAGTTTTGCTACTGTGTCCATTCATATTAATTTCCGAGAACCGGTAGTAAATGTTTCTTTTTACAATAACGTTTGCCTTAGTATATATAAGCAGGCTGAAAGTTAGAAAAGCACTTAACGATATGGTAAATTAATATTAAAAATTCAAAATATATACGAATGCAAAAAGATGCTTTCAATAGGAACATTGTCAATATGAATTTCATGACTAAATATTCAACTTTATATTTTTTGTTTATCAAATTCTAGGCTAGCAGATGCAGAAGACGAAATTCGAGCTCTGCGGAAGCAGTTGAAGGAAAATCAAAAAGGAAACTATCAAGAAATTAACGAAATGGGAAAAGAGTTAGTTCTGATAAGTGTATGATAAGCCTGATAAAATAAATAATTATCTAGACGGACAAATAATGAATCCATATGCCGGACAGGTATAAGGATGCTCTTAAAAGTGTCACGCTGTTTTTGTTGAAGGGGTCATTGTAAGTTGCCTAGCAACTAGTGGGGAAAGCTCTCTTTACCATCACATGACAGCTGAGTGTGTTCGCAAGAGAGGATAATGCCTGAAACCTCGATTTTGAAACGAGAGCATCGTTCAATACGTTAAAAGAAGTGTTGGAGTTTTTGTATTGACACGAGTGATAGGTGAAAGCGACTTTTCCAGAATTTTCGTTCTAAGAAAATTGTTTATATGCTGTGAAGGGTGAAATCTTCGTTTGTTGGTTTTTGAAGATCTATGAGTAATTTCAAAGTCACTGTATAAAAAGCGTTAATCCGATTTGGTGTCGTTAAATTTAAGGTTAAGCCATGTGAAGAACGAACTAGTGGCCAGAGAATGCCAGATAAAAGAGCTAACTAAAGAAACTCTTGAACTGAAGAGAGAGAACTCTGAGCTACACGGAAGGCAAGTATTTCCGGGGGGAGGACAGACGAGGTGGGAGCTCGGGAGAAATGGCGAGAGATGGTAGATCTAAAAAGTGGGAAGCGGAAGAAATAAAGGGAAAATGATAACAAGACCGACGGTGCTAAGTAATGGTAACAGGACTGAGTGGAGTCCAATTCGGTCTGTAATCATACGAGTGATTAACAGTACGCGGTCGTCCGATTTGTTTAATCACGAGTATGATTAAGGACCTAATGGGAGGAAGCAGGAGCGTAGCGTCCATATACCCGTGCGCTGAAGTCTAATAAAATATATTTTTTTCTGAAAGCATTTTTATCACAAAATCGGAATGACTAATGTTTTTTTCGCACGATATCGGTATGTATCTTCCTGCGAGTCGCCTTTTGCTTGTGACCTCCTTAATGGTGTCACTGTTTTACCCTTTTTTTCCGTAACTTTCCTTTTTTTATTTACTAAAAATGTCGTACAGAAAACGCAGGAAATGGCTGCATTTCTGAGACCCTGAATTCAAAAGTTTTCTTGGGAAGAATGCCCTCAGAACCCCCTACTTTTCTTTCCATACGTATATCTTCAAAAGCTCACGCTACGCCCCTGGGAAGCCAAAAGAAATACGGGGGGGGGGGGGCTGGGAATGGAGGGAACGGGAGGCGGGGGGCTTGGACCCCCTTGTCCCCCCCCAACCTATTTCAGATCCTTTTAAAGTTCATGTCGATCTTAATTAACCGCTGACAGATCGATCCTCGTCGACAAATGAGACAAAAAATATATAAATCCTTTGAAGCCCGTCAGAAACAAGATCAGCTCTAACAGCATAGCCCTAATTATTCAGTGCTTGGTGCGTCAGCCTGAAACTCGGAAAATTCATCTTCAATTTTCTTTGACATTGGTGTTTCGCTCTGCACGTATAAAAAAATTGAGAAACAAAATCTAAAAAGACTTCTTTCGTATTTCTTATAGGCACGTTTTTTATAATTGACTATATACTGAAAAAAAAAAAGTCGTGTAAAGTCTTCGGAATTGACATAGATTGAAAAAACTAACCGCAGTGAATATGAAAAAACAATTTTTGCCCATCGTTAATGGCATATTTTAATTTTAGACTTCAAAAGAAAATCCTGGAAGCTGTTTCGGAGCCCGAGCCAGTTCGCCTGGTGACGAAACCACTCTCCGATAGAATAACTCCGTTTCAGACACGATCTACTAAGCTCGTGGAGAGATTCACAGATCTGTATAAGAACGACAGAGTACAAGTTACGGGCGCTTTGAAGGGAATGCCCGACCGATCGTCGGCCGAACGACTGATATTCTCCGTCGTTGAGGTAACATTGCATAATGCATTTCTACATAACTTTATGTAGTTGCCGGTCAAACCACAATCTCAGAGACAATTGATTTCGGACCTCAAGCGTCTTGAAATTGATACCTGTATTCGACCGGTGAATAACACTATCGTTATCTGCTACAAAGATGATTACACCAAAGAACAGAGGCCTCCAGGGATGACTTAAGCCATTTAGGCAACGTATGATTTTCCCAAGCCCCAGGGACAAGGTAGGGTTGTGTCAGGGGCATCCAACGACTGTTTTCTGCAAAATATCTGTTCAGAGAAGCAAAAATAGCCTAGAATTTTCTATAGCTTGAGTAAGGCTAAAAATTTCTAAACGACTTTTCCATTCATGTACAATTTTCGAAGCTTATTTAATAAATTCTTTAGGATTTCCTAAAGTTAATTTTTGACATTTCACTCTCCAAGTAAAGCTATTTTTCGTAAAAAAAGGAAACCAACTTTTTTGGATTCGAAACTGTGATGAAGAGAGGAATCAGAAAAAATTCTTACTTTTATACCTTAAATTGCATCTAAAATTTTCTGGAAAATAATACTGAAGCCCTTGCAAATTCGAAAAGACTCAAGTTACCCTCCAGGTGATCTGTGACGTCACTGCGGGGGCCTGGGGAAAGAAATTTTAATGCCGTATCCCATAAACCAAAGCTGACGGGAACAGATTGAATTGAATTGAATTGGTGCGCGCGTTGGTTTATGGGATACGGCATTAAAATTTCTTTCCCCAGGCCCCCGCAATGACGTCACAGATCACCTGGCTAGGATGACCGAACAGATACAAATTTTGTAGCGCCGCTTAATGCATTTCTTGAGATATAAAAGTACTCTGGATAGCCTAAAAGGTGTTTTCAATGTATTTAGGAGGAAACCTTCGGGCGTTGGGTGCCCCTGTTGTGTTCATTCGCTAATTCTCGTTCTTAGAGCCTCGTGGCGCCCCTAGCATGACATTTTAATCGTTTCAGCTTAAATTGGATACTGGCTTGCTTGGTAACTTGAACTGAGCAGAATTGATCAACCCGCTTTGGCAGCCTGCTAACAAGTTTCCAATTCACTTTACAGGAATGTTTTACAGTTTGCAAATTGCAACAGCATAAAATGAGGTCCCGTATGAACCAGGCACTGCTGTCTAACAATCAGGGGACTGGAGACGAGTCAGACAGAGTGAATGAACTGGTGGAAAACTACTTAAAAAAGAATACAGAGCTTTACGACATTGAAAACTTAATTCCGGTTTGTTTGTTTGTTTGTTTGTTTTTTTTTGTCGTAGCTTACAGAATAAAATCTCTACAATCTGTTTTGCTTGCGGTTTCAATGTCTGGTAACCGATTCCTGTTTGTCAAATTATAGGATGTGATAAAGTCACTGCATCGCAACTCTCAAACTTCACCCTACGTTCCAAGCAACGAGAAGCTAATCGTGCCCTTCATCCGTGATGTATTACGAGTGGCCTGGGCTATGGTAGCCCTTGATCCTCCGATAGACCTTCCCGCAGCTCTGGAGGGTGACGTCATGAATGAAACACGTTACAGGAGAACTTTTGACTCGGAGTTTAGTGCAACAACTATCCAGCACTTTGTATGGCCAGCTTTGATCAGGGACAGAAAGGTAATTTGTAAGGGAGAGGTGGTAACCAAGAGGCTGTCATCACCGCGGATGCGAAAGGTATGAATCAGGGCTTTATGTAGAAGATAGTGATTTTAGAACTGTTAAGTTAGTACCGCAGGGTGTTACCTTACATGCGCCAACCTCGTCCCCAGGGTCTTCTCGTTTTCGCATATTGGAAAACGAGAACATCCTGGGGACGAGTTTGGCAAAGGGCAAGAGAAACAAACAGGTTTATTACATCATTCAAAAAGCTAATAGAGCGATTTTCGTATGACCTTGAAAAATGGTTTCGGTAAGTGTTCGTCATCTGTTTCATAAGCCAATGGATGAAATGATCAAAACATGGACTCTTCGTTTTCCCGCCAAAGAAAACCCTAATATGGAGAAGGCATTGTTCGATTGACCAATCGTGTTGCAGTATGACGTCAAAGCGAAGGATCCATTGACTTCTAGAAAGTTCTCGGGCATCAAGTTTTTTTACGCGAGCGTTCGCTTAACCAACCAAAAGCCACGCGCGTTTGTATCCGTTCGATAAACCAATCAAATCGCTCTATTTCCATTCGTTTGTTGTTTCTGTTTTGTTCGCGCGTTTTCATTTCAAGGTCATACGAAAATCGCTCTATCCTTTCTTTTCACGGTCACACTGTGTCGTTTGCCATCCAGCAAGGAGTTTTTTGTATTATGTGACTGTTTCTTGCAAAGGGCTTGTTACTGCTGATTTATTTATCTCTTTTCCCGCCTGATCTAGGCAATCACAAGTACGCCAAGGTCACGCAGCGCAGAGCCATGTTCCAGGCCATCTTCAAGTTACGATCTTGGATTTGGTTCTTTATCATCCTCCTGGAGCGGTAACAAAGAGCTTGTTTAATTCATGATATAACTAGATCTTTACTAAATGACTGTAACAGTTCTTTACGAACATGTTGATCCGAGAGGGGTCAGTCAAAGTTGAAGGAGGGCTACAAAAGGAAAAATGTTAGGAAATATGTGCCCGAAAATTTTTGGCCAGAAATATTAGCGACAGTTTCACGCGATGTATGGAGATGAAGGCCTTCTAAGGGAGATTATTACAGAAACAAACTGAACACACGCCCAAAATTTACATTTCGAAATTTTCGTCGTCAACACAACTTCCCCCCTGCCATCACTGACTTCTTAAAAAAAACATGGCAAACACACGTGAGGAATCTTCAGAGGAGTCTTCTGACAGTACTTCAAACGACAATTTCAGTATTTACACGGAAACTAGCAGTTCAGAAGAAGATTTGCAAAACCTAGCCAGGACGTCTACTTCGTCGACGACAACGTATAATTCACGCAAAGGGAATTAAATCGAAGTCATCTTCGAAATAGCCGACTGTGAAAAGGTCCAAGCGAGCTACTAACAGTCTAAGCAACGATCAAATGCAGGAATTGACCTCGTGGAACAGTTATTTTCCGCGGGAAAAGCTTATCTAAAAATAAACTCACTTGTAAAAACGCCGTTGCACGAATTTATGGCAGTTGAACGCTCCGGGTTATGGGCTCCTGCTTCAGTGCATTTCATTTCACAGAGTAAGACTTTCTTTGCAAATAGCTTGTCTTCACCACTTGCTGCTCTGGCAGGATTGGTTATACATTAGTCAAATAAAATCTATGCACGAGATCAAAAGGGCTTCTTTAATTTCTTTAACCGTAGATCACTCAAGTTATAAACTCAGGATCAGTCCATAAAAGGTACATGCTAAAAAGATGTTATAGATCTGTTTTACCAAAGATGGAACGAGTCATTTACGAGGCCTTATTGCAATTGAAATAACGATTAATTACCCACTTGAATTTCTCCAGACTCGGGACAAATCCATTGCTTTAGTGAACCACACTCGACAGTAGATAAATCCTAAGAAAGTTTACATTTGGGGAAATGGATAACAGGCAAACAAACCCGCAGCACAAGACGATCTGTGTTTTTTTCTTTAAACAGATTGATAAGAAACAGAATTTATGAGGGCAAAAAAATTGGTCACTCTAAATCCCACAATGAAGAATTGACAGAATCACACACTTAAGGAATGTTTTTCACCCACCTGACATCTTATTCTCAGCTATTTTCCGTATTACCATTTTCCGTTTTTTGTGTGTTTCATGAAACCATGTTTACTTTACCATTCTGACACCAAAAGCTAAGCTCCAATGTTGTGATATACTAGACTGCAAAACAGTCCGTTTTTCTCTCGCCTCACAAGCCATATGGGCGTGTGAGGCTCGCGAGCTTCGCGCGCGTAAGACTCATATGCCACGCTTTACCGATTTCTTTACTGATTTTGAGAAAAAAACCGACTGTTTTGCAGTCTAGTGATATACTAACCAAAGTTAGAAGGCAAGCTAAATTACATCATCAGCACTTCCTACTGTCTTGCTTTTATCTAGCTGTTAAGGCATTTTTATTATCTTCAAAACGAAGCCTTAGAAGTGTTTTTGTCTATGCGACTAATATGAGTATGGTAGGGAAACTGGCCTTTTCTATTCCATTTAAAGACGGTTTAAAACTGAAGTTATAGCAGGGAATCACTTAAATCCTTGTCGCATCAAGTGCTTAAAAACTTTTAAAAGGTATCCCATTTAAATTAATATAAAGTAATAATCTACACAGCCATTAACGCAACAAGTATCAACACTCACGTTGTGATTGCAAACAAGAACAAAACTTTGATATCAACATGGAAAGTTAATGTATCAAAAACTCTCGTTTTTCTTTGTAGCATAAAGAATACAGAAACAGGCATTCCCAAGGAAAGAAGCAAGAAACAATGGACTGATAAAATGAAATCATCATTTATTTAAAAGAGTTAATATCATTTGATGAATAAAAATGAAATTCAATATACAACTCTTCAGACTCTTAAGAGTGTCTAATAACTTATGAATTGTTCATTTAGATTAATTATCGAGTCAGTACTCTTTCCAGCTCATTTAAACAGTTGAATCTTAGCAACTACCTTTAGTTAGAATCATGGTGGGAGATCAACTACCAGTGGAGCATGCATGATAGATTACTATAGCTTGTGACACATTGTATCTTCTGATAGCTACATGTAGTGAACAGACAGCCTGCCCCTGGACACTGATGGATTGTATCAGATCAGTATTAATCAAAGCCTTACTGACCATTATAATTAGACACCTCTATAAGATTTTTATCAGGATCTCTAAAATAAACAGAAGTAATCGGTCCTAGAGCACCTGTTCTTTGTACAGGTCCCTCTTCTACAGACACATCAAGTTTCTTCAAGTGCTCAGTGACATGTGTGATTGGTGTCTCTGTTACAAGGCAGATATCAATAGCTCCTGGAGTTGGGTTTGCTGCCTTGGGCTCAAACTCGTTTCCTTTCTGATGCAAGTTAACTTTCTGATTTCCAAATGACAGAGCTAGCCTACCTTGTCCAAATGTTACCTGTCTCATGCCCAGTACTTGGGTATAGAATTTAACAGTAGCCTCTACATCTTCCACTGTCAGCACAATGTGATCGATATGAGAGATGGAGAAAGGTTTGTGTTGCTCAGCTGGCTTTCCAGATTTTCTAGATTGTTCTGAAGAAAGTTTAAGCATTAAAAAACGTCACAGTATAAATGTGTCTCAAATAAAAAAATAAAATTGCTGCGGATGCGTGCACTGGCCGGTAGACGGGTGTAATATACATGTATCTTATAGAATATTTTTGTCTAAAGTATAGTAAAATTTGAAGAAGCCGTTTCGGAATCCATGCGGGTTTCTTATTTATCAGAGATTCAGACACTACCTGTTATGGTAAGAGAGCAAGTGAGAGATACATCTTTGATACAACTGGAGGACAAATCTTACAATACGAAACCTTGTAAAACTAGGCGGTCTTTTTGGACCTGAAATAGGAGATATAAATCCGGCGGTCACTCGGGGGTTTACTTGGTCACGCCTAAGCTTGTGGCTCGTTATGTACCATAGTTAAGGATGAATTAAGGAAAAAAAGAATCCTTAGAGGTTTCCTACCGAAAAAACAAAACAAAATGCGGGTTTAAGTCACCTTTCTGCAGGGACGAATCCATAAGAAACGTCCGAAAATTAACTGACGAGTCAACCCTTTGACACAGCGTGTGCACGATTGAACGGCTATTTCTCACTGAGATGAATACTCTGCTGGTCATTTGGAGTCACCTTGGCCGTCTCTTTCCACCGATCAGCTATGCTGTGAACGACTTTCGAGTAAAGATCCAGCAGTTTTTGAAAATAAAGACCAAATATGCCAGGCGTTACTGATTAAAGGCCTGGGAACTACTCAACTCAGTTAGGGAAAGGACTGGAGACTAGTCACTTTCAGATTTTGCACATGACGCCGGTACATTTTGATGTTGGTTTCTTTTCCTATTAAATTTTTTCTGCTTTGATCGGCCATACTGAAGAAAATGAAAGAATTTTACAGTTTATTAGTTTATCTTTCACTGCTGATTCTGCCAAACACCCGGCGATCAAGCGGTAGTAACGTGGAAGAGACGTCAGAAAGGTACAAAATCGACGGCAAGATCACAATTCAAGGCTTTAAATCGTCCGGTACGTCTTAAACTTTGTTGATTTGGAATTATGTTAAATCAGCTAGCGTTAGCCAGAACAGTCGATTCTTTGAATCCCATGTTGTATCTTTTACACCTGTATTTTCATTTGCTGGGATGCATGACGAAAGAATTTTTCTTGCTGATATCAATACTATGGTGATTTAGGAGCTTCCAATCTAAAGATCGAGCTAACAGCATGCACATCTAGCTACCTTCACTATTGTTCTACATCTACATTTATTAATTGACAACGCTTTCGCGTCAAGTCAATATGAATTAAATACATTACATTAAAATATCAGAAATACAATGATAGAATTAAAAAAAACAAAACAAAACAAAAAAACACAGTTGTAAATTACATATAGTAATATATTACAATTTTAAATGATAAAATTATTTCTTAATAAATATAAAATATATATTTATCAATTAATGAGTGAGGCTGAGTAGGATATGAAGAGTTAAGCAGATCAAGGAGGGTGTTATTCGCCGAGGCCGTTTTATTATTTATTCAAAATAATTCCTAGTTTAAACATAGCTAAAACATGCTTACCTGGATCGATAGTGTACCTTTAGGTTTGTCCAGCTCCGCAAATATTCTCCAAATAGTAGATGTCACCCTCCGAGTTGTCTTCTTGCTGTTTTTGGCATGTGTTTAGCTATTATTTCGCCGAGTTCCAGCTGTAGTTCTTACTCTTGAAAGGAGTGAAACGTCCACCATTTTTTTTTCACAACTAAAACAACTTAACCTTGTACCTAGGTCTTCTTGGTTAATGGTGCTTTAACCTGTAGTGGACTGCATTTTTGAAGTCATTTCCTTGTGAAACACAAAATTCTTCCAAATTTGGTCATCAGTTACTGGTTATGGTGAATTATCCATGTGCTTTTAGCCAGTCAGAATTGGGGAAATATTTTGAATGAGTAATATATACAAATAAATAAGTTAATAATAATAAAAATGATAAAGCCAGTTAGCTTTTTCTGTTATCTATTTCCAAAGCACAGGCCTAAAGTCTGTGGTCTTTGGCAAAATATTCTTGCTCTTCTTCAAAGTTCTAATTATGTGAAGAAAAACTCTTCAAGCAATTAAGGCAATAGACCATTTAATTACAGTTGTGGGCGTAGTATCCTAGCCTTTGAGTGAACGTGAGGCTGAAGTTGACCTTGTTGTGATACAAACCTCCTTCCTTTTCTTATAGAGATTATTTTTTAATAATACTATTCAGCATAACAACGACATGATTTACATAAGAAAGCAACAAGGGTTGTATCAAAATAAGTTCAACTCCAGCCACGTTTCCACCTGTTACTGTAAAATGGGCTATAATATAGCAATTATGTGATTACCCTGCTAGCAGAGGCTTTTCCCTTGTGTTTCTCAGTGTTGTACTGCCATTCTCTTTGCTGTTTTGGCTGCTCACGTTTTGTTTTGGTTGTTTCTGTGCCGAGGAAAAGACCTCTGCAGACAGCCGTTTGGGATTCCTGTTGAGCATGCGCGAGATGAAAATGCGGTTACCATGGAATTTCTGGGTCATGTGTCGGTAATACGATGCCGCCGCCGGAGTTTGCTCATGTATTCATGAGTCAATTTTCCCACGGGAAAGACTCGCACTCGCCATGTTGATATAGCGGGCTCACTTTTGCATAGCAAACTAGTACAAAAAAGATGCGCGAGTCGATAAAACCGTTTCCACAACTGGTTTAGTCATGTGACTACCTCCTAGATCTTGGAGGTATCTAATATGCATGCTCAACAGGAATCCCAAATGGCTGTCTGCAGAGGTCTTTTCCTCGGCACAGAAACAACCAAAACAAAACGCGAGCAGCCAAAACCGCGAAGAGAATGGCAGTACAACGCTGAGAAACACAAGGGAAAAGCCTCTGGTAGCAGGGTATTATGTGATCACCTCAAAAGTTTTTAAGATGATAGTCACATTTAAGAAGATTGGGATGATTTCATGCAAATCAGCTGATTGTTTTTCAATCTGTTTTCCTGCAAAAAGTTTAAGGAATGCGAGTTGTGAAACTCACCAGGAGGTTATTAAATCAAGTTAGATGATCAAATTTCAATTGAAAAAAATTGTCACTTTTTTCTTTCTTCAGACTGGATTTCTCAAACCAGAGTTGTTGTTGATGGTGGAAACTATATTGGGTTTCTTAAAGCTGATGGCAGCTTCACTGTTAACGATGTCCCTGCTGGTTCTTACATAGTAGAAGTTTTGTCACCAAATAACATGTTTGAACCTGTTAGAGTTGACATCAGTGGTAGAGCAAAGGGAAAAATAAGAGCAAGAAAAGTGAACTTTCTTCAGAATTCAGCTGTTGTTACTCTTCCTTACCCTCTTAAGTTTAAAGCCAAAGAACCGGCTCCCTTCTTTGAAAAACGAGAGCAGTGGAAAGTTACTGATATGCTTTTCAATCCCATGGTAAGTACATTAAGTAAGTCATAAGCAGTAGTAGTGAGTACATGTCCTCATTACTTTTGATGGTAACTCTGTAGACTGCTTGCTGTATCATTTGTGACCAGTTCTTTCTTAGCTCCCACAAAGTTTTGATACTTAACAATAATATTAATGAATGAGGCTGAGTATGTTATGAAGAATTATGGAGATCAAGGAGGGTGTTATCCATCAAGGCCGTAGATCCCCATAATTCTTCATATGATACGAATGCCAAATTCAATAATTGTTTTATTATTCATTCAAAATAATTCCTAGTTTAAAAACATGCTTACCTCCATCGATCCATAGATGTTAAGTTCATCTTCGATAGTGCAGGTTTAGGGTTGTTCAGCTCCGCAAATATTCTCCAAATAGCAGATGTTGCCCTTCGAGTTGTCTTCTTGCGCATTCTTGCCATGCTTTTAGCTATTTTTTTCACCTAGTTCTTACTTGAAATGTCCGCCATTTTTCAAGTCCACAACCAAAACAACTCAACCTCATCCCCAGGTCTTCTAGGTTAATGGTGCATTAACCTGTGAGAACGCTGCATTTTTGATATCATTTAATCCTTGCTAAACACAAATTTCTTCCAAATTTGGTTATCAGTAACTGGTTATGGTGAATTAAACGTGTGCTTTTAGCCAATCAGAAACGGGGAAATATTTTGAATGAATAATAAAGACAGTTAAGGTATCAAAAATGGCTTTAATTGCTTTATTTGCTAAAATTGATTTCACATGTACCACAGTAGCCATAGTTCATCTTTATGTCTGTTGCATATTGCGCTTAAGTATTGCTTCTCCCCTTTGTGTTTGCTGCTGGTTCATCACTGGGTTACCCCCCCTCCCCCACCAGTACATTTTGTATGTCTTTAGTGCCCATTTATACATTTGGCTGAAGAGAATCAAAGGCAGGGCAAGTTTCTTATCCAAGGGAACAACTAGTGGCGTAACGATTATTCAAATTCTTGATTAATCGCGATTATGACCGTTTGGTTTGATTCACAATTCTTTTGCTTCCACGTTTCAATTTTGGTTGGATTTTGGACACCTTTTCCAGGTGCCCTCAGTGAGATGTTATATTGTAAAATCAGAATCCACAACTCTTTAAAATGTACATTTTTGATTGACGAGCAAAGACGATAGCAGTTTGTGCGCCATTTTGTGTTGCCTGGTAAAAATGCTGTCCTTCAACCACCCTTGAGAATTTCCAAATAAGGCAAACCATGTGCAACACGCTCTTTGTCAGGTTCTCAAACATGGCGACAAACCAAGCAACTGTGAATCCTCCTGTCCCTGTTACTATTCTCAATTGAGGGTTTAGGGTTGCGTGTTGTTAACATTACGTGTTTTTATAAGAATTAAGAAACATTTACATAATCAAATTGAAATAATCAAAATTGAAAGGCAATAATCGAAATCAAATTGAATTGCAAGGAATATGAATCGTTACTCCCCTAGAAACTATGCACTGGAAGGCTCAATTCTAGACCACCAGGGGTAGTTTGCAGAATGCTGTATGACTGTGAAATTTAGGGATTAGGGTTAGGAAACTGCTTTTGAGTCATACATTCTAGATCAGTTCACCCCATATAATGACCCTAACTGGAACTTGATTCACACAGTTTTTCTAACCCAAATCACAATTAAACATCAGAGTTGTTTTGATGTCCATTAGCTGTTTGACATTTTGCAAAATACCCCCACCAATGCCAGAGAAGTTGTACAAAGTGAATCTAACATTTCAGTCAGCAGGCCCCTATGTTACAGTGAACCCTAATTACAATATAAAAACTTTTGGTAAGCTAAAGGAGTGATATGAGAGACAATTGTAACTGTTGATTTCAGGTCCTGATGATGGTGCTGCCACTACTTCTGCTGTTAGTTCTACCTAAACTTATAAATAGTCAAGATCCAGAGACTCAAAAGGTACTGAATTAATACTATTAACCCTTTAAACCCTAAGAGTGATCAGCGTCAAATTTCTCCTTGTAAAATCGCTGTTTTATAAAACAGAGTGATCATGAGAATTAAGGACATGATCACACAAGATGAATCTTATTGATACTTCAACAAATTCTCCCCACTACTTCTATTGGAAAGGTATAGGGATAACAAATGAGAATTTGAATTTTGATGTTAGGGTTTAAAGGGTTCATAGTACTGACCACAAACTGACTGTATTTTTTTAACTGACTTTATACTTCCCTAACATAATACTATGTTGGCACCAAGAAGACAATCCTGATTTCCACCAGGGTGTGTGAGCAGGAAAAGATGCTTTGCATAAACAGTGCCAGTATTAGTCAAGAATAGTAATAGTTATACTGAATACTGGTACTGCAGCCCACCTAGCCTAAATACCTGGGGAGAACACGGCCTGTGTAGTAGACACCGGTTTGAAGAAAATAGGTTACAGAAAAGAGAAATTATAAAACAATATCCTATTACTGTGCTTTTCACAAACATGCGAATTCTGAAGTTCAAAAGCCAACTGACGATTGCGTCAATCATCTTAACGGACCTCTTGGGAAACAAAACTTTACTTTAAGAGGTTCAAAAGGTCATGGTTTCTGATTTGCGATTGGTGGATTTCGATCCGTTTTGTGTGTATCTGTGTTTCAAGGTTCGTCGCTTGTGATTGTAATGGTGATTGACGGCAGTGAAAAATGCAATTGTGAAGGTGGCTTTTGAACTTTAGAGTTTGCATGTTTGTGAAAAGCGCAGTAAAGCCTTTTACAAATTTTCTTGTAATCCTTTTTCTTGTAGGAAATGCAGTCATCAATGAACATGTTCAATCAGTCCAAGGATTTACCAGACATCTCAGACTGGTTTGCAAAAAACTTCTCTTCTGGTAGTAGAAAAAAGACCACAAAAAAACCTGCCTTGGCAAGTTCAAGAAGGCGCTGATTGGTAAAGTAAAACAACCCTTTCACCTTTAACTTCTGTGTTGAATTTGTCCTTTCTTGTTCCAGCAAGTTTCTTTCAGAAACAGTGTGGAGAGATTCTTTGTCCATTTTAACACTTAAATTTGAACTTAAGAGATCGGAGTATAAGTGGCATTTAATATACTACAGTTATGTACATTGACTAGTCTTTTGCCATACTGTTTTTAGAAAAGTGAGAGAGCTTAAGGGTTTTTTTAAACATATTTAATGAAATGCCCTCTTTTGGTACATGCAAACCTGTGCCACTAGACCTCTTTAGCTTGTATGTTTTGTTTTCCCAATAGAGGTCCCATTTGAACTCAAACCTTTGTCTTTTCATAAATTATGCTTAGATATGCACGTGAATAAGATGAGGTTTGAAAGAAACAGTTCTCTACAGTATTATCACATGACCTGTATTGGAAAAACAAAACATACAAGCTAAAGAGGTGTATTGAAACAAGATTGAACTTTTTAGGTAATTTTCATTCATTTATTCTCAAACAATGTAAACATTTCTTTGGATGTACAAATGTATTCAGTAGTTAGCGGATTTTAGTTGCCAAAGGTTTATGGCACCCCTCATACCTGCAAGGTTTTAATAAAGAAACTTTTGGCTAAACCATCTAATCCAAGCGGTATCTAGTCACCTCGCCACCAAGAAATATAATATCTTAATACTTATCGAAAGGACAACTCTCTAAAAGAAAATTCCTTCACTTTAATTTTATAATGAAATTTAAGGAGGTAAGGGTCATGTGATAATATTACCCTTCTTTCATAAGAAGGGCTGTTGGATTTTAAATAAATTGCACCTCTTGAGTATGCAAAAAAACCGTATTAACTAACAATATTTAAGGCATTCAAAAGTCTCAGTTATTCACAAAAAATAAAACTAAATATGAGAAGTTTGACGCATGGCGTCGGTTACAATAGAACATCTTATATCTGGGCTTAGGGAAGAAGTAACAGTCCTAGACAAGTAAGCAGTGTCAATTATTCCAGAGTTATTATGTGGTGGCGAGTAGACTTCTTGGTGGCGATTTCGTTGGTGGCGAGATGACCGTAAACCATCCAAGCGTGATATACTTCTTTACAATAGCCGGATTCCTCCTGCAAGATCTACCACATTTGTTCAAAAGGTGGACGGTGCTATTCGTTGGCTAATGATATATCATTCATGTTAAGTTTGAGTTGTTTTATTGAAAATAATGATAATAATACTAATAGTAATAAATGCGAAGTTGATTGTTTTGTTTTGCTGAATATTTGACTCACATCAGAGCTGAGGAGATTGTAAAAGCCTACGTTTTTTCACGTTTTGGCAAAACCCCTCCGAAGCTTTGTGTTTCCACTGTGGCTAATTAGTATAGTAGCTTTAGTAAATAAAGGCAAAAGACAGCTCGTAAATAGCTCTGGTTATGAAATAGAGGCAAAATTCAACCTAGAAAGAGCTCGTAACTTAATTCGTATGCCAAAGGCTCTCAACTTTAAATAGCCTTAACCCAGCCAAATAATAGACCTCGTTTGAAAGCAGAGGCAAAAAAAAACTCGGATTAAAATAAAGGCTGAAACCCTCGTTATGAAAAAAAGAGGCAGTCGTTAACCATGATTAAGGTATTCAGCCAAAGAGGTATTGAGAGCCTCGTCTTGATGGCGACAACGCTTTCGCCCCTTCTTCCTCATCACTTGATTCTTCGTTATCAGTAGAAGCCTCATCTTCGAGATTATCAAAACCTTGGCACGGCTTTTCCTCGTCTTCTTCATCTTTGCTTTCTGTGGAAAACAGCTCATTCTTGATTAGTTTCCACGTCAGCCTTTTCTTTTCGTCTCCCTTGAGCCAGTTGGGTCTCTCGACCTCCGGTTCGTCGTAGTCTTTCTTCATAAGGTAAACAAACTCTGCTATGACTGACATGAGGTAGGCCACTTGTTCAGTCTCCACCTCCACCCACTCGAAACGAAGCTCCTCCGTGAAGTAGATCTCGAAGTGAACGCTGTCACCTTGAACTTGTGACCAGCGACGAATCTTTCGCCACGGAGCAAAAAACACTGTTTTTTCTGTTGAACGGGAAAAGGATAATTGATTTTGGGAAATAACCTAGCATGTTCCAGGCGTTTAGTGGTGTGGCGTGAAGAGAAACCTGTCGTTTCGATACAAAGTCTTTCCGATACAAACTCAAGCAGTGAAATTGCACAGAGAAAAACATTTTGGGTGAATATTCTTCGTTCTTTAAGCCAAGTACGTGGAACTATTTACACCTCAAGTTAATAAACTTGTGTCGAAACGAGCGGTGACCGGCGCGAAGTCAGAGAGCAGGAAAAAGCTGTTTGCGCCGTCCCCACAATCTATCGCCCCACGTAAGGTCTGTAATCCGGATATGGGAATGCGAAATCTTGAAACGCGGGGAATTTTTGTGTGTGGAATCCTAAATCCTGGGCTTTGGAAACCGTAATTCAGCTGAAGGAATCCGGAATCCCACTAAGGATTGGAATCAGGAGTCCAAGTTCCTCTGACAAGGAATCCGAAATTCAGTACCTGGAATCCTAGTCTGGAACAGCAGACGTATTTCCGGTCGTCGACCGGAAATATGTCTGCTGTTCGCAGGCTACTGAAATCCGGAATCCACAATGCAGAACCCAGAATCCAAGACTTTCTTGGATCACCTCACAGGGAGCGAAATCTGAACGCGTGGAACGAGTTGCTCTCGTACGGTCAACTGACGGTAACCGGTCGTTTCGCAAACGTCTCTGGTCAGTTCGCAAACGTGTTGAAGTCAGTTCGCCAACGCGTTGAGAGTTAGTTTGTATGCTCAAACGTGACATCGGAAATCTGCAGACTGTGTGAACCGACTTCTACACGTTTGCGAACTGACTTCTACAAGTTTGCGAGCTGACTTCAACGCGTTGGTGAACTGACTTCAACACGTTTGCGAACTGACCAGAGACGTTTGCGAAACGACCGTTGGCGAAACGACTCGTTGGCGAAACGACCGACATTCAACTGTCCAGTACATGTTTACCTCAAAATATTCCCATTTTTTAGCTGTTATATAAAGCACTTCAGTTTTCATTCAGCAAAATAACCGGAAATTTCGGTTGAAAGTCAAATTAGAAGGTTCGAGTTTGGATTCGAGTTCGAGCTCGTGTTGGACTTGGAGGTGAAGTTCGAGTTAGACTTACGAGTTAGTTCGACTCGAAGTCGAAGCTCGCAATCTCGTTTTGGTGGGTGAGAAAGCGAGCAAATTTATCGAGTTTTTAATCTAATACAGGAAATGTAATTAATATAAATCAATCACTTGAAACTACCGGTAAGGAATACTCATTTCTTTTTTCTTTCTCATTTTCTGCGTGCTTTTCAGCGGGTGCCTTTTTAAAAAAATATCACAAGGTTATTAAATCCCGCCTCTCTCCAGCGTTTGCAAAATGACATAGGTTGGTCGCACCTTTTCAGATCTGAGTTAAATGGCCCTGTTCTAGCAATCTTGTAGGAAAGCTATTTGTTGTCCGATTGTCCTCTCAAGAAACCGCGTAGCTCAAAAAAAGAACCAGAAATATTGCTGTCTTACTTACGCGATTTAATCATTAACCCTCGGCGGCTGGCGGTCAAATCCACTCTCATTCCTTCTCTGAGACGTACATCTTTCACCTTTAAATCGTTTTGAACTGTGCAGTTATTAAGGACAACATAGCCATAACCAAACATCTTCTGACAAAGCTCCACGTACTGCTTATCACATGGAAAGGCCGGGTTTCTGTATTCCTCCATGAGGGGAATGTGTTCTGGTTTGGGCTTGAGTCGGCCGGCTCGAATATCCTCGATACACTGTATACAAATCAGGCGCATTGCTCCAGCATCCGTTTTCAGCAATTTTTGTTCTCTAGCAATATCGAAAGACCACTTTTGAATTGAAATTACGTAGCGACAGGGAAGATAAATCATTTCGTTGTTTCCATATTTCTTCGTAGGGTTTTCGATCCCGCGAAAGAGTCCAAACAACTGCAGACTACTCGCGCGAATTTCAAGAGTTCTACCGACTATTTGGAGAAGATCTTCGGCTAAGATCCTTCCTCCATCGACCTGAACGCGAACGGCAGGCTGTGACCCTTCTGGTAACGTCCAAACACTTATTTTGTCCTTTCTTGGCACTGGTTTTGATTTGGTGGTAGCCATAATGTCGGCTACCTTTCTCTCTAGCTATTTTCAAGCACTTGGTTTTTCGATAATGCGTTTTTAACCACAATTATCACTTCAAAAGATGCATTACGGACAGTTTATATTTTTCGCCCGAACGTTTTACGTGATTGGTTTAATTTTGCCCGTGGCATAAATTTTTTAAAAGTTGACAAGCCTTATTTTGTTACATAGAAGTACTAATAGATCAGTGGATCTCCACACAGGCATTTCCCCGCATTCAGGCAACGAGAGAAACTGAACCAATTATGTAATGATAAAGTTTTATTATTTTTCCCAAAACCTTGCCTTTTGTTCAGGAGCAGTCAAAAATTTTTCGATTTAAGAGCTTTACATTGCGGTATTTAGAAACTTTTCTTGACGCGTTCATCGTGTTTGATAACGGCAAATGATTTGTAACCGAACAATAATATTTGTGAATAGAAAGGAAAATAAAATATTAATTAACTCTTGTTTTTATTACACTTTCAAGTCGTAAATTTCATTCTTTTTTTCACTGCCGCTAACCACTTAGCTAGGCTTTACTTAAGAAAATGTGTTAAGAGGCGTTATCTCTTGATTTTATGAGATTTCATTCGACCTCCGCAATTAGTTTGGAGTCCTTGCACGACTTAAGTTCATCCCCTCTCGTTAAGAATTTTTTGACGCTGATTTGAAGAGTTTTTGTTAGAATTGCCATTATTCTTTCCAGTTGAAGGCGTGGTGGCTGAGCGGTTGACACCCCAAACTTCGGATCTGTTAATTTGTCTCAACCCTTGCCTTTCGTTGTTTTGTTAAACAATTAACTTTGCTCCTTTTTTGTTTCTTTTTGCCTAGGTGTATAAATGAGGACCGCTGATTTTCTTTTTTAAATATCATATATTTACCAATTAAACAAAATAAGGTACGATCAAGAGAGGAAATAAGTACATGTAGATGTTCGGCGGTGAACAATTTGAGTAGAAACTCTGCATCGATCTGTTCATACTTGAGAAAAAGAGGACGGGCGTGACATACTAGCTGGGACTAGAAATGATAAATAAATTGTAAGATAATTATTAATCTGAAGTTATAGATTACAAAGTGTAGGGGGCTGCAGGGGAGGGGGGGGGTGGGGGGCGGTGTTAGCGTCTCCTTGAGATCGAGCGCTTACTGTTGCCGCAACCTCGTCCCCAGGATCCTCTCGTTTTTCCATATAACGGTGGCAGGGAAAATGTCTTTTAGTTACATGCGTTCAGCGTGAGTCAAGCATAATTCGTAAAAAGTATATGACGCTAATCGTGTTTATAAATCATCAGTAATTTTCCCGCTCTAACCCAACCCTTGCCAAGTTTGAAAGTGAAACAGCGTTGTGTCTATCCGTTTGCCCTTAGCCATGATTTCACGAAAAGCGTGAAACGACACCCGAAGAACGGAATTGTGCGTGAAGACTAAAAAACTTGCGCGTTTCGTGGTGCTGCGCAAATAATTGTTGATTGGCCTGTGTGTTGCGGTATAGGTGCAATGATTTTTAATCTTTTCTGTTACGTCAGGTGTAATGATCTCAACATCTCCAAACCTCTGAATCTAGTTGTCGTGGTAACCTGGTGCTGTTTGGCTGAGTTGAAATTAACATTAAACGAGGACTTTCTTACGGGACTTTCCACCTCACAATGCACTCAGCATAATTATTCATATAACGGTTCAGAGTTTTTTACTTTTCGTGAACTGCCTAGCCTCACCAACAAGTTACGTGCTTGCTGAGAGTTAGCGTTTATGATAAGAAATTTGTGGGGAGATTTTTACTGGAGATAAAGGTGCCATCTGCCGATCACCCTTATATTAATGGTCTAATTGACCGACAACAATTCAAGGTGTAAATAAACTCGCTAGGAGAGGGAAGTTTTTATCAGTGATGAAACGCCCTCGTACTGATTGGCAAAAATGTGAAGGATAAAATCTGTCACGTCTAGGCATTGATGAAATAGAATAGACAGACGGTACCGGATCGTCCAAAGTATATATTTCACAAGCGTGGGTTATTTGTCATGTGGGTTAGATTTGCTGATAGAACATAAACACAAGGAGCCAAATAATCTGTAGTGGCGAGATAATGGCTGCGAAAAGTTGTCTCCGATAAGCCATCCTGAAACTGACTCTTCCAAGAACAACAACAGATGGTTTGCAAACTAGGCGCGACGGTCAAACCCATCTGTAAATTTCTTTAAAAAAACAGCGAAAGATATTCTGTTCTTTTTTTCACCCACAGTTTACCTTACTTGTCTTCCCCAGTGGGTTTAGGTAAACTTCCCTTTGTCCAGCCATTTTAACGTTTTCCGAAACAAAATCCCATAAGTTCGTGCTAGAAAACTGGTGAAACAAGTCTCCTCATCCGTGACTACTTGAGGTTCTACTACAATATAATTATAATCGTGATGTTAAAAATTTCAATAGTTATTAAAAAAAGCAAAGTAATTGTTTCTTACGAAGCGCTTTATTTTAAGACACATTAAAATGAGACGAAAAATTAATCGAGAAAGGACAATCTAATGGTACGTTTCAGTAAGTACTTGCCTTCCTTTTAACTTTAGCAAGGTGACGCGTGTTTGAAACCTTTTTCCTGGGAATCGGAAGAAAGTTCACATTTAAATGAAGCCCTCTCTTCGTTTGAGGCCCAACAGGAACATTTTCCAGTAAATTATATCGATTTTGCTATAAAACCTAACGATAAAAAGTCACGACGTTTCGACCTCTCCGAGGCCATTTTCAAGTGCGAGTAAAATATGAAATTAGCATAAATATATTAAAATGGTAAAAACGGTAAAAACAGGAAAAATTGTCAGGAACGCTAAAATGCGATAAAATATGTAAATAAGTAAAAATAAGTAACAAAACATTCTACGGAAACAATTAAAAAGTAATTAAAACCGACCTAAACAAATAATTTTGCGCGGATGGAATCGCATTGTTTGTTTAGAGTTGGTTTCAGTTCTTTGATAAAAAACATTTCAAAAATAAGACAATCAAACTTGCTCTGGCACTTTTTTAAAATTTTAAAAAACTGCGCAATGTCAACTGGGGCTATATCGTGTTCCTCCTTGAGGTGATTTCCAATGGCCGATCCTTTGTGTTCTTCAATCCGTTGGTGAAGATGTCGGCACGTATAGCCGACATACCCTGCATCACACAGGTTACACTGAAAATTATACACAACGCATTGTTGATTCACAAGGGGTGGCTTGTTTTCCCTCACTTTGACTTCATCCTTGATTTTCCGACTCGTGTACACGGGGCTGATGTCTACATCACAAAGGATCGGCCATTGGAAATCACCTCAAGGAGGAACACGATATAGCCCCAGTTGACATTGCGCAGTTTTTTAAAATTTTAAAAAAGTGCCAGAGCAAGTTTGATTGTCTTATTTTTGAAATGTTTTTTATCAAAGAACTGAAACCAACTCTAAACAAACAATGCGATTCCATCCGCGCAAAATTATTTGTTTAGGTCGGTTTTAATTACTTTTTAATTGTTTCCGTAGAATGTTTTGTTACTTATTTTTACTTATTTACATATTTTATCGCATTTTAGCGTTCCTGACAATTTTTCCTGTTTTTACCGTTTTTACCATTTTAATATATTTATGCTAATTTCATATTTTACTCGCACTTGAAAATGGCCTCGGAGAGGTCGAAACGTCGTGACTTTTTATCGTTAGGTTTTATAGCAAAATCGATATCTACGAAATTACTCATCAAAATTATATCGAGTTTTTGATCAGCAAGTGATTGTCCTAATAAACAAAAAACAAAACAAAAAAACCTATGAACGGAGGGTTATCGGATTTTGCGTGTAAGATCTACGTTGAATACTTTCAAACACGCTGAAACGATAAAAGTTTTCATCGTTTTTGTAAGTTTTTTGGTAAAAAGATGTACCGAAAAGCGGAATTTTCATACTCCTCTGCCTTGTTTGGGATTGTCTAGTAGTTAACATGGCCTAAACTGACGAATTTTCGAAGATCGCTCTATTTTTGCCCATCTCATTCAGTCTTTTCTACTCTTTCCTCGTATTTTTTTTCATAGTTAACTTAAATGGTGCGGTTTTTGCCATCAATTTCTTGGCCCACCATCTTCTGATTGATGAAATAAATTGTTACCAGACATTTGAATGCTGGATGTTAAAATCCAAAAAATAAGTCGAGGCATACGTAACTTAGGACAACGGAGCAATTCGACTTAAAACAAATAAACAAAAAATAAGACGATGACGTAAAAAACCAAAATGGTAGTGCATCATCTGATGGCTTAGTTTCCTTCCCGCCGGACATCAGTATCACGGAGTATTTGCGGAGACAGAAATTAAACGACTATATCCGTTTCACTTAGGATCAATTAGTTTAAATGAAGCATGGTAATTAGTAACTGAACTCGCCTTATGGCTCAACAGTTAAAATTATAGGGCTTGGTACTTTTTTCTTGTGCAAACATTACTCTGTGGGATATTTGTAATTCTTGACATTAAGTGGAATAATGTTTATGTTTCTTTTCAAGTTTTCATGAAATAAGAACTGAAACATGTATGATGCTTACTATGTGCGTACACATTTATTCTTTAAACTTAACCTTGTGTTTTTAAAATATGGACTTCTCTTATTAAGCGATTAGTATTCTAAAAAGCACGCCATTAAGCTATAAGCAGTTTTGATAAGATACTGTCTTCATTT
This sequence comes from Porites divaricata, assembly GCA_038088405.1. Taxonomy (NCBI): domain Eukaryota; kingdom Metazoa; phylum Cnidaria; class Anthozoa; order Scleractinia; family Poritidae; genus Porites; species Porites divaricata. The sequence continues at coordinate 3,192,985 of JBBMOI010000005.1, forward strand.
ATAAACACTCGGTTGTTTTGCTCTTTACTGTTAAAATTAAAAAGGTTTAAACACTTATACGGTATACTTTTATTGCAAGCTCACGCAAAATAAGACTGCAACATAGATGATTCTATTTTTTTTTATTAATCTGCAAATCTCCCGCTAGATAATTATCAGTGGCTGCGAGAAGGGAAAACCAGATATTAACATCTTTGTATAAAAGCTAATCTGAGAATAGTCCAAGATAAACAATAGCACTTTTTCTGCTGTTTTTCAGTTTGGTGACGCCATATACCGATATCGAATAACTTTAATGCCAAATTGATACCACTTTGATATCTAAAGACAAACCTTTTGAAAATAATCGTTTGTCGATGATTGCGTATTGATCTGTGCAGTTGTGATTTAGCTTTTACTCGAAAATATGAGAAACAGCTGGTCAGCAAGGGACAAAATTCAGTGGACGATTTCAAGGCGTAAAGCTAAAAAGAAAGATATGTAAAAAAGAAACTATCGAAATGGTAAAACTCGCCAATTGCTCGGTAACCAACTTGCTAGTTACAAGGCGCTATAAAAGTGGTGTCGAATTATATTGAAGATGTATGTCACCTTTACCATTATTAATATTAACTGTTGGCCTTAATTGCTCCCTTATCAGCCGGGAGAACTTATTTTGTATTAATTGAAAACCTGTGTCGAGCATGTTATTCGAATGTTATGCTAAAAATGCACCGTCATTGAATTTCTTAGCATTGAAAGAAGCGAGATTATAAATTGATTCTGAATAAGTGTTTGAACCTCAAACGGAGGGCACGATTGTGCAAAACTGTTGAAATTACCCAAAATATCGCTTTGTTACGTCGATATAGTACATTTTACATTATTGTTAGTTTATGTTTTGTCATTTTGATTTTGTTCTATCGTTGTCCCAGGTTTATCCGATTGAAAACTTAAGATTATCGATGTCATTAATCATTAACTTCAGTTTTGACAAGATCAAACGAAAAAGTCATAATTTGTGTGCCGTCACATTGACAAAGCGTCTTCATTGAGGTGGTAGAGTTTTTCTATGCAAATTAATAAGTGACCAATCGCGTGTTGCAGCAGTCAAGCACAACCTTGTAAATTTAAATTTCAACATTGCTCCAGCTTTTAGCGTTTCACCAACTTGCTGTCGGCGGCAGAACCGGGGGCGGGAAAATCGCGAACGTTTTCAGAACTTAGTTATTGAAATGGGAAACGAAGGTTCAAAAAAGTCGGCTTCTAATTCTTCTTTTTCTAGTTCAAAGAAAAACAAGAACAAACTTACGCCAGAGGATATACAGGAGCTGCGACTTTCGACCGAGTTCTCCGAAGACGAACTCCAAAAGTGGCACAAAGCGTTCCGCGAGAAATGTCCGAATGGAAAAATGTCCCAGAAGAAATTCGCGGAAATGTATACGAATCACTACTCCACTGGCGACGCGACTATTTTCGCGGGGCACGTTTTTCGCACTTTTGACAAAAACAGAGACGGCACAATTGACTTTCACGAATTCATTCAGGGGCTTTCTATTATTTCTAGAGGTTCGCAAGAGCAGAAACTACGATGGGCCTTTGAGATGTACGATAGCGATGGAAGTGGCACTGTTTCGCGTGCCGAGATGTTAGAGATAGTGCGAGGGATTTTCCGACTCGCTGGTGACAGGATAAATCTCCCCAGAGATGAAAACACTCCAGAAAAATTTACTCACAAGTTGATGGCTAAGCTAGATCGGGACAATGATGGCACAATTACGCAGAATGAGTTTGTTCGTGGTGTTCAGTGTTATCCGTCCCTGATGCGGTTATTGGATCCAGCGGGCGCGAAGTAAACTAAACTAATAGTCTGCAGTCGTGTGTTTGCGTTCGCAATATATTATGCTACGTTTGAGTTTACGATGAATATCTCCTAGGAAAAGATGAGCACTATTAACTCTAGAGCAGATATCACAGTTTTTCGTGAGAAGCAATTGCAAAAAGATGTGCTAAAGGAATAGACAGATTGAGCTACCGTTTGTACGCCTCACCCTTTCGATCTGTTGTATTGACTAGATATCGACCGCTTTTTCAAAGACGTTAACAGCTAGAAAAAGGAGATGAGTTCCTCCTATTAATGGACTACCTTTTTAGTTGGTTAAAGGAGAGGAATACATAAAATTTTCAGTTTAGATCCGGGAAACCCCTCGCCTTAAAGATCACTATATAATATTTCCTGACTGTTTCGATAGAGCGATAGAACTAATTCATTTACACCTATAAATTTATTCGTCTTAGCCAGGTTCGTCTTGAGTAGGTGAGAAGCTGCTGGATTCCCCATTGGTGTTCAGTGTGTTTAATATTTTAGTTGTTATTACGATTTTCGCTTGATTGCCAAATCAGCTCTTCTCATGAAATGGGGTCTTGAAGCTCCTATGCGCACTGCAAAATCCTTAAGGTAAACGGACTGAATCGAAAGGCGGAATTAGCTCGTTAAGAATAGCTCACGATTACAAAAATCGGGGAACGGTTGATCAGAGCTTTTGAATTATTAAACAACGGAATAACATTTAAATATCATGCGGTTGAGACAATTCACCTTAGCAAATGAAGAACACCTTTTCGAGGTCATCTTTTAAGAGTTTTAAGGTTACAGAGAATAGTAACAATAAATTCAAGTACAAGAACCAAGTTTTCCCAAAGATTGCTGTAGAGCTTGTTTTTCTTTTAATAATTGGCATTGGAAAGTAGAAAATATGAGAACTTCCTTTTGCCTATGTAAATATTGAAGCTTTTGTTTTATTTATAACTTCACAGCTGTTTGTCAGTGATGGTAATTTTTGGTTTTGAGTTTTTTTTTCGAATAATCATGGAACCGAGAATGGAGAGGTGGTCTCAGTTACCATTAAAATTTTTCACTAAAGTATGTGTATCGAAAAAGACGGCCCATCAACAGCGGGCAGGTTTTCAAATAAAAATTTCCAGAAAGTGTTACTAAAGCTGAAGAAATTTTTAGCTTCTCATAAGTGACAAAAATATGTACTAGGCTATGATAAGACGGTTTTCAAAACATGTATTGAACTGAAAAAACCGTCGTGTTTATGATAACAACAACTAAGACTCCTCGTTTCAACTTCCTCTGAAGTTCTACCACATTTTATTACGAGTCATCAATCTTTAGACTTTAGTTGTTTGTTGATAAATTAACTTTTTCTTAAAAGGCATTGAACAAAATGACAGTATGCCTGCATGGTTTAGTATTTGAACTGAACTTTCAATGAGTCAGTTTTGAAATTTTTCTCTGTAATTTAAATTTGAAAATTTCCATTCCTCGCAACGTATTAAAAATTAAACAAGTTTCTTAGTAACTGCTTTATTTTCATTTTGTATACGTTGTTTGGCGCTTTAACGGGTAAAGAGAGACAAAATCAAGGTCTAAATACATGAATGTTTCATTTGTATAATAAATAGTTTTTGAATATAACTAATGAAAAATACATAACTCAGTAGCGCTCTTGGAACCATTAGCGTCAAACTTTGTATAATTCTTTATTTCTAGGAATAAGAATGTTTATTAAATAAATAAAGAAGTCTTTTCCTTTTTCTGATCGTGATCTCACATTGTTTCGCTAAAACATCGTAATCATCCTAAAAAATGGGCTGTGGATAATTACTGACACTTTTAAAAGTGAAAAACAAATATTAACAAACGATAATTTAAGGTATGGTACAAGAATCTATAACTGCTTTTATTCAATTACAAACTGGCTTAATGCCAAACGTTCCTGAACTGGTGAAGTTTTATGTCAATCCGGCTTCACTGTATATAAATTAATTATCCGTATTTTTCCCCTAGTATTTTCAAGTTGAATTAAGTTTGGCCGGAACCAAAGTATCACCGACGTCTTCCACCTTATCGACTCAGAGTGTCGGTGGTTTACCGGCCCGTATTATTAAACGTCGTCACTTTGTTTTAGAATCCTTGTACTCTTCTTTTGCTCCAGTCTCGTTGAGCAGCAAAAATCATGAAACATGAAATGGCGCTCAGCACAGATGACTGAGCGAACAAATCATTCAAGACCGTGAAAAAAAAAAAAAAAAAAACTGAACTAAACATGAGATTGGATTTCACTGCCTGCCAACAAACACACGCCAGTTATTGTACAAGCTTGACGCGTTTAACTCACTTAGGAATATCACATGCACAGAGACAGCTTCCCACTGTTTTCGTTAAGCCATTCAGATTAAAAGAGGTCTCGACAAAGGTATGTCTTTGGAAAATGTAACCGCTTTCAAACCAATGATGTTACCACATATGCGTCACCTGTTTTCCGCTGGAAAGTGTGACGCAGGCTCCGTGAATGCAATTAGCTTACTCACGCACGCAAGTACTGTGAGTAGCTGTAACTTTTTTTGCAATTCGGTCATAAATTCGCGGTTTTCAGTGTCATATATAGAACAGCATAAAAGGTTTCAAAATGTTTGCCTTTGTGATTTTGTGAATATATTTCTTCACGAAATTACCTGTCGCGTAGGCTGGTGTAATTCTGACTTTTTTTCGATCACTTCCGGTTTTTTTCCGAGGGTTCCCGAGAGGTTTCCGATCCCTTCCGGACCTTTCCGAAGGGTTCCCGAGGGGATTCCGACCATTTCCCGGTCACTTCCGGTTTGATGACGTCAGAGCCATACTGCTCTGTGATTGGCTATGACCTATACGAGCAGAGTTTCCTATTTTCTAGTCTCACCAGGTACACTCTCCACACCGCTTTCCATACATTACTTGTGCTAGGATTGAGGAAAATTTCTTTAAATTTCTCGCTTGCTAATTTAAGGTATACGGCTTGCCCGGAATAGAATACCACTCCCTACTTGTAGGCATGTTAAAATTCCATTTCTATGTTTAAATAAATAAATAATAAATAATAAAATAAATAATGTATTTTTATGTAAACTATGTACATGTATGTATGCATGCATGTCATAAAAAGATTGTTATTGGATTAAGCTCTGTTATTTTGCAGACATATTGATTATAGCTTTCGCGTTTTTTTTGCCAAATCTTCGTCCCTTTTTCCCTCCCCCCAAACGCGTTTAAACAGGTAATACAACACATAAAATATACCGTTAACATCACAGCATCTTAAAAAACGGTCAAAACTTTTGCATCTTGCCTCTTGTGTTCAATTATTTTCTGATACTAAAAAAGTTGCTAATGTATAAATACACAAAGGATTCTCACAAATCGGTCAGTTTATGATTTCCAATCTTTCCTTAAATAAATACAAGTCTTACAACATCCATTCAAAAAAGGATAACACAGTAAGCAAGCCATAATTAGAGATAAAACTCCCAGGATTCCCATCTAGCTACGCATTCAACCCTAGGCTCTGCGCATGCGCATGGTTGACCAGCCCAGTTGCCTTCCAGCTCATGGTCTTTTGTACAGTGGTAGAGTAATGCTTTTACACAGCACATGCACGAACAACATTCTACAAGCCTTGTGTTGTCCGTTTTCACTGGTGGCTCTCTAATGGCGTACCATTGCTGTTCATTTACCACTGGGAGTGGGTTTGCGGGACTCGATGGGGTTTTTTGTCTGATTTTGAAAGTAGATGGCATTTCCCAGGTTAATAATTGTCTCTGTGGCATCAGTAAACGACACTGACTGATAGCCTTCCTTTCTTGGGTCACTACTTCCTAAATAGGCAAAGTATGAGAGTTGAGGCTGAGCTCTGATGGGTGGTGGTTCGTTGTCGGCGACCAGATCTGTTATGTAGCCCCTTTCCTTGTCCAAAATACGTTGCCACTCCTGGGGGCTTTTTTGATATTTTTTTCTTTTCCGGGTTAGATTTGCATCTTCGGAGGGATTTATCGTTTTTCACGTCCTGTAAAGCGAGATGTCTCAAAGATCCTTCTTGGCATAATGGTGTTTTTGTTTCAGATAAAGACTCGAGAATTTCACATAGTGAGGATCTTCTTCTATACTGATGCATGTTCTGAAATAAGAAACATCAGGTCAAGCGAATAAGGCCTGTTTTAAGAGTTTGACTCATGTAAGCACGATTGTAGCCTTACTTGGTTTCTGACGTCGATCGAATTTGATTTGATCGGATTTAGTTTTTGCTGAAAACAAACAAACGAAAGATTACCATCGTCTGGACGAAGAAGTTTAAAATGGGTGAAGCTGTGGAAAAGAAAAGAAACGTACGTGAATCTCGCCTAGAGAGTTCCACGTTTTCTAGAATATCCAAATCAAAAACCGACGCCTTGGAGACGAGAATGGACTCGCCTGCAACACCAGGAGCCATGCCTGTTACAGCCATTCACCCCTGAACCGCCTGTAACTTTATCAGTTTTAACGGTCATGGACAACTTTGTCATCTTTTACATCTAAATTTTGCCTTCTGCGCTTGTGCGAACATCAGACTCTGCAAGTTTCGAGACTGCGACCAGAAAACGGCTCGACTAGCTTCAAAACGCGTTTTTAGTCAAAAATCATGATTCTGTTGTCAAGACGTTCTTTGTTTTCTGACCCCCTTTTTTAAAATAACTTTGTCAGAGGCAACACATTTTCCTCTTGAAATCTAGCTTATTTCTTTGTATTTTTGGATCGCTAACTGTTCTTTTGTGGGGTGTTTGTCAAAGTAAATAGTGGGAGTAATTTTCACTAAAATTTTCCAGTTATTGCCTTATCTTCATTTTTAAAGATTTAAAGAATACAAATAAAGACTTACTAGAATCTAGATCTTGTTTAACGCTAACTTTTAGTGAAATAGCGTAAGCATAAACTTTTCATTGAGGCTAAAAAATAATAAATTATCCTTTTCTTGAAGAACAAATCTGGAGTCACCCAGCACCGTAATGCTTGAATATCACAAACAATTTTCAATATGTCTGCTTAGCACATATGATAACCTGTTGAACGATTGACTGCTAAACCATTGCGGTGTATTTAAACCTGTTTTCAGTTAGTGATAGCTTCACGGAGGTACTTTTTTCAGTGTTTAAAATGTCGACTCAATCAGAGGCATTCAACGGTGATTTCAAAACAACTAACGCTGATGTTGGCGAATGTACCGTTTTAACATCTCTGAAACATTAAAAGTTGAATATCTACAATGTTGCTACTATCTAGACCTTTTTGGATCATTTAGTGAGCCTTTTGCAGTGGACACGAATATTTGGATATGACCGAAGCTTAATTGGGCACCAGATCAATGATTCTGAGAACTGAAAAAAGTATGACTTACCTCCAATGAAAAGTTTCTTGCCCTTTTTGTACTAGTTTTTTTTTTACCAGTAAAATTTCCAAAGAAATGTCTAGTCATGGAATGGAACATAACTTTATACTGTGACTGCTTGAAAAATATGTAACGGTCCGTAAATGTTTTTTAGTTTATAACTTGATACTAATTGATCCAGGTACGTCATAATGACGGCACCCCTGACGCATTTTCCTTGCACCGAAGTCCAGAATTTACATTTATCTTGGAAATGACTTCCAAAATACAGACAGAATGTTGCTAATTTGATTTTTATTTTAGTTACAGGCCACATTTTCCTGACAAAAACCGACAAGAATATATTTCGCAGTCCAAAATATTTGATTTACATTATTATGGTTTGTTCTGTTTTTGACGTCATCAACAAGTTTATTTTCAGCAGTTATCCCCCTATTATTAATAACCACCATCTGAACAAGTTTTTTTGATGCATGAAATTACAATGGGAATTTAACTAAATCTAAGGAAAAAGTAATAGTCCGATGGTTACATATTGGCGTGAATTCACCAATAAAGGCAGCAATTTAATTGATCTTAGAGCAAAAGATCAACGCTGTTTTAAAGAGAAAACGTGTTTTGACACAAGTAACTTACTATTGCCATAGTTTTTTCTCCATTTTTGACTGACATGATTTTCGTAAGGGGAACTGGGATCGAACGTGTTACCAATTACCGTTTTACCAGCCATCATAGACTGTTTTGGCCCTGACTAAGGGAGCCAATTAGATCCAAGAATACGACTCTATTTTACCCATCGACACGGCCCATTTTAGGGCTAAAACAGATCTTTCTGATTTACTGTGTTGCGATTGATTTAGTCTTCTGCCTCCGACTCCGTCGACCCGGTCGTTCATCAACAGCCATAAGCGGAGTCAAAGGAAAATGGAAACGTCTTGATTCTTCCGACTCCGATTCGAATTCGAAGTCGGATTGGTAATCAGATGCGTAGATCGTTTTGATCTAGTGAAAAGGGCTTTTCAGTTCCGCTTACAACTCCATTGCTTTGATGCGATTCAATTAAAACCAGGAGCTCATCTAGCTGAAAGTTTTTCTCAACCCTGCCCCGCTGACATTGGATATGTTTAGGACATGCGACATTTCCGTTAATAGTCTTTAAGCTTGCAACATTATAAAATCTATGGAAGTCCGAGGGTGAAAGTACTCTACAAACTTTTGTTTTCATAAACCTCCTTTTCTTAGAAACCTCAGTTGTTATCAGAAAAATGTACGATTTTTCAAAATCCCTTTAAAGACCAGGAACCCGTTGACCTGGAGCGAGCAAGTTTCTGGTGTCACGGCGTTTTGCGGCACCAACCAGTCTAATTTTAAACGATTTGGCGCGAATTTAGAATATCTTTGTAATCTGAAACTGGTATTTTTGACCTTCTAATGACATTTACTTTTCATTTTTCACCTCCTAAACTTCCGGAATGCACTCGTGGAATAAAAGAAAAAGAGCTTCCAATTTCTCGCGAAAAATTGTACTAAAATGTATCTAAAAATAAACCGGTCCGTGAAAGCACACGACAATTAGGTCTGGTAAGGGATTTGCTCTCTCTGATCTGGGTTCTGGGCTTCCGTAAAAACTAAAAGGTCGGAGTCGGGAGCATCCTCGGAGACCCAGGGGCAGATAGTGGGGGCTAGGAAAAGTCTAAGCGGGCGGAAAAATATGGCGCGAAGAAAAGTAAAGAACGGCGAAAGGAGCCCCGGGGGACAATGTCTTACCAGACCAGTTCCAAACAGTTTCTGCCCGTTTAGACTTTCCCTCGCCCCCACTATCTGCCCCTGGGTCTCCGAGGATGAGTCGGGAGCAGAAGCGGAAGAAATAACCAATCACAATGCGTGGGAAAGAACATTGTCATTCGACTCCGTCTTCGTCGCTTCCTTGGCCTATGGGCGAATCTTTGTGTACACATTTTGCCTCATTAACGTAGGCTTTTCACTATCTGTAAGTGTTGACGCTAATAAAATAAAAACTCTGAATATTGAAAGGGCATAACAGTTTCAATTATCTCTGAAAATTTGAGCCCAATTCACCGAATGGTTTCGAAGAAATTCTCTTCTAAAAACTCGAAATTTTACAGAGAATGTATGGCTCCTTAACTTTTTTGCCACCCAGCAATTTCGCAGTTTTTGATGGCTGATATTTCCTTCAATATTTCTTGCAAAGAGCTGAAAATTGCACAAATTGCTCAACTTTTGCTCTTTCAACTTTTGCATTTAGTTCATATATACGGCCACGGCTTCCATGGGTTAAGTCATATGCTAATGAGGAAAGTGTAAACAATGACATCAGCAAAGATTCGCCTAACACCAATCGCCACTTTAGGGGGTGTTTACATGACACCGGGGAGACTTTCGCCCCGGAGCGAGTTCACTCCGGTTCCCTCTCATGGCTCTATATTTGTTTACATGATATGATGCCATCACAAATTTCATGCTGGCGCGAGTCACCTCGGCGTGAGTTCACCCCGGTTCTTGTACCGGGGCGAGAATTTCACTCCGGTACGAAATCTCGCAACGGTACCAGTATCATGTAAACACGAAACGACCACCCGTTTCGGTGTGAAATCGGTCTGCCGGTAGACTGGGACGAGTGGCGCATGCGTAATGTTCGCGATTTTGAATCACACGTGCATTTTATCCACATGAAGTGTACCTTCAAATAACGAGATGTGAAATGACCCAGTCATCATGTAAACGCGATACGAAATCAAAAAGTCATGTCGGTATGAAACTCGCGCCAGTGCGAGTTTTCTCATGTAAACACGCCCTTAGAGACGTCTAAACGTTATGACCCAAGTCAAATTTAGAAGGATTTGTATGGAGTCATCAGAGCATAACTGGGCTAATATCTCAGAGACAATTTGCCCCACAATGCTAGTTTTTGGCAAGAAGGCCTCTTGGATGTTTTTCTTTCAGAATATCCTGACGAATCCCATAATTTCACAAATTCAATTTTTATGACGTAATCACTTTAGTACTCTATTGCCAGTAGCTGACCGGCGCGTCCCCTGTAACGATCCCGGAAACAAGTGCAAGACACATTTCTGCAACAGCCGTCATCTTCTCGTTTAAAGTGGCACGAATCCGCGTATGGACTAATAAGACCAGCGTCAAATGTTTTTTTAATTCGTATTTCAACGTATTAATAAATTACAGCTAGAATATTTCAAGTCTAAAGAAGAATTTCTATTCAAATCTATGTTTTTTGATGCAACATACAATGTAAGCATGCAATGTTATAGTGGATGAGATTTAAATGTATAACTTACTATTTAAATTTGGACGTATGACTCTAAAAGCCTGTATTTAAATAATTTTACGGTTCGAGAATGTCTCAATTTTTTATAAACTAGAAACTAGAAAAATGTCTCAGCTGTAGAAATTAGTGTTTTGCTATGGGATGCAGCGGCCATTTTACAAGGGGAAAAAAGCCCTGAACTGTACAATTTGTACGAGCATATAATTTTGCGTTTTCTGACTTGTTGTGTTTTTTCTCCCAGTTAACAAAATTCAGAATGACTGACAAGACTGGGCATATAGGGCGCGCTCAAAATTTTCTGGATCCTTGAATATACTTATATCATAAATAAACTTATTATATATTACATATACTTATAATTCTAATTGAAGATTTTCTAGAGAGTAATATCGCTGTGGCGGGGAGGCAGTGTGCAGTGTTCAGAAAATTGTGAGAATTCGAGACTTATACATATTTGGGTTCTATTCTTTGCCCGCAAAACAGGGCATTCATTGGGACAGACTCGTGTCCCTGCTGTTCAACAAATCATGAAATAGTTCAATAAATCAACCGGTCAATCATCCATCAATCCATCCGTCCGTCCACCATCCATCCAATCGTCCGTTCGTCCGTCCATTTATCTATTAATCATCCATTCTGTTGGTCATTTAGCTAAACAGGGAATGTAAAAGTGAAAAAGGTATGTTGAATTGAGCCACAATCATCTTCATTCGAAAATGCATGTTACTTGCTCTAACTCCAACTTCCATGTACTGTCTAGCGGACTAACAAGTTTGAAACACCATTGCGGCCAATTTAAAAGCTGCAGTTGATATTGCTGAAGCCGGTCTTGTTTCCGTCTCGAGGACAGACTTTTTGCCTCAATTCTCCGGTTTTCAAAGGTTACGAAGTGAAATGTGCTTGTCGACATGTGACAATTCAAAGGAAAGCTACCCACTACTATACTGTAAAATTACCACCATGTTTCAGTTAAACTATTTCTAGTTGACAACTTCGGGCAACTTCTCAATGCTTTGCTGCCGATAATCACTGTAGAAGCTTATAACGAAATTAAGGTACTAATTAATTTCTATTGGTCTCCTTTTGATCTGGAATCAATTGTCAATGATGTGGGTTCGTCAGTTACAGATGATCCCTTTGATGGTAAGCGATCGCTTTTATCGCTTTCGGCGTGGGCTTCTTTCTTCATGCACTCGTGGCATTTAAAGCAAGCTTCAAATGGTAGGTAACAGAGCAGACATGGAAGAAATAGGGAGAGAATTCCCATAATACCCCATCGACCCACACACGCGCCCACAGGTCCCTGGCATGAACATGGGTGGTCGGCCAGTTGACCCTCATCTTTAGTGTCTTTCGTGCAGTGATAAAATAACGCTTTCACTAAGCACATACAGGTGCAACAGTCCAATAAGTCATTGTAATCCGCTGGTGCTTCTTGCCCCTCTAATTCTTCAATTTCTCGGCAGATAACATTGGTTGCGTATGGCGACACAATGGAAGTACTGGTTAGAATTACAGGCCGATCCGCTAGAATGTCATGAGCGGAAGGGAGCCTGCCACGAGGACGCGGTGGGGCTTTAGTAGTTGGATGCAGCCTTCCGAGATAGGCAAAATAACGAAGTGGTGGCGGTGGTTCTCGTCCAGTAAGCGATCCCGTGCTTCGCCGGCTCCCAACTTTAACATGCCCAGTGCTTCTCCTTGCCGGTCCAACCACAAAACGACCGCTACTCCGCTGCGTGCTATTGGTTTGGGCAGCAGACTGCTTGTCATTCATATGGAGGGAATGCACGACCTGTTCTGGGCTTGATAAGGACCGTTGAACTTTAAGTTTCGGAGGAACCTTGGTTTTGTCTTTTTCCTGTTTAACACTCCGTGAATAAGTGCTCTGTGGTGGTGTTTGAGTGTCCTTTCTTGTTTTCACCCCATTCGGGAGATAGTTGGGTTTTATCATGCAATACTCTCCCCGCACATCGACGTCTATTTGAGAAGAACTCGTCGCTCTCTTTTCTTGCTGCATTTTGACCTTAAAAAAAGTTTCCTACGCTGTCATTTCCTAAAATAAACAATAATAAATAAAAATTTCAAGAATCAGGCTTCTATATAGCTTAGTCAACACGATAAATGCGTTTTTGTTGCTCTTAGACTATGGAAAAAGCTATATGCTTAACATATATTTATATGTACAATACGTTTTTTCCATATCATCCAGTCTGTAACGACCATAGAAGAGAAACCTTGAGCTTAAAGGTCGGTACACAATAGGCGACAAGTTGCAGCAACATGTCGCGGCGACAGATCACTCCGTGTGTACAGGTCCGGCGACTAGCTGCAGCAACATGTTGCGGCGACACATCGCAGCGACAAATCAGTCGCTTCGTGTCTACTGAAGAAATTTTGTGAAAACCTTTGTTGCTGCAACAGAATTTTGACGCCGCGACAAGTCGCACAAATTTCCAAAAGAGAGGGTCAAATAAAAAGTAAGATTGATGGATAGAAGTTCTTTAATATCACCGCGCACTCAGCTTCTGTCTGATTTGAGTTTTTTGCAACTGCGACAAAATTCTGTAAAGGAACAATCGGTACTGGAATTAAAAAAGCATATATCCAGAAAAGACTAACAAAGACCGTGGCGTGAATTTTAACCATTCTACTTTTTCTTTCTTATTTTATTAATTTGAAACAGCCATATGTAAATTAAAGTTTCCCTTCGAAATAATTGTTCCGGTAGAAGCTGCGGTTATTTAATGAGCCTTTGAAATATCACATGTCCATCTTAGAAAGTTTGCCGGGCCGGCCACTTTCAATGTCTCAAATTTCAAGTAATTTTTTCATCCATTATACTAAAAATACAAATTGAAGCAAAAAATGCTTCTTCTAGAATCAAAGCCCTTCTTATTTTGCGACGAAATTGAAACTTGTGACAGAAGGCAGCGATAAAAGCCCAGCTATACACCTGCTGTCGTATTTCGCTTTAGCGTGTATTCTAGATGAAAACCTTACCTTTTACCTTGGATACAATTTTTCTTTCACAAAACACAACGAAAAAATTTCCGTGACTCACCAGTGAATCATCTCTTCAGGTCAAGTTAAGATAAATACTACCTCCGAGCAACGAAATAGAACATTAAGCATTCACGATTTACTGCCACACGCGAAACAAAATCGTTCACGACCAACTCGAATTACCACAACAATAGCTACAGCTACTTTCTTTAACAGGAAATACGTCAGTCTTTCGTGTGCTTAAACAATTCACCACGGCAACAATTCAAAATGATAAGAAATAATAATAATAATAATAATAATAATAATAATAATAATAATGATGATCAGTAATAATAATTATACTACTACTAATAAGAATAAAGATTTGTAAAAATAATATTGTTGTAGAAGATTTGGGAACAATCTCTGAAGTTTTGAAAAGAAAAGTTATCGGAAGTGCAAAAATACTAAGGGCCCTTGAGATATGAAAAGGTATTGCCAGACCCTTGTGACCTAGGTTGCTAAATTGTTGTAACCGCTCTCAAGGGAAGTTTCCCGGTTGAACACAGGACTGAACAGCAGTTCTTTTATCTAAAGTTCCGATGACTAATTAATAAGCCAGGGCGCAGGCACTCATGAACACATTGTGCATCAGTTAAACGTTGTTCCTGTTAAAAACTCTTGTAAATAGAATTTTGAGTATACGATCGGGCTGTTTTGCAGCCTATACTTTAAAACACTGGTAGGGTAGACTTTTCCAACTAAGGAATGTTGACAGCTCTGGAATTCAAAGTACCAAATTTCTCTTGCACCTGCCTACAAAGGATAAGACTCGCTTTTTGTTCTATTTCGAGGAACACTTTCAATGATGCAGCATTGATGTCAGTGTGGTTTAACTTTATGCGTGGCCGAAACCACATTGGCAATAAAGACCATGACTCGTAGCAGGACTCTTATTAATGCAATACCGTTTTTATACCTTAGATCGGTGGAGTCTTCAGGATTGTTTCATCATTCCCGTAATTTCTTTCAGACGCCGTGTCTCTTAGCCGAATATATACGGTAACCCGATTTCCCACTCATTGATTTAAACTGGCAACTTTAAAATTGTCCAATTAGGTTTCATGTAATGGGCCTTGGGCCTGCACGCTTGAGTTGCTGAGTCATGCCTTTGATAGGCCTAATATTAGGGGACAACTTAAACCACTTAACTGGAGCATATATTATCCTCGGCCGGAAAAAGATATTAGAATCTATGTTCCAGTTCAGAGATCGTTGGAAGAAATGATAACTTGGTGTCTTTCTATTTCAGTCCTGTGGAAAATGACGACAAAATGTGTGTCGCTATACAGCCCAAGATTTTCTGTCACGAACTCAACAATGAAGCCATTCTCTTTGTACGGGTCAAACGCGCGCAAAAAGGAGTTGCAATTATATTAAATAATTTCTCAACCTCAGAAGCTCTTTGGATTTATTATTTCAGAAGTATAACTAGTCTCTAATCAATAATCTGAAAATAATCAGTTAAGGTGCCTTTAACGCACTTGCAATGAAAAATTGTAGCGGCCTTGGACTGCCCGGCAGTAATACTTGTACACAAATTATAAAAGACTGGGAGATGATAACAAGCCAGCACAAAATATGAAGTTAGGACCTGTCGCGCGAGATGCAGTTATTTTTGAACATCGATAACTGAAAACCACTGCTCGCCCAAACTTAGTACTAATGAATTCATTCCTCTGTAACATGCTCTTACTGACTTGATTTCAAATTAGTTGCTATTCTTATATGCATGATGTTCAAAGAATTTAGCGCCACCAAATATCTCAAACAGTATTATACTGAATACGCCTTCTATGGGATCAAGCACTGACGTGTATATTACTGTATCTTCACAAGAGATAATAGCGAATTAAAATATTATAGATTGAACAAAGGAAATAAATATTTTAAAAGAAAGTGGCCAGAAAATTGGAAAAAACTGCACGACTGTTTACTTCACATTTTTATTGAGGCAAATGAGAGAAAGAAGAAAATGCTGTATACACCTATTTCAATTAAAGTTGCTTCTGAGAAGAATGATGCATGATCCATGTTTCATAGCCCGCGGTGCATTATAGTGGTAGCAAGTCTTGACTAGTAAATTTTTTGCCCGCAACGAGCCTATAAACCTAGAAAGCACACCCTGCTAACGCTTCTATGCTATAACAGCAGCACGTTAAGACAATGCATTTCAAAACACTGAATCCTAAGCTTTTTATTTTAAGACAGTGATTTGCAGTTAGGGTTTTTCTCTGTAGTAATATGCAAATGCTGCAAATTTCATCGAGTTTGCTTGTCTCGTGCACGTGGGAATTTTGGATGGGGTCAAAAAAATATAAAATTCAAGGCGTTTGTTGAACAACAATAAACAAATTAACATTACGTGTTTATCTATTTTTTAGGCAATTTTTGCTTTTTGAAATAACCAGCATTCTGCTTGCCCATGCAAAACGTACCTTAATCAGGCGGTAAAATCCTATTCATTTAATGTTGTTGAAGGAAGAGGCTTCTAATTTTTTACTATGAAATTTTAAAAACGAAATTTTTCAGCTCGCTCATGCTTAAGAATTTTGGCAGCCATTTGACTTGAAAGCTCTCTTGAACGCCTTTTCACAAATGGTCTCCATTATTTCAATGAACGTGAACAAGAATAAACTTTCCGCTACAAAAGGGTTTACCATAGTGCACGGCAGGCTATGAAACATGGTTCACGGGAGCAACCTTAATTGAAATATAGGTGTATATTGATCGTCTGTGACTTAATATCGTATGATGTTTTCACCCTACCTTTTCTCAGTCCATAACACTCTTAAGATATTTTTCCTCATCTCTTCTTGGCTTCAGTGAAAGCATCACATCGCTCAATACTTTTATTATTCATTTCTCCTGTTGTTTTTTAAATGATGACTTTAGCATGCAAATTAACAGACAATTAAGAATGACGTCACAGAACGTCACAGCTCACAGAAGAAACTGAACTGACTCAGTGAATATCGACATTTCCACCTTTTAAAATAAGACCTGCAATATTTGCCGCTATTTAAATCTTTTTGGGAACGAGCTCGAGAATAAAGTCACCAAAAGGCAGGGGCAGATAAAGTGAAAAGTATTTCTTGTCAAAGGTTACTAGTACTAAACGAGGGGCAGAAAAATCAGGGTGAAAAGAAGAGTGCTCCGGAACGTCTTAGTGTCTACTCTTGTTGTTGAAAGTTTTTTAAATTCTTTACAAGAAGAACCGCTCAGTTTTCTTACTGGGTTAGTCAATGTCATGATGACAAAGCATTTGGAATTAGCACATTAAATGTTTGACGATTTGTACCGTCATAAAAGGGGTGTAGGGCATAGTTCTTTAAAGATTTTACTGAACTTCCTATCCGCGCCAAGTTTTACTATTAAATGTCGAAAGAAACAATGGCCAGAAAAATTGAGAACCACTTATAACATCACAGGAAAATATTGCTTAAGGTTGTACCTGTTCTTTTAAATCACATTTACAAACATCACCTGAAAAATTGAACCACTAGGGCCTTGCCTACAAGTTGAGATAACTCATGAAGGTCTATATTGATTCAGATACACCCACGACATAAAAAAGTAAACAAGAAAAGATTTTTAGTTGGTGATGAAATTCTCAACCAGGGACTCTTGACGGGCAGGTGGTGGGAAGTATGGTTATTTTACAGGCCTTGGCCGAGTGAATTGTGGAAAACGGTTGAAAAACACTCCCCGAATTATATATCAGACTTTCTGGCAAAATATATACCCCATTAAAAGTGTGAATTGTAACTGTTAATTCGCCGTAAATATTATATGTAGCTGACGTTGTTTTTCGTATATTGATTCCGGTTGTCGTTAAAATATTTTACTCAAGAGCTAAGATATCTTTTTGAAAAACGTTTATTTCGCAATCCAAAATAGATCAAAAGCTCGTGGTTTTTTGAGTGCCAGTCCTTTGTCAGAGCGAATAAATAAATAATTCTCAAAAAAACCTGATTTAACACTTGCTGTCCCTTACGGTTAATGAAGGCTCGAGCTGTCATCGAAAGTTTATGTCAGACCCTTGGTAAGTTTTCCTTGTAAGCGATTGGATATTTTTTTCGGTAAGTACCAAGCACAACTCGGGCAAGAATTACAATCATTCTTCAGCTGCCTTTCAAAATCTTGGAGTCCTGTGACAGTAAGTACGTTGGTCTAACCTGAAACGGCAAGAGCTACGTACCAAAACAAGAAAGTTCTTCAGTTTGAACTTGCAATTTCAAGCTACGCCATTTTCATCCTGATTCAGAGAAACAGGCATTCTGATTTCCCTGCGTTCACGCGGACTGTCTTTTATTTTATCACCGTTTCTACATCTTGAAAAGTCTTAATTTTTCAAGTTTGTAGTCCATGCCAATCTCCTTTTTTGTTAACAATCCATATTTAGCTTCATATAAGTTTATTCATTCTTTCTGGCCTTTTTTTAAATTTTGGTAAATTCATGTAAAGTTTACTTCAACTCAAAGATAGTTATCCTCGACCCAGGGGTGATAGGGTAGAATATAGACTTCCAGCCGACCATTTGTATCTGTGGAGACCTTTCCTATTCTCCTTAGTAAAGACAGCTGCGAATGAACTGACTGTGAAACTACGTTCATGATCACCTATTTTCTTAACATCATTAAGCGTTGCTTCTTCCCCTGAAAAAAGTTTATTTAAAGTTTTGCCAAATCCCATCGTGATGGAGCGAGGGAGCTGCCCATCACGTTCCGGAACCGCCTCATTTCAAATTATCCAAGCTTAAAATAACCAATATTTGTAGAAAATTCCTTCACGTGTTTTCAAATTATAAAAGAAGGTGATATTTCCTGACTAATTTTGGAATGGCGGGAATTCAGCTTCTTCCGATTGTGCTAATCTGAATGTTCACTTATACTTTATACAAGACGTTTTCCAAGATCATCCCAAAGAATACTGAAGTAAACACTCTTTGCAGATAGTACGCGCAGTATTGTAACTTCGAATTCATTTAACGTCCAGGATCTATATAAGACGACCTCTTCCGCTGAGTTTCAGGTCGTTACTACATAGTCCAGTTCGCAAACATCTATGGCTTCATGCAGATCAATGCATACTGCATCCTTAAATCTCTTCAGCTACATGAGTAGTTCTATGTGTAGTTCTGCTTTTTAAGCCTGGGGATAAGATTCTGTGGTGTAGCTAGCGATTCAAATAAGACCTCCGTTTAGTAGCACCTCCGCATTCAGTCAAAAACGGCTTTACGAACACCGGCTTAATTAAATACGGACACCTGATTACACTGACAGTGTGCTTTATCCCTGGGGAAAGAAAGCCCTTACATTTTCTCTAAATTCAACCCCCTTAATACGGACAGCCAGTTATACTGTTACTTACAATGGCCCGTCACTGTTCGTATTAACTGGGTTTGACTGTTCGATATTAGCTGATATTTGACGAACTGAAATTTAGTATTTTTCTGCATTTTGTACAGCTCATGTTACTAGCTTTGGTTAAGCATTGCATCCAGGCCATCCAATTTTGATGGAACAAACTGTATCGGTCGTCAGTGTGTATGAATGTAAACCTTCCCTGGGTATTAGTGATTATAATTTCCATATAAGCTTTAGTTAATAGCTGTGTATCTCTTCTAAGTATAGTAAGCTCTTCAACGACCAGAGTATCGTCATGATTCAAATGGCATCGAAAAGCGTAAGCATTTTGTAAAAAGAAACCTATATAACAGACCTTGTTATTCAAACATGAAAATAATAAGTAAGGTTTTATGCAGGTAACATCATATTAATTTTAAATTTAGCTTTTTTTCAATGACTCGCCTTTATGCAGCTGCAGCATTTGCTCCGTGGAAGTCTTGAAGCTCTTTTTCAGCACACTGCCATGAGTAAGGTTTTTTTGTTATGATCACTGCGTATTGTTTAAACTCATGAATTCGAAGAGCTTTGACGCATGTAATTCATATTGTTCAATGCGTTGTGAAGTGTTTTTTTTTTGTAAACATGAAGAGCATTAACGATTGAAATGGCGCTATATTTAAGGTCGCAAAGCCGGCATGAGAGAAGTTTCTAAGTTTCCTTGCTGTAGTCAGTTTTTTATATTATATTTGCGTCAGCTAGGTGAACAAATGCAAGATGGACTTGTTGTTTACTTTTTTAATGTCTGAAGTACGTTTGTAGACTGAAATGGTCTGAAACCTGAAACATGTTTTGTCCTGCGCGACCGAATAATTGCGGGTTTGTTGACGTCATCTTGGCTCGAATTGCACCTGCTTCAATTTTACCAAGAGAAGCTTCTCTAGGAAAGATTTGAAGTGCCAACAAAATGATTTATTGCAAGCAGTGAAACAGGACACACAACTGTGCACGTTCTAGCGTTTACGGCCGTTTTATGGTTCAATGACGTAGTTTTTATCAATGCTGATCATCAGCTAGTAAAACATGATTACAATGACGTACATTTTATTTGTAACATCACTTTCGTGGCGAGTGCGGTAAACGAGAAAGCTATATCTAGCACTTCACGGCTTGTAAGCATCTTTTGTAAGTTATTCAGGTTTTGCAAGTCGTCTTTATAAACTGGGCTCTCGGATACACTTATGTATAAGCCAATCAAATTCAGAGATTCTTGTTTGTTTGTTTTTCTGGTTTTGTTTGTGCGTATTCGTTTCAAGGTCAAAAGATAATCATTTTTTTGAGTTGAACTTAAAGACAACAATTTGTTAGCAGACAGTATGTTGATAACAAAAATACACGTGACCTAAATGTGGAAACAATTTGAATGATTGATAATTTATTGCGTATCAATTTGGGGTTCACCATAGAAAGTCTTTTTCTTCTATATGTATATCCGTTTTCGCAATATTTGGTGCAATATGATGTCGCGTGATCTTCATTAGCATATACAATTTGTTCGATTCTTATTAAACAAGATTTTCTGACATGCTACTTGTCATAGATTCAAACAAATATTCGTTTGATTATGCAAAACGGTGGGAAGACGGGATAGTAAAGACGTTCTGGCAATTCTCTGGCGATGGTCACAACATTCCTGTTTGGTCATGGCCTGGTTGACATACAATTCAAAGGCTTAAATTAATTCACTACGAAGGAAAGCCTGTTTTTAACTAAGACTTCAGAAAACAGGGACGACGCGAAACATCATCGGAGATTCAGCCCCGAGCCCCATTCCCAAACCACGATCCCGATCTTCAAAAGAGACATATACAGGGTGGGCGCGAACTCGGAGCCCAGCGCCGAGCCCTCAAACCCCGAACACCGAGCACTTGCTCCCCCGTTCCTCTTGTAAACTCTGCCTGAACGAATTTGCCTCTGGATATTTCGCCGCGATTAGCTTCTCCCGGGAATCCGGCCGAGGAAAATGGCGAATCCGTGGGAACCAGGAAGAGAGCAATAGAAAACACCGAAGGGAATTATGAAAACGCCATCGTCATATTATTCAGTCTACTTTTTAGTGTTGACAAAATCCTATGATTTCAAACATGAAACCTCTTAACTGTACTAGTTCTCATAATAATGTTTCACCTTGTGCACATGCGTAGTCCTGACTTTGGAGTCTGTGGATGAAATCCTACGGTGTGACCGTTTAAATGAAACCTCCAGAGCAGTATTTCGATATGGTACTTTTCGTTTCTCATGATTTTATATAGAATGCCGAAATTTTGAGTCTTGTCTTGAGTCTTTTCCAAAACAAATTAGCTAGGCCACCTGCCTGCAAATTTATGATATCTTCTCCATTGTCCTGCTAATTCACCCAGTCAACCTTTTTAAATGCCAGCTGATAAAAGTTCTATTTTAATATTTTAACATATCAATTTACTTCTTTCTAGTACATGCCTTTTTAAAAATCTAATATTTCGACATTTGCACCAAAAGAAACAACATCGTTATGTATCTAAAATGGAATTTAAATCGTATTTTTTCCCTAAATGTTCCCTGAACTCTAATTTATCAGTTTATTGCTAAAGCTTACAAGACGCGGTTGGTATGCCTAATGAAAACGATAAAAACAAATTGGAATTTTGCCCTCGATGGGCAAATTGATTTCTGACGTTTGATAAATTTTTATCAGTGTAAAATTGACATGAACACGGTGTCGCAACGTTAGCGTAAAACTGGGCGGTGTTGGGTAAATTTTAGCCAGATTTATAATTTTAGGGAAAACCGCGATGATGATCACTCTTTGCTGGCTTTTCACGTGCAAAACTGTGAGTGTATTAACTCAAGGATTTTTTGTAAACGCCGATGAAAATTCAGATTTATCTTGTTCTCTGACTTGTTTTCATCGACATGCATATGCTTTATGCCTTAAAATGTAAATGATGGCAAACACAATGGTTCGTTCGTACCATTTGCGACTAAAAACTGCAGCTAGGTCTTACTGCTGTTTGGTCGCAATTGTGGTGATTGCAGCAATACGGTCGCGCGTTTGCATTGCTCGTCTACATTTCGCTCACCTAAAACCGCGCTATCAACCTTGAAAAAAGCAAAGCAAATCAACCCAATTTAGTTTCTTTCATCTCCAAACACTAACAAGCAGCAACAATGGGCTATTAACGACGTTTTCAGAGAAAAAAGCGCCGTGTGGGAGCTCATGTAAAAAAATAGCTTTTCCTCGCAAAGAATGGAATATAGATAAAGAGAATCGATCCGCACCGTAGATAATGTATAATGTTCCATAAAAATGACAAAAGGATTTTACTCACCAAAATAAAAGACTTCGATTTTCAAATATCTCGATTTTGAGATGCTGGTTGAGTTAGTTCCTTCCAGTACTGGAGCTGATAATGATCGAAAACGAACGGTCGAATAGCGACGATAAATAATAATAGAAAAGCCCCTTTGCAATTACTGTTTTTATTACGAGCCTATGACGCACATCGATAAATTTAAATTTGTCAAAATTGGACAGATGAAAATGGAGCTCAATTTATGCGTATAATGGTAAAGAGAAATTTATGAAGACATATCAAAGAACTGTTCTTAGCTTCGTTTGTTAAGTTGTAAAGAAACGATTTAACATAACATGCAAACGAATGGTTTTGTGCTGAAAGGCGATTTATTCTTATTTAATACAAAAAGAGAAATATGCGATTAATTCTAAAGCCATATTACATACTGCCGAGGATGAGATAATATACACATGTATTTTTTTTGTTTATTTATCTATTTTATCATTATTTCTTTTCAGTAGATAAATATGGGTATGTGCTTAGAAAAATCGTGCTGGTATTTCTACTGACACAGCTACACAATTGAAGGTTTCAAAGGGAACAGTTTTATGAATGACGTGAAAAATAGAAATATTAGATTCTCCTTAAACGCACGTACACCATCGGAAATGTTCACACCATCGAAGCTTTCGTAAATAGACAGTCTAAAGGGAAACAAAAAGTGTCCGCAAACTAGAGCTGGTCACGCGGCCACTTACAGGAATGACTAATATAAGCGCCCACAATGACTTGATCATTGCTTACCTGGAGCTTGCACGCCTCACTTTATGCTTTGTAAATGTTTGTTTGTTCCTTTACCTTTTGTCGCATACAGTACACAACACATGTCAAAACTGCATGTAGAGTTCTAGTGGATAAGTGTTTTCTTTGTAGTGTCCAATTATAGAAGATAGAAAACAAAGCTAAGCGTAAAAAATCGTGCTTCTTAAAATTAAAGCGTCCGCATCTGCTTACTAAAGTATTCAGAAATGGTCTTAGTGTATGGGATTGTATAACGCAAGAACATCGGCTTTAGACGAGAGTTCCGACATGGTCTTGCCACTCAAACGTGACCGCATGAGGGCTCACTCCATTAAGTGCTAAGACCCCGCAGCTGACGGGATCGTTATCTCGAGCAAAGTTTTGGCAAAGGAGCTGCGAAGCCGTGCGAAGGATGGGAGGGGACGCTCTGAAATGGTGCTCTCTTCTCGCGGCTTTAACTTACACACGCGCAAAAACGTAATCCGCCAGCGGAGCAGGCTATTAAGTGTTGAAAACTGGATGGAAATACGAAGGAGTAAGTACTCATGCAAAACAGGGATAATACACAAAACTAGTCGCCACAGCTTATGAAAATGAACCAATGAATTAGTGATAAGTTCCCATATTTTCTTTGACGTCATAATTGCGTAGTATTCTTAATAAGATTATGTACGTAGGACTTTTATTAGCGTTAGCATTTTTGTTCGCCCTGAAAGTATTATAAACTCAAGGAGAGGGTTAATTGTTCGAACTAAAAATCTTTGAAAATAACAGCGAATGACGATAAGGTTAGGAAATGAAACAAAACTATGTCAATCCAACCTGTTGACTTTATTATTTATAAATGCATGGGAAATTTAAAATCCAGGTTTATTACGTCAGAGGGAAAAGGAAACAATAAGGTTAGGTCAGAAAGCAAAACAAGATAGAAAGGGAAGCTAACACTGAAGTTGAATATAAATATCTTAGTCTGGCTATATTTAAATGGGAAATTTAAACTTCAGGAACGTTTTTTTTTTACGGAAGCCGGAAACAATAATTCTTGAAAAAGGGAAACTGACTGGTGTTAACTTTGCAACTTTCGTTTCCCGTAAAAATATATATATATATATATATTTCTGAACTTCGTTCCGTCAAGATGTGAGTGAAACGGATCCGATCGGAGGTATGGTTAAGGTCGGTAACTTCTCGCCGCACTCCACTATCTGAACGCCTGGAACATGCAAACCAAACCATAAAGATTAATCGTGATAACAAATAGATCCCTGAAGAGGTTTTTAAACTATTCAATCAGCCCAAATTACGTGTCGAAGCTGAAACCTGGGGATGAAGAATAAGAGGGGCGGGGGGCGGGGGGCGCGGAGCGGAGGGCGGGGGGCAGGGGGGAGGAGGAGGAGAGTGCGGTTAGCATTCTAAACCCTGACCCCATTTCAGGACAAAATATGTTAAATGTCCTTCCCTATTATAGACCTTAAAAGTTGTTCTCAAGAGACAAATGAGAAACACATATAACCAATTTCAGACCCTGTTTCCAGTTGCTCACAATAACTTTACCCTTTTTTGCATCCATACGGTTAAAGTATATTACCCAATTCAGACCAGAAGGAATAAAAAACCACACCCTTTGGAGGGGAACGTCCTTAGATAGCTTACATTAGGGGATACCTCAAAAGGCCGAACACTCCATAGCGCCTCGTGTTAAACTTGACAAAAAGTGAAAACACAAAGCAGAACAATTGTGTTCTTGATGTCCTTGACCACCTATTCGATATGCCATTTAGCTAGCCCGCGTAGCAGGTGTCGAGAAGGGACAGGGAGGAAGAGAAAAAGAAAAAGGGATTGGGGAGAGCTAGAGGGTAGGACTCCATTCCCTCTCCCCCTCTTTTTCGCTTTTCTCTCTCTCCCCTCCCCTCCCCTTTTCGCGCCTGCCACGCAGGCTTCCATTTAGCTTGTGAGCAAGCTCTTTCATCTGCCTTCGAAAGCTATTGGTGGGTCAATCGTCATTATGCCTAGTAAACAGCACCATTACTATAAAACACGAGAAACCACTTTGTAACCAACAACCTTCCTTATTAACGTCGTTCCCAGGACTTTTATCTAACAAAGAAGAGTTCTGGAAACAAGTTTATTTCTTTATCCTTTACTCTTCTGGGTAAGGCTATAACATTAAACAGTGCGCAGCAACCTTTTGCTTGAGGATCCTTACTTCTTATTATATCCTTACTGTCGGTGTGCCATAATGGTTTGCGTGACAGATTTGCTAGCTATGTACCACCATGCCTAAATATAACTGGTGGATTCGATGTGCTACTTTAATTTACAAATTACGTTGTCACTTGTCAGTTCTATTTAAAGCTGCCAGTCTAAATTCGTCTCCATAGTTTAACACTGTGAAGAATAACGATGCCAACTGTTTGCTTAAATTATTAGTTTACAGGAAATGAGATATACTATCGCAGGCAGGAATAACGTAAAATGCAAGGACATCACCCTCATTGCGCCAGCCTTGGGTGGTTTTGGCGTGTTTGGCGATGGGGTACTGGGGCGAACTTCTCGGCCCGATCCAGAAGACAAGCATCCACCCCCAGAGCAGTCACGTTTACACTCCTGTCCGTCGCAGTGCAGTTTACAGTTTCCTCCGGGACATGACATCACGCACATCTCTGCTCCGGTCTCACAATACATGTCACAGTTCCCTTTGGTGCATGTCTGGACACACTGCTTTGATTGGCACCTCATGTTGGTACAATTTTGCCCGCATTGCTGGGTACAGTTATCAGCCGTACACCTGAACATGTCGCAATGACCACCCGCGCACGAACTTTCACAATTTTTCGCTGTGCACTTGACATCGCATGCGCCATGAGCACAGGTTTGCTCGCAGAGGTTTGATTCCCTGTTGCTACATTCTAAGTTGCATCTACCACCGTTACAGGTGCTTTCGCACTCGGAAGCTTCGCATTTCATGTTGCAGGGACCTTTGCAATCCTGTGTGCACTCTCTAGAACCTGTAACAGAAACGTGTGATCATTACGGTTTTATTTCAACATTTCATTCCTGTGCGGATCGAGGAATTCGATTGGGTGAGTTGCAGCGGGGAGGGGATCACCTCAGATACAAGGTCAGAATTGGCGTTAGAGCAATAGCACATTAAAGTAGCTCCTGGTTAGTACAGGCGAGGGTTTCACGGGTATCAAAGGGCACCCCCACCCAAGATCTGCCTCTGGTTAGTCCGAGGACCATGAATATTACTTCACTTACCCATAGGACAATCCAAACTGCACCCGTCTCCTGCACAGGTTTGTCTGCATCTGTCAGCCTTACATTTCACATCTTTGCAGTTCTCAGCGCAAGTCTGCTCCACCACACCATCACCCATGCCACGCAAGGCGCAGTGCCCCTTCTCGCACTGCTGGTTGCACTTTGCCGTCACTGTGCACTTTATCTCAGAACAGTTTCCCAAGCAGGTTTGCGTGCAATCAGCGCCTGTACATACCAGCGAGTTACACCCCCCTGATAGACAGCGCTGCAGGCAATTGGTCGAATTGCAGCTTAGCGCAGCACATGGTTGCACCACACACACTTGATCGCAGTTCGGATCGTTTGAGGAATTTGTGTAGCATCGTAGTGGGCACTGTCCCGACAGACAGATTTGAGAGCGCGTCCCGTTCAATATTCCATCGCACGAGCTGATAGGATCCTGGGCGAAAACAGATTGCAAGAGAGATAAGAGAACCAGGAGGAAAGATGCTTTGAACACAATGGTATTCATGACGAGTGGAGCTCAAAACCTAAAACAATGAAGAAAAAAGTTGGATATCACCAAGGTGTCACTTAGCTTCTGGGAGGTAGATTCGCGGAACAAGAGTCCTGTTATCAATCCTTCAAAGCAATCAGGTTTTTGCATTTTTTTTCACAAGAGACAAAGGCGCAGCTTCCACAGATAATTAGGATTCAATTTCACGAATCCATAAAACTCGTAGTTTTACTTAACTTTTTTGGAGGATCTCATATGCTTAAAAGCGAGGCTTAATCCAAATCAGGGGAGAGAAATCTCGATACAATAATTACGATCGTGATAGAGAAATAGTGATACAGTGATCGTGATCGTGATGGAGGGATCGCGGTACAGTGACCGTGATTAAAAGACTGCGAAACAACAATCACGACGACCGTGATGCAGAAATCGCGATACAACAATGGCGATCGGGATAGAGACGTTACAATAATCACGGCCACGATAGGAATATCGCGATACAGTGATCGCGATCGGGATAGAGAAATCTCGATAAATAGATTGGCGATACAACGAGCAAGGTTGTGAGAAGAAACCGCGTTACAACGATAGTGGCAGGAATAGAGAAAATCGCGACCCGTGAGTGCGAAATTTATAATCGCCGTGAGTTATGTTTGAAAATACTGCTGTCTTTATTTCTTTGTCTGCAGAGTACGATGACGCGGCAATATACAGCAATCTTTAAAAAGTTGTTTATCACAATGTCAAAGGTGTAACGACATCATTACGGGAGCCACTGATGCATTTATGGTTATGCAAATTTCGGCAACTTTATTTTCAGAACGTTGTTTACATTCCAACCGGAAAACAAATACTGACAGCAAATTCACTTTTGAAAATGGAGAGAAAATAAAACTTTTTTAAGTGGCTGTGGGAGCTTCTATGTTTCCAAATGGGCAAAATCCTAGGAAAAGGAAAGTTGAGTTTGCAGTTTAAGAATCTCCTTCGTGTATGCAGCTCAGTGTTTATTCTACATGGCTTCTTTTGCGGACGTAAAATAGACACCAAAAAACGCTTCCTGAAAGACAATATATATGCACTCCAAGATTATCAAGAAAGTAGAAATGCTCATATTAAGTGATCGAAATGATTACATAGATGATTTTTGTATTGAAACTGAAAGTACAACACAGTGGGAATCTACTGGAACAAATGAAACCAAACGGAACATATCTTAATGTACCCAGAACCTTTCCCGATCAAGTCTGCCGGTCAAGTTCTGGTTCAGTATAAAGTTTCCTCTATTACTACGTACTAAAAAGCATTTAGAATTTTCAGCAATAGGAAATTTCTAGACAGAGTAAACTGGCGACCCTATACTAATAAATTTCATATATAAATAACCTGCACTTGAATTCTGAGAAATATCCCTTTCAATTTTAAAGTTCCGCTTTCGTTTTAGGCGTTCTTAAGGAGATGATATTCGTATCGTATGCGCTCCAATATTAAGCCGAGTCAATCTGCCACTACAGAGACGGATGCATCTACTTCTTCTCAACTACATGAAGTGTTTGATCCAATATAAAGCTTGTTTAACACAAACAAGAGTCACTGTGACAGTCTGGATAGTTCTGCCAGTGTCTGCGCTGCTGTTAGTTGCTAGAGTAGCAGATCGGTGAAACAATCCGCCTGCTTTTACCTCACCTCAATTAAACGGACGACAATCCACTTAACTTTCTGAACAATTCATTTAGCTAAAGTGAATAGAAAAATCTATTTGCGGCAGGGTCTCTTTGTTCTGTAGACGTTTTAAAGACGAAAGACTGAGACTGTATTGATGAGTCTAATCACTCGATCACAGTATGTAAGCCAATGGTACTCTGCAATCCGTTACCTAAGTACCTGTTTGGGGCTCATATTCTAAGAAACCATATCTCAAAAAGAATATTCTAGTTATTAAAACTACCTTAATCATTCTCACCTTACTGACAATAACTTGAGATTTATTCTTACACGCTCAACTTGCTTGCGACGCGCTTTGCTAGTTCAGTTGTACTGTGGTACTTAGAATATTAGGTTGGGTAACGTGACAAACAGTCGCCCAGGTGACAATTAAACAAAACTCCTGTCGCAAGTCACGATGTCACGTTATAATTATATTTAGTATATACCTTCTGTCACAGCCTGCGAAAACAGCCGTCTCGGCTCCTCGCTCCTCGTCGCTAGCGTCGTTTTGCCCGTCCCTAACGGCGAGGAGCGAGGAGCCGAGACGGCTGCTATTCGCAGGCTACCTCTGTCAGAGTCATCCTCGATGGCAATGCTGACTTCAGTCCTGAGTTGTCTCGACCCAGGTAAAGGAATCCGGATTTCGAAATAAGGGACATTTTTTGATTTTGGAATCCGGAATCCAAGTTTCACTCATTTGCAAAGAATCCAGAATCCAGTAAATCCAGAATCCAATACCTAGAATCCGGAATACACAGCGTTGAATCCAGAATCTAAGACTGTCTTGGGGCAAATTTTCCGCAGAATGCCGATAACTAAAATTGCCTCGTGCTAAAAGGGCTTTGGTTTCTGTTTCTATTGAGGCAACCTGTCGGCCACCGCCGGAGTACAGATGTCTGTAACGTCCAATAAACAGACATATTAAATTCTGCAAGGCTTAGCAGAATACTGCAATGCTGATCGTACTACGTGAAAATTAACTCTGCAAGACATCAACACGACACCGAAAGAACTCAAAACAGAGCGGTATTGTAGCTATAGACAGCTGTTTCGCCCTTTTGGGGGCTCCAATAAACAGTTCACCAAACTTTCAGACAGGTAGTGCCTGATAGAGTGATTCCCTCATGAATGTGTTACTGTGTTCGTCTATTTAGCAGTTACTGGATGAGGCAGAGTACGATATGAAGAATTATGCAGATCAAGGTCGGAGTGTCAATCCGCTGCGGCCACACCCTCCTACATCTGCATATTTCTTCAAATCATCATACGAAAGCCGAATCCATCACATCATTCAAACTTTAAAGAAATGCTTATTTCGATCTTTGTAAAGTTCGCGTCTTCATATCATTTGCCTGTTCCGTGTCGGCAGTTTCAGATTATGAAGGATTGTTATTTTAGTGGGAATTCTTCAAATGGACGGTTGTCATCCATTGAGTGACAATTTTGCTATTCTTAGTTTGATTTTAGGCCGCAGTTCAGCTATTCTCCTTCGCAAAATTAAACGTGTGAAATCTTCCGTCGTTTTGTTTCCTGCTCTGCCGAAACAGCTGAGCTACCACGCCTTCCCCTTTCTCATCTGTACAGTTAAAGTTAATTCATACAAATATCGGCAGCAACAGCGGCTGATAATGATTAGAATCGCATAATGAGTAAAATCTCGCATTCTGATTGGTTAACGAAGCGAGGTATTTAGTATGGAATTGCGAGTTGAAAACGAGGCTAAGCGATATTGTTTCGTATCTACGTAACAACTATCGTCATTCTAACACAAAAACTGCAAAAAAGGTTTTCTACGATGTCATTTTACCATTGTCACCTTTTGAAGAGTTAAAAACAAACAAAAGCGTTTTTTAAAGTGAGCCGGAGGTTCTTCCTTGTTTTGAACTGAACTACAAATTCTTGGAGAGGCATAAACGACCTCTTTGGCTGGCGACAACGAGAAACCAAGAAAATCCTGTGAAAGCGGCCCAGAAAATGGCAAGACAAAGTTCAACCAAACAAAACGGAGAAGCGGCAACGGAGGAAGTGCCAGGGTCGATTGTCACATATACAGAAGAAGAAATAAATACCTTCAAAGACGACATGACCTCTGAAAGCACGAAAAAGAGTACGCCACTTATATTACAGTCGTGGTACTTAGAAAAGTACAAACAGAGCTGAACTTGAACAGCATTTCTGAAACATTTCAAGGTACTTACCTTATATCAATCGCGACGTTAAACTTTCAGTGCTTTTCCTTGGACACTGCATTTCTTTCAGTTTTGCCCCCGAAGAGGTAAAAGGCGTAAATTATTTTCCTGTTATAGATAAACGGCTTGTAAATTCAGTGAAATACCACTATTTATCCTTACGATTAGTGTGAAGCTTGTTTACATGTAAGAAAGTTTAAAAACAAATGTAAAACAAGCACAAGGTACAAAAAAAGTTGTCGAAGGTTCAAACGTGTACGACTGACCTTGCTTCCTATTCGCTAACGCAATGACAGTTCTGACAGTTGACTTTGAAATGGCTTTCTGGAGCGCGCGCTCAGAATAAAAACAATTAAACAATATTATTGCTGTTTTCTTTTTTTTCTGATTTTTATTCAATTATGCGATTAAAGGAAAATCCATTACCTGACTCGTGAATTCCACGTTAAATTGCAGTTGAAAACCGATATCGCACTCATCACTTCGCGATTCGTGCGATATCGGTTTTCGCGTGCAATTTAACGTGGAATTCTCTCGTCAGGTAATAAATTTTCTTATAGAATTAGCCGTGCAACCATTCAGAAACTGAATAATAATCTATGCTATCATTCGAAGCAAAGTTTTCTTTCTTTTCATTGGCCGAGAGCCCACCACGTGACCTGCTAATGCCTGCCTACAAATAATGATCTGCTCATGCACAATGTCGTCCAACTGTGTTTGGCTGCAAATAATTTTCTGCTCATGAGTAAAATATCCACGCTTTTCCCCTTCTTGCGATCGCTCTTGACTGAAAATCTCAGATCGCTTCGCTTCCCGATGATATTCCTTAACAAATCGATTGATAGAACAATTATTGAACTCGGTTATCGCAAAATATCATGATTTGTCACTGCTCACCACTGACAAATTACGATACTTTGCTCAACCTCGTCCAATAATTGTTAATTACTGATTCGTTATTTACCAAGGGCGAGGTCAAGATGGCTGGAGATTGGCCAAATCCATTTTTTAAGTTTTTATGGTCTGAGACGAAGTCGAGGTCTATAAAATCGAGGTCTATATGTTCCATTGATTATTTCACAATTAGTCGCCGAAGGCGACTAATTGTTTTAGTATAATTACATTGATGATTATTCGAGAAAATAAAATTATTGATCAATTTCCGACCCCGAAACATCAAAAAACCTGGCTGCCATTTTGAAAACTGCTAGCCTTCCGAGTGCTATAACCACCGCGCGGTGATTATAGCGGGATAGAGCGAAGCTCCTAGCCAATGACAGCGCTCTATTTTCGATAGTCATCAATGCAATTATACTAAAATCATTTATTCCAAGCATTTCTTCGTTTCTGACTGGCTCCACTGTTAATAGTCCACGTTCGATATAATAAAGTTCTAACATGACTTTAGCATCAAAATTGCAATTTTTCCACGACTACATTGTCTCACAATTCGCAGAAGAGCCGGCTTGAGCACAAAGAAAACCAAATCAAAAATAGAAAGCCTCGGATTCATATTAGAATTTTAATGTCTCGAATATGGCTATTCTAATCATTGCCAGCTACCGTTAGTCAATTAAGGAATTGTTTGGTCCAAAAGAAAACTTTTTCTAGCGGGATCAACGGGGGATTCCCGAACGGGCAAGATGAGCTATGTCTAACTGGGCTCGAGCTCCGACGCCACATTGCTTCACTCGCCTACCCTTTACCCTTTTATTAGCCTACTAAGCTCTTCTCTAAATTTAAACAAATCAAACATGTCGCGTAAGTTAAGATTCGTTTCTAGACACCTGTAGAAATAATCTGGACATTCACCACGGAGTGCATAGAGATAAATTAATGCCTGTCCGTTCAATTTTGGCAAGACAGGCTTGCAAACCTCGTCTAAACCAATGTTCTGCAACCAGTCTTGTACCTCATCGGCTGTCCATTCTGCTACTCCAGACAATTCTGGGGTGAGTTGTTGCCCCTTTTCCACGGGTTTCTCGTGTTCAACAGTGAGGCCATTTCCTTGATTCTCTCGTCCTCTGTCACCCAATTCTTTCATGAGTTTTCCAACTGCCGCCTCCACATTAAAACTGTTTCTGAGGTCGATCCAAAGTTTTGTCCCCACGATCATTCCCAGCCAACCGTCCGGCTTATAGTTTTGTTGCATCATTAACGGAATAATATCTTTTCTCAGCTGATAAGCGTACTCTGCCTCTGAACGACAGTTCGGACTTTCCTTGTATTGGTGTGATACACAAACAAGAACAACAGAAGCATTTTCAACAGCTCTAGCCATTGCCTCTAAAGTCGATCCTCCCATCTGCTCCAGATCCATCCACACTCTGTATCCACTTGCTTGAAGCCTGTCTTTCACTTCAACCAGAACTTCCTGGGAATCCCATTGGTAGCTGATCATCACGTGATTTCCTGTTGCTTTTGTCATCTCCGAGTTCCTCGCCGTCTTTCCTTCGAGCTCCCACAATGCACCTGCAGCTGCATTCTGTACTTCTGGGTCGTCACTCTGCTGAAGTCCTCGAAGAGTATCTAAGGCTTCTTTATCTTGAGTGATGGCTTTCTTATTGTTCTCATCGAAAGCTAACACCCAAAGGGCATTGACAGCACTAGCTCTCTCACTTTTGTCGTTTGAAGTTTTGATTATAGAAACTAGGACTTGTATGGCACCCTTCTCGCCCAAAACTCTTTTGTTGGTATCATTTATTGCGAGGCGACTGAGTCCTTCAGCGAGTTCTTTTGCCGAGAACCCATCAAATTTTCTACGCTCAGACTCAAAAGCCTTTTGCAAAAGTGACGTTAAAGCTTCTAAAATTTCTTCAGCAGCAAGAATAAGATGATTGCTCTCCTCGTCCACGACGTACGCCAAACTAAGAAGAGCAAGAGGAGAAACGATGGCGATATCGGATTTTGCGAAATAAACTAAAGTTTCTTTCCCTTCAAAGTCTACGTTGGCTTTGACTAAGTCAGTTTTTCTGGCCAAGTTATACAGAATGTTGAAGCAACATCCCAGGATTCGAATAGCTCGTACTGGCCTTCCGCTCCCCTCAGCCTGCGTGGTCGTGAACACATCTTCAACTTGCCGACTTTGCATCAGGCAAAGCCAAACTACCTCAGTTGTCTTTGCGCATGCTACACAAAACTCTTTATGAAACTCCGCAAAGTTTTGTATCACAAGCAGAACAAGAATAAGTGTTTCCGACGTTAGGCGATCCATCCTGTCTGTTTCAATAACCGATGGACTCCCCGATTGGACCTCATTCATACGGTGGATTTTTACACATTCGATGTACGAATCAAACAGCTGTTTGGTAAGCATGGAGAGTAAACCTGCTCCCTCTATGTCCAAGATGAAATTTGCAATTACGCTATACTTTTGATCTTCAGGCGTTCCGGGTGAGAAAGCAGCCTTTATGCTTCTTTTTCGAAGTTTGAGAACTTCTTTGTTTATCTTTGATAACAAATCTTTATCACTGAAAGCATTCTCTTTTTCCGATAACCGCCGAAGCTTCTCGATGTTACAATACAACACGTTAAGTTCTCTTGAAAATTCTGGATACTGATGTGTATATTCTTGTAGCTTTTCCGAAGGTGAAATGTCTATTTCCGAATCGATTAGCGAGTCTTCTTCCAAATCCTCGGCGTTTGCGATGAGTTGACGGTGGCCTGTCATCTCAATAAGCGCAACTGTGTTCGGTCGATGGTCGATAGCAAAAACATGTTTACCATTTCCACACCCCATCCTTCACAAGCATATACCTAGATAGGAAATGTGTTCGTTACATCACCAACTCCGCGCCTGAAACTTCAGCTTAGTGATCATGATGATCTTCAGTGACTTCGACGTACGTCGAGAACCTCTCGCACGATTCGCAACCAATTCCAGCGCCTGTGCTCTTTCATGGCACGTTGAAAGCACCACTCAGATATTGCGTTGTGTCGTTTTCTTCTGTGTATAGTACTGAAGTATATTTTCCACAAGATGGCATACATGAGTTGCTTTGGCAGCGATGTTTTTATGGTGTTTATTAGCAACACTTGGGATACATGCATACTTTATGTTAATGATGTCAAGCGGTCGTCACGGAAGAAGTCGGAGCATTTTTGACCGGATCATGATTTGATCTTTTTCTAGATTATAGAGAGGAGCTTCAGTCTTTACAATTAAAAACTCAAAGTGTACCCTGTACAAGTGCAGTTAGGGCTTTCCACAAGTTGCTCGGCAACTTTTTGGCAACTTCTCGTACATTTCGAGCAACTTTGTACAAGCGGCTTTTCACTTGCTCGTCGCCTTGATACACAAAAATAGATATCACACTAAGTAGCTAGCAATTATTGGACGAGGTTGAGCAAAATATCGTGATTTGTCAGTGGCGAGCAGATCAATTATTTGCCGAAGCCGAAGGCTGAGGCAAATAATTGATCTGCGAGACACTGACAAATCACGATACTTTGCGATAACCGAGTTCAATAATTGTTTTATCATTCAATCCCTTAGTTTGTTTTTTGATAAATAATATCTTCGGAAAGCGGTTAGCGCGCGCTGCCTTCCTGGAGTAATGACAGAGATCACATAAATGAGCAAGGAGCAAGCGTGGTTTCATCTACGCATGAGCAGAATATTATTTGTAGCTAAAAAAAGTTGAACGACATTGCGCATGAGCACACCATTATATGTAGGCAGTTATTTGCAGGTCACGTGGTGGGCTCTCGGCCAATGAAAAGGAAGAAACATTTGCATCGAATGATAATTTACGCTTAAATGAAGACTGCTGACCCCAAATAATGATGAAAGCGCGCGAACTGGACGTGCGATGCTTACTTTTGTATAAATCTCTGAAACGCAACTTGGACTTGGCAAACGACATGGATATGGTTGTGTACCACAAATTCTGTCAGACGCGAACTGGAACACTCAAGCAGGACATTGTTTTCCATAATTTTTTGGGACGACGATTCATCTGTCTAGTCTCTTCAGATAAAAGCCGCAAAGAATACAACTTGTCAAGTAAGAGTAAATACACATTAATAGGACTATATTAAGTTTAGCATCCAAATCAATAATCAGTAGTGCTTCCGATGGTACAAAACAATTGTTCGTGCAATGGTTTGTGGTAACAGCCGTGATAATATAAGACACCGATCTTTCAACACTACTGTAAATATAAGCATGTGGTGAACTTCGGGTCATTTTCTAGCTAAAATATTCGGTGGTGGTGGCGGTGGGAGGGGGGGGGGGGGGTCTTTTTCACAAAATGTCAAATTTATGGGGGGTCATTTTCAAAAAATTAAGATGAGGTGGGAGGTCGGTTTGAAAATCTTCTAAGCTTTCTCAAAATGGCCGGCCCCTCCTCACAGGTAATAAACGACAGCCCCTTAAAGGGAACAAATTATCATTTTAAGGTCTGACTGGTCTGTGGGACTTTAAAGATATCCTAAATTCGCGCCAAAGCTGTTCTTAAAATAAACTGGGGCCCGTTTCTCGAAAGTCCCGGTAACTTTTCAGGCCCGAAATCAAATAATCAAATCGAAATATAAAGAATAAGAGGGCGGGTCCTGGTAGGCAAACTACTCCATTTTGATTTATTAACTGATAGTTTTATCATGTTAGATGCAAAACTATTGAACCCTTGATCTTTAATGCAAACGGAGACAGCATACCGGGCCGGTTAATTATCGGGACTTTCGATTAACGGGCCCCGGTCCGTGAAAATGCCGTGACAAGAGTACAGGGAAGTTGCTCTCTCCAGGCTATGGGCTTATGACTCGACTGACTCAAGTGCCTCATGGCAGATGAAGAAGGTGATTAAGCCCTAAGTGCAGTTGTAAAAATATTTTCATCGTCCGCAATGTCCTTAGTAGATCAGGAGGTTAATTCGTCAGGAAGAGAGAATCGAAGTAGGCATCCTTGTATGAAATGTAGTCATCGTAAATTCGCACTGGCACTCTCCAACATACTGTAAAGCTTTTTCCCAGCCACATATACTGATTTATTAGACGTTCCAAATGAAACTGCAATGTATTTATTTTGGCCTTAATCATGTTACAAAGTCTTTAGAGTTCCTGTTTCTCTTTCATTGTGGCTAATAAAACCTCTCTCTTAGTTACACTGATTACTAGAGTGAGTCATTTGCAGCAGACATTTATGGAAAGGAAAAGAATTAATTTTAAAACTCTAGACTGCCTGCAAGACTCATTGACCAAATCTGAGCCACAACGAATGAATTTGCGAAAATCATTATTGACACAGTGATTGCTATTTTTATGACTTATATAACTCTTATAATTGTTATATAGTGGTTAATTCTTATTTCAAATATTACTTTAACCCATTTGCTTCTGGAGATTTTGCCGAAAAACGCGTTTTGAAGCTAGTCGAGTGGTTTTCTAGTCACTGTCATGTTATAAAGAGCTAAAACTTACCACAAACCCGTTTACCGGTCGTACACTTCACGGCCTTCTGATCCAGATGCAAAATATCAGCTTGCGAAGTTCGGGCAAAATTGACTTTTACTTTTCCCTTTCTC
Organism: Porites divaricata; assembly: GCA_038088405.1. Classification (NCBI taxonomy): domain Eukaryota; kingdom Metazoa; phylum Cnidaria; class Anthozoa; order Scleractinia; family Poritidae; genus Porites; species Porites divaricata. Next base: position 3,230,215 of record JBBMOI010000005.1, read on the forward strand.
TCCTCCCCTCTTTTTTCACTTTTCTTGCTCATTTTTTTTTCTCCTTGCTGGGCATTTAGTAGGCTTCATTTTAATGGGAAGAGTTTTTAGGAAAGCTTTTAGGATCTTAGGATTAGGTGAAAGGAAAGGTAGGTTGGTAATGGAACAAGATTTTCATGGAGATTTACAGGTCAACCTTGCATGATTTTTTGCTGTTTTCTCCGGTGTCCTTTACTGAATTGTGCTCATTCTGGTATGGTTTGAAAGATCTCTTCACTCTGCACAAGTTAGCGGACAAAGTTGGCCTTGACCGTTAAAACTGATGACGTCACAAGGGTTAGAAAGGACGCGGATCCGCACGAGCAGTTACGGGCGGTTCAGGGGCGAATGGGTTAAATTATGAATATATTTTTATAAAGTTCAATAGAATTAATATATTATAATTTTTTCTTCTTTTCTCCTTCTTCTCCCACCTGGACAAGCTATACTCATAGTGATATGTGTTCCCCCACCCGGAAAACACATATTTCTAGTGATATGTGTTCCCCACCTCGAAAACACAAATTTCTAGTGATATGTGTTCCCCCACCTGGGAAACACATTTCTCTAGTGATATGTGTTCGCCCACCTGGGAAACACATATTCCTAGTAATATGATTGTCCCGACTTAGGAAACAAATATTCCTAGTGATATGTGTTCCCCCACCCGGGAAACACATATTCGTAGTGATATGTGTTCCTCCACTTGGGAAACACATATCTTTGGTGATATGTGTTCCCCCACCTGGGAAACACATATTGCTAGTGATATGTGTTCCCCCACCTTGGAAACACATATCCTAGTGATACGTGTTCGTTCACCTGGGAAGCAGATATGCCTATTGATATGTGCTCCCCTACCGGGGAAACCCATATCCCTAGTGATATGTGTTCCCCCACCTGGTAAACACATATTCCTAGTGATATGTGTTCCCCCACCTGGAAAACACATATTCCTAGTGATATGTGTTCCCCCACCTGGGAAACACATATTCCTAGTGATATGTGTTCCCCCACCTGGAAAACACATTATCCTAGTGGCAGCAAATTTTAACTCACAGAGGTACTTTTTTACAATAGGGACAGAGTAGTCTCTTTCTATCAGGCGATTTTCCAAGTTTTGGATATTTTCTCAAACGTGGTCTGAGAGGAATCAGTCCTTAGACCTTTGAGCACTTCTGTTGTAATGAAGGGTCATGAAGCATTTCTTCTCGTCTGGTGGCTGACATGAGTACCTGAAAGGCATGGGCTCCTGGTTGGTTTATGATGTCTTTGCACGTCTAGGTTCGGTTCGTTGTTGAATCTAACCCCTTTGCACTCCTTTGTGTCCATGAAAGTGATCTCTATTTCTGACATCCCAGCCTTGAATTTGATAGTAGTTTGAAAGTTATTTACCTTTTCCACAATTATTTTTCGCTCTCCAGTTTGTCTAGACTTGTGTTCGATAGGGAACACACATCGTCAATATACTATATTTCTAAAAACAGCGGTTTAATATCCCTGGGTGCCCAGAGACTTTTTATGCGCGGTTTCGGTTCGGTAAATTAAAGCCTTCATGATAGTGACCCAGACGAAAAGCTTTCTTCTCACGGCTTCGCCTCTAGTTACTTCTGCCTTCGGCCAAATATCTGTCGGCCTGCAGCCGAGACCGAAGCATCCCGCTGCACGCGATAAAAATCCTTTGTTCACTAGAGTACGGTTCAATAGAACTCTGTCTCTATATTTGGTTTTCTATTCTGGCCATGAAGATGTTAGCAAAAGCAACAGCCTTCTTTATTCCCATGCCTGTTCCATGGGTCTGTATCCTCTAGTATAAGATAGCTTATTTCTCCTAGATATTTGGTAGTTACCCGGAGGAGTGGGGGGTGGGAGTATTCCCGGGAATGTTTGGTGGGCGTGTGTCGTCCGGTTCTCCAAATCCTGACCCTATTTCAGACTAAAAAATGTTATTTTCCACACCCCGCGTTTTCAGACCCGGCCTCCGGCCTCTTAACCACATACCCGTTTTCAGACCTGGTATAGGTAGAATTTAGACCAGAGCTCAAACTACACGATTTCTTAAAATCTATTTCGAATTCGCTTATTACTCTTTCTTTCTGATTCATTTGGAAATGTTCATACACTCCAGTAGTTTCTTCGAAAACCATCCCCAATTCCAGACCAAAATGGGTAAAATTTATACCCGTTTGCGGACCGAAACGGCGCAAAAACCCTACCCTTTGGGGCGGTACATACCCATGGCATGGCGTATAAAAGGGAGTACCTCCTAGGGGTAGGTATATCTTCGTATGCATATTACTAGGTATATCTTCGTATGCATACATACGGTGGTTAGGCCCTCTTCGTGTGAGACAAAAAAGCAAGGCTGATTTTACAGTCGGGAATATATTATCTTTTAACCAATATTTCGGAAGGCACGGCCTTCTTTCTTCAGGGTCTTACAAATAATGAGACGTTACAATTGTTCTCCTAGAAGACTATCATATTGCACGCTATTTCTTATTTTTTCAAATTGTAACGTCTCATTATTTGTAAGACCCTGAAGAAGGAAGGCCGTGCCTTCCGAAATATTGGTTAAAAGATAATATATTCCCGACTGTAAAATCAGCCTTGCTTTTTTGTCTTATATTTTCACTTATTGCTGATTAGATCCTTTATTAGGATCCGGTCCTTCTTTTTTGTAAGCTGGTCCTTGCTTAAAAAATTGAACCTCTTCGTGTGGTATGTTGGTGTAGAGGCGAAGCTCTGACGGTGATTTTACTTCCTTTACGACTAAGTGCAGGATTCATGTGTTGCCCGCCGCCAATTTTTAAACCAAGTTTAGGGAGGACGGAGATTTACCCTCCTGTACCTCCCCCTCTCTTATTGACAGGCATTCAAGCATTCTGTGCTTGAATATGCTTGTTTTTCCAAATGATAACTTTTCCAAACGATAACTTCCTGTATGTTTAAAACTTGTTTCGTTTTCACCAACCTCGTTCCAAGGTTCTCTCCTACTCACCCCTCTCTCTCGCTCCGTAGGGTGGGTTGGAGAGAACCCTGGGAACGAGGTTGAGTTTTTACGTGTTCAGAATGGCCGCTTTTATACTAGAGGACGCATTATCTGTCCAGACGGATAATGCGTCTATGGCCGTTTTTATACTAAGGACGCATTATCCGACTGGACGAACTTGGGCAAAGATTTGAAATTCGTCTGGTTATGCGTATCAAGTATAAAGACGGGCACGAGACGCATTATGCGTCTGGACGAACTTTCCTTCGAAATACGTCTTGAAGGACGCACTACGAAAGGTAGTTCGTCTGGACGCATAATGCGTCTCGTGCCCGTCTTTATACTAGAGACGCATAACCCAGACGAACTACAAATTATTTGCCCAAGTTCGTCCAGACGGATAATGCGTCCTTAGTACAAAAACGGCCAATGTCCGCATTGCTGTCTTGATACCAAAACTAATTAAAAACTGCGTATTGATATTACATGACTTCAAAAAAGTTGTACGTAGTTTAACATGTAATAAAAGGGCTATTGACGTCTTAACAGAATTCATAAGGCAAACACTACTGATGTTTTGAAAGCGTAGAACAACAATTTTCGGAATTTCTGGTAAGGTCAAGGATTGCTTCTTAAAGAACGTGAAAACATGTTCTCGGGTTCATCGTAATTCACACCTTCACGGGTTATTCGGACCTTTTGCCTCGTCATATCTGGAATCTTAAGCCGTTTGATAAAAATTGTCAATGAAGCGCTTTTTTACGTGTATGATTGGTCATCATTGGTATAAAATAGGAACCTTTCATGTCATCATCGGGTTCTTGAAGAGCCTTCGGAATTCAGGTAATTTTAATTACTTATTTAAAAATAAGTCACGCTATGTAAAGTAGGTCACGTTAGTAAATAAGTTTCTTCGGAGAAGAGTATTTTTTGTACTTTAGATTTTGAGTAATATTCTCTTTCCATGCGTGAATCGCTTTTACCCTTTTATTCTCCGTTTCGTTTTCCTGTATATTTTTTTGTGTTTCTTTGTTTATAATTTAGCTGTTTCTGTGATTAGTTGAAATTGCGTGATAATATTGACGTCACCGCGAACACGTAAGCACGTAAGCACCGCATATCGATATCGCTACAAAAATCTCAAACAAGGCACACCAATGCTCGCCAAACGAACAGACTTTGTCCTCATTCTATATAGTCTCTTGCGACATTCTTCCCGTTTGATGACCCATAATAACTGTATTTTTCGAGTTACTACGCTTCCATGTCGACATTGCTTAGTACCTCTCCAGGGATTTCTACTTGGACCGTCATCCTAAAGATCGTATCCATAATATCAGCGGCACCACCGCCAGTCAAGACGCCTCTTTAGTCATTGCACAAGAACATGGCTCAAACTCAGATGCCTGTCCAAGACCAACAGTTTAGTCCCCGTGGAGACTTCCGCGAAAACAGGACAAGGAATGTGAACTTACCTCAAGGTAGCGACACTCAGGATTGGGAAGCTTTGCAGAACGATACTCTGGACCAATACAAGGTTAATTATCCCGAGCAGGCTGAGAGCCTACAAACAATGTTTAACACGCTACAAGACCTCAAAACCTTTGTTGATAGCAACTCAAATCATCCTGACGCGTTTTACAAAGTGGCCAAGCAGACAGTCAATGGTTTGCGTAAAATTAGCGTCCAAACTGGCATGTCTGCTGGGACTCCAGAGGCTGCTCAATTCACCATATTACTTGATTTTACTGTCGATGTGGGAGGCGCAGAAGAGCTGAAACGGTTTGTGCAGTATTTCTTTGAGGAATATTATGTTTTAGAAAAAGAATCAAACAAAAATGCCACTGAGGCAGAAAGTAAGAAATATAGGGCATGTTGCGCTTGCCTTTTTGATACCTTAGCGACAATACAAAACTTTGCAGACTTCCACAAAGGATTTTGTTCAGCGTGTGTGAATGCAGGTGTCATTTCAATGTGCCTTGAAAACGTGAAACGAATTGATGCTGAAAACTTGAACTGGGAAGAAGGAGATGAAGACTCGGAGCTAGTTATAATAATTGACAACTGTCTTGGAATTTTGTATAACATTTCACAACGGTTCAAAAACCGTGACCTGTTTCCAAACAGTCTCGAAACGCTACTTGATTTGGCCAAGAAGAAAGTAAGAGAGATTGCAGCCCACTCTCTGCTTACTCTGGCATATTTAGTTGATGAAAACACAAATCATCTCATTCTGGCGGAAGAAACCTTGCTCAGCTTTATTATAACATTATTAGACGAGGCATGGCAGTCGGAAGAACGCCGTTCGATTGGATATTCTGCAAAGGAACTCGCAGAAGGTCTCAGCCATCTCGCCATCAACGACACAAACAAGAAAATTCTAGGACAAAAAGGAGCCACGCGTGTTTTGAATTCAGTCATCAAAACGTCCAGCGAAGATGCGGAAAAAGTAAGTGCTATAAAAGCATTGTGGATGTTAGCTTTTGATGACAACAACAAAAAAGCTATACGCCAAGAAGACGGAGCTGTGGGGCTTTTACGTCATAATTTACAACACAGCAAGGACCCACAAGTTCAAAGGGCCGCTGCAGGTGCATTATGGGAGGTCGAAGGGAAGACAGCTAGACGCGCGGAGAGGACCGAATCGACCGGGAATCACGTGATGATCAGCTACCAATGGGATTCCCAGGAAGTGTTGATCGAAGTAAAAAACAGACTTCAAGCAAATGGATACAGAGTGTGGATGGATCTGGAACAAATGAGAGGATCGACTTTAGAGGCAATGGCCAAAGCTGTTGAGAATTCTTCTGTCGTCCTTGTCTGTGTCTCGGAACGATACAAGGAGAGTCCTAACTGTCGTTCAGAAGCGGAGTACGCGTATCAGTTAAGAAAAGATATAATTCCGCTGATGATGCAACCTAAATACCGAGGAGACGGTTGGCTGGGTATGCTCGTGGGAACAAAGTTGTGGTTTGACTTTCGAAGTAAGCAGGCTATAGAACCAAGTGTAACAAAACTCATCAAAGAGCTAGGAGGAAGAGGAAAGGATGTTGGGCCATCCGAGCCAGTGGTGCAAGCAGTTCAAGCTGACACTGTTGCCACTGCACCCTCATCCCCTGGGGTGTCTACCTGGACTAATGAAGAGGTGAAACAGTGGTTCAAAAAAATCGGATTAGAAAGGATTTGCAAGGAAGACATTTTGGAGATAAATGGAGAGACGTTGATTGATCTTCAGCAACTACGCGAGGAGTGCCCAGAGTATTTCTACAAATGTTTAGAACGGAACTTGAACCTGACAAATATGGTCGATATATTCAAATTTAGGAAAGAACTGAGTAAGCTGTTAGGATATTAAGTGGCATGAAATGTTTTCCTGTTTTACAGCCTAATTTACTGACACGTTTACCTGAAGTCCAAAACAAACCGTTTTTTTTTTTTAAGACAAACAACACTAAATGAAAAAATACGAAGAAAAGACAAGGCAAGAACGAGAAAAACAATAGAAAAAAAGAAAACTAAAAAGGTAACCACGTACATCATTGCTCCCGCAGGGATTTCGCCTGGAAGGCGAAATCCCGAGGAGGCACTCTAGAAACTAGCGCGTATGTACTTACAGTTGAAATATACAGTCAGTATGTCAGACAAAATCTCTATTTGCTTGAACAGGGGCCGCGAGGAATCGGTAGGTAATGATAACGTCTGTGATGTTCGAGCCCGTAAGCACGAGATGGTTAGGATGACGTAAAGATAGAAAATCCCGAAGGGAACGCTTACTAGGTAGATTTTGTGACATTTATTGTACAGCCATACTTCGATACTCTTGCGTTTCGTGTTATCAGTGACATTCAGCAATTGTTTTGAAAGTTATGGACCAAAAGATACTTGTTAAGCGCAGATAAAGTTTTTAGGTGCGCATAACTGTGTATATTAAACACTTAAAAATGGAGAGTTTGCCAGACACGAGTTCACAAATCGTTGATTAGAAACCTTGCCAGTCATTCTTTCTCGATCTTTGTATCTTTGAGAGGGGGACAAGGGGGGGTACCCACCGCAATACCCTAAGAAAAATTGGTAAATACCGAAATACCGTGTTGAAAATCTACGAAATAGCAATACCGCATTTATGATCGGTTACGCTTACTTAAAGTAATATCCAATCTCGCGTGTTTGTTTATCTAATTCAAGCATTTATGCACCAGCAATCAACCTTATCCATTGCGAGGAACACGTGAGAAGACCTCGAATTGATCGGTACAACGATCGAAAAGGATGCCCTACCATGCAATTTTATCTTAGATTACTGTCAGAAATTGTATAATCATTTACCATTAGTCTTAAATCCGTACCGAATACCGTTAGCGAAAAGGATGGAAAACCGCATACCGCAGGGCTAAATGATACTGCAATACCGCACTTTAAAATCAAAATTACCGATGAAATACCGCTTGAAAAAAACTCAATACTGCAATACCGTAAGGCGCCCCCATGTCCCCCTCCTTTGTTAGGAATAAGTCTCTTAGCCCCAAACAAGCAAGATGAGTGAATGAACGCCTAGCTTATCACTAGAATTACAGAAATTCGGCCGACAAGCAAATTCTCTACTGACTCTGAATTTCCCTGCTCACAGATGTCCTTCCGCTAGAAAGTTTTAAGACGAGAATTGGTGTGTAGGGTTAGCGAGCGTGAATTGATCAAACATCCTTTTAATTATTACCAACTAAAGGCAATTCCGGCAAATAGAATGGACTGTATGCAAAAAGTGAAAGAGAAATAGCGAAAAAATTCAACTTCTTGTGAAATCTTTTCTTATGGCTTAGAATAAATTATTCTCGAAACTGAGAATGTTTTGATCATAGCTGTGTAAATCGGAAAGAACTGTGCATGGGACCTTGCGTTTCCTGTTTCAGTTTTATCTCACCTAGTGTATGGAATATGTGTGAAAATATTCATTATGGATCGGTATATTTCAAAGAGCTACACAACGACCAAGAATACTATTTGATAATATACAGAGCTGGGGTGGCTGTAGTGTCAACTATTATTAGTTGGTAGTGTAGAAACTGAACCGGAAAGGCTACTCATTTATAATAAAAATTTGTAGCATGATAAGGCCAAGCAAGGAATACGCCTCACCTTGAATAAGTGTGAAGTTTCGCTTTCTCTCTCTCACAATTAAATCGTTCGTGTGAAATGCCAGCACTCTTCAGTCATCATTCAAGCAGCGTCAGACGGAACGAAGATATTCAGTGCAACCCGGTGAATGCAAACATAAAGAGTGATATCAACGTGCTCGTATTATCGGGTTGCCCCCCAGAATAGACTACACGGACACTTTCGGGTACCCCCTTTCTTTCTTTGATAAGGAACTTTACATGTCAATGTTATTAAAGGCCCATGTTCACCCTAGATGCATTGCGCGCCCTGTACTCAAGAAAACAACATTTCGCGTAGTTGAAAATCACTTCCTTCAGTGTGTAGAGTCAATCCTTGTTAATCTTCCACAGTTCGCAAAATCTGGTTTAAAAGAAAGTCTAAACAGGTGCTTTTGGTATTTTTCTTTACATCATTCTGGATATTTTGGTCTAGTATCGAGCCTTTTTGTTTCTGTTAGTGTTTGTTTCACTGCAGTACTTTCGACGGCGGCGCCATCGAAACGTACAGTTGGAAGATCGCATCGACTGGAGTCGCCAAAGTACATTCCTCTCCGTGGATCCGTTTTTTTAATCTATGGAGAGATGGGAAAGAAGCTCTTGGCTGCAAATTCTACAGACAGCGTGTTTGCCGAGTTCCTTCAACATCGAATGCTGATGTTCAATTGTAAACAAAGGTCCCGTTGAAATCAGTTGAAAGTAATACAAGCGAGTCAATCTAACATGAACAATGCTTTATTTAATTTAACCAATGAAGCGAGTGATATCCTTAACGTAAACTGATCGTCTGACGTATCGCTCTAAAGTAGCGAGAACTATTATTAGCAAACCAGTCCTTAGCCAAACCTAAAGAACTGAAACACAGCGATTATTATACAGCGACAAGACTGTAAGCAGTGCTGATTCGACGCTTTGCAAACACAACTCGCTTATTCTTTCGAAAACACATACCTAAGCCTCCTAAGAATTAACACAAAATAATAGATTGAGGAATCAAAACATTTCACAGTCGAAACGGGCTGCAGGAAAATCTCACCTGGTCCTTAGACATTTCGTAATTTTATGACCTTCATTGCGTTCATCGGACTCGACAAAGCATGCATACGCATTCTCTACCAGTTTAAATTTTGAACTGCTTTCTCCGGTGACATTTACCGAAGTCGGCGATATATCTTCCTCCATTTGGAAAAGAATTAAAGTCTTACGGGCCTCTTTGATACTGTCTCTGTTTAGCTTCGGTCAAGCTTCAAAAAAGCGAATCTCCGTCGCAGTCGTGTTTAGTATGATCAGGCAACGCTCCTCAAAAGTGGAAGCCAATCAAAACACTGCATTTGACAAAAGAATCGTTTCAAAACAAAAACACAAGCGCGCAAAGCCGTTTGGGTGAACATGGGCCTTTAAGATGTGAAATATAACGAGAGCATTTTGACATGATGTCACGTCGTATTGGTGAAGGCGGCCATATTAGTGTCCCAAACCAGTCCTGTAGGGATTGAACGTTACTCTTGAATAGCTACTAGCCACATGATTGAAACGCTCTATAGCTTTGCGATTAGAAAAATATTACCTACTACGACGCACGCCTTTGGTTTTACACGTTAGGTCTAATTTTGAAAGAATACCCATTCTCAAACTCATTAATGAGTGTTTGGAAATCAGATGAAAAACTGCTCATTTTTGCATCCTTAATTTCTCCACCTAAAATCATTTTGTTTGAGAAGTAATATCAAGCATTCGACACAGTGTTTCATCACCAGATGAAACACCTCGAAATTCGTCAAAAATACTCCGCTGCGTGTCGTCAACTCTCTTCTCGATACTGCGTCTCATGCTTGATATATTACTTCCACAAGTGAAATATCCTGCGATGTAACTGGAGGCTATAACCTTTAGAAAACAGCGGACACCGATTTGCATTTGAAGTTGAAATAAAACAAAACTGCAACAAAATCAGCGATGAATGCATATCCAGTAATGTTTTTCGTCAGGGACGACGGAGCGAGCTTAAGAGGTCTAAGAGTAGGTGTGGATCAGGGGTACCCAACACCTTTTTTCTGTAAAATATCTGTTCGGAGAAGCAAATATTGCCTAGAATTTTCTTTTGCTTGAGGACGGCTAAAAATTTCTGGATGAACGTTCCATTCATGTACAATTTTCGAAGCTTATCTAATAATTTCCCTACGATTTTCCGAAGTGTAATTTTTCATAATTTATCAACCAGTTTACACTATTATTTCGTAGAAAAAGGAAACCCTAAAAGTTTCAGATTCTAAAATGTGATGGAGAGTAGAATCACAAAAATCCTCAGTTTCGTCAAACGTTAAATTGCACCTAAAATTTTAGGAAAAATAAATAAATATGAAGCCCTTTTCATTTCGAAAAGACTCAAGGGTCCTCAAGTTCCCCTAGGATGACCTGAACAGATAAAAATTTTGTAGCGCCGCTTAGAATGCTTTTCTAGAGATCTAAAAACACTCTGGATGGCCTAAAAAGTGTTTTCAACATATTTTGGAGGAAATCGTCGTTGGGTGCCTCTGGTGGATGATGTATGAGGAACGAACACAGAAATTCCACAATGATGACGTTTCACTTCACTAACCAATTCTAGGTAGTGCTTCTGATTGGTTGAAAATTTGAGTCATCCAATCAGAAGCACTGCACAGATCTGGGTGGTGACACTTCATCAGTGTGGAAATTTTGCGCTCGTTCTCACAGATGTTATTTCGCGGGGAAATCAGTGGTGCCGTCGCCAAATGTGGCCTATTTTCTCAGGCTAGGTCTTGCACCTCAACGGTACAAAGCTTTCTTTTCTTTGTCCTACTTATGTGAATCATATCTGTCTTCTTATTCTTTGAATCGTAGCTACACCTAATGGTTTCCGTTTTGCATGAAAATAAGCCCTAGCGTTGTTAGAAAACCTGCCTTTTCCATCATGGTTCATTGTTCATGATTTCAGTCATCTCCATGCCTAAGAAAACCATCATAATGATGCCGAGAAAAAGTTATGAAGACAGAAGCATTTGTTTTGAAAAATATGTTAATGAAGTTATTTCTGTACAAAATGAAATTGGTTTACTGAAATAAAACTAGATAAAATAAGATTCTCTGACGTTGCAAAATGGGAGGGGGCTTAAGCGTTCCCAGCTATCACTCTCCTCTCGCAATGAGAAGTCGAGAGAAAGGAAATGATCATTTCAGCGATGTTTCTAGGAAACGCAGTATTACTAAAATAATTGTTAAATCTGTTATGACCATGGTTCTTTCCCGCCACGGATGGATGGTGAATGTATATGTAATAGTTCTAGAAAGGATGAAGTAGGTATTGACGTCACAATGAACCCTTTCAAGAAGTTCGGCTTTTGCATGAAAACGAATGGTTTGTTGAGTTCAACATATCGATTTACACTCATTTCCGGCTTCGAAATGTAGATGCAAAAGACCTGAATACAGCGTGTCTGAATGTCGGATAGCCCACTAAACCGTTCTCTAAAGCCGAAATGCTGGCGAAAAATACACAGCATTTTGTCCATCAATCTCTTAAAAACATTATTTCAATTTGCTAAACCAGTTAATGATTTACATTTCCCTTGTAAACACGTCGCGGTATCACTATGGGTGCTGGCACATCTAGACAGTACCACAACCGCCAATGGAAATGGAAAGCACTACCGATTACACCGACACCAAGAGGCGACAGTGTACCGTCATTGAAGGACTCGATTCAGTCACAAATGTCTGTCCAAGATCAACGTTCTAGTCCCGAAATAGAGAACGAGGAGACAGAAGAGGAGGTTAATGATGCCCCAGTCAATACTGATTGGAAAGCGTCACCAAACGATACTCTTAAGAGATACAAGATCAGATATCCCGACCATGTTGAGAGTCTGGAAACAATAGGGACCTTAAGATATCCTGGACGCGGCCGAGGAGGACGTCATCCGGAAGTGAAATGTTCAATTCTTGGAACTAATTAGCATAATGCCACAGCGTCGACCTGAATCGCGACGGTGAAAACTAGAAGTTTGGCCGCCTCGTTAAACGGTGAGTTGATTTTCTTGTTTTCAGTGCAAAAATTGCTTTTCGTACAGGATTTTCGATCCATTTTACTTCAACAGACACATTGTAATGTTTTTAGTGTGGTGTTCTCTCAAGATTGACTCTTATTTTTTTGCTATCAAGCCTTTTCGGTTCAGTGTTTTGGCGGCAACTGAGAATGAAAGCGCAGAGTCTTTCGACCCAAAAGTAACACTATAACTGCTTATTTTTAAGGGGACAAGGTTCTCGCTTTAGGATAGTATTTGAAAAATTTAAGAGACGAGAAGAATAAAAATTGTTGGAAAACAAAAATCTAGGATTGTAATAAACTTGAACATGTCGGAGAAAATTGACAAGACCCCGTGGTTCATTTATGGCTTTCATTATTTTATTTTGTTCACTTTTAGTTCAGCGATGGAGTGGTCTGAAGATCAAAATCTCGCTTTAGTACGGGAAGTTCTTATAACAGAACCATATCGTTTTAAAGCAAGAACAACGGAAAGGGGAAAAGTCTTAGCTGATAACCTGAACTACGCGCCGATCATACCGTCAAGTTTCCCTCGAAGAAATTCGGGAGTTTTTAGAGAAACTGGAGTTATAGCCTGCAGCACAAATTTTTCTTTCCAATAAAAGATCGTTAAGGTATCAATCGAGCAAGACTTTACGAGTTCTAAAAGACGTCATGGAATGAAAGCACGAAAGCATTATTTTATCCTCTCTCTTCAGGCGAGCACTCAACGCAACCTGCTCAATCTTAATTTGTTTTTCCCGCCAAGTTGGCGGCGTCCTCGCTCCAGGCTTTCTCCGGCAAACCCACGTTCTCTTTACCGCCGCGTCCAGGGTATCTTAAGGTCCCTAATGCTTAACAGACTAGAAGCTCTCAAAACTTCGTTGATCAACCTAGAATGCTTGACGTGGTGATTCATCTATTTGAGATGATTATCATTAAGTAGATCAGCCAAGTTTCCTTCGAATATTTCTCGCAATACAACAGCAACCCGGACATCACAAATCCAGTTTGGAGTTTAACGTCAGTTCTGCAGGTCGAACCATCTGATCGACCACCTCTATAGTTACCCGAGTTAAAGAGAACATTTTCAGCGTATCATTACCAGATCTTAATTAGGCAACTAGTAACTTAGTCATAGATCGATGAACATAAAGGAAAAGTAATTAGAAAGACTGTTTTTAAGAGTTCCTGTTAAAACTTTAGTTTGTCTTTAATAAAGAATATATTTTATAAAGGTAAGAGAGAGTTCTTCCTAAAGACGCAATTAACCCCACTGAACTGAGATATCGGCAGAACGCTCGAAGAAAATAATCCAGTTTCGGTCGGTCGCCCTTCAGTCTATTTCACGCCACGTAAAGAATAGCGAACACAGATTTACATTTGAAGGCAAACAAAAAACAAAACTGCAAAGAAGAAGCGAGGTATGCATGGATGTATAATGATATTGAGATTTAAATGCAGGGAAAGTTACTCAGATAAGTGTAATTTATATTTATATAAGTCATAAGAGAAACCATTTCAGCGAAGTTCGTAGGAAACTCAGTTTAACAAAGTAATTGTTGAATTAATTATGCGAAAGGCTCTTGTTACATGTAACGGATAGATAGTGAGTGCAATAACTTCGTCTTAAAAGAAATAGTAAAAGAAAAAAAAAAAAGGAAAAAAATAAAAACAAAAAACAAATACTCTTTTAGTGGTGATTACTTAGGCCTGCCTATAAACCTAGGCAGATGTAGTAGGGTGCATTTATTTGTTGCTAAGAGTCTTTGGGGCGTAAAATCAAATGATTGTGCGACGGCTTTATGCTTGAGTTGAAAATAAATACACCCTACAGTGGTTTATTAGTAAGTCCAATTAATTTTTATTTCATTTTCCTTCTTAGAATTTTTCCATGACAACGTTGTTGCAATTTACGTGTATATGAAAAAGTTTCAAAGGAGACATAAGAAGTATTGAAGTCAAAACACTGAACCCCGTCAGGTAACGCGACATTTGCATGGCAACGGATGATAAGTGAAAAGAGACTCTTTGGTGCTATTGGTTATACAGTTCTATGACGTATACAAGGTCTCGTTTATCACGGAGGCCTCACCCATCTCGCAACGGTGAAATAATCCCATAATCTTTCAAGATGTATAACAATCCATATCGACTTACGCTTATTTCTCGAAAGCTCGGTACAGCAGCCTTGTCACTAGGTCGCGTACACAGCACTGGTATATGGTAGATGGATAGTTAAACCAAAATCTAGAGCTGGAATGTTGGCAAAAAGTATATAGTACTTCGCTTACAATACTGTTTCGGTTTGCTAGACGGTAATTACATATTTGCATCGTTCCTGCATCGACAGGTCTAATAAGCCTCGTATCACTATGGGTGCCGGAGCATCCAGAAATTCGCACCATAAGCACCACTCTAAACGAATACCGTCACCGCCACGCGAGAGCCTTTCGCCATTAAAAGATACGGTTCAACCAAAGATTCCTGTCCAAGATCAACATTTCAGTCGCGAAGCAAAGACCATGGAAATAAAAGAGCAGGCTGATCATGATGCTGCTCGAGCCAGTACGGATAAGAAAGTTTCACCCACCGATACTCTTGAAACATACAAGGCCAAATATCCCGACCAAGCTGAGGATCTAGAAACAATGCTTGAAAGATTACAAGCGCTCAAAAACTTTGTTGATAAAGATTTAAATGATCCTGAAGACTATGGCAAGTTGGGTGAGACGACCAAGGGTTTAGTTGTAACAAGCTTCGGCATGTCTGAATCCGCTGGGACTCAAGAGGAAAAACGGTTCATCACACTTGTCGACTTCACTATTGATGTCGGTGGCGTTGAACAATTGAAACTTTTCGTACAACATTGTTTTGAGAAATTCAGCTACCTTATTGAAGAAGAGTTCGACGATGAAGATGAAATAGAGCATTCCTATAACAAATTATTCAATTGCTCCAAGAAATTCAGCTACCTTAGTACTGATGAAGAAAAAGAGTCCGACGATGAAGAAGAAGAGTCCGACGATGAAGAAGAAGAGTCCGACGATGAAGAAGAAACTGACGAATACATGTACACATGTTACGATTGTCTTTCCGATATTCTAGGGGCGATGCACAATTTCTCAGACTTTCACCAAGGGTTTTGCTCAGCGTGTGCGGGTGCAGGTGTGATTTCAATGTGCTTTGAAAACGCCAAACAAATTGATGCTGAACATCCCAACTGGGAAAAGGGAAATTGGAAGCTAGTTGAAATAATTCAAAGCTTTCTTGCAATTGTGTATAACATTTCACGGCGACTACGGGACCGTGAGCTGTTTGCTAACCGTGAGCAAACGTTGCTTTACTTTGCTAAGAGAGAAAATGAAGAAATTGCTGCTGAATCTCTGCTGACTCTAGCATATTTAGTTGATGAAAACACGAATCATCTCATTTCGGCGGATGAGAACCTGCTTAGCTTTATAATAATATTATTAGATGGGGCATGGCAGTCGGAAGATCGACGCCGTTACTATGGATATTCTGCAAAGGAACTCGCAGAAGGCCTTAGCCACCTGGCCATCAACGACACCAACAAGAATATTTTGGGACAAAACGGAGTCATTCCTGTTTTAATTTCAGTGATCAAAACGTCGAACGAGGATGAGGAGAAAGCCAGTGCTACAAGAGCATTGTGGATGTTAGCCTTTGATGACAATAACAAAAAAGAAATACAACAAGAAGAAGGGGCTATGGACATCTTACACCAGTTACAGCAGAGCGAGAACCCAGAAGTGCAGAGGGCTGCTGCAGGTACGTTGTGGGAAATCGAAGAAAAGACCGCTAGGCACTGGCACTTACAGAGCATCGAATCCACCGGGAATCACGTGATGATCAGCTACCAATGGGAGTGTCAGGAAGTGCTCGTCGAAGTTAAAAACAGGCTTCAAGCAAGTGGATATAGAGTATGGATGGATCTGGAACAGATGGGAGGATCGACCTTGGAGACAATGGCTAAAGCTGTGGAGAATTCCTCTGTCGTCCTTGTCTGCGTATCAGAGAGATACAAGGAGAGTCCAAACTGTCGTTCAGAGGCCGAGTACACGTATAAGTTAGGAAAGGATATTATTCCACTGATGATGCAACGCAACTACAAACCAGACGGTTGGCTAGGACTGCTCGTGGGAACAAAGTTTTGGATTGATTTTGACAGCAAACACGTTATAGAACGAGGAGTAACAAAACTGATCAAAGAACTAGGAGGAAGAGGAAAGAATGTTGACGTGATAGATGGACCATCCGAGCCGTCTACCTGGACTAATGAAGAAGTGAAACAGTGGTTCAAAGAAATCGGATTAGAAAAGGTTTGTAAGGAAGACATTTCAGGGATGAATGGACAGTCACTGGCTGGTCTTCAGCAACTACGCGAGGAAAGCCCCGAGTATTTCTACAGATGTTTAGAACGGGACTTGAACTTGACGAACATACAAGATGTACTCAAATTTACGACGGAACTGAGGAAGCTGTGCTAAGTGGCAAAAAATGATTCTAATTTCAGTATTTTAGCTCTCATTTCACGGGGCTAAAACCAACCCGTTATTGATGCATGAGATTCAACGCAAACTTATGGCAAATTTAGAATCACATCTCAGTACACAAAACTTTGCGTGTTATACACAAACGTGCGGTATAAAGGAAGTCCCATCAATTAAATCAGTGGTTTCATGCAAATTGACGCCAAAGTATATTAGTATATTACTGTTCGGCCTAATAACAGGCTTTGATTGATCTTCAACAAATAGATGCCCTGAGTATTTCTACAGATGTTTAGAACGGATCTTAAACCTGACGAACATAGTCGATTCAGGAAAGAACTGAGTGACCTGTTAGGTTATTTTAGCAAATGCTGAGCGATAGGTTTGACTGTTGTAAGCCCAGTCTACCGTTACATACTCCATAGGGCTAGAACCCGTTATATTTAAGACTCGTTTCAAGGCAGTTAGTATGGCAGTTACTAGCACTGATGTCACAGTTTTGAATTTTCCATTTGGTTGTCTTCGATAAAGTATAATAGGCCTGCTCCGAGTGTTTGCGGGTGTAGGATGAGAGATTGCGAGGAAAGCTTTTCTAAACTAATTATTTAACAAATTTCCAATTTGCTCAGGTGTGTTCTTTTAAATTTGAAATGTATGTATCGAATGATTATTAAAAATTGCCATGAAGGTAAAGGGAAGAAAAAAAGACAAAAAGTTGTATGATAACACGTATATCATTAATATTAGATAAGATTAAAAATAGTCTACACATATAAGATATCATTAAGTAGATCAGCCAAGTTTCCTTCGAATATTTCTCGCAATAAAACCCTGTCCTTCATTTTCGAATGACTGCAACAGCAACCCGGACGTTCCAGCGGAGACCCAACATCACAATCCAGTTTGGAGTTTAACGTCAGTTCTGCAGGTCGAACCATCTGATCGACCACCTCTATAGTTACCCGAGTTAAAGAGAACATTTTCAGCGTATCATTACCAGATCTAAGGTGAACTAGTAACTTTGTCATAGATCAATGAACATAAAGGAAAAGTAATTAGAAAGACTGTTTTTAAGAGTTCCTGTTAAAACTTTAGTTTGTCTTAAATAAAGAATATATTTTATAAAGGTAAGAGAGAGTTCTTCCTAAAGACGCAATTACACCCACTGGACTGAGATATCGGCAGAACGCTCGAAGATTATAATCCAGTTTCGGTCGGTCGCCCTTCAGTCTATTTCACACCACGTAAAGAATAGCGAACACAGATTTACATTTAAACAAAAAACAAAACTGCAAAGAAGAAGCGAGGTATGCATGGATGTATAATGGTATTGAGATTTAAATGCAGGGAAAGTTACTCAGATACGTTTAATTTATAAAACTGCCAACGAAGTCATAAGAGCAACCATTTCAGCGAAATTCGTAGGAAACTCAGTTTAACAAAGTAATTGTTGATAGAATTAATTATGCGAAAGGCTCTTGTTACATGGAACGGATGGATAGTGAGTGCAATAACTTCGTCTTAAAAGAAATAGTAAAAGAAAAAAAGGAGAAAAGGGAAAAAAAAACAAAAAAACAAAATCAAATACTCTTTTAGTGGGGATTACTTAGGCCTGCCTATAAATCTAGGCAGATGTAGTAGGGTGCATTTATTTGTTGCTAAGAGTCCTTGGGGCGTAAAATCAAATGAAAATGAGACGGCCTTATGCTTGCGCTGAAAATAAATACACCGACCCTACAGTGGTTTATTAGCAAGTCTAATTAATTTTTATTTCATTTTCCTTCTTCTCAGGTAAATTAAGGCATGGGCCCCCAATTATTCAGTCAAAAACTGATGGTGGTGGTCTATCTCTGAGTACTTAAGCATTAGAAAAATGAGACTTTGCCTAATACATACGTGGGTGGTTTCTGTCAATATGGTGTCTTTAAATTATTCAAATGATGTCACGTGACTCCACGCGGGCAGAAAATAATAAAAAGTATTTAAACAAAAATGGCAACACTTTTTGTTGTTAGTTATTAAACCGGACTGGTTTAGGACAATGTGTAATGTAAGCATCTACAAAACTGTGCTTGGCCTTTTTTGAATTTGTTATTGTTTTAGAAAATAAATGGTTTTTTCAACTAGACCCAGTCCCCCAATGCAATTGTATCCCATCTTAACGCCTTCGCTTTTAAATGTCTAAAAAAGGCCAGGAACAGAAGTGATATATTAAACGGCCTTAACATTATGCAACCCGTAAAATAACTGAAGACACACTAGAAAGTGTTGCCATTTCAAGAACAGGTTTTTTCAGCCGATGGAGATCACGTGACCTAATTTGCATAATTTTAAAGCACAAAATTGGCGCAAACTAAAACTGTGTCCAGCTGGCAAAGTTTATGTGTCTACATCTAAAGCTCTTAGATATAGACCACCCCCTCACTTTCGAAGTGGGCAAATTGAGGCAAATTGAGGCCCATGCAATTTACGTGTATATGTAAAAGTTTTAAAGGAGACATAAGAAGTATTGAAATCAAAACACTGAACCCCGTCAAGTAACGCGACATTTGCATGGCAACCGATGATAAGTGAAAAGAGACTCTTTGGTGCTATTGGTTATACAGTTCTATGACGTATACAAGGTCTCGTTTATCACGGATGCCTCACCCATCTGGCTACGGTGAAATAATCCCATAATCTGTCAAGATGTATTAACAATCCATATCGACTTACGCTTATTTCTCGAAACCTCGGTACAGCAGCCTTGTGGTCGCGTACATATCACGCGTATATGGTAGATGGATAGTTAAACCAAACTCTAGAGCTGGAATATTGGCAAAAAGTATATAGTACTTCCCTTACAATACTGTTTCGGTTTGCTAGACGGCAATTACACATTTACATTGTTTCTGCATCGACAGGTCTAGAAACCTCGTATCACTATGGGTGCCGGAGCATCCAGAAACTCGCACCATAAGCACCACTCTAAACGACTACTGTCACCACCAGGTGAGAGCCTTTCGCCATTAAAAGATACGGTTCAACCAAAGATACCTGTCCAAGATCAACATTTCAGTCGCGAAGCACAGACCATGGAAATAAAAGAGCAGGCTGATCATGATGCTGCTCGAGCCAGTACGGATAAGAAAGCTTCACCCAACGATACTCTTGAAACATACAAGGCCAAATATCCCGACCAAGCTGAGGATCTAGAAACAATTCTTGAAAGACTACAAGCACTCAAAAACTTTGTTGATAAAAATTTAAATGACCCTGAAGACTATGCCAAGTTGGGTAAGACGACCAAGGGTTTATTTGATACAAGCGTCCACACAGCCAAATCCGCCTTGACTCGAAAGGAAAAACAGTTCACCACACTTATCGACTTCACCATTGATGTCGGTGGCGCTGAACAATTGAAACTTTTCGTACAACATTGTTTTGAGAAATTCAGCTACCTTATTGAAGAAGAGTCCGACGATGAAGATGACATAGAACATTGGTTAAACAAATTCAGATACATTATTAAAGGTGAAGATGAAATAGAGAATTGCTCCAAGAAATTCAGCAACCTTATTACTGATGAAGAAGAAGAGTCCGACGATGAAGAAGAAACTGATGAATGCATGTACACATGTTACAATTGTCTTTCCGATATTCTAGGGGCGATGCACAACTTCTCAGACTTTCACCAAGGGTTTTGCACAACGTGTGCGGGTGCAGGTGTGATTTCAATGTGCTTTGAAAACGCCAAACAAATTGATGCTGAACATCCCAACTGGGAAAAGGGAAATTGGAAGCTAGTTGGAATAATTCAAAGCTCTCTTGCAATTCTGTATAACATTTCACGGCGACTACGGGACCGTGAGCTGTTTGCTAACCGTGAGCAAACGTTGCTTTACTTTGCTAAGAGAGAAAATGAAGAAATTGCTGCTGAATCTCTGCTGACTCTAGCATATTTAGTTGATGAAAACACGAATCATCTCATTTTGGTAACTTTGTAATAATATTATTAGATGGGGCATGGCAGTGGGAAGATCGACGCCGTTGCTATGGATATTCTGCAAAGGAACTCGCAGAAGGCCTTAGCCACTTGGCCATCAACGACACCAACAAGAATATTTTGGGACAAAACGGAGTCATTCCTGTTTTAATTTCAGTGATCAAAACGTCGAACGAGGATGAGGAGAAAGCCAGTGCTACAAGAGCATTGTGGATGCTAGCCTTTGATGACAATAACAAAGAAAAAGTACGTCAAGAAGAAGGGGCTATGGACATCTTACACATGTTACAGCAGAGCGAGAACCCAGAAGTACAGAAGGCTGCTGCAGGTGCATTGTGGGAACTGGAAGGGAAGACAGCTAGGCACTCGGAAAGGATGGAATCGACCGGGAATCACGTGATGATCAGCTACCAATGGGATTCCCAGGAAGTGCTTGTCGAAGTGAAAAACAGCCTTCAAGCAAGTGGATACAGAGTATGGATGGATCTGGAGCAGCTGAGAGGATCGACCTTGGACGCAATAGCTGAAGCTGTTGAGAATGCTTCTGTTGTTCTTGTCTGTGTCTCGCGACGATACAAGGAAAGTCAAAACTGTCGTTCAGAGGCTTCGTACGCTTATGACTTGAAGAAAGATATCATTCCTTTGAGGATGGAACGCACTTACGGAGGAGACGGTTGGCTGGGTTTAATCGTGACAGGAAAGATGTGGTTTAACTTTCAGAGTAAACACGTATTAGAACAAAGTGTAACAAAACTGATCAAAGAACTAAGAGGAAGAGGAAAGGATGTTGACGTGACAGATGGACCATCCGAGCCAGTGGTGCAAGCAGTTCAAGCTGACATTGTTGGCATTTCACCCTCATCCCCTGGGGTGTCTACCTGGACTAATGAAGAGGTGAAACATTGGTTCAAAGAAATCGGATTAGAAAAGGTTTGTAAGGAAGACATTTCGGAGATGAATGGACAGTCACTGACTGGTCTTCAGCAACTACGCGAGGAATGCCCCGAGTATTTCTACAGATGTTTAGAACGAGACTTGAACTTGACGAACATGCTAGATATATTCACATTTACGAAGGGGTTGGGGGAGCTGTGTAAGAAGGACAGACGTTGATTGACCTTCAACAAATACGCATTGAGTTTCCAGAGTATTTCTACAGATGTTTAGAAAAGAACTTGAAGTTGTCGAACATGGTCGATGTATTCAACTGAATTCAGGAAAGAACTGGGCAAGCTGTTGGGATATTGAATGGGACGCAGTGTGTGAGTGTTAAAAGCCCCATTTATCGGTACGTGCAAGATAACGATAGAACAACCCGTTTACATTTAAGAATCGTTTCAAGCCATTTATAGCCAATGGTTTGAACTTCTTCGTTTGGCAGGTATAACATTTCATAAGAGATGGCGGGTAAAGTTTTCCTTGTAATCTTTTGTGTATTTCATTTGAAATTTGCATTTATAGCTAATGGTTTGAACTTCTTCGTATGGCAAGTATATGACTTTATAAGAGATAGCAGGTGAAGCTTTTCTTGTAAATCTTTTTTCTTTTAGTTCATTCCAAATTTGCTCAAGTGTGTTTTCCTGTT